>CM055975.1:41607500-42807500 GCA_029531755.1 Holothuria leucospilota
GTTATACATTTTCCAAAATAATTTACGTAGCGCTTTGGGCGCAGACATTATCGGTATAGATGGCAGGCACGTAGCCAACTTGGGGGAGCCGCCCCCTTGGGCATACTTTTGGTATTTTTAATGTTTATTTTTACAATATTGCTAGTGTTTTTTCTCTATATATATGCGGTAAAACAGGCCTGGGAAGTGCCATTTCCAGTGATCTGGGAGGCATTTTGGGCCAAAATTTTCTTGCGCTTTACGCCAACCCATGGTGGCGAGAAGCGCTGAGAGTCTGTCTATGGGCTTCATCTCCCTTGAAAAATTCTTGGCTACGCCCCTGATAGATGGTGATTTTTAATACACTTACGACAACAAAGCATTCTGAAAACGCGCTTGTTAGTCTGCACCCCTTTTGCTATACCTATCAGGGAGGTCTGATATCAACTTCCTGCACCTATACTCTCCCTCCCGCCTGTTCCCCATTGCTGGATGCTGTTCATCTGGATTTTTGTTCAGAATTAGTAAAAATACGATAGTTGTGACGTGCCTTGCGTCATACTCTGTATTATCATTTGGATGTCAAGTAATAAGCATTATGTCATTGCTCCATTTTATGTACTTGATCCAGAGCTTCCAGGAGGTCCTATACAGTTATCTGCCAGCCTTAGATGCCTTTTATAATGCATAATTAAAGGGAGGAAATATTTCGTTATAGTTCAACAATGTTTCTGTGGACTCCACGCAGCCACGTATTTTGGGTAAAAACTTTGCCGATAGAAGGCGGTAAAGTAGCCACAAGGGAGTCTTCAGGAGGTGTGTTGACAACGTATTCTTCTCTTAGACAACATGTTCTCCGCTTTCACGTAACCAAAAATTAGAATCCACTAAATTCTGGACATTTTCCAGCTACATATTTCTCAAAGGGGAGGGGTATACCCCCCTTAGACCCCTCCCCCAGGACGGCACCTTTATGTAGTTACAAAGGAAAGATCCTCACTGCTGTATTCAAACGCAGGGCGCATAAAAAGGGGAATATTTAAGCGTTGCCACTTAGTTGGAAAAAACATCCAGCCAGTCGAAAAAATTAGAATTCACTAAATTATGGACATTTTCCAGCCATACAGGTATGTGATCAGCTCCAAAAATATTACAAAAGATAGCACCATATTGCATCTAAGCAACCTTAAATAAACAAAAACTTCTCAAAGGGGAGGGGGAACCCTTAGACCCCTCCCCCAGGACAGCACCTTAGTGTAGTGACACGGCCTGACAAAGGAAGGATCCCGACTGTGTATACGAAAGCAGGGAGCACACGAAAAAAAAAAAACGCATTTTGCGCACACATGGGAGGTTAACTGAAGTTCCATTACGACATCATCTGTTGTGCCCCCCCCCCCCCATCACCAAAGCCTGGCGGCGCCACTGTGCAAGAGTCCTCTCCTTGAGGATACTTTTCTTAGCTTTTTTACTACTCATATCGCTAAAAGTCTAAAACTGCGATTTTTCCAGCGCTCTTCGCGCGCACCTACTCTGAGTTCTAGATCTCACATTGCTCCAAAGACCCGGCCTTCGGCGCCGCTTGGCAGTCCACAAGGGTTTGCGCCCCCATTTTCAGACATCAAATCCCCCCCAGTCGTTGTGGCCACTTTTATTCGTTATTGACGGAGAGTTTTTTTTCCGCGAGTTGCATGGTTCTACATGCTACGTCCTTGACTACTTCGTTCGATTAAAGTGTATGTTACACCATGGCGTAGCCATATGTGGATTCTAGGACAACGACATCTAACGTTAGGCCTACGTTGCAAAGTGAAACTGAGATTGTGCCAGCAGATATACATTAACATTGTGTGCTTGAGTAGTTTCAGCACTCCTGTGTTGGGCGCAAGCTACGCGTGGTACCTTAATTAGTATGTGTAGGGAGCTGTACAGCTCCCTGGTATGTGCAGGGTACTCCTGGCAAATTGCATGTAAAGAAACTTTACATGCAAAAATAACTGTTATGTGAAAACAATGTACCTGTAGCATACCATAGAAGAAGATTGCAGTCAGTGACGGGTACACTCCAGCAGAGGCAGAAAGGAACCAGTTGTCTCAAGGTCACAACAAAAAAAAAATACCAGTTTTAAATTTGCTATGATTATGTGATAGTGTGACTTGCGTTAAGTAGACACAGCAACTGACTCGAGTTGACTCGACCAAAATGTCTGACTTGACTTGACTTGACTTGGCTTCTGCCTTGACTTGACTTGAAAATGTGCTTGACTTGACTTGACTCGAGCAGTGTGGCGAATGACTTGACTTGACTTGCGACTCGACCACCGTTGGCTTGACTTGTGACTCGACCTAAGGGTGACTCGTTACAACACTGCATACGCCTCGCTCTACCCCTACACCAAACCAACATTTTTGTATTTCAATGATTTCTCACTTCCCATGTACTCCCTCACTTCTTTGTTTATACTTTTCATCACGAAAGGGCCCTGGGCTACGCTTGTACGTGTCATTTGTTGTCGTTTTCCACGCAAAAAAGGTACAAGGTAAAAGGGCTGGGCTCGATAAAAAGGCTGGGCTCGTTTGGTGTTGGCTGGTTGTTTGTTTTCAGTTAAGGTTGTAAAGAGCTTATGCATTGACGTCATGCGACGTCATTTTGGCGCCAAAACACTGAAGCACAGTGCACGCACGACATAGACTTCGCACGCGACAGTAGAATACTACACGCGTATCCGACCGATACACGAATCAGCTGTCTGCATTTGCAGGGGTAAGTTGCAATGATACACGCTTGCCTCCATAAGCTCTATAGAGCTTATGCACCTACGTCACGTTTCTCTATTTTTCCATCCAGGCGTACATTGTGCAACAATTGTTACTAAGGTGCTGTCGTGAGCGCGTATCTTTAACACACCAACTACGTATGGCAGTTCCATCCAGTAAGCCAAGTTGAAACGCGCTGACGTCACGTGCATAAGCTCTATAGACTTCAGGGCATCTTATGGGGCCTTAGCCCTCCTTTGCCCTTTAACCTGTTATGTTAACCTGTGCACTTCCCATGCACTCCCTCACTTCTTTGTTATCTCATCGCTCCGTGAGGAGGATGAGATATTGTAGTCACTTGACCTGTTGGGCTATATTTGGCAATGCCAGCAGAAATAACAACCGTTGCCATGGTAACAGTTAATTTTCACAAGTTACTAGTCTAAAGTCCTAACCCATGGTGGGGTACCCCAGGGTGACCAAAAGTCCATAACGGAGGGAGGGGTCAAAACGTGTCCGTGTGTGTGTGTGTGTGAGAGTGTGTGTGTGTGTGTCCAATTTTGTTTTCCTAATATCTCCAAAACGGTAAAGCCGATTTTCTTCAAATTTGGTGGGAAGGTGCCCTAGGTGGAACCCCAGTTCTACATTGACTCCCGGAAGTTAAGGTCAAACGTCAGAGGTCAAAGGTCAAATTATGTGAAAATCACTCTTTTTATAATAACTCCAAGAAAAAACATCCCATTAACATGAAACTTCACACATATAATAAGAGCGTCTGGCACTACGAAAATATATGGTTGCCATGGCAACCGAGGTCAAAAGTCATGTGATATTAACATTTTAAGCAAAAGAGTGTTCCATGAACTCCTTGTGGGCTGGACCGATTCTTTTGAAATTTGGTGGGTAAGTTCCCCACAGTGTAAACTTATGTCTTCGTGACTTTCGGCACAAAAGGTCAAAGGTCAGAGGTCAAATTTAATTTTTAGGAAAATTCACGGTTTTTTAGTATTTTTAGTATAATTCCAGAAGGAAACATTCCACGTACATGAAACTTTGCACATATGATGAACGTGCCTAATACCACCAGAATATGGTTGCCATGGCAACCAAGGTCAAAGATCAATTTTTGTGAGAAATCACATTTTTTTAGTTTTTTAGTATAATCCCAGAAAGAAACATTCCACATACAAGAAACTTTGCACATATGATGAACGTGCCTAATACCAGCAAAATATATGGTTGCCATGGCAACCAAGGTCGAAGATCAATTTTTGTGAGAAATCACATTTTTTTAGTTTTTTTAGTATAATTCCAGAAGGAACATTCCACATACATGAAACTTCGCACATATGATGAAACTGCCTAATTCTACCATAATATATGGTTGCCATGGTGACCGGGATAAAAGGTCACGTGAAATAAGGTCAAAGGTCAATTTTTGTGAAAAATCATATTTTTTTAGTATTTTTAGTATAATTCCAGAAGGAAAATTCCACATGCACAAACCTTCACACATATGATGAATGTGTCTAATGCTACCAAAATATATGGTTGCCATGGCAACCAAGGTCAAAGATCAATTTTTGTGAGAAATCACATTTTCTTTGTTTTTTAGTATAATTCCAGAAGGAAACGTTCCACATACACAAAACTTCACACATATGATGAACGTGTCTAATGCTACCAAAATATATGGTTGCCATGGCAACCAAGGTCAAAGATCAATTTTTGTGAGAAGCCACATTTTTTTAGTTTTTTTAGTATAATTCCAGAGGGAAACATTCCACATACATGAAACTTCACACATATGATAAACCTCCCTAATACTACCATAATATATGGTTGCCATGGCGACTGGGATCAAAGGTCACGTGAAATAAGGTCAACGGTCAATTTTTGTGAAAAATTACATTTTTTTAGTATTTTAAGTATAACTCCAGAAAGAAACATTCCACATACATGAAATTTCGCACATATGATGAATGCGCCTTCCGCATATCATATTGTGTGCACAGATTTTCTGTAAAGCGCACTGAATTCGTCCTTTTTGCACAACAAAAGGGCGCACGGAGATGCAAATATCAGGGCGGCAGTGCGGATTTGACATACGCGCCTTTCTATTCGGTGATGTGGGTATAAAAGGCACCCATTACGGGAAGTGTCATTGTTAGAACAACGCAGCTTGCGTAAGCACTGTATACGCGCAGAATTTAGTTGGCCTGTCTTTTTATCTAGAATACTTCACACGTACTTCTGCGTTATCATCGACGAACGCGCTGGTAGTTGCTTTCATCTTGTGAGCGCGTGAAAAATTAAAGGCCGATATTAAAGTGAGTAATTTGGAGATACCATAGAAACTGACATACATATGGATAGATTATGAGCTTCAATTCAAACCACTCATTGTGCGTTCATATTCAAGTGCACATATCCGGAGACCGGGGAGCCAATTTTGAAGTGCGGGGGCTAATAATCGAAGCCACCCAATATGTTCAATAAAATAAATGCAGTTTACTGCGGCCCAAAATACCCACGGCAGAAAAAGTGTGGGCGCTAAAGCCCCTTAGTCTCCCGTCTCAGTATTCCCTGCAGTAATGTGTAGGCCTTATGCCACAAGGAAGAGAGAAAGTTCTTCCTGTGAGTTATATGGCTTAATGCGTGTGCTAGCGATGAGATAAGCAACTCCGTGGATTGCCCTCTTGTTTTAGTATTTTTAGTATAATTCCAGAAGGAAACATTCCACATACACAAAACTTCACACATATGATGAACGTGTCTAATGCTACCAAAATATATGGTTGCCATGGCAACCAAGGTCAAAGATCAATTTTTGTGAGAAATCACATTTTCTTTGTTTTTTTTAGTATAATTCCAGAAGGAAACATTCCACATACACAAAACTTCACACATATGATGAACGTGTCTAATGCTACCAAAATATATGGTTGCCATGGCAACCAAGGTCAAAGCTCAATTTTTGTGAGAAACCACATTTTCTTTGTTTTTAGTATAATTCCAGAAGGAAACATTCCACATACATGAAACTTCACACATATGATGAACCTGCCTAATTCTACCATAATATATGGTTGCCATGGCGACCGGGATCAAAGGTCACGTGAAATAAGGTCAAATGTCAATTTTTGTGAAAAATCACATTTTTTTTAGTATTTTAAGTATAACTCCAGAAGGAAACATTCCACACACGGGTGATTCCGTAAATAAGGGAGTCAACTTGTGACATTAGGGTAAAATTTTCAGTTCCATAACTAAAGGGCTAACTAAAAATTGTACCTTTTCATACTATGTTTGGGAACAGGAAAAGTGCAAATCATGTCAAAAGTTTGAAAACAGTTATTCCTAACAATAGTTACGGTTCAAAATATGCTCATTTTTCCCCGTGTAAACGGGACACCAAAAACAGATTTTCTACATAATACTGAAAACATTTAAGTCCTTTTAAAATGGATGTGCAACGTTGCAGATGGTATGCTTTTTGATTTTCTATGGAATGGAAATGCATAAAATGAGCAGACTGGGCTGAGCTTGTGGAAAATGTACCCCATTTGGTATCCCGCTTACTAAGTGAAACTTTCTTCTCAAAACTTAACTATGCACGCGTTTGTTAATTGGGCAAACTTTGCATTTTTAAATAGTGACTATAAAGTACGTGGAAATACATAAAGATACTTTTAAATATTTCAAGTACAATTGTAGTAAAATGACAAATTTATATTTGCAGTGGGACACCAAAAATTTACACGTAGTTTTACACGGGGAATCTGTACTCTTTTCATAGTGCTATTACATTTTGCACAAACAGAAATAGTAGAGATGCATATATTCCAAAGTACTATTCAAATGCTTCCTAAAGATACATTTTAAAACCTATTCACGATTTAGGGGTTTTACACAGCTCATTGTAATAAGGAAAAACGCTTTACTAAATTTGTAAATGTCACGGCCCTTGGTGTCCCATTTACACTGGAAAAAAATCAGTTTTTGGCACATAACATCATAATGAGTTACTGATATGTTTAGTAAATTTTAGAATATATAAGGTACCACTAAAGCTTGTGACTGAGACCATCTCCCTCTACTTAAATGCTTTTATGCACTGCCAATTTGAAGGTGAAATATATCACAATGTAAAGTGGGACACCAAATCTACTGACTCCCTTATTTATGGAATCACCCATACATGAAATTTCTCACATATGATGAATGTGCCTTCCGCATATCATATTGTGTGCACAGATTTTCTGTAAAGCGCACTGAATTCGTCCTTTTTGCACAACAAAAGGGCGCACGGAGATGCAAATATCAGGGCGGCAGTGCGGATTTGACATACGCGCCTTTCTATTCGGTGATGTGGGTATAAAAGGCACCCATTACGGGAAGTGTCATTGTTAGAACAACGCAGCTTGCGTAAGCACTGTATACGCGCAGAATTTAGTTGGCCTGTCATTTTATCTAGAATACTTCACACGTACTTCTGCGTTATCATCGACGAACGCGCTGGTAGTTGCTTTCATCTTGTGAGCGCGTGAAAAATTAAAGGCCGATATTAAAGTGAGTAATTTGGAGATACCATAGAAACTGACATACATATGGATAGACTATGAGCTTCAATTCAAACCACTCATTGTGCGTTCATATACAAGTGCACTTATTCAGAGACTGGGGAGCCAATTTTGAAGTGCGGGGGTTAATAATCGAAGCCACCCAATATGTTCAATAAAATAAATGCAGTTTACTGCGGCCCAAAATACCCACGGCAGAAAAGTGTGGGCGCTAAAGCCCCTTAGTCTCCCGTCTCAGTATTCCCTGCAGTAATGTGTAGGCCTTATGCCACAAGGAAGAGAGAAAGTTCTTCCTGTGAGTTATATGGCTTAATGCGTGTGCTAGCGATGAGATAAGCAACTCCGTGGATTGCCCTCTTGTTTTAGTATTTTTAGTATAATTCCAGAAGGAAACATTCCACATACACAAAACTTCACACATATGATGAACGTGTCTAATGCTACCAAAATATATGGTTGCCATGGCAACCAAGGTCAAAGATCAATTTTTGTGAGAAATCACATTTTCTTTGTTTTTTTTAGTATAATTCCAGAAGGAAACATTCCACATACACAAAACTTCACACATATGATGAACGTGTCTAATGCTACCAAAATATATGGTTGCCATGGCAACCAAGGTCAAAGCTCAATTTTTGTGAGAAACCACATTTTCTTTGTTTTTAGTATAATTCCAGAAGGAAACATTCCACATACATGAAACTTCACACATATGATGAACCTGCCTAATTCTACCATAATATATGGTTGCCATGGCGACCGGGATCAAAGGTCACGTGAAATAGGTCAAATGTCAATTTTTGTGAAAAATCACATTTTTTTTAGTATTTTAAGTATAACTCCAGAAGGAAACATTCCACACACGGGTGATTCCGTAAATAAGGGAGTCAACTTGTGACATTAGGGTAAAATTTTCAGTTCCATAACTAAAGGGCTAACTAAAAATTGTACCTTTTCATACTATGTTTGGGAACAGGAAAAGTGCAAATCATGTCAAAAGTTTGAAAACAGTTATTCCTAACAATAGTTACGGTTCAAAATATGCTCATTTTTCCCCGTGTAAACGGGACACCAAAAACAGATTTTCTACATAATACTGAAAACATTTAAGTCCTTTTAAAATGGATGTGCAACGTTGCAGATGGTATGCTTTTTGATTTTCTATGGAATGGAAATGCATAAAATGAGCAGACTGGGCTGAGCTTGTGGAAAATTTACCCCATTTGGTATCCCGCTTACTAAGTGAAACTTTCTTCTCAAAACTTAACTATGCACGCGTTTGTTAATTGGGCAAACTTTGCATTTTTAAATAGTGACTATAAAGTACGTGGAAATACATAAAGATACTTTTAAATATTTCAAGTACAATTGTAGTAAAATGACAAATTTATATTTGCAGTGGGACACCAAAAATTTACACGTAGTTTTACACGGGGAATCTGTACTCTTTTCATAGTGCTATTACATTTTGCACAAACAGAAATAGTAGAGATGCATATATTCCAAAGTACTATTCAAATGCTTCCTAAAGATACATCTTAAAACCTATTCACGATTTAGGGGTTTTACACAGCTCATTGTAATAAGGAAAAACGCTTTACTAAATTTGTAAATGTCACGGCCCTTGGTGTCCCATTTACACTGGAAAAAAATCAGTTTTTGGCACATAACATCATAATGAGTTACTGATATGTTTAGTAAATTTTAGAATATATAAGGTACCACTAAAGCTTGTGACTGAGACCATCTCCCTCTACTTAAATGCTTTTATGCACTGCCAATTTGAAGGTGAAATATATCACAATGTAAAGTGGGACACCAAATCTACTGACTCCCTTATTTATGGAATCACCCATACATGAAATTTCTCACATATGATGAATGTGCCTTCCGCATATCATATTGTGTGCACAGATTTTCTGTAAAGCGCACTGAGTTCGTCCTTTTTGCACAACAAAAGGGCGCACGGAGATGCAAATATCAGGGCGGCAGTGCGGATTTGACATACGCGCCTTTCTATTCGGTGATGTGGGTATAAAAGGCACCCATTACGGGAAGTGTCATTGTTAGAACAACGCAGCTTGCGTAAGCACTGTATACGCGCAGAATTTAGTTGGCCTGTCATTTTGTCTAGAATACTTCACACGTACTTCTGCGTTATCATCGACGAACGCCCTGGTAGTTGCTTTCATCTTGTGAGCGCGTGAAAAATTAAAGGCCGATATTAAAGTGAGTAATTTGGAGATACCATAGAAACTGACATACATATGGATAGACTATGAGCTTCAATTCAAACCACTCATTGTGCGTTCATATACAAGTGCACTTATTCAGAGACTGGGGAGCCAATTTTGAAGTGCGGGGGTTAATAATCGAAGCCACCCAATATGTTCAATAAAATAAATGCAGTTTACTGCGGCCCAAAATACCCACGGCGGAAAAAGTGTGGGCGCTAAAGCCCCTTAGCCTCCGGTCTCAGCGGTCCCTGCAGTTATGTGTAGGCCTTATGCCACAAGGAAGAGAGAAAGTTCTTCCTGTGAGTTATATGGCTTAATGCGTGTGCTAGCGATGAGATAAGCAACTCCGTGGTTTGCCCTCTTGTTTATACTTTTCATCACGAAACGCTTGTGTCATTTGTTGTCGTTTTCCACGAAAAAAGTTAAAACGTAAAAGGGCCGGGCTCGTTTGGTGTTGGTTGGTTGTTTGTTTTCAGTTAAGATTGTAAGGACTTTAAGGCCTCTTATGGGGCCTTAGCCCTCCTTTGCCCTTTAACTTGTTATGTTATGTTAGGTAAAACAGAAATCCATCGTCTATACATGACATCTATCGGGCTTTTGCTTTCCATTTGAGCTTTTGATATTCACATAGTTTTATATATAATGTAAGAAAATTGAGGAAATTAAAATGGAACTTAACCAGAAACAAAAACAACTACTTGCAGAGCTCTGTCATGAATTTCCTGCTTTACCCACGAATATAAACACGATACAAAATTAATTGACCACGAAATCGAAGAACAGAGGGAAATATTCCCTCGAATTTCAAGATAAGGAATATTTTACTTCAGATTTCCCGACATTTCCCGATATCTTTCCCTTTCCCGAAAATTTTCCGAAGAGCACCCAGATTTCCCGAATTTGGGTAATTTCGGGAAGAGTGGAAACACTGAGAATATTATTGCGAGAGAGTTAACTAAATGCTGCTGCTGCTGCTGAATTTAATTTGCAACTTTGCCTAGTTAGCTCAATAATCTAACTGGGTAACTAGTACTCACGCTGTCGAGCTTGAGAGCTTGGAGGCTTTCCTGGCGACAGGCTGGAGACAAATGCTTCATACAGTGCTGACACAGACAAGCACGCCCTTTCAAGTATTCTCAGTCTGGAACGTGCACAGTGAAAAAGCGGCCCAACAGTTCGCCGCACATAAGAAAGCAAGAGAGATAATACAATAGCGATTGGTATTTACCGAAGCATCGGTAAGAGAGAGAGTGTCTAAACATCCTCTCTCCTTGCGATCAAATTGTACACTGAAGCTGATCAATTGTGCTTTCTCATGTAATTCCGAAGTGTAGTGTGATGAGGTAGAATTAGCTGTCGGTTCTCCAGGTCTTGCGGATAGAATTCCACACCGTTTGGTTTATTTGTACGCTAGGCCTATTTTTTGTGTGCTTTAATGTAATCTAAACGAATTTACACTTTTATACAAAATTTAAAGTATCATGTTAATTATTATTTATATTTTAATCCGAAATAAGTATTCTTAATCTATAATACCTAGTACACGTAACTGAAGTGACTGGTTACGTCTTTCATCAAGCTAAGACTAAGTACAAGACGAAGAGGTCATATGGGAAATGTTCGGGGTCATGCACTGTGGACAGCTGGATGCACAGAAGTAACGCACAAGTAAAGTTCAATGCAATTTATGTAACTGTTATGTTGTATGTATTCTGATGACGGACCACGCATGACAGACCCGTGATGGAGAGGTCTGAGAGGTTGGTTAGTTAAGTTTGTTGTCCCTTTGGGGACGTAGCTCCTTTGGGGAGCAGAACTCCTTCGGGAGTAATGCTTGGTTTCGCGCCTAATTGGCTCTTCGTCAGAGAGTCGAGGGGACTACTTTTGAAGAAGTATTCTGATGACGGTGTCAGCTGGTTATTTAAATGTGTTGAGAAACATTTTTATCGCATTTTAATAAAGATTTCAACCGTCCCGGCTTGACCGGCATGGGCGACTCTAAGATTTTTCGTTTTGGGGGCAAACTTAAGTCCGTATCTGGGAGGTTCGGAAGTCTCTCCCCCTGCAATGTTAATGGTCCGCTCCGAATAGTACAATAGGAGTATGGTTATTATTATGTATTACAGTGATGCCCCATATAGTTTTAAAAGCTCTTCAAAAACCATCTCAGGCAAGTCAGTCATGAGCTGACTACTTTAAAAATAAATACAACCATATCAGCCAATCGCTACTCCATAAAGGCGGGCGAAGTAAGAGGCAGGGGAAATAGGCAAAGCGGCTTGATCCATTTATATAAAATGAACTCCACCTTTAAATAATTTGTTGTTTCTTGCATTGAGTCACGATATGTTTCAGCTTTGCCAAGAAGACATAAAGTGTTGGTTTTTTCTGGATTGTTACTTTAAACTAATGAAAATTTCGAGCATGAAAAAGATGAAATGATAGCACTCTATTTTGGATCTCAGTACCGTTCTGAAACAAAATTTTTCAAAGGAGGAGGGGAATTCCTCTGACTCAAGAACGACAGTTCATCATATAAACAAGTAGGTCACCAGTCAAAATTAAGTCCCATTACAGCTTTGATTGATAGCGTGTTTCTTTTAAATCAACTGAAACGGTATACTTTAACACAGAGAGGGGAACTTTTTGCGTATAACTGGCCATTTGACAGTCATAAGACCGCTTTGGGGCCAATGGCACTGTCAATTTGGACAAGGGAAGGGATACATCTCCTCCTATAGGAAACTAAATACGTTTAGGCTACGTGCCCGTTACAACTTTTTGTAGACAGATACCTATATGCTAATCTGGCGAAGTGACACCCCGGTGAAACTGTTTTAGTCGTGGATGATTATCAACACGGCTAATGGGTTGTGTACCTCATGACCCCCAAAAGCTCTGAAGCCTGGAAGTGTCTGCAAAATTATGGGCATTTAACTCCAGGATTACCGTTATGCACTCTGAAATGACATTATGATGCTCTAAGCTAATAAGATTACAAATATTACTACGTGATAATTTGTTTCAATTATCTTAGCTCGCACTAATGGCAGGTCCATTTGTGATGTGTGGAGTATATATAAAAGCAAACAAGCAACTTAGAAAACGCGCACTAAGCGCGCAGAAAAAAATGTCGTTTTGGAGGCACTTTGTTAATGTTTAATCATCTGTTTGCATTGAAAAATTATTCACTTCTTTAATTTTAAACACTCAAGGAAGAGGGAGGGGGGTCTAACCCATGGAATCCAACGAGACTGATACGGTGCGAACGAAATAAATTTCGCATAGTTTCCCATGAGTTTGGTTTATGTGTAACGACATGCTTTACAATGCATGCTACATTGTGTAACCTGTAATAGGTGTAGTATACACCAGAAGCCACATCACGCTGCGTATTTAGCCTATACCGGATAAATGGTAGCCTACTTATTATAAATTGAATTTCAGGTGTTACTGAAATTACGTTCATGAATTGCCTCTCGGGCCGGACAAAATGGTCTCGCAGACCGGAGGTTCCCCACCCCTGTTTTAAAACATTCTCGTAACTAGGTTAAAAATTCTTCCAAAACTCGACTTTTGCCCCGCCGAGTTCTCCTATGCATTGCTTCTACTGTATTAAATTGAACACTGACTGGGTGTGCCTTCAGAACTTTCAGCCAAGTAGCCTAATGTTTGATCAGACACCGATCAGCCGATACCGCTTCCAGTTCAAAAATTCTTCCATTTTATATTAATCTTCACACACGCCGGGCACGTATGGCTTTAGAAGACTGATAAGCGACTTTTCGCGTTCATCGGTGGTTAAGGCGTCAGTGACTTATTCACCCTTTTTGAGAAGTTAAAATTTTTGACACATGACAAAACAAATAAGGAACAGTCATGGAGCAACTTACAAGTTACGTTCCCGGCAATGGTTTTAGGGGACATATTAATTAAGCAAAAGAATTTTCTTAGTACTCTACGTGCCAAGTGATGATGGCTCCCACTTTAGAAAGTGCGACATGTTATCATTTTTTCTTTATCACAGACTGCTAGAATTCCCTCATTGAAGGAACTGCATACCAGTGGCGTAGCCAGGATTTTTTTAGTAGGGGGGCGCTGGGGGGGCTTGACCATTTCATGGGAGGGCGCCTTGTTACTATCCAAGCGGAGCGCCACCATGAGTTGGCGCGGAGCGTACCAAGAAAATTTGAGATTTTAATACATCCCAGATCGCCGGAAATGGCACTTGCCAGGCTTGATAGCAGCCATCAAGATGTGCAGTTTTGGTGAAAAAACGTAAAGTTTCATTTTATTTTATTCTCACGAGGTAGCGGTGGGCTAGGTTCCTGCACATACTGATACTCGCTGTCAGTGACAAAAGCCACGCACCTAGGCCTAGACTATGGTGGGTACTTTAATAGCCTATGATAACCATTGCATTCGGCGTAAATTGTGAAGTTCACATACCATTGGTCTCTTTGTAATTCACAGCAGGGGTGGTGCTAGGATTTGCCCGTCGCGGGGCCAGCGACCCCAAGTGACGACATCCCCGATTTTTTTGAGGGGTTGGTGAGGGGGATTTGAAGAAAATCTGTGTACTATACCATGCCATACTGATATATTGCATAAAATTTGTATAAACTAGAGAAGCAAAGGCACTGATTTCATGTTTCTCCCGGAATCTAACTTCGTTTCCCTTTTCGTTTCGTTTCGTTTATTTGTTTTATCACTTCACGCATACATACAAAAATACATGATGAATGGTAATAGAGACATATGTACATGAGGTGAAGGAAAGTACACGAAAAACCCTGCTGGGCTTGAAAATATGAACTCCCCAGAAATACAAAACAAACGACGTGCAATAGCAGAATAACTTCTGAAATTGCAAAGCGCGCGAAGCGCGCGAAATTTTTTGGGGTAAGCTTACATTAGAAAAGTCTGTAGGCCTACTTATTTAAAGCTTATATAGGTCAATTGTCCGAGCAGTTGGGCCTTATCTTGCATAACGTATATTGTACTTCCCTTCTAGAATCACTAGCCGTACCGCACGACAGTCACAAAAGGACATTAACTATAGGTTTAGTGAAATGAGATGAAATTTCCGACATTTACATAAATCCATGTATTCTACTTATTAAGTTACCTGAAAAGGAGGAAAGGGTTTGTACTAAATTTAGCTATAAGTAACGGAACTGAGGAAGAGCGTGCAGAGCGTACCGAAAATTTTGGGTTTTATTGCAGAAACGATCCTTTTGAAAGCCAAAATAGTAAATGGACCATGGGTAGCGACAGAATTTTCCCCACAGGGGCCGGGTCATGCCAGTGACCCCAAGTTCCGACAGCCCCTTTATTGAGGGGTGGTGAGAAGGGGATATGAAAGAGCCGAACTATCCAACGCCATTGCAGGACATATTTTGCATAACATTACTTAATACTTTAACAGCCGAGTTGTGCACTGATAGTGTTCTTTTGAATCTGAATTTTGACACTGCAAAGCGCGCGAATCGCGTGAAAATTTTTGGTAGGCTTACACAAAACCCATATGAAATCATTGAGTACAAAGATAAAAAAAATAAAAACGGTTGGGGTTGTAGACCGTATCGGAGAAAACATACATTGTGTCGACACCACCTGGACTACCTGATGAAATAGCCAAACTTTTCTCTGTGAGTCGCTCACCAACTGACCCTACCGCATGACACACACTAGAGAACAGCAACTAGGCTTTGCGATATGGGATGCAATTGACGACATCTATAACCTGTGTACTGTGCCTACATTTTTCTTGGTAAGGTTAACAGGACTTATGCTATTTAGCTATGTGGAATGGAACTATTGAAGAAACTGGAGTGAATCTAAAGCGCGCGTAGCGCGCCAAAAATTTTGGGTTCTGATTAAAGAAATTGTCCTCTTGGAGCCACCCTGGCGCCACCCCTGCCTCAGAGTCTGGAGTATAGAATTTAAATGTCCAATTTTCCACCCGACTGAGACAAAATATCTGCCCGATTTAGTCAGGTTTCTGACATTTGGGGGCGGCTGCCCCCCCCCCGGCCCGTACGGCCATGCCTGGACTACCAGATGAAATAGCCAAACTTTGCTCCGTGAGTAGCTCAGCAACCGACCGTACCGTATGACAAACACAAGATAACAGCAACTATAGGCTTTGCGATCTTGGGATGACATTTACTATCATCTCTATATAAACTGTGTACTCTACATACCGTGTAACTTGTAAAGTGAACAGGACTTATGCTATCTAGCTATGTGGAATGGAACTTACAATATATTGGAGAAACAAGAGTAATTCACAGCGCGCGAAGCGCGCCGAAAATTTTGGGTCATTTATAAGAGAAATTGCCCTCTTCAGAGCAAAAAAATAGGTATATCGTATATCATTATCAAGTTGAGTAGTGAGTTGAGTGAATTTTTTTTGGCCCAGATCGCCAGTGGGGGGGGGGGCGACTGAGGGAGCGACAAGCTTTCATGGGGGCTGTCGCCCCCCACGCCCTCCCCTGGCTACGCCACTGCTGCATGCGAGCCTGAAAATAAATTGAAATCATGACGACTCGAATACTATTAATTCACATGACCAGTGGTCCACAGACCCAATAAACATAGTATAGGTTGAATCTTGAAAAAATCACAAAATACATACTTGACGATTACGGAGGAATTTTGCAATAGTATATACAACTTCTTAAATAATATATGACATTTGTGAGATATAAGGGATGACTTCGTCCAAATTTAGAAGTAGACCTACTTTTTTATTGAAACCATATCGAATTACATGTTTTTGTTTATTTATTTTTGAAAGATTGAAGACCATCATTTGCAAACTTGGGGGGGGGGGCACTTCCGTGCCCCTATGGCGAGCCACTAATGTTAATGACCGGGACTGTCCCGGTTTGACCTAATTCAAAAAGGGCCAGACTAGTATGTTAGACCTCAGTAAAGGGCTATCGGGTTGCTCGAAGTTCCCAGTGCATTGAGCTCAGAGTGAATGAACGCTTACCAGTTAAAACTTCCCTTTACCAAAACTTACCCACTATTGGTCAAAACGTACCCGTGTCAAAGCGCCTACGTACCAAAACGTCAGCGGATTGAATCGTTGTTAGTTTTATGATATTATTTCATCTATTTTTAAATGTTTTTATTAAATTTACATTTTCTGTTTCTTCAAGGATAATGAAATACTAATGACAATTTACAACTTACGGCCGCAATACTTTAAATATTTTACATGTTGTGCAAAGCCTAACTTTACATGCAGATACGGTACATACAGCAGTGAAAATGTAAGTGCCCGTGTAATAAGTGACAGTGGGTAGCTATGGTTAGCTTGGCGCTAATTGTCATGATATTACTGTTCCGGACCAAAAAACTATTAATGATTTCCCAAGTACCTGCAATAAATTAACTACAATTAAACTTCTCTTTATTAAAGTTCAAAGAGGTTTTATCATACGTATCATTCACAGGCGGGGACGTTTTTGTATTACATATGTAATATTAACCCGGGGACAGTTTGGTAAAAAGCGGGGACGCTTTGGTAGCCAAAAATCGGGGACGGTTTGGTTTGTTTGTTTATTGTTCATCCTCCATGTCACCTCCGAGGAGGTTAAAGAGACTCAAAAATACATAGATTATACATAAACATGAATTAGTACCTTAGGAAATCGGATATACAAACATAGAAATGAATCAAGATAATGAGAAAAGATAGATGAGAAAGAAGAAAGAGAAGAAGGAAAAGCAGAAAGGAAAGAATATTACTTGTAAATGGCAACAACCTGCCCATTAGGCAGTGAAACACACCTTAAGTAAGTTATTCATCAAAATTTACTTATGATTTTTGTACTGAAATAACTTAAATAAAGTAAAATTTTCTTGTTACCTGTATTAAACACATTTGACATTTTAAGGGGGTTATGGTTTCTATAATAGTATGGCCTTAAGAACTTAGACCTTTCTCTGGAAAATGAGGGGCATTCAAACAAGTAGTGGTATTCATCTCCTAATTTACTTTGATTACATAACGTGCATATTCGATCACAGAGATCTATATCCGGTGGCGTAGCTAGAGGGGGGCCGTCGCCCCCACAAAGCCTCCGAAGGCCTCTGTCGGAAATTTCTAGTCTCTGTCGGAAATAAACAAAAACAATTCACTTGAAACACTTATAACACTTTTTATGTTTCTAAGCACAATCACACATTGATATGTCAACGTGAAAATGAAGAGTCGGTCTCCAAATTGCCCGAAAAACAAAAAAAAAAAAAAAAAAGGTCCCCAGAATTTCGAATCGTACAACTATCATAGTAATATGTCGGAATTTTTTTGCTTTTGCCCCCGCACAACAAATATCTAGCTACGCCACTGTCTATATCATGGTATCTACCACTTACAGTGGGGATTTTACTATTACTGCAACGGAGCCTACAAAGATACAGTGTTGTAACGAGTCACCCTTAGGTCGAGTCACAAGTCAAGTCAACGGTGGTCGAGTCGCAAGTCAAGTCATTCGCCACATTGCTCGAGTCAAGTCAAGTCAAGCACATTTTCAAGTCAAATCAAGTCAAGTCAGGCCAGAAGGCAAGTCGAGTCAAGTCAAGTCAGACATTTTGATCGAGTCAACTATAGAGTCAAGTCAACGCAAGTCACACTATCACACAGCCTAATCATAGCAAATGTAAAACTAGTACCAGTAGCGTAGCCAGGATTGTGTCATGGGGAGGGTTTTGGAGTACGACATGAGGGAAAGGTCTAAGGGGAGGGAGAAAAAACGGCTATTTTAGGTCTCCAGATGCAAAATGGTGCAATGTTTGTGCCTCAAATGTAATAAAGTTTATAGTGATCATGTGTTTTTTGCAATTATTTTTTTTCAAGGCTGGGTCATGGGGGGGGGTTCAACCCCAAAACCCTCCCCGTGGCTACGCCACTGACTGGTGCTTTTTCTTTGGTGTGACCTTGAGACAACTGGTTCCTTTCTGCATTTTCTGAAGTGTACGGGTACCTGTCACTGACTGCAATCTCTTTCTACAGGTAGCCTACATTGTTTTCACATTACATGCAATTTGCCAGGAGTACTCTGCACATACTAAGGTACCACGCGTAGCTTGCGCCCAACACATGAATGCTGAAACTACTCAAGCAAACAGTGTTAATGTGTATATTTGTTGGCACTCAGTTTCACTTTGCAACGTAGGCCTAACGTTAGATGTCGTTGTCCTAGAATCCACAGATGGCTACGCCATGGTGTAACATACACTTTAATCGAACGAAGTAGTCAAGGACGTAGAATGTAGCACTATGCAACTCTCGGAAATAAACCCTCTCCGTCAATAAAAATGGCCACAACGACCGAGGGGGGTGGGGGATTTGATATCTGAAAATGGGGACACAAACTCTTGTGGACTGCCAAGTAGCGCCGGGGCCGAACGCCGGGACTTTGGAGAAATAATTTTGTAAATGTGAGATCTAGAACTCAGAGTAGGTGCGCGCAAAGCGCGCTGAAAAAATCGCAGTTTTAGACTTTTAGCGATATGAGTAATAAAAAGCTAAGAAAAGTATCCTCAAGGAGAGGACTCTTGCACACCCCCACTTCGCTAAGCGCCTGTCCCATATTACGGTACCGGAAATGGCACTTTTTCACCCCTTTCAACTTGCATCTAAACAATCTTCAAAAAATCGGTAAACTTACACAGATCAATGGTGATTAAAAATTTTGCTTTGAAAATTTCTGGGGGAGGGGAAGTTCCCCTCCACTGCGTAAGGCCAAGGGGAATTCAAGGGTTTTAAAGATAATGAAAGAGTATGAACGAAGCCATGAAAAGCCAGATTTTCTACAGGAAGTAACCAGGAATCCCAAAACAATATTTAAAGCGGGTGCGCGTTAAGCGCTCCGAAGAAAACACATTGAGATGTTTAATTGTAGCCTATTGTTTTTCTTTGATTTTAAATGCAGTATTGTTTTTACATTAAAATATCCTTCTTTTCCCAGGTGCCTGTTCTTTCCATAGAGCAGGATATAGGCCCAATATACTGCTCTATGGTTCTTTCTTTCATGTTTCATTTTTGCCGATGGTCTGGGACGATCCCCCTCAACCGTTTTTATTAGTGTGAAAAATAAGGTAGTGTCGACAGGTCGATTTCGAAGGTTATCAGGTTATAGTGTATAATTATGATAATTTAAAAAAAAACGCAATGAAAAGTTTAACGGGTAGTTTTTACACTGACATGGTTAAGGCCATTGGCAGTTTAACTGCCATGCAGGGAAGTAATTTTCATTGGAGGCTACATCTTGGCAAGTTGTGGCCGGCGAAACCTTTAACCGCGAGCGCCGAAGGTGCGAAGCCGGGGGCTGGAGACTGAGTAATTTTTTAAAAAAAAATTGACGGCTTTTGCGGCAATTCTGGACAATTCCTTGAACAACTTCTGCTTCCCCATCTGTAATTTGAAAGGCTAATGAAATAGGTTTCTAATGAGAATCGCAAATATGAGATAGTAACCGTAAGTCAAGTTGCTGAGGATACATGATGGCAGTTGGTGGGGAAAGTGGACAGGAAGAGGTGTAGCGAGGGTTTTGGAAATAGTAATTTACTCAAGCTAAGCAATTGAGTAGGGAAAACAAGACAGTGAGCCACAACTGTAAAAAGGGCCTTGACTGGCCCGACTCGAACCAGTTGGTTACAAACTGAGCCGTAAAACCTCATCTAACTCTGACTCTACTCAAGCTGTCCTACAGGAAATAATATCGAGGCGATTCGAACAGTTTTCCTACGCACAGTCGTACACCAGTACTAATGGAGGCCAATTTATATCAGGCTCATGCGAAGCACGCCGAAAAATTTATCAAGAATTGTGATTCCCTTTACATGGGTAGTGTTTGGGATTTTGTTTGCAAGGACCAGGGTGCATTTAATGACGTACAGTACTTTCAGTGACTTATTTCAGAGCTTCAAGTGCCAATTGTGTGGCCAGTAGGAGACGCCCATGCTTTGAAAGAAATTTTACGGTGCCAGACAAAATTTTCAATTGTATTAGTCAGTTTCCTCTGGGGGTGAGGGCGGTTTTGTTTCTCTTAATTGTCTCGATTCCTTTTGCTAATTTTTTTTTATTATTTTTATTATTTTTTAAGCTCTGGAAAAAGTGGGGGGGGGAGCATGTACCCCATTGCCCACCGTAATCCCGCCTATGACAGCGACAGATGGCTTTGCTTGATGGATGCATGTGCACGTACAGAACATACATGGCCCGGGCTGCTATCGTCGGTACTGTGTACTGTGGAAGTCACCCTGACAACGCCACCTGATGAACAATGCTTTAGAAGCGGGGTTGCGAAATTAGTCCTCAGTAAAGGACTGCATGGTCGTTCGCTGCGAGCTCACTATACATAGTCCTTACAACGACCTCTGAAAAAAGATCTGGGGGAGGGGGGTTCGCCCGTCTTATGATGTTGAAATTGACTTCCTTCTCTCAGCAAATTTTGGACGTAAAATCTTAATTTACTACCATGAACTACAGTAGTAAAGTGTTCTGTGTGATGTCACAATGTTACGCACACGGCATTCTGATATCAACAAATATTTCGAACGAAACAGCCTACAGCAAATTTTACGAAGTGGCAAAGTCATTGATTTTTTTTTTCAATTTTTGGAACTTTTCAAAGGTTTAAAGTGATCAGAAACAACTGCAATATTAGTCACAGAGTTGGAAAGGAAACATCTCAGTAAATAAGGACTTAAGGTCCTAGCTTTGCTATAAGAAAAAAAATCAGTCTCGACCAGCATTGTGCTGTTCGAAGACCCCGGATTTCTAATGGGTAGTTGTAAGGACCATGTATATAGGGAGCTATCGGCGACCGGCTAGACACGGTTACAGCCCACGAGACCGAAGGTCCACGAGTGACGAGGCCAAAGGTTCGCGAGACCGACAGTGAAATAGGGTCCACGAGACCGAAAATGAAATAGCGTTCGCGAGACCGAAGGTCCGCTAGGCCGAAATTTAAAACCGCTCCCGAGACCGGAACTTTTAAGGATATACGTACGTGCATAGTTGTATAACCAGAATTCAGCTGAGGGGGACCATGACTTTGTGAACGATGCTCCGAGAGAGGCGTCTAACGGGAGGATTCTCCCCTCCCCTTTGAGATAATTTTTAAATAATTTTGTGTGCGGGTGAAAACTTTGGAAGTACAGTAAAATTTGGCTTTATTTATTCTTGCCAGGGGTTGGGCCATGACCCAATTAACCAGCTCGCTATACGTCACTGTACGCGGCCACTATTTATTACATACGTACGCATTAATAACAAAAAACGTATTCGTAAGTGATAATTATTACTATATGCAAACCTTTTCTCACTTTCGGTCTCGCGGACCTTGTGTCATTTTCGGTCTCGCGAACCTTTTCTCATTTTCGGTCAGCGGCGGACCTTCGGTCTCGTGGACCCTTTTTGTTTTTTGATTTTCGGTCTCGTGGAATGCCCCCCCCCCTACGCACATGCGTTTACTGAGGACTAAACCACTCCCATCAGAGTTGCACAAGCAATATTATTTGAATACTTCTTTTTAGAGGCAACAAAGTTATTATAGAGAGCAAAAATGAACAGACTCACATTTTAATAATTTCATTTTGAAATATTCACCCATGGATAAAAATCTAGTACAACGAAAGTTCCTGAAATCAGACCAAGAATCGTGCAGATGGCAACCCTGTCTGTGCAACATGTTGTTTTCCGATAGAAACCATAGAGGTTGGTGTTCGCAATGGTCCATACCTGCAGGGCCGTCTTAACGCATGGGCCCACTGGGCCCAGGCCCAGGGCCCCGCGATGTCAGGGGCCCCGCAAATTGACCTCTGCGCAAAAAAATCATATCTCCCCTTGCGTAAAAGATTTTTGTGTGGAAATACTTTTTGTTTACTTCAACTGGAAGATTACTCTTCTATAATGTATTTCAGCTTTTAGATATATCACATATGTTATTCACATAAAAGTTCCAATTTCCATGCTTTATGCGCGACATGGGGGGGGGGATGCAGGCATGTCTATGCTTGAGCGATGGTCAAGGATGTCAATTTTTCACGCAACTTTTTTCGAACACACTTGATTGAGGGGCCCCGCTCCAATGCCGGGCCCAGGGCCCGGTGATCTCTTAAGACGGCCCTGCATACCTGTCCGGTTCATACTTCATTACAGCGCTATAAAGCTGTGTTTAATAAAGGCCGATTCATACTCCATTATAGC
Organism: Holothuria leucospilota; assembly: GCA_029531755.1. Lineage (NCBI taxonomy): Eukaryota > Metazoa > Echinodermata > Holothuroidea > Aspidochirotida > Holothuriidae > Holothuria > Holothuria leucospilota. The sequence goes on from CM055975.1 coordinate 41,630,288, forward strand.
GCTATAAAGCTGTGTTTAAGGATGTTAGCTGGGTCTCAATATGCCGATGTAAAATTGATTCATACTTCAGTTTTCTCCCATAGCTCAACTTTCGCAGTACTGCCATGCAATGCACAGTCTCCCAATACCTGCCTATGCAAAGGCCAAGTACAGTACATATGTGTATGCGGTTTGATCGGCTCTACGACAAAGTACACTATTGATTACCGTGATAATTTTGGGGAATACAAGAAAATCCTGCCTTACTAACCTTTATGTCTTAATTCGTGGGAAGCAATAACTGTTTCCCTCCATTCCGACAACTCTCACTGTCACAATCAGGCCGCCGATAGTCGCATGGAACCCGAATACATGTAATGAGCCGGTATCTGAAAAGGTCCGCCATTGTTGTCGAGTAGGATCGTGAGCTCGTTTCAAAAGGTCGTTCACCTACCAAGCAGCCAATCAGAAGCCGTTTCCTTTGCGGTATCTCGAGAGCTTGCGAGAAAAGTTGAAGAATGTTCAACTCCAAGCGATGACCGTGAATCGAACTGGCGGCAAAGATATTTTGACCATATATGGTTATTGATCGCTTTATCGCGCGAGAAATTTGGAAGTATGAACCGGCAATAACCATATATGCCAATGAGCTATAGTATGAATCAATTTTACATCGGCATATCGAGACCCAGCTAACATCCTTAAACACAGCTTTATAGCGCTGTAATGAAGTATTATGCTGTGCACATAGTATGGTATGACATGCTTTCGCAACAGTGAGTGCGGATTTGTCGAACTACAGCGCGGCCCGTCTGTTGTCAAGTGACAACTAGGGGTTTCACCGAAGTCACTTGATCGCGCGTCTCTTTGGTTTAGTTTTGAAGGGCAAGATCGCGCGTCTTTTTTGTTTTGACGAGCACGCGTCCATTGTGTCACAGTAGTATCTATGGTTATGCGGTGCTCGTGTGCTGTAAATTCGCTTACTGCGTGTGTGTTTCAGGGTTGCCAGATAAAAAGAAAGCTATGGCGCCAAAGAACGTTTCAAAAGCGCCAAATAGAACCAAAAAGAGCTAAAAAGAGCCAAACAAAAATTTTAAGCCGCCAAGAAAAGTGCCAAACAAAATGGTCCAAAAATTAATGCGCTCATTACCAAAAAAGGTCCAAGTTTATGTCGCGATTACGCATTTTTGGCTCACTTTTGACAAAAACAAGTTTCTTAACTGAAATGTGGAAAAATGTGTACATTGCGTGTATGCCTACACTGTACATCATATCAATATCACATTCTTTGCAATATGCACTGTACGTCTGCCTTCAGAAATTGTGCACACGCGCACGGCGTCTTCCGAGTCCAGAAATACGTTCTACAGGGTGAAGTTGTTCATATTATTATAGCCTACGTACTACATTATAAGAATGTACCATTCCTTTAGTGGGCAACGTTGACTTCAAACATAATATAGGCAACGGTAGGCAAAGAAGGATGTGAAATTGAGTGTCAACATAGTGTTCGAATGAACGTATTTCAGGCGGCAGAAAAGCGCCAAATTAACACCCAAAAAGGGCCAAGCCGCCAAAAAGAATTTTTTGCCGCCAACCAATCCAAAAAAGCGCCAAATTTTAGGAATTTGGCGGAAAAAAGAGCCAAAATGGCAACCCTGGTGTGTTTTGCCCTTCAGTGCCTGGGAATCTCACTCGCGTGACGTCGCATGAAATCCCTCCCATGCATGGGCGTCCGGAGAAAATATAACATTAACACTTCTCAACAGTTCAATCAGTGTGAATTTCTACTCTCAAAACAGGAATTGAATAAAAATATCAACACTCAGGCCCCAGCAGCCCCCCGAGCATACTTTGGTATTTTTTAAAGTTTATATTTACGATATTGCTTCCCCTTTTTATATGCGGCAAAAGGCCTTGGAAGTGCCATTTCCAGCGATCTGGGAAGCATTTTAGGCCAAAATTATCTTGCACTCCGCGCCAACTCACCGTGGCGCGGAGCACTGAGAGTCTGTCTACGCGCTTCGCCCCTCCCCCCTTGACAAATTCCTGGCTACGCCTTTGTCAACACTGTGTGAAAAGTAGCATCTAAACTCTTTTCTGGAAGTAAAATATTTCCCATGGAAAAAGTTGGGCCCCTAAAAAATTTTGCCCCCTTGAATTTTTTTCTGCGGACGCCCATGCTCCCCTGAGTGTCCTCCAGCATGGCGAATCCGTGACGTAATTGCAAAGCCTCTATAAGAGGCTTTGCAATTACGTGCTTTGCAATTACGTCACGGATTCGCCATGCTGGAGGACACTCATGCCAAGAACACAAGGTTTTGTGCGGTAGTATACTGAACGCGCTGCACAGTGTGCCCTGTGGTATACGCAGATTGTACACATTCATCGAGCAAGAGCGTCGAGTGTGGTCTACTCACGGACTTCAATACATGGACAGAGGATTGCGCAATCAATACGGTCGCCACCGTTCGAACAAATTTAGGCTAACCAAGATGGCCGCCGGGCTACTACCATTTGCCCAATTTGACGATGAATCTGCAACATTTCAGACAAAATATCAGTATGAATGGAAGAACAACATCACAGTCCTCCATTCTATTTGATGAATTTGACTTGAGCTTGCATTCTTTCGAAAATATTACAAGTTTTTCACACAATTTGTCGATACTGAACCACTTGAGCAAGTCCAAACTTTTACAAACAAGACTATAGCAGGCAGCCATATTGGTAAGCCTACTCGTGTACGTACACGGTGGCGACAATTTACGCATAGGACGTTAGTGCAATATGCTCTGTCCATGTGTATAAGAAGTCCGTGGGTCTACTACGAAGTTACATGTACTCCAACATGGGGCCAGGGAGTATTATGACGTCATATGAAAAGCCTCTAGGGATTTCAGTCACGTGACTTTAACCAACTAGACGCAATTTTGAAGGGCAAGATCGCGCGTTTCTTTGGTTTTAACGGGCACGCGTCCATTTTGTAACAGTAGTACCTATGGTTATGCCGTGCGCGTGAGCTGTAAATTCGCTTACTGCGTGTGTGTTTTTCCCTTCAGTGCCTGGTAATCCATTGCGCGTGACGTCACATGAAATCCCTCTATAGACCTTATGCATTGACATCACAATGACGTCATTTTGGGTGAAAACAATGGAGCACACGTGCACTTACGGCGTGGATTTGCCGCACGTGTAGTAGACTTACGCGCGTATACGATTGGTCGACAAATCAGCGGTCTGCATTTATTGGTGTAACTTGCGATGATACGTGCTTTTCCGCCATTTTCTTCCAAAAGAGGGAGCACTTTCTCCATTGTGACATCATATGCATAAGGTCTATAGAGGGATTTCATTCACGTGACTTTAACCAACTAGACGCAATTTTGAAGGGCAAGATCACGCGTCTTTTTGTTTTGAAGGGCAAGCGTCCATTGTGTCACAGTAGTATCTATGGTAGTATGCCGGTGCGCGTGGGTTGTAAATTCCCTTACTGTGTGTGTGTGTTTGGCCTTTCAGTGCCTGGGAATCCATTGCGCGTGACGTCACATGAAATCCCTCCATGGATTTCATGTGACGTCAAGCGCAATGGGAGTCCCAGGCACTGAAGGGCAAAACACACACACACAGTAAGCGTATTTACAACTCACGCCCTCTTGCCCTTCAAAATTGCGTCTAGTTGGTTACAGTCACGTGACTGAAAACTGAAATCCCTCTATAAAGGGATTTCATGTGACGTCAGGCACTGAAGGGCAAATTCCCAGGCACTGAAGGGCAAAACCCACACGCAGTAAGCGAATTTACAGCTCACGCGCACGGCATAACCATAGTACTACTGTGACTGGACGCGTGCCACGTCAAAACCAAAGAGACGCGCGATCTTGCCCTTCAAAATTGTGTCTAGTTGGTTAAAGTCACGTGACTGAAATCCCTCTGTAGGGTACATTTACAAACATCAGAGTCAAACACCAGAGGACTCGAGTCGCGGAAGGAGACTTGAGTCATATTCCCTGACTCGAGTCTTCAACTGGACTCGAGTCATGCTATGCTCGAGTCCTAGTCAAGTCTTTTTAGGTCGTGACTCAAGTCATTTTAGGTCGTGACTCAAGTCAAGTCAAGTCATGTCATTTAGGGTTCCAGATTCGAGTCAAGTCAAGTCATTTTGGCTGATGACCAAGTCAAATCAAGTCAAATATGCGACTCGAGTCGACTCGAGTCCGAGTCAGTGACTTGACTTGTTACAACACTGGGCGTATGGCTTGACAGGGTAAAATCCTGGATCAGCCAATAAAGTAGCATAAAAGAAGTGTTCAACATTTCAGGAAATGCTGAGGAGATTTCAGGAAAGTTTGAATTCCATTTCAGGAAAAATGAATTTAGAGTGTGGACACACTGAATATACTACTCAACTGTAGTCTACTCTGTAGGTACGTCCGTAGGTACGGGTAGGACAGCCAGCACATATGGCAGACTATACTAGTGGACGAAGTTAACTCAGAGCTAAAGAAGCGCGTGGCCGTTCAATTCAAGCAAATGTTTGTTCGTGTCCGAAAAGTCTAACGTTAGGATTAACAAACTATGACGTTTAATTTTGGCAGTAAGCCTACGGGGGCCTTTGGATCTACCGGTTTGTTAATAATATAAATATGAACATGCTGTTTTCCATTTCGATTTCCAAATTTTGTCGAGGCCCAGGCCTTACCCAGTAGCCTATGTTAGCCTACGCCAAACTTAATGTTAGGCCTAACGTACACTAGCAGGCTAGGTAGCAAAAAGTTAGGCTAGGGCCATAGAGTAGCAGTAGCATCCTACTCTATGGTTAAGGCACAAAATTCCAAAGTTTTACGCCACGCGGAATTTCCGCCGAAATTGGCATAAGAAAACGGAAAACGAAGTTTTGAAAAAAAAAGTTGCAGAAATGAAACAGGAAATTAGCCTAGGGTAGGCTAGGCTACTATCAAAATTATTGTTTTCTGAGCAGTTTTAATAAACGTTGTGACTATTCACACGAAAATTTTCGTATGAATAAGCCAACCTGTAGTCACAATTCATACGAAGAAAACTTTAGCCGACTGGCATATGTACAAAGCCATATAAATGGCTCTGCTTACGCACGTCTGCGTAAGTACGCACATGCACGTGAACGCTGATAGTATGATTACATTACGGTACAAAGGATCGGTGCATGTGCATGTGAAACACGCACTCGATCGTTCTCATGGCTCAGACTGAAGGCCTAAGTAAGAACAAGGCATTTTTAAAAGCAAACTTGAAAAGCACTGGGATGTTGTTTTGCGAGCATTCGCATCAATCCCATTTGTTTCCCGACCATTTTTTGCCTATGAGAGGACATTAAATCTAAAAGATTTAGCCTACTTGTGTCAATTAATTTTTACTGCAGACTCGGAGGAAACAGTACGACAATACTTTACTAGGCCTACATGCGCTCATAGCTGCATTATAAATCGTATGACGAACGTAGCTAATGTTTGAAAAGCTACTAACGATGACGTTCCGCCGTAACATGAGCAAGAGAACAGAAACCGATCTAGCTGGTTTTCAAAAATCACCCAAATGTCAATTTTAGATCATCGACTCATATTCCTGTAAAAAGAGTGGAATTTTAAGCTTTTGCACGAAAATTTTCGTATGAATAGTGCTTCCACTGCCCACTATTCATACGAAAATTTTCATATGAATAGTGCTTCCAGTGCCCGTTATTCACACGAAAATTTTCGTATGAATAGGCCCCACCTTTAATAAATACAAGAGTTAAATGTTTGAAAAAAAAAAAAACATTTAAAAAAGCATCTTACACTTAGGCCTAGGCCGCCTACAGTAGAACCAATAGTGTGAAACACATTTATTGATTGTATTTTTCAAAACTTATCAAATTGTACATCGAGGAGCAGGGCTGGTCATGAAAATTTTTCAGGAGGGCAAGCAACTGCCCGCCTTACTTGAGATGTTGTGCTTCTAGGCAGGCAATTAGTTGCCCACCTAAGATTTCAGGCGGGCAGTAGTGTAAATATACAAGTTTCATTTAAATTTATCATTCTTTCAGTTTACGCTCTGTGTCCCCCGTCCCCCCCCCCCCCCGTGTCCCTCCCTGTGTTCTACCCATGCGACACACTGCCAACAAACAGTGGGGCCATATGTTTTCTGACATCATATAAATCAGTGAAGAAATGAAAATGACTGCATCTCAACTTGCCACAAAACCCCCATCAGCAACATCATGGCGCCCTTCAGGGTAGAGTTGGCGCTCTATTCCCTTCTACCATATATGCACCACTGTGGACACAAAGCAGGCCTAGTCCAGGGTAACATATGGCGGAGCCACTCCATGGATGCATGCCAATAGGGGTCCAAGGAACCATTAACTGACATCCATGTACCAATATTCCTTCTTCCATGGCACATAGTTGGGCCGAAGCCTACAGTCGTGAAAATGGCAGTGAAAAGTTAAATCTCAAAGCTTTTTTTGTCCTTCTTTGAGTTATGCCTCAGGGTCTGAACTTAAAGGCAGTCACTCATCCCCCCAAACTACAATTTCACCCTATGTATATCAAAAATCTCAATAGGTACAGCTCTTTGATTGACATCAAATTCAAAAAATGCAGAGTACCTCATATTACACAGCATGCACTGAGAGTGTTCTGATTACACATTAAGGGCTTGTATGCTCACTAGTGTATGCCCTGAAGCAATAAACTAGGATTGTGTCTGGATAAAGATGAGTTTTAGTTAGATGTGGGAGGGGCTAGGAGTAAGTAGGCTGGGAGAATTGGAACTGTCTGGGGTGATGAAAATCTGCCTTTAAGTATTGGGCATCAGGGGTAAAATAAAAAAAAAATGCCACTCCAGGCCCACAGGATTTTGCTGGTGAGCCTTATTTGGAAGGACCTAGGATAATTTTGAATTGGTGAATTGCAGTTTGTTTGCCTAATATAAAACTTGTGTTTGCAAGGGTACAAAAACATAGTATCCCGGGTACCCGATCACCATATCCATTAGATACCGATAACCGATATAATAAAGTAAAGCAGCAATTTTGTAAGGCACGGAATGACACTTGCCCGATTTTTCACCTGTCTCGGAGTGGTAGTTACCACATGTTCAAGAAGACTAAAATTCTCACAACGAAATCGTGTCGTTTCAAATAGAAAATTAACAATACGAGAAACCTGATAAAAACAGCCAATTAATAAATGCAGTACTTCGTAAGGCCTCTATCTATCTACTGCATTGAATTTTGGGGTGTTTTCCGACTCAAAAAACAAGCTTAACTGGAAGCTGTCTAGGTTATACCAATTTAAACATTTCAACCAATCAGAGCTTTCAGAAGTAAGTATTCTCTTGCACGTCCGAAATTACAGAATGTAAACAAATGACGTCACGCTAGTGAAATTTGTAGGGCCAATGATTTTCCGCTTCACAAATCACAAAATTCCGTTTTAACTTTCCAAATTCCGCAAAATTCCGTTTCAAGCATAACCCATTTCCGTGATTTTCGGATTTTGGAGTAATTATGTTGAAAACAAGTCCTACACTTGTCTGGTTACGATTCTGAAGGCAGCAAACACTTGTAATACACAAGCAACCTAGCCTAACACACTACAGCATAGGCAAACTGGAGCCTATACCGGCAAAATTTTGCCGATTTTCGTAAATGTCCTACTTGTTTTCTGATCGTAACTTCAAGGTGTTTTGATGATTTTAAGGTAAATTTGCCACCATTTTAGATGGAAAATTTCTTTTTGTATGTCTTTGGTACATGCAGGCATTCATTTGGCATAGTTTTGAAGAAAAATAACTCACTTTTTTGTCAAAACTTTACATGTATTCTGATCCTGATAATTTTTGCTTAATTCCGTGAAATTCCGTGCAGAAAAGTTAATTCCGTTTTTATCCACGTTTTTCCGCGATCACGGAAAATCATTGGCCCTAAATTTGCTACTACAGGGTGTACACATTATCACTGACAGCTTCGTGCGTTCTGACGTAGCTATCCTTGTGTAGGGCCACCGATTTTCCGCGATCACGGAACTTGTCACGGAATCGCGGAATTTTAATTTTTTCACGGAAAATCACGGAACTTCAAAAATCTCTCAGAATGCTAAAGAAGTCTGCAATCAAGAGGGCAAAATGAAAAAGAAAGTTTAAAAATCTGTATGTAACACTGGATGGCTCTAGAAGACTACAATCTGATAGAAAACTGTTGAAATTCACCCCTCCAATGCTTACTGTATGTGGAACCAGTTGCGAGTTGCTCATTTACTAGCCTTCGGTAGGTGCTCAGTCTTGCAAAGTTTTCCCGCGATCCCATTGCCTGTAGCTGATTCTTGTTTATACTGTATCATGTACTGTATGTATGGTATACTATGCATGAGTGCGTCATAACAAACTGTTGCGCACATTACTCAAGTTTCATGCTTTGCTCTGTTGTTACGTTCATGATCGAACGATCATAACGTTCTGACTGACAAGTTACACTTTCAATTGTGGAATAATTATCGGATTTAGTACCTGCATATCATTTGGATATAATTTTATACGGATCTTAAATTACTATGTAAGAAGAAGAAGGGACCCACACTCAAACAATCGTAAGTCAAGTTGTTTTGGGGTTTTTTTTTTGTCCATTACGTATATGTGTAGATGTTAGGCTGGTGAATGGATTTTAGTCTGGTTAGGCTGCACTGGCCAAACACACTAATCAATGCAAAACAGAAAGTCACGGATTTGGCAAATTACTTGCACGGATTTTCACGGAATTTGAAATTGCTGTAACGGAAATTGACTCTTTTTTTCACGGAAAATCGGTGGCCCTACTTGTGTTGACATCCGGGCTACTCACATTAGCTTGCACATGGAGTTTTGCAATTTTTACGATCGTCATTTTGGTGCAAACTAACGTTAGATACTATAGCACAGTTAATTTTGAAACTTTTCTTTAATATTTACAGCGTTATTATAGTCGTATCTACAATCTTGGACAAAACTGTTGGGACGGTTTGTCATAATATTCTTGAATCTCCGTTCCCAGGTTTACATGAAGCCCCCGCTCCCCCTTCCAAAGTTGCGCAGAGAGAATGATTGTATGCCGTGAAAATGGTCAACTTTGTGAAGGGGAGCGGGGGTGTCCCAACGAGTTTTGTCCAAGATTGTCTGAGTATTAAGAGAGCGATTTACGAGAACAAATTCAATAGAAAAATGGTTAATTTTCCGAGCAGCTGTATTCAGTACACTTTTTCGGAGGCTTATAGGCCTGAGGATGTTAGCCAAATGAAAGTATAATTTAAAATTGTTTTAATGTGTTGTTTTGTTAATTTTGTTTACACTGATTTATTGTTGGTTGGCGAGATCATAATGGATAGACTGTTTCAGGTATTCGCAGGGAATGCCAGGCAGAAATGTTTACGTTCCGTAACGATGTCTATGGCATCCATATGCGTTGCATTTTTTAGCAAATTAAAAGGAGGATGACAACTCTTCTTAAGTTGTAAGACGGAAAACAAAACAATTGCTTTCATGGATAGATCGAAGAGTCTCACTGCTATTGCAAACTAGTGGTAAGAAGGCAAGATTTTAACTGAAAGAGCGCCACGATCTACCATGAAATGTTAAAAGCAGAACTGTAAGCCAAGCTTTTTATTATAACGATGGTAGATCGTTAATTAGGGCTGGTTTTAGACATATTTTGAAGCGAATTTGATACCTATGACAACATTTTTTCATGTTACATGAAGCTGATGACGTATCTATTATGCCTTCTTTTAGTCGACTCAATTTCTTTACATTTTGCTTTCAAATTTGCTCTCAAAACAAATGGTAGACCGTTTGGTTAACTTAGCCTTCACCCCCGGTCTCGTCAAATTAGCATGTATGGCATATTTTCTGTATAGTTTCAGCTACTCAAAAGAAAGTTACTGCGTTATAAAGGTGAAATGAATATACATTCAAGTACTTTTTAACTTATTTCTGGTAAATTACTTTAGTATAAAGTAATAGGCAGGATACAACACGTACTTCTGCTGAATGTTCTTTTTATTTGGTACCTATTCAGACAGTGTGAGCCCAAAATATGTGACTATTGAAAATGTCTTCCTGAACGAGAGGACGCTTTGAACTTATTTAGCTGCCTTCCCAATGCTTTTGGCTTCAATAATATTATATTAACAAGAACTTCAATATGGACTCAGAATATGCTGATTATTCTCTGTTACTGTTCTCTTATACCTAAAGAAAAGACAGTCACCTACCCTTTTGCGAATCAACGCAACGCAAAGAAACACATTCTACCGTAGGCCGCGAGCAGTTCTAACTTCTCGAATTTCTCAGACAATCTTGGACAAAACTGTTGGGACGGTTTGTCATAATATTCTTGAATCTCCGTTCCCAGGTTTACATGAAGCCCCGCTCCCCCTTCCAAAGTTGCGCAGAGAGAATGATTGTATGCCGTGAAAATGGTCAACTTTGTGAAGGGGAGCGGGAGTTTTGTCCAAGATTGTAGGTAGTTTACACATGGCGGGAAGATGATTTGCACAATAGTGACACGTTTGAATGTTGGGCGAGGTTTTTTATTTTCTTTTTGGCATACTCAAGGAGGCATGCCGTATTGAACTGAAGGAACAGCATTGCGTAGTATAATATGTACTGTACATGCAGGGCTCTGTAGCACGCCGAACATTATCGCATCTTGCAATGGGTCGGGGCGGCGTGTCTAGTATGCAAGGTACTGTAGCCTGCTACTATGTAATTTACTGTGTACAGTACAAGGATCGCAAGAAACAACGTTGCTTCGAACTCGACGATTCGTGTTCATGAGGCTGTCATTGCAGCACGCGCTAAGTTGCCGAATATTATCGGGAAAAAATTCTTAATTTTTGGAGGTCTTTTAAATGTACTAATGTAAATATATTCGGATGTTTTTAGCAATGCTTTTTCACACGGGCGATCTATTTCTCAAGGTGGGCTATTTGTTGCCCACCACACAATTTAAGGCGGGCATTTTGATGCCCGCCTTGGGAAGTATTTTTTCTTCCAAGCCGGCGATAAGGCGGGCCCGGGCGATCACCCGGGTCATATGACCAGACCTGTCGAGGAGGCCTAGGCCTATCATCCATATTCAGCACAAAGACAGTCTTTCATACAGCACAGACCTGGCAATATAACTAAGAAGGGCAATGGCCCGTGCCCACCTTAATGCCCATCTTGGCTTTCAGAATTAACTATTAGAAGATGCCTAAGATGGTCAACCATTGCCATGATTGCCCGTCTGCCAAAAAACGCCCAACCAGGCCTGATACAGCATTAAAATAATCTCACAAATTTTATTAAGATATCAGTAAACACAGTTTTAGGCCGGTATCCAGTCAAAACGTCCCTTTACCAAAACATCCCCGCTTTTTATCTACCAAAACGTCCCCGTGTTATTACATATGTAATACAAAAACGTCCCAGCCTATAAATGACATATAATAAACCTCTTTTAATTTTAATAAAGAGAAGTTTTAATTGTAAAATATTTTATTGCAGGTAGCCTGGGCCTACTTGGGAAATCATTTTGGTTCGGAACAGTAATACTGTATAACTTAAGTTAGCGCCACGCTTACCGTACATAGCTACCCACTCACATTCTCACTGCAATACCTGCATGCAGGCTATGCACAACACGTAAAGTTTTTGAAGTACAGTATTGCGGCCGTAAGTTGTAAAGTAAATTGCCATTAGTAGACCTATTTCATTTTCCTTTAAGAAACAGAAAAAAACCTTCTTCCATTAATAAAAACATTAAGGCCTACAATTAAAATTATCATGAAGCTAACATTAGCAACGATTCAAACCCCAAACTGGTAAGCTTTAGGCCTATAGGTTTCACCTAGCCTAGGATACCAAGGCCTAGTTCTCACGTACACTTTGCTCCCTGAACTAGGCCTAGGCTATTGCAACACAAACTTTTGAGAGCATGTTACTGTGAGAGTAACATCGTCTGTGTGCGTTGCTGCAGTGATTGTTGCTATATACCCATTCGCGTGTATGAACATAACCATAGCTATGGACTAGCCTATGTCACAATTGAACAGTAATCCGTGCTATTTAGCATACAATCATGACGCTAGAATTCAATAGGAGGATTTAGCCATCAGGCGACTTAATACGTCTATATTTTTCACCCGGGAAAATGGCCTTTTCCCGGGGAACTTTGGCTAAACGAGCCTATTGAATTCTAGCGGCATGATCGTGTGAACGTCCTAGTAACAAGATTTAGCAGCTTGATAGAATGTTTAAAAAACAAAACAGGATCGTTAGTGTGAATCAAAATTTTTGATCTCTTTTTGGACACTAAGTGCAAATAATGTTAGAATGAAGGGTCTTAAACATATAAAGGACCCGTAGAGGTCACTCACATAGGAGTATATGTGAATTTGAGAAAGATCAAGACCATTCAAAATTTTTGATGGTGCAGTAGCCCAATTTTGCCAATGGGTTTATTGCTGACCAAGTATGGGAAGCTCTAAGGCGACCCAAATACTAGGTCAACAGACTGCGGACTAGGTTTCACCCTATAAGTACACATACTGTAGGCCTAATTATGCACCCTATAAATGTAAAAGTAAATCACAGAGCAGCGTTCGATTTTAAGGAACTAGCAGTGGTTGTCTGAAGGACTACCACATTGTAAAATTGGTTGTCCTGCTCAAAATAAGGTAGTCCCAAGTGTAACCATTTTCGCAAGTTCGCAACCATGGAATTGATAACGCCTCATTATCACCAGCCTTCCAAAGTGGCTTTCACTTTTAGAAAACCCCCCTCCTCCCCCCCAAAAAAACAAAAAAGGATTATCTACTGTATAAGAGTAGTGCTGTCTCGTGGCATGCATTAATGTGTACATTGTGAACATAGTTAATGCTATGATGTTCGCATTGCAGGTTAATAAATTAAACATCTCTAGATGGAAAGCACTGGTGTTGCACATCAGCACTACAAATTTGTAGCTTGGACGAAGGAATTCAGCTTCTCTGTGTACAGTGCAGGCCTAGTGGCCTACTAGTGGAATTTGTACAGGGCACATATTTTGGTTTGATAGTGCTATGCACATTTCGATAAAGTGACTGTGTGGGAAGTTGTGGTGGACTTGCGTAATCACCACACTTTGCTGCAAATCTTATGGTGCAATTTTTAAAGGTCCTTGCTTGCGCAATTCATCAAACTGCTAAATGTAAACATCACATCACTTTCCTCAAAAGATTTGGTTGTCCCGACGGACAACCTTACACTGTTTTTGCAAAATCTGGTAGTCCTGCAGAATTTCTGGTTGTCTCGGGCGACAGGACTACCCTTAAAATCGAACACTGCAGAGTCCTGCAATAAAATAGTAGTGTTTGCACCGGGTACCCGACCGACGATGTCAGGACCCAGTTCTGAAATTGGTACCCGGATCCAAAGTTTCACCATAGTTAATAGACACATCCCTGGTTAGAAAACTTTACGTACACCCTATACACACCACGTACAAGCCGAGTAGCTATGTTGAGACGTGCAGAAAAGTGCATCACGTGACATTGACCGTGCACACGATCAATCGAGTAGCGATATGGCTACATTGAGTGTTGTGTTGTTCAGTCCTTCATGGAAATAAATTGAAGTTGATTCAAGGGTTGGAAGGGTGTCAGGAAGCTTTCGAATCAGTAAGTACTTGTGAACGTTCAAATAAACGAAGAAAACCATGGCCTGCAACCCCCACGTTTCTTGTTTGAGTAGAATTAAACTACCGTACTCTGCAATTTTGCATTAATGTATAGCGTTAGCTAAATACTATCACGTGTGAAAGTAAAAGACGGTTCACTATCTGACGTTACCAAGTCGGTTAACTGTTATATTTTTAGGGAAAATACCCAGTCATGATAAATAGTGATATAAACACTAAACTCCACTTTTTAGGAAGAAAGCGAGTCGTTCTCAAACTGACACAGACCTGCCAACTTCTCCCCCAATTTACCGGGAGACTCCGGTAGTTCGCACGCCGACACCTCACGGCAGTGAGATATGCCTACAATACGGCGCACAAGTAGCTGCAACAAACGTGGAAATAACAAGGGCAACTTTCACTGTGCATTAGCGAATAACGCGGCATATACGACCGTACGATCGATTGAGTTGGCTATAAGGCTACATTTAGATGAAAATCGTCCAATCTCCCTAATTTCCCACTAATCTGGCTATTTTTTTGCCCTGATAAATTTAGATTTCCCTATTTTGGTCTGTTGACAATTGCGGAGGTTTTATCGGTAAAGTTGGCAGTGTATGTAGGCTACTAACTATAGCTAGTAACTCCAGCCGCAAATACCGTGCGGTGTTTGGAGGGTTTTAAGACTGAAAAGTAACAAAACCAAACTTTTACAAAAAAAAATTCATAATTACCGTTTGATAAAGGTTCACAAGTAGTGCTACAGAAGTACGACTTTGGAGGTAGGTAGGTAGTACTTCCATAGTGGTGTAAGTAACGCCTTGTGCTACGAGTACGCACGTGTAGAAGAGCTAATCAACCAGCCTTGTGCACGGTTAGCGTCACGTGACTACTGAAAATCAGGATCTCAACATAGACAGTGCAGTTCGCCGAGTTTCCCAACAAGGGATGTGTCTATAAACTATGGTTTCACTAACATTGATTGCACGTGTGACAGAACACCTAACATGTTGCTTTTTCCTGGCAAAATTTATCACGCACACGCCTAAGAACACTTACCATGCCCATACGTAAGATACGTTGGTGTTATATTATATCAACGTGCAAAGCAAAATTTCTTATTATGACTTTACAACGAACTTGTAGCCTAACAGAAGTTATATTTTTTGGTATCTGGGTACCCAACCGACCATCAACTTCGGGTACCCGGTTCCGAATTTTGGACCCGGTGCAAATACTATAAAATAGGGCTGTGAACGCTTAGCAAAATTACTGAACAATTAATGGCAAAAAGTTGCGATCGTTTAGCGATTAATCGCGAGTACGTATGATCAAATGAGAGACTTTAAATGTGCCCTTGAACATGATGAATATGTAAAATGCGTTAGTGACGTCTGGGGGACATAGTTTTCATGAACCTCACACACGGATCCCCATAGGAGCTCAATTTTTGATACCGTATGTTTACATGTGTGCCATTTGTATAATTATGTATTTCACTTTTTCAAAAAGAGTTAAAGTGAACATCTAATTTTCTGTAATAACTGCAGATTGTTTTTTTATTTCGTACGGAAAAATGGGTTTGCGATTAATCGCTGGTAGCTTTGTACTAAACGTTTATTACACATGCAATCGTTTAGCGATTAATCACTAGATGGTCACAGCGCTACAATAAAATCATGACAAAACAGTCCATCCACAACCCCTATAACAGTAGTCAATCAAGCAAGTACATTTTTACAGGAACTTACAAGAACTGGGGCACAAGAATAAGGCAACGGCCTTGTAATGCCCACCACAATCGTCAGTCCTGGAGCGAAAACATACGTAGCAGCGGACTAGATCTCCCAAGGTAGCTTATGGTAACTGTCCATGGATTTCCAATTAAGAGTCTGCCAATGCTTATGCAGTCTTATCTTGAACAAGTTAACAGTCCCAGCCTGGGTTACATCCTCAGGTAAACTATTCCACAAATTTGTAACTCTGTTAGAAAAGCAATAATGACATAACTGTGTATGTACTCTTCTCTTGTAAAGGCTGTACTGGGAATGTCTGGTATAATAAGCAGTGTCCCTTAATAAAAAGAAATGGCTTTGATCAATTTTGTCTAAGTGGTTTATAATTTTGAAAGTCTGGATGGCATCAGCTCTGGCTTGCCTATAAATCAGTTTCATTTTTCCATAATTGAAAACTCACAATTTTCTGTATTTGATATGGACGGAAATATCTTCATTCAGTAGCATCACTGAATGGTATTGATGTCACAAAGTTTCTTCTCACCAGGTAGTTTTGAATGTTAGGAGGTTTATGAAATTGCACGAAATGAATTTTCTTGATCCAAGGTATTTATGATCAATCACGACTTTTGCGGTACAGAATTCCGTCTGTTGCATTTTGGGACCGAGTTTTTACGTTTTTCTACAAAAAGGGTGGCAGGATGAGGAATAATGTTATGATCTATCAGTAATAAATGAGTTGAACCACATAGAGCCATTTGCCTCTGTTTAACTCAGTTCATTCAATTTCAACAAGGGATAGAAAATTCCATGACGGGACGGAATTCTTCCCGCGACGGGATGGAATGCCTTGTGCGACTGGACGGAATTCCTTTCGTGATGGGACGGAACTCCTTGTGTGACGGGACAGAAAATGAAGTGGGAGGATATATCATTTTACATACTGTCATTTCATTCCACCATACCAATTATGTTTGCTCTCTATCAACAGTGATGGCACTATGGATGGCATGTTGGATCATTTTCCCCTAAATTTCCTCTTGCCAACATGAGGCAGCACATGCACATTGAAGTTTTTCGCTCTGCTTTGGGCTAGTTACATAATATACTGTTGGCCTAATTGTTGGACAAATTGCTTTATACTGTATGAGGCAAGAACCATTTCACATACCACCTCTATGTGTGGCCACATTTTGGCAATCAAGAGGCTATCTGATCCCTGAAAATTTCTGGTGAGCCCCAGAGCCCCACCCCTCCCTGGCCCCCAACACGATAGCCACTGCATACCATTCCTATCAGTGAAAGAACATGGTGTTTTAGGGCCATAGGATACAATGGGTTGGATAAGTGCTGGTTGCAGTCATTGCATAAACATAAGCAGCCACCTGCCCTTGATAGCCCAAACACCAATTAACGATGACCATTTTCTGTTGAAAGGAGTGGGCATAGTGGCATATAGTGTTCATGCAATAGTTTTCATAGTGTTCATGCAGTTAATTATTCATGGCTGATTCTGACCTAAATATTGTAGAGTTTGCCAGTAAGCTTCAACCCATACTATAACTTAGAGTTAATTGATCAACTTGCTAAAGAATCACACCATTCAAGTTTAAAATCAAATGTTCCAATCAGTCCAGCAACTGTGGACAAAATTCTGTCCCGTCCCAGGTGATTTTTTTTTCATTCCAATTTAATCCATTAGGACATGTTCATTTTTGGTTTTGATGATAAGAGACACCAATGCATTCATGATGGCGTGTGTATGGGTGTGCATGTGTATGGGTGTATGCATGTTTGTGACTTTGCTCATTAACACGATATCTCTAAAAGGGAAAGTCTGAGAGTTGTCAAACTTGGTACATATATGCCCCATGTTAAGAGGAAGAGCCCTTTTGTTTTTGGTGGGGGTCAAAGGTCACCTGGGATCACTGGGGGTCAAAATTTGAAAACCTTGTTAACACAATATCTGAAGGTAGAAAGCATGAATGAATTTCATACTTTGTATATAGATGTCTTGAGGTAAGAGGAAGAACCTGTTCATTTTTGGTTGAGGTCAAAGGTCATCTTGAGTCACCGGGGGTCAAACCTTGAAAACCTTGTTAACAC
The DNA here is from genome assembly GCA_029531755.1 of Holothuria leucospilota. Classification (NCBI taxonomy): domain Eukaryota; kingdom Metazoa; phylum Echinodermata; class Holothuroidea; order Aspidochirotida; family Holothuriidae; genus Holothuria; species Holothuria leucospilota. The sequence goes on from CM055975.1 coordinate 41,647,802, forward strand.
GATATCTCAAGAAGGGAAGCTCTGACAGTTCTCAAACTTCGTACATAGATGCCCCAATTTAGAGGAAGAACCTGATTATTTTTGGTGAGGGTCATAGGTCACCTGGGTCACCAGGGGTCAAACCCTGAAAACCATGTTAACAATATCTTGAGGTAGGAAGTGTGAATGAATTTCATACTGTGTATGTAGATGCATTATGGTAAGAGGAAAAACCCTTTCATTTTTGGTGGAGGTCAAAGGTTATCTGGGGTCACCAGTGGTCAAACCCTGAAAAGCTTGTTAACACGATATCTTGATGTAGGAAGCTTGGATAAATTCCATACTTTGTATGTAGATGCCTTACAGTAAGAGGAAGAGGAAAGCATTCGTTTTTGGTTGAGGTCAAAGGTCATCTAGGGTCACCGGGGGTCAAACCCTGAAAACCTTGCTAACACGATATCTCAATGTAGGAAGGCTGGATAAATTTCATACTTTGTATTTAGATGCCTTATAGTGAGAGGAAGAACCCTATCATTTTTGGTGGAGGTCAAAGGTCATCTGGGGTCACCAGGGGTCAAATGCTGAAATACCAAGATTGTCATCTGGGGTTACCAAAGGTCAAATTGCAAAATTTCCCAAGAATTCTTAAGGTTAAATATGAACACAAAATTGTATTTTGCCCATATATAAAGATACTACAGAATTTGACCAGTAACTGAAAGAAATTGGACAACATGGTATTATTTGGAATAAAACATATATCATCCAAACCTCAATGCATTTTTGCATTCTGGTTTAAATGTTATAATTGCATTTTTGGGAAGAGCTGTTTTACTCATTAATGTTATTGAGAATTTATTTTTCTCCTGGTAAATCTGAAGGAATTGAATAAAATGTTCAGAACATACAAAAGTGTTGTTTCCTTCACTTCTGTCCCGTTGCAGGCGAATTTGTGGTTACCATAGCAATGGTGGGAGGAGCCAATGAATTTTTTCTCATTTTATGAAAGTTCATTTGTCATTGGTCCATGTTATGGAACAATAACAGCCATGGCTGCTATCAATAAGGAATTCCATGAGAGAATGCACATCACTTTCCGTCTTGTCGCATTTATGGGACTTTTGGGTTTGACCCCCCCCCCCCATGATCCCTTGTGGAGTGGAAAAGAAATGATTATTCTCGGTTCATTTGTGGAGATTATCTTCCAGTGTCTTTATGAACCTTAAACTTAATTTTTTTGAAGAATGACACGTAGCAAGAAGAATGATGAATGTATGCAACGTCAATATCAGCCTGATGAGAGCCATTTATGACAATCTGGAAAGCATTTTGGTAGATTATTTCTGGTTACCTTTCGCCATTAGCGGCTTGCCATAGGGGCACGGGGCACTTGCCCCCCTAAAAGTTTGCAAAGCATGGTCTTCAATTTTCCACAAAAAATAATAAATTAATAAAACATGTATTTCGAGATGGGCAAGGCCCTCCCTTTTCCTTGACTCGGTTTAAAATTAAAGAAGTGAATAACTTTCCAATGCAATGCGAAGGTTAAACATTAACAAAGTGCTTTAAAAACAACATTTTTTTCAGCGGGCTTCGTGCACGTTTTCTTAGTTTCATGTTTGCTACTATACGTACTTCAAACATCACAAATGGACCTACCATTAGTGCAAGCTAAGGTAATCAAAAAAAATGAACATGCTGTGGTATTTGTAATCTGATCACTAAGGCATCATAATGTCTTTTACAGAGGGTAACGGTCATGCTGGAGTTAAATGCCCATAATTTTGCAGAGACTTCAGAGCTTTCAGGGTCATCATGATACACAACCCTTTAGTCGTGTTGATTATCATCCACGACTAAAAGCAGTTTTGCCCGGGTGTCACCTGGCCAGATTAGCATAGGTGTCTGCCTACAAAAAGTTGCAACGGGCATGTGGTCTAAACATATTTTGTTTCCCATAGAAGGAGAGGTTTCCCATCCCTTGTCCAAACTGACAGTGCCGTTGGCCCACGAGCAGTCTTATGACTGTCAAATGGCATGTTATAAGCCAAAGGTTCTCCACCTCTGTGCTAAAGTATAGTTTCAGTTGATTTAAAATTAACACACCAAACGAATTCCCCTCCCCCTTTAAAAAATTTCGTTTCAGAATGGTATTGAGATCCAAAATATTGCTATCATTTCATGGTTTTCAGACCGACGAAAACAATCCAGAAAACCAACAATTTTTGGCTTCATGGCAAAGCTGAAACATATTGTGACACAATGAAAGAAACAAAATATTTAAAGGTGGAGCTCATTTTATACAAATGAATCAAGCTGCTTTGCCCATTTCACCTGCCTCTTACTTCCCCCTATGGAGTGATCAACTGATATGGTTATATTTTTATTTTTAAAGAGTCAGCTCATGACTGACTGCCTGAAATGGTTTTTGAAGAGCTCTTGAAAACTACATGGGGCGTCGCTGTAATACATAATAATAACCATACTCCTACTGTACCCTGTACTATCCGGAGCTGACCATTAATATTGCCGGGGGGGGGGTGTCTTCCGAACTTCCCTGAATACGGACGTGCCCCCCAAACAAAATTTCTTAGAGCCGCCCATGCCTTTCACATTAACTGATGGTTGCCCTCCACTTAGTATTATGGTGATCCATTTATGCAAATTGTGCAACCCACCCTAGCAACTGCAGGTTTTCTACTAGAAGGTCCTTTGTGCCTCTTTATACTGAGAAGGTGGGTATTTGCCATTATAGGAAGAGTAAAATATTTTCACCAGCTTCTTGCACCTGTTTGCTACTAACTAGAGCACGAATCGGTCATACTTACCTAACACATGCTTATTTGCTCCACGGGGAAGAGAGACTATATTGTATCCCCTGTGATTGCGATGTCACCGTCAGTCACATTCTCGTCGACTGCTATGAATACTCCCATATTCGTCAGAAGTATTACACTGTGCCAGACCTGAGGACATTGTTTGAGCACGTAGATCCCTTTCTCATTTTGGACTTTCTCAAAGAAAGTAACCTTTACAGGAAGTTTTGACACGACTCCCGCATTTGCTTTTGTCTAGACTTTTAAGGATTTTTCCCAATGTTTTTCTTTTTTAGTCTTACCTTTCTTATCTAGCTGACACTACATAACACATTTGTGTTGATGTGTCGTTAAATCCCATCTAACTAACTGCACCTGTTTGCTTCAAAAGGTTCTCTTGGATGGTTTTAACAACAGTATGATCCTGCAGTGCCCCCAATTGCCAATCTTGCCCCCCGCCCTTCCAATAATGGTCATATTCAATACTTCTTTATCCATTTGACCCACATCACTTTCTAATGACAGCACAAAAAGAGGTCGTGGTGGAAAAAATTAGCGAGGCACAGATGTACAAACGGGTGTATATGAAACCATTAGTTGAACTTACTACATATTTTACAGCACTTTATGAACCTAAGGGCCCTGACTTCAGTATACATGACCCACCCATGAGGTTGTGGAGTTCAAAAGTCATGTAATGTTCATCTTTGATTACACTGTAGATAGCAGCAGGGGTGGCACCAGGATTTGCCTGATGCAGGGGACAAGCTCCCCAACAAGGAACCAGCAACCTGAAGCCCTGACAAGAGATTGAGACAATGCTTTCTGGGTGGATGACAAACACAAAATTGGGGGTTTATTGAGAAAGGTTTAAAAATTTGTGGTTTATAAAGAAAATTTCCAGTTTTTGTTGAAGAAAGTGTACTACTATTTTGTGTTTTAATTGCCAAAAATTTGAAATTTTGGATATTGTTGAAGATTTTGTCCTCTAGAGCAAAACCAGGTCAACCGACAGGGTGACTCGTTGCTATGGGTACTTTTACAATATGGATTAAAAAATGTGACAATACCTGGCTTATTTTGTCAAAGAGACCATATAGAAATACATATTTTGAATCAAATAGGTTTTCTATTCAGAACATCCTAATGCATACACAAATAATGAGAAATGGCAAAATTAGAAAAAAAGTATTCATATTCATCAGAAATATAACTAGTATTTGAAGCAATGAAAAAAGAAGTTGACCATCAAGAAAAATGCATTGGAAATTTTTATTTTGTTCACATGTGAACAGCAAAATATTAATTAAAAGTCTCACGACTTAAAATCTAGACATATTGTTTAAAAATTAAGCTAAAAGGAATGGACTGTTATGCAGTATAAACAGGGCTGAAATTTAACACTCGTCTATTGTCCGAGACGAGTAAAAATTGCATGGGACAACTACTTTCTCTCTTTGAGCTTGTCAGAAGGACAAGTAGATTTTATTTCTAATTGAACAGTTCACTACATCAACAAGAAAGTATGTCATAGAAGTCTCCTTGACAAGTGGTATTGAGAGAATGGTATGGACTTTCATTTATCATTGAACCTTAAAAAGAAAATGATCATTATAAAGCTTACAGAATTTAAAATAAATGTTTGTTTACTATGGCATGAAATAAAATTGTTCATCTTTTGTTCATCACTTTCATCCGGACTAGTTACCAAACAATATTTCAAACAACCAAAATTTGGCTTTAGGTTGTCCAATGGACAACCTGCAAATTTTCTTAAAAATCAGGCCTGATATATAAATGCATAAAAAATGAGAGAAATGTTCATTTCACATTTGTTCCACCAAAATTTGATAATTTATCATATTTTATCCAGTAGACCTCGAAAAAAAAGAGCATTTTGGGGGAATCAGACATGTTTTCTTATTCAGAACATCCAAATCCACGTGAAAATAGTTAGAAATGGCAATAGGTGTGTATACATATTCATCAGAGGAATAGCTAATATTTGAAGAGATGAAAAACAGAAATTGACTATTGAGAGAAACGCATTTAAATTTCTTATTGTGTACAATGGTCAACAGCAAAAAATAAATTGCTGAAGGCAGGCAAGGAATCTATGCAATGGTGATGTGTGTGTGTAACACTTAGCTTGTAAACACGATATCTCCAGTTAGCAATGACCGACACTTTTCATATTTGGTATATAGATTCATCATGTTAAGAGGATGATTCTTATTGTTTTGGTGGAGGTCAAAGGTCATTTGAGGTCACCAGAGGTCAAAAACTGAAAAGCATGTAAACATATCTCAAGATAGTAATGACCCACACTTTTCATATTTGGTATACAGATTTTTCATGTCAAGAGGAAGAACCCTATTGTTTTTGGTGGAGGTCAAAGATCATTTGAGGTCACCAGAGGTTAAACTGTGAAAACCCCGTAAACAGCTTGTAAACATGATGTCTCCAGGTAGCAATGACCAACATTTTTCATATTTGATATATAGATTCATCATGTTGAGAGGAAGATTGCTTTTGTTTTTGCTGTAGTTCAAAGGTCATTTGAGGTCACAGAGGTCAAAAACCTTGTAAACATGATATCTCAAGATAGCAATGACTGACACTTTTCATATGTGGTATACAGATTTTCATGTCAAGAGGAAGAACCGTATTGTTTTTGGTAGAGGTCAAAGGTCATTTGAGGTCACCTGAGGTTAAACTGCAAAAACTTCATAAACGGCTTGTAAACACAGTATCTGAAGATAGCAATGACTGACACTTTTCATATTTGCTATATAGATTTGTCATGTTGAGAGGAGGTAACCTCTTGTTTTTGGTAAAGGTCAAAAGTCATTTGAGGTCACCAGAAGTAAAAGACTGAAAAGCTTGTAATCACGATTTCTCAAGATAGGAGTGAAGAACACTTTTCATATGTGGTATACAGATTTGTCATGTCAAGAGGAAGAATCTGTTGTTCTTGGTAAAGTTCAAAGGTCATTTGAGTTCACCAAAGGTTAAACTGTGAAAACCTCATAAATGGCTTGTAAACAGGATACCTCAAGATGGCAATGACCAACACTTCATATCTGGTAATAGATTTTTCATGTTGAGAAGAAGAACCCTATTGTTTGTGGTAGAGGTCAAAGGTCACCTGAGGCCACTGGAGGTAAAACTGCAAAAACCTTGTAAATTGCTTGTAATCATGGTATCTCAAGATAGCAATGATAGACACTTTTCATATTTGGTATGTAGATATTTCATATGGAGAGGAAGACTCCTATTGTTTTTGGTGAAGGTCAAAGGTCATTTGAGGTCACTGGAGGTCAAAAAGCAAAATTTCTCAACAATTCCCCAGATCGTCATCTGGGGTCACCAGAGGTCAAAAAGCAAAATTTACCAAGAATTACCAAGAATTCCCAAGATCGTAATATGGGGTCACCAGAGGTCAAAAAGCAAGAATTCCCAAGATCATCATCTGGGGTCACTAAAGGTCAAAAAGCAATATTTCCCAAGAATTTTCAAGATCCAAGATCCATTGGAGGTCAGAGGTCATTTGAGGTCATTAGAGGTCACAGACCAAATTTATTGAAAAACATATTTCAAGATAGGTGTTGCATACTTGTAATACTTGTAAATTTGGGGGATAAACCTCAGTGCAACAAAGCAGCCCCATTTGGCAAGGAATCACTAAGCCTTTGGGCTTTCTGGTTCGAAAATAAAGCTAAATAAAAGAATTGTTATCAGACCTTCCATCTGTCCCAATTTTGTTGGGACACTCCTGGTTTCCAGTTTTAAAAACCTGGGAAAAGCTGGACTTCTCCAGTTTTCACATAATGATAGCATACTACCCCAAAGAAATCAAGAAAGAAAGTAATGCTTTGCAACAATTTCAATAAAGAACAAAAAAGGAGCTTGTGTAAGGTTTCTCCACTTATATAATACTAGTTGCCAATGCACTAGCACTTACATAACGGCCTTATTCCATACAAAATGGGAGAAATGCAGGCCCACTTTCTGTACAGTTAGCAGTACATAAAATGCATGCAAGGGCTTTCACAACCTATCACAGTAGTCACTGCAAAAGTTGCAACCCAATATATCTCAATTGTAAGAGCCTCTTTAGTCTTTAAAATTTTTATACTGTCTGCGGCATGATGGACACAAACTGATGAGATTTCACAGAGCCATTAATTATCACTGCTTGAAATTATGCTAAAGAGTCAATCTACAGCTTGGAAGCCAACACTTATTCTGTACATTGAAAACTTTTGGTGGCAAAATGAAGCCATTGGGATTTTGATCCAAACATAAATCATATCAGTTTAAAATGGCCAATATGAATATTTTTGTAGAAAGCCATCAGTACTCTAGCAGTGAGATTTTACATGTAGTGCAACCTGTCTGTGAATACATAAGCAAAATATCGATCTCCAAGGGTACCACAAACTTGGTTATCCTAGCACAGGCAAGCAACTGCTCTCTTCATACAGTGTGTTCTCCACGCAATAGGGGTGTTGATTTGCGATTAATGAGTTGTTTAATCACATATTTTTGCAATTAATCGGCAATTAATCACTTCTATTCTTGTATGTGGATTCACCAGAATTGTGCAATCATTCTGTGTAATGTTTAGCAGCCTAACCTTAATGCCATGATGAGTTCTAGGCCCACAACTTTAAAGGTATTGTCTGGTGGCATTTTGTAGGGGTCTTATAGGAAAGTTAAAATTTTTTCACTACATGTTCATCCAAACCCCATTCCAAAACCAAAACTCCATTCCTAACTCAAGATATCCCTTCCAAAAGACTGGTTACTTTTGACATGAAATACCTCCAGATTTCCTCAAGGTCACAGAACATGAAGCAAAGTGGGCAAATTGTCTCAGATTCCTTTTGTTATTCTTTATAATTGGATACCTTGTTTGTCCTTGAATTTGATACCGTTGAAATGTTTAGATGCTTTTCCTTGTAGATATGGTCAGGCGCGGTTCTAGACTGAGATTTTTTTTTTTGGGGGGGGGGGGCTTGAAACGGAAGAATAAAATTTTCTGTCATTATCAATACTGACATTGGGGAATGATGCTAAGGAGGACTCCATCAGTGGCGTACCCAGGATTTCTCTCACGGGGAGGGGGGGGGCATGCAGTATATTGTGTGAGTACGCCATGGATAGTAATAATCATAGGCATATGGGACTCTTACAGTTTGGGGTCCAGAAAATTTTTTGCCCGAACTTCTCAAAAAGTTGCCAGAAATCCGTTTCAGTTCAGGTGCATGAAATAGACCACTAAACCACTACAGGCGCGCGAAAAAAATTTTGCACATTTTTTGGGCATTCTATCAAAAATTCGGGAACTCAGTAGAAAATTGGGGCAATCTTTTCACTTTTACTTCACCTCCGCCGGAATTTCAATTTGAGTAAGGTATCAGATGTTGTTCATGTCTGGTATACTGTTACAAAGGCATAGGCCTACTGAGCTGGATTTGAGCTATCACTGGATTTGAGACCGACTTTTTGGCGCTCAGAGACCGACTTTTGATTTTCACGGCCCCCCCCCACACACACACCTGTATTTACGCCCCTGGGACTGGCGTCGAACATAAGAATGCAGCTGGGTAAGCTAGTAGGCGCCCGCACTGTGCCTACCGTCGTAATACAGTACTAAGGCGAAGCGTGGCTGTCGTACTACATGCAGTCAAAACAACTGTGTACGTACGTGGACGTGGATACAAGAAACGTGATCACATGCCTATCTTGCATGACACATTTGAGAAACTAAATCCACTGGACTCAGATGTGCACAAATGTATTGGACAATTTTGTTTTTCTCAATACACGCAAATATAGCATGAAGATAACACACAACCTCGGAAATTTTTTGGGGGGGCTTGAGTCCCCAAAGCCCCCCCGTAAAACCGCGCCTGGATATGGTATAAAACTGTGCCATACTTATCGTACAGCAAATAAAGTTATGAAATAATCAGTTTAGTGATATCAACATTATAAAGAAATACAAAAGCTACATCTAATCAATTTGCCCAGATGACATCACAGATTTCCCATCATGCACTGCAGAACATAAAAATAAAGCATTTCTTCAAAAATTCATATCATCCAGATTCAAGATGCTATAGAGATGGGGTTTTCACTGCCTAACACAGAAAATTTTTCTGCTTTTTTTGAAAACGTCAAATTTGGTCACCAGAACATGCTTTTAATTGCAAACTGCAAATTCAGAAGTTTGTAGTATATATTAAAACTTAATTTATGGTTATGTCGACACAGTTTTGGTACAACCTGATTTTTCCATTTGCTGTTCTTATTAACCATGGGAATGTTACAAATACCAACCATCGGCAATTAACAGCTAATAGCTCACAGCACTACTACACAATATGTCCCAATAAGGCAAGATTGTCACAAGTATCCATAACAAACCAGCTACTGTCAAGAGACCCATAAACATGAAACTGACATGTGCAAAAATCCATCAAAGAACTACCTAAAAATGTTATCAAGTTTCACTTAAAATATTTTTCCTGCAAGGCAACTTCCTTTATGGAGTTGGCCTTGGATTTGTGCCTTTGCCTAAAGTATGATGTGTGTACACCAAGAAACTAATCTACATGTCTCTGTAGTTAATCTGCTGCACGAGCAAAGGTGTGAGCTATAGGTATGTGGCTATGAATATCTTTTAGTTATGTAGTTCTTGTCACAAAGTATTTAGAATGTTTGAATAGACCTCTAACATTGTGTTATGCATGGAAAGTGTTATTTATTGATAAGATGTCCTCATTGCTTATGTAAATTTCTTGTATTATTTTAAAAGTTTCAGCTATATTGCCCAGATATAACACTGTTATGAGAAAGTTTTCAAAACTTCAGGCAAACCACATGAACACTTGCTTGGACAAATTCTGATGAAACTTAAAGGCATTGATGAATAGATAGTTGGTTGTCAGTGGTGGTCAGGAATTGAGATCATCTAGACTAGGGGTTATTTTGGGTCACTTTATGGAAAAACAAACTACTTACTTCCTTATGATGTAGGGATAGTTTTGGGCATTTATTGATGTAATCTAACTTTGGTAATAGCCCCATAAAGGGTGTTCAGAAATTCTAGGTCAGTGGTCATCTAGTTGACATTCTGGGGTCATTTTATGAAAAAAAAAAATGCCTTGCCTCCCACTGATGTAGGGATAGTTTTGGGTGTTTATTGTTGTAATATAACTTCGGTTATAGCCCTATTAAGGTGTTCAGAAATTTTTGGTCATGGTCATCCAGTGGTCATTTTGAGCTGCAGTATGTTACAACAGCTTAATACCATCTTTCATTTCCAAATGTTGGAATAATTAATGATTTGGGACTCTTAAAAGAAAGTGAGACTACTGTAAGTTGAAATTTTTTTGTGACTGTTGAAGAAAAGTTAAGGTCTGCAGTTCTTGTTCTCATGGGTTTCCAACCATAATGAAAACACTTTTGTATGCTTCAGGAATACAGTGTGAATATCAGCATTAAAACGTTCTTGCTAATGAGGGCTCAAAAAGTCTTCATAACGTACCTGAAACTACTAATACCCAGGAGCTTCCAGGGGCTTTGCCCTTTGACTCCATCAGGGATGGTAAGGTGAGCCTCTGGACCACCAGTTGGGATCTCATGCTTCCCTCACGATGTGTGTGCTTTCTTGCCATGACAGTTTGTCCCATATTTGTGATTCCTTGCTGAAGGCAGGCAAGGAATGTATGCATTCATGATGGTGTATGTATGCATGTATGTTTGTGTTTGTGACACTTTGCTCTTTAACAAGGAAAGGGAAATAAGGGAAACTGACAGTTTTTAAACTTGGTACATATATGCCCCATATTGAGTGGAAGAACTCTATTGTTTTTGGTGGGGGTCAAAGGTCACCTGGGGTCACCAGGGGCCAAACTCTGAAAACCTTTTTAACACGATATCTCAAGGTAGGAAGCTTGGATAAATTTCATACTCAGTATGTAGATGCCTTATGGTGAGAGGAAGAACCTAGATCATTTTTGGTGGAGGTCAGAGGTCATTTGGGGTCACCAAGGTCAAACACTGAAAACCTTGTTAACACGATATCTCAAGGTAGGAAGCTTGGATAAATTTCATACATAGTGTGTAGATGCCTTATGGTGAGAGGTGGAACCTTGTCATTTTTGGTGGAGGTCAAAGGTCATTTTGGGTGACCGGGGGTCAAACCCTGAATACCTTGTTAACACGATATCTTGATACAGGAAGTTTGTACGAATTTCATACGTAGTATGTAGAAGCTTTATGGTAGGGCTAAGAAGCCTGTTGTTTTTGGTGCAGATCAAAGGTCATCTGGGATCACCAGTTTTCAAACACTGAAAACTTTGTAAACACAATATATTGATGTAGGAAGCTTGGATAAATTTCAGACTTAGTATGTAGATGCATTATGGAAAGAGGAAGAACCCTATTGATTTTAGTGGAGATCAAAGGTCATCTGGGGTCACCGGCGGTGAAACTCTGAAAACCTTACTATTACGATATCTCAAGGTAGGAAGCTTAGATACAGAATCTTACAAAGCTATGGAAAGAGCGAGTTCATATAAAAAGTTGCCATCACATTGTTAGTTCCAAAATGTGAATTGTGCAAATAAATTAGTAACCAATCAACAAATGTTCAGTAGGATGTGGTTGTAATTGTACAGTCACCTTGCGTCGCGATTAAATTTTCGGGATGTAACTTTGCTACAAGCTTTTGTCACTACAAATAGGTTACATCCACTTGCAATGCACCACTATATAAATATATCCACCGTCTACATTACATGATGAAAGCTTAGATAAATTTTATACTTAGTATGTAGATGTATTATGGTAAGAGGAAGAATCCTATTGCTTTTAATGGCGGTCAAAGGTCATCTGGGATCACTGGGGGTCAAACCCTGAAAACCTTGTTAACATGGTATCTCAAGGTAGGAAGCTTGGATAAATTTCATACTTAGCATGTAGATGCCTTACGGTGAGAGGAAGAACCCTATTGCTTTGTGGAGGTCAAAGGTCATCTGGGATCCCTGGGGGTCAAACTCAGAAAACCTTGTTAAACATGATATCGCAAGGTAGGAAGCTTGGATAAATTTCATACTTGGCATGTAGATGCCTTATGGTGAGAGAAAGAACCCTATTGTTTTTGGTGGAGGTCAAAGGTTGATTTGAGTCACCAGGGGTCAAACCCTGAAAACCTTGTCATACACAATATCTCGAGATAGGAAGCTTGGATAAATGACACTTTTCATACATTGTATTTAAATTTGTCATGTTGAGAGGAGAAACTATATTGTTTTATGGAGGTCACAAGTCATTTGAGGTCACCAGAGGTCAAAAACTGAAGCTTTGTAAACATGGCATTACATGGGAGAAAGCACAGACAGATCCCTTGTAAGACATGTATCCTGCCTGTGGGCCGGAAGTTCCCCACCCCTTATGTGATGCATGAACTTCATTCTTTCTAAGCTCCTTGAGTTTTACCTGACCACTGTGTCAATTTAAAAGATGACATACCATTCTGATTCATTACTCAGAAATAATTTATTTTTAGGTGGTGGGTTCAACTTCGGATCTTCAACAACAGGAGCCAGCAGCAGTGGGTTTAATTTTGGTTCTAAACCAGCAGGTGCTGCTACTTCTAGCACAGGAGGATTCTCATTTGGATCTACTGCAACAACATCAGCCAGTACTGGCTTTAACTTTGGCTCAAAACTGGGCACATCTACTTCATCAAGTGGCTTTGGCTTTGGATCAGGCACAGGTAGATCAAATTTTACTTAAAGATTTTAAAACTGAATTAATCACCTAAATTTAAAGCTTTTGAAGAGTAAATTGCATTAATTCGTTTTGATGAAAAGAGAAACCTATGCATTCTTGATTCTGTGTGAGTGTGAGTGTATCTGTATGTGTTTGTGAGGCTTAACATTTTAACACAATATCTCAAAAAGGGAAACTCTGACAGTTCTCATACTTGTGTAGATGCCCCATATTTAGAGAAAGAACCATCTTTTTTTGGTAGTGGTCAAAGGTAATCGTAGCCTTGGTAGGTTGTTGGAGGTCAAATTCTGAAAACCTTGTTAACTGATACCACAAAGAAGGAAGCATTGATATTTCTTGGCATGTACATATGCTTATACTGACAAGGAGAACCTGACAAATTTTGTGGAATCAAAGGTAATCTGAGGTCACCCTATGAAAACTTTGTATAGGAGGATATTTCATGCCAAGAAGTCTTATGGTATAGATACATATGTGTTTGCCAGATGGAGAACAAGAATCTTTTTGCTGCTGTTGTGGGTAAAAGGTCATTTGAGAGCACGGAATTTCAAAATTAGACAACCTTGTTGTAAGCACACTGTCTCCAGGTAGGGGTCATAGATACTTGTATTTCTTGTGTGGATGCATCATTGGTTGAGGATGACATATCCAGGACAAGTACATAGACCCTTTTCCAAATAGCGATTACAAAGGATTGTGGGACAGACTTTTGGTGTGTGACGTTCTTGTCAGTGGCATTTTACTGTGGCCAAAAACAACATGTACCAAAACTCTATCCCACAATCCTTTGTAATTGCTATTTGGAAAAGGGTCTAATGCAAGGGGCTAGTTCTGATGAAATGAATACAGTCACCTCTGTGTTTTTTTGAATAATATGGTCATTCCTGTATGACTGGTATAGACCTTAAAATTATGCATTGATGTCACACAGAGGTCACTTTGGAGGGCAAACAATGAAGCACACTGTATGCACTATGTAGACTTTGCATACTGTCGTAGTAGACATGTATACATGCCTATCCGACTGGTGCTGTACACAAATGAGCTGTCTGCAATTGTGTAAGTTGTAATGATATGTGCTTTCCTCTGCCTGTGCTCTGTGACGTCATGTGCGTAAGGTCTATTTAGGATAAAATTCCCGACAAAAGTGGAGTTGCTGACTATGCCAAGCTGAAAGCCAGAATTTCTTGTCATTACTAAATGTGTAGCCATGCACATGAACTGTAAACAAAAAGCTTATTCATTAGCTGCAAAGTTCCATAAAGCTAACCTCACACTACACAGCTGTGCTTGACACAACTCCAGTGTGCGTGGGTCTATGCCTGCGACCAGTTTTAAGTCTCACCGCCTTCATGTTCATTTTTCCCGACTGAAGTCTGCAACAGCCGTAAAGTGGGAGTTTGACCAATCAGGTGCCAGCGATTGTGCACAAAGTGGAAAGAGGAGTGCCATATGCCATAGAGTAACCCCTTCAAAGTGGCAAGCCAGTGGTGTAGTGTGCATTGTCAATCATACGAATGAAAGTAGTGCCAACTTTAAATAAGAGACTACAATCCTCGACAAAAGTACATGGGACACCCCGTTCCCCGTATCAATGTTGAAGTCTCAGAACACGTTCGTCTGCTGCAACATTGAACAGGGGAGCGGGGATGCAGACAAGGGGATGACGATCTCACGCTTGCTTGTTTTGCTTGTTTTGTCCCATCATTTTTGTCGAGGATTGTCCGAGGCCTGTACAAAGGTATAGGGAGTATTTCACGGCTAAAGTCAATGCATGATATTTCGTGAAAAAATTGGTCTATTTTGACCAAAGTATGTCTGTGAATAAAAGTTTAAGGTTCACATTGAAAAGAAACCCTTGTCCCTGATAACATGCCCACACGGACCCACATGGGCTCACATGCGATATATGTGTGCAACATAGGCTTTACATGGGTATGGACTCCACGAAAATTTGACCAAGGGGCCCAAAATGATCCTTTGGTAAATTTTCAATGGGTAAGTTCTCCCATGTTGAAGCCTCATGGGCACCGTGGCCTAATTTTCATGAAACCCACGAGGAGATATCCTCCCGAGTGGTATCCACAAGGGCATCATCAGGACCGAGATGTTTGCCTATACGGGCCCAATGTGGGCATGTCGTCAGGAGTCGAATGCCAAAATAATAAACTTACTTGTATCCTCGGGCATCGTGCGATGTCAGAACAGTGAACAGAATAACTCGAGTATGCATGATTAATATATGACTTTTCCTGCGGCCCGTATAGCCAGACAAGTAACTGAAGAAGTGGAGATATAGGCTATATCGATCGTCCAAAAGGCGAAATATTATTTTTGAGAGGGGGTGGCAAATGTAGGCAAGTGGTTGGTACTGAGAGGCGAGATAGCTTGCAGCTAGGGGTGAAATATTTTTCGTAGGGGGGGGGGTGGTAAATAGTCAAATAGTTATTGGTAAAAATTGCACTGAACATTCACGGGTCCAAACAGCAAGGAAGCCCTGCTTGTTTGCCTAAGTTTGTTCAAATCTATTAGTTGAACTTAGAGCATATTGTCACTACTTTACTAGTTGTCATCGTATCAAAATAGCGCCACGATTTACCATTGACCTCACCACGGTCTACCGTTGACCTGCACACTATTTCAATGTACGTGGATGGTCAACCGTGCAATCCACAAAAAATCCCTCTGTATACAAAGCCTTTTATTGAAGAAAAATGGTTAACCGTTTCAAATCAGGGTAATTCTGAAGTACATTGTCATGTTTTCTAGATGAAATGATTCCACAGAATTTTAACTTTAACCAAATTGCAGTTTCAATGATTATTCAATGTTTATTTTCCCGAAAAATAGAAATCTTTGTGGTTGACCGTTTGGTATACCGTGAAATATATTTCATTCGCCTCCCTCTCACTCCCCCTTCCACCGCATCAAGAAAAATCAAATACAAAAGCCTCTTTGGTTTCTTCCCATTACAATCTGTTACCATTCAATATAAATAAAACCACCGTCCAGCCAAAAATCCACCGCCCCTACCCCATATGAATCTGCGGTGTATAAGTACATTCCTTTCCCCGAACTCAGATCCAGAAAAATTCACATAAAACTCTATGCTAAGTACTATATGGCTCTTTTTCATGACAATTTCAAATCAATATGACTTACTGACAAGCCAGGTTAATAGTCAGAAAATTGCAATTTTTAATCCTGTACCTTAACTTGAAAAATAAAACGGCAACTTTCTCTTTTCAAAACACCGTAAAACCAAATTTGGTTATTCCTATACCTTTATACAGGCTTCAGACAATCCTCGACAAAAGTACATGGGACATCCCGTTCCCCGTATCAATGTTGAAGTCTCAGAACACGTTCGTCTGCTGCAACATTGAACAGGGGAGCGGGGATGCAGACAAGGGGATGACGATCTCACGCTTGCTTGTTTTGCTTGTTTTGTCCCATCATTTTTGTCGAGGATTGTCCGAGGCCTGTACAAAGGTATAGGGAGTATTTCACGGCTAAAGTCAATGCATGATATTTCGTGAAAAAATTGGTCTATTTTGACCAAAGTATGTCTGTGAATAAAAGTTTAAGGTTCACATTGAAAAGAAACCCTTGTCCCTGATAACATGCCCACATGGACCCACATGGGCTCACATGCGATATATGTGTGCAACATAGGCTTTACATGGGTATGGACTCCACGAAAATTTGACCAAGGGGCCCAAAATGATCCTTTGGTAAATTTTCAATGGGTAAGTTCTCCCATGTTGAAGCCTCATGGGCACCGTGGCCTAATTTTCATGAAACCCACGAGGAGATATCCTCCCGAGTGGTATCCACAAGGGCATCATCAGGACCGAGATGTTTGCCTATACGGGCCCAATGTGGGCATGTCGTCAGGAGTCGAATGCCAAAATAATAAACTTGTATCCTCGGGCATCGTGCGATGTCAGAACAGTGAACAGAATAACTCGAGTATGCATGATTAATATATGACTTTTCCTGCGGCCCGTATAGCCAGACAAGTAACTGAAGAAGTGGAGATATAGGCTATATCGATCGTCCAAAAGGCGAAATATTATTTTTGAGAGGGGGTGGCAAATGTAGGCAAGTGGTTGGTACTGAGAGGCGAGATAGCTTGCAGCTAGGGGTGAAATATTTTTCGTAGGGGGGGGGGGTGGTAAATAGTCAAATAGTTATTGGTAAAAATTGCACTGAACATTCACGGGTCCAAACAGCAAGGAAGCCCTGCTTGTTTGCCTAAGTTTGTTCAAATCTATTAGTTGAACTTAGAGCATATTGTCACTACTTTACTAGTTGTCATCGTATCAAAATAGCGCCACGATTTACCATTGACCTCACCACGGTCTACCGTTGACCTGCACACTATTTCAATGTACGTGGATGGTCAACCGTGCAATCCACAAAAAATCCCTCTGTATACAAAGCCTTTTATTGAAGAAAAATGGTTAACCGTTTCAAATCAGGGTAATTCTGAAGTACATTGTCATGTTTTCTAGATGAAATGATTCCACAGAATTTTAACTTTAACCAAATTGCAGTTTCAATGATTATTCAATGTTTATTTTCCCGAAAAATAGAAATCTTTGTGGTTGACCGTTTGGTATACCGTGAAATATATTTCATTCGCCTCCCTCTCACTCCCCCTTCCACCGCATCAAGAAAAATCAAATACAAAAGCCTCTTTGGTTTCTTCCCATTACAATCTGTTACCATTCAATATAAATAAAACCACCGTCCAGCCAAAAATCCACCGCCCCTACCCCATATGAATCTGCGGTGTATAAGTACATTCCTTTCCCCGAACTCAGATCCAGAAAAATTCACATAAAACTCTATGCTAAGTACTATATGGCTCTTTTTCATGACAATTTCAAATCAATATGACTTACTGACAAGCCAGGTTAATAGTCAGAAAATTGCAATTTTTAATCCTGTACCTTAACTTGAAAAATAAAACGGCAACTTTCTCTTTTCAAAACACCGTAAAACCAAATTTGGTTATTCCTATACCTTTATACAGGCTTCAGACAATCCTCGACAAAAGTACATGGGACATCCCGTTCCCCGTATCAATGTTGAAGTCTCAGAACACGTTCGTCTGCTGCAACATTGAACAGGGGAGCGGGGATGCAGACAAGGGGATGACGATCTCACGCTTGCTTGTTTTGCTTGTTTTGTCCCATCATTTTTGTCGAGGATTGTAGGTCACAACAGTTGAGTTTGGTTTGGTATGATGCAAACTTGTGTAGTGTTCAGCTAGCTAATGTTCATTTTGATTGATATCCTTGACAAGCATGGAATCAAAATGAAGAGGAGTCTTCAAATTACTGCCATGTGCTATCCATCACAACTGGACATATGGTCTGTTCTGAAATTGAGGTCCTTGTGGAAGTTTGGAAAGTGTTAGCAAACGATGCTTGGTAAACCTTAAAAACTAACTTGTTTCTCAGGCTATTAACGGTTATGATTTATAGGTAAAATATTTCTGCCTCATACAACAGGTAGCAGATGCTCTTTCCTCTCTGAAAGGTGATATACATATTAGTGTTAGACAGATTATGCCATAATCGGTTATCACCGATTACTGATTGTTCAGTTACACAATTCGGGCAGTGCCAATCACCGATTATTTACATGTATAGGAAGGTCATGTTTTCTCGCCGTCTGTCGCATATTTGTAGCTTTGTATACACACCATAATATAACTTCCACACTGGAGTTGGACGATAAAGAACAGTTCCCTATGTTCCACGAATGGAATATAAATTGTTTTTTGAAGGATTTCCTCTTGAAATACTGAGATAAAAATCAACCATAAATACATGCTTTCTCACGATGTCACAGGCTTAACATTAGCCAACGAGTCTCTTGGCTTACATAAGGCTCTGCCTATAGTAGTTCTATCCACCGATCATGTGGGAAGATTCTGTATAAAGGTCTGTGCTGCTATATAGTAGCCTATCTACCCTGGTTTTAGGCAGAAATATCTTACCTACCTTGGCACTTCAGAGCCACTAAACATTCCACTCAGTTTGCTTGATTTATTCGTCTCATGGTTCCTTAACTATATGGATATATTTTTGTAAAGTGTCTTGCCCAACACTTATGTCTTGTGTAAAAGATTCTCCAAATGAAACGTAAAACTAATTCGCCTTGAATTCTCGTAATCGAAAAACTGTTGCCAATCCAGCGTGAATTTAACACAGGCCCATTTCCCTTCGTTCATCGGTTAAGAGCACGGAGTAGTTCATGACTAACGTGCTACTTAAAAAGCGCGGGCAATGCACTTAGCCTTGCATTATATATTACACACTGTTCTGGTGTCTTTCGTTGGTGAACTTCAGCTTCGCAAGAACTGTACGGCAATTACATGTGCACATGTGCATGTCATAGATAATTAAAAACTTAACGAAAGAAATGTGGGAAGTGGCATAATTTATGCTGGGTAATGAGCCTCGAGTTTCTAAAGTTGCTACAGTACGTGCACCAAATGTGTACATATGATATGCTGAAACTTGAAAAAAATGTAGCCCGCAGTCATTTCTTCCTGTAGTACAATTTGTATGCAGATGTGCAGCATGGTCCATGTCATGCACACCTTATAGGTAATACTGTGTGCCTTATCAAGCACCTGAACTGTGCTGCAGTAGAGTTACAGCAACAATGACGATGATCATTGCAGAGCTTTAAATGTTGCAAGTTTTGTGAGTATCAGTGCTGATATTTTGGGCGGGAACTTAAAGAAATGCATGTTTTGGTGAATTATAAAGATTTTTGAAGAAACTTTGAAGTGTATTTTAGCCCTGTTTCCAGTTTTCAAATAATCAGTGGTGGTAATCAGTTGAATAACAAAATTTTACCGATGCCGATTATCTAACAGATGATCGGTCGAAACTAATACATATGACTCTGAGTTTGGTTACGATGCCACAGACAGCATTGTAACCATTGCAATCAACTTGGCGTGTGTATGTGTGTATGCGTGGGTGTGTATATGTGTGTGTCCGAGCAAAGTTTGTGTACAAAAAAACACCTAGTAGGAAAGGTCCGCAGCTATATAGACCTGGGTGTGAAGTTGTGCCCTCTTGCTTGTGGTGCCAATATCGTGCAAAGTAATGAGTGGGCGGGGCTGAACATAAAAATCTTATAATGGCGATGTCTCTTTTTCAGGATTGCTGATAAGCTTTGTGCTTTGTATGTGTGTATGGGTAATCTAATAGGCAGAGGTAATTTTTCTTGACAACAGTACATCATTTTTAGTAATATTCATGAGTGGGCGGGGTTAACTTTTAAAATGGCTGAAAATGCTTGTGTATATATGTACAAGCAAACCCCTAGTAGGAATTTTCTGTTATGTATGAAACTTTGCACATATCTTCACCTTGGTGTGAAGTTGTGTCCTTTTGCTTTTGGCGCCAGTATCATGTATAGTAATTAGTGGGCAGGGCTTAATGTAAAAATCTTAAAATGGCAGTATCTCTATTAGGATGGCTGATTAGCTCCATATTGGTAAGGGTAATCTGATAGGCAGAGTTGATAGCTTTTCTGGAACAAAATATCACCTTCAGTAATATTTGAGTGGGCAGGGTAAATTTTGAAAATGGCTGAAAAAATTTATGTACTAGCAAATGCATAGTGGGAAACGGCTACTGTGCTTGATATATGGCAGGTGTGATGACCCGGGTGTGAAGTTGTGCCCTATTGCTTTTGGCCCGGATATCTTGCATACTAATGAGTAGGCGGAGCAAAACCTAAAAATCATAAAATGGCAAATTTTTGAATCAGGATGGCTGATTACTCCATATTTGGTGTGGGTAATCTATTTTACAGGCGTAATAGTTTTTTGGAACAAAATACCACCTTTAATATTTATGAGTGGGCAGGGGTAATTTTGAAAATGGCTGAAAATGCTTGTGTATAAGCAAACTCATAGTCTAAAAGTATTGTTGTACACAATACTCAGACTCAGTGGGTACATTGACCAGGGTGGCTACTGTTAAATGGAAGTTCTTTGTTGTGTCTGGAATGTGTGAGATCAAACAAAGGCTGTGTGAGGGTCATTTGGGGACATAGTTGAAGTTCACTTTAGTGTAAACTTTGAACAGAACAGAATTCCTTGTGTGATGCACAAGAGTTTCCTTTTGGACATACCAACATTATCTCTTTAGTAAACTTTGAGAAAACATGAGGACAACATTAGATACTGTAATTGAGTGAGATTGCTGCTTGGCGAAAATAGCAGTATGTCCTGGATAAGAAAACGTGAGCATGCATGAATTGGAAATTGGAATTTATGAATTAAATGTTACCACAGGTTATTAGTTTAAAAAAAGAACAAATTACTGACCATTTGGATCAAGTACCCTTGAGCGTGCATAAATTGTGATTGCTTAATTGAATAAAACAAGTTGTAACTGTTTGTCATCTGTGTGGAGTCTTGTGTGGTCAAAAACTGCTCGCTTAACCCAACAGCATTGGTCTAGCCTTTGTATTTCTTCAGAGCAGTGTATTTATGTTTGAGTGTGTTTGTTTACACAAGATGTGCAAACCAGTTCAAATGGCTCTTTGGGCTTGAAAATTGTAACATGTACATAACTATGCTGATAGTACTGTACCATGACCAATTGCATGAATAGTAAAATAATATTCTGTGACATCATAACAACTGTGTAGTTGTCTCTTGTTTAGATCAAGCCAGCTATATATAGCTGTTTGAGCTATTGCAATCAGCCACTGGCACTCTATCCGTCCATCTATCATGTCTGTCAGTATTTGTTCATTAGCTCTCAGACATTCATTTTTGGATAGGTTTTGATGAAACTTGGCCACAATGATCAGTAGCATTGGGGCAACTTTTGACCAAGAGGAATTGGAGGTCAAAGGTCTATTAAGTGGTCAATACAGGTTATTACTGTATGTGAAAATCTCTCATATGTGGCTTCTTTCTCAAGCATGTAATGTTCTCGAAAGCTGGTCATGTTTCTCAAGTAGTGTTTCTTTCAGGGTTTTCACAGAGTTTTGATAAAGGTCATTTAAGTTCATTAGAGATTAAGTAGGGTGAAAGCTTTGATTTGGAAATTCATTGTAATCGTAAGCCCGGTGGACAGTAAACTTAGAGTGTGTGTAGCGGAGGGTGGTGTGATCGTGGTTACCGAAGTGGACTCAAATAACGACCCAAGGGTCTCGACTGGAGTATTACTTTGCATGTATTTGTGAACTGGATAACTCTGTGAAAACTGTACAAATAAACAAACACTGTGGTGAAATTGAGTACGGAATATATAAATTATACAAGCATTACAAAAACTATAGCTAAACATGAAACAAAATATGAATGAATTGAGGTTTTCTATACAAGTATAAGAAAGACTGTTTTCTATACAAGTATAAGAAAGACTAAAACATTAAATATCAAAATCTCCTCTCCGTCTCTCCAATCCCTACATTTGACATTACACGAAAAATAAAGATCTATTTATAAAGTACAAAAACACACGTACCTCCTTGGGCTCTCTACCACACCATAAGGTTTCTCAGGTAAGTAAAGTTTCGCAGGTAAGTTTTCGCAGATAAGTACTGACGGAATGGGCTACCACGCCCGTGGCGGTCTGCAGGCTATGAGTGAAAGTATGTTGACTCTTCGAAGGCGGGTGACAGAGTGATCTTCGCTAGCCTTGCAAGCTTTGGTTAACAATGAGCCTACCTATTACTAGCAGCCACGGTCTGCATTCTTGAGATGAGCACAATATTGTCGTGCCGTTCCTCTGCATACTAAGTACTTATAATAGAGTAACTACTGTTACAGTGTGTTATCACCATTTGGTGCCAAATAATGTGAAGATCAATTGCCTTCTTCACTTTGTGGGACCTTGAGCAGGAATATTAACTTGGGGTTTGAAGCCAAATGACCAACTTGCAAGAAAGGCCATTTTCTACAGCATAGATCACAACTTGCAGACGCTTTATGTTGAAAACTTGAGATGTCACTTGGAAGCCATCATGCTATGCTGAGCAGTGGTACTTGGGAAGTAAAGAAAAATCCAGCTGTTATTTTGTTCTAAACAGAAACCCTCTGCTAAAATATTTTATTTCAAAGTAACTTCTCTGAGAAAAAATATTTTTGGTAAACTGCAGTCTGCAGAAAAACAGATTTCAAATTCAGTGGAGGGGCAAAAGTTTGCATTTACCAATGAAAAGAGACTAATTACAAGATTGATTCTGGTCTGTAAAAACTGATTGTACAGGTATTTGTTTTGAATTTCGGCTTGTTTCTTAGAAAGGTTTATTAGTTTTTAAAGATTTGAGCATGATTCAAGTAAGCTTTTCCAACACTGGTCAGTTTAGTTTCAGCTTTTAAAGTGATATTACCTGTTCAAGAAAAAGGAAATACATACGGCCTAATGTTTTTCTTTATTTGCCAATACACCAACAATACTATTCATGGATGGAGTTGTTTATGTAGTGACTGAAAATGGTAGTGTGAATGGCAAAATATAAAGAAACAGTATGAAAACAGTCAAAATCTGCAGGCTATTTTGAAAAAAAAGTCCTCATTACAAATACCTCAAACCATGCCTATCACAACACTATATGAATATTCAACGGATCACGCAGTAGGCCTATGTACCGAAGTACTGTGCATGGGATTATATTCCCTCGTTTATTCATGCATTGGCTGGGAATAGAGTGATTTTGAAGGTTGTATACTGCACAGCACACATGAGGTTTTGAAAAAAGCACCTGTTTTCATCATACTTTAGAGTAACAAGGTAGTGGCTTACCATTACCTGTTCTCCAATTCGTTCGTAATCCTCCCGCACCAGTCCTAGCTCTCCAGTTACCTACCGTGTGCGTCCTGAAAAGAGATAACAATAAACCTAAATTAGCATACGGTTGCTACGGTACCTTGAGCAGAACCTAAACGTAGATCGACGCGCAGCCCGTCTGTAGGAAACCTATGCGGGCTGTCAGAGTAAATAGGGCAACTGTAATTATTAGCCTTTACTACCGCGCCTGTGATGTGTAGGTTGCATAGTAATGACGGCAGTAGAATGCTGTGCTGCGATTTGAGTATATAAGTAGTATATTACGATGCAGCAATTAACAGCAGCAATAAGTTAACAGTAGTGCGCCTGAAGTAATGGCAGGAAATACGCATGCTACCAGGTAAGTTGCCAATAGTAATTAACTCACTCAGTCGCATTGACGGATTCGTTGTATCAGGCGATCTGTACGCTGCCAGGCTCGGTCTACGTCTTGGTGTAAGCTTGCATCAGCTTCTTAAGTAATAAGGTGAAGTGCCTTAAATTGAGTTGGCTATGTCTGAGCCAAATTATCCTCGCGTGAGACTGAAGGAGTTATTTCCGTGCACTTCGCTAATTACATAGCGGGTGCATAACTACAAAAGTAAGTGCGGGCTATAAGTATTCGAAAGGCACATTAAAATAACTACAATATGAATATTTAGTAAATGATAAATTGATAAATGTATGCTAAGTACAGTAGAGATTCTGTACCTGTAATTTCTTATCTTCTTGCTGGCACTGTAGAGCTGTTGTAGTGTGCTATAGTCAAGTCCTTCCTAGGTGGTCCAGAGCTGCAATGGTGAGCTTGCAGCTTGTGCTGTACTGGACACACTGCTCACCAGCACATGTGGCATGAGGACTAATTAACATTTCTACAGGTGCTGCATTCTATCCACACTTGTACATAACTCCTATTGTTATAGTTACTGAAAGGTTCTAATTGTGTGTGGCAGTCCTTGAGTTGAATGCAGAGGGGGAGTGCTTCATTAATGAGGTCACTACAATACTACCCGTGTTAGTGAATTGCACCCCTAACAGTATTCAAGAAGACACTTGCATACTACGCTTGTAACAGTAACCAGTTACACCTCTATACACTTGCTTACTTCCCCGCATCCCAAGTCTTTGTCCTTGAGGGGTAGGCTAGGTCTACATATCAAATAATCTACGTAAACTGGACAACGATACAGTGTCGAGTTTGTAGATGTCCATAACTATAGCAAGGGCACTAACCTGAAGTATGATAGTCGAAGTTGTAAAATTGTATGGCTCGATTCGATTTCCTCTGTGAGCAATGTGCTATTTTCCTCGGCCAACTTCGATTGTTGAAGATGGTTTCTCCAAGAGTTTCTACAACATATAAAAGAATTTGTCTGTTGTATCAGAACTCCCTGGTTGAATCAAAGCAACTGTGTACGTTTCAGCTGGGAAACGTAACAGGGAAAGAATGTCGAGGTAGTAGCTCCATGTTATGACCTTGCGATGGAGGGTAAGCATCTCAGATGTCAGACTCCAAGCTGATATCGTTGACCATCGATGATTTGAATGACTCAAGAATTGTTCAATAGTTTTCGTCGGAGGTAGTACTTACATATTATATCGATGGCCAGTCTCGTGGGTGAATCGAGTTAATTTACTGGTATTTTCTTCAGTCTGCCTTCAGAATCATGCAAAAACACTCTGCAATGATCACGAAAGCTCACAGACTGCACAAATTTTACTGTCTTTCCCTTCCAGGTAGCAAATCTTGCTGATACTTAGTCCCAAGTTGTGGTGTTATCGAGTAGCTCAGGAGGGCTGTAGTTTGTTCCGAAATTGCTCTGGTGGGCTTCAACAGAAATTTCTCTGTTCGATTTACTACCATGGAGCCAATAAAACCTTTCCGATATCAGCTCCATGGTACTATAGGCCTACAGTCAGTCAGTTTTCAAGTAATAGCCTATAGCGTGAATAGCCTATCAAGTGTTCAGTGTTCGTTCGCTAGCAATATACGTGGGCACCTTTCGTTGTGCTGCCTTTTGCATATTCATATATTAGAGCACTCCCATTGGTTTGTTCACCCAGGAGTGGGATTGAATGGAATAAAGATTGTGTGGAATCATTTTCGATTTTCATAGTTTTTGTTGGTATTTTTATGATAATTGAAACAATATTTGGAACAACTACTTCTGTGAGGGATCTTTATTTATCTTTATTGTTCGGATGGACTGCTTAAACGTTATTCCATCACTTTGGACAAGGCAGCATTATGTATTTCCTTTTCTTAAACAGGTAGTATCACTTTAAGATCTATGGTTATTGGAATAGCACATTGCTTAAAACTTAAAGTAATGTCAGCTGAGTCATTAAGTTTTGAGAGGTAGGCTCTGACTAGAAAGTTACTGTTGAAGGTAATTTCAAACACTGTAGTTCTAGGCTACACCAAAGCAAGATGATTTTTTCAGTAGGGGGCCAAAGCTGCTTAAGGAGATGATACTCTTAAGATTATGCAGTACCCCAAAACAATAGTAATCGTAATTTCTTCAGTTTGTTCAAAGACGGGTTCCCTTTAATCCTTTGTTACTGCTCCTTATATCAGCACAATTTATATTTTTTTTGTGTTGAGATAGTCCATGTTGATCAGCACAGGAAGCTTTAAATAATTACACGTTCTATTAAATTAGAAAAGGAACAATGAAGATTACCAATATTAAAATCCTGGACTGAAACTTCTGTACTCATGAGTACAATGAGTACAATTCTCAAAGTGCAAATATGAGTACAAGTACAAAATCCTGAGTATGAGTACGAGTATTTGATTTTCAAATTCTCTGAGTATGATTACGAGTACAAAGTAATGAGTACAAGTATGAATAGAGGAAAATGTACTCCAGTACGAGTACATACTCGAGTACTACAAGTCTGCAGTGCAGACAGAATCAAACTTGAACAGCAGTATCTAAGTTCAGTTTCGTCTTCCCAAAGACACCATTTTTGTAGTGATACTGCAATTTTAAATTACCATTCAAATCAGGAGGAATTGGTGTAAGTTAAAAAAAAACCAGTACCATGCACGATTGTCGCCACATGCTGACCTGTATAAACAGTAATAGCATAAGTGAACACATTAACTGTCCTCAGCTTCATGCACTTTGCAGTAATGTTACTGCATGATGAGAAGTGCACTAATCAGAGTCTCATATTGCACATGTAGACTATAAAGCTTCCTTTGTTTGTAAGGATCATTAGTACTGTAGCTTGGTAGTTTCCTCTGTCGAAAACCAGCAAGCATTATTCAACTTCCAGTTTATTCAGTCATACATACCCAATGATGGCTTCCACTATATCTTGAAATGTAATTTTAATTCCAACTAGGATTTGGAGGTTTCAATTCAACTGCAAAAACAACATCATCTCTCTTTGGAGGAACTTTTGGCACAGTTACCACCACTACACCATCAGGCTTAAACTTCGGAGGCTTGTCTACAACTGGTGAGAGAAATTTTGGCTTGTAATATGGTTCCCAGTGACCTCCGTCCCAGACTGCTCCACCACGGACAATTACCACTGGAAAATCCCCCCCCCCCCCCAAAACTGTCCTCATGAAAATTTCCACCCAAGACAATTTAAAAGTCTGTGATGGGGGAAGTCATCTGAGAGGAAATTGTTTGTCTGAAAGGTAATTGTTGGTGAGATTGGGCAATTCTCCTGGTAGGAATTGTTGGGGGGGGGGGGGATGCCAGGTTACATTGTAATTCTTCCGTTTATTGCTTCAGACAGATTGGTATGATATGTTCTACGAAATGGGTGGGGCAGTCTCATATCACAAACAAAAGCACTACACAGATTTTTGGTTTCGATGATAAGAGAAACCTATGCGTTCATGATGGCGTGTGTATGTATGTATGTGCGTGTGTGCTTGTATGTGTGTTTGTGGCACTTAGCTCATTAACACGATATCTCAAGATGGAAAACTCAGACAGTTCTCAAACTTGGTACATAGAGGCCCCATGTAGAGGGGAGGACCCTGTTGGTTTTGGTGGGGTCAAAGGTCATCTGGGGTCACCAGGGTCAAACTCTGAAAACCTCGTTAACACGATATCTCAAAGTAGGAAGCTTGGATAGATTTCATATGCAGTTTGTAGATGCCTTATGAAAAGAGGAAGGCCAAAGGTCATCTGGGGTCACGGGGTCAAACCTCGAAAACCTTGTTAACATGATATCTCAAGGTAGGAAGCTTGGATAGATGTTATACTCAGTATGTAGATGTGTTATGGTAAGAGGAAGAACCCTATCATTTTTGGTGGAGGTCAAAGGTCATCTGGGGTCACCTGGGGTCAAACCTTCAAAACCTTGTTAACACAATACATGCAGGTACGAAGCTTGGATAGATTTCATACTTAGTATGTGTATGTGTTATGGTATTAAGATGAATGCTTTTGATTTTGGTGGAGGTCAAAGGTCATCTGGGGTTCACTGGGGTCAAGAAGCAAAAATTTTCCAAGAATTCCCAAGATCGTCATCTGGGGTCACCAGAGGTCAAAATGCAAAATTTCCCAAGAACTCCCAAGAACTTCCAAGATCAAATATGAACATAAAACTATTTTTCCAACATGTAAAGATAGCCCTTGACCAGTAACTGAAAAATATGGGACATCCTGGCATTATTTGGAATAGAAAATATATCATGGAAACCTCAATGCATGTTTGCATTCTGGTTTTAAATTGTCTTCAGTTTAGTGAACCTCCCTTTCAAGGGCAGTTCTCTGTTTTTGTTTTATCTGTAAAAGGTGTTTTTTTTTTTTTTTTTTTGGGGGGGGGGGCGGAGTCTTGATGTAGCGAACATTTACAATGCTTATGAAGTATTGTACTGGGATTGAAGCAGCTTTTTCAGGTATCATATCAATTGTTCATTCAGTTGTAACAAGTTGCAGTAACGGTCATGTAGGGTGTCTCCTCAAGTTCATTAATTGAATCTGTTTTGGACTGATAGTGTTGAGTTTAATTGAATCTTCAAAGGAAGTTAATTTTGGTTTGCAAAGATGCTGATAATACTGTATTTTGTTTGCAATAGAAATGATCCTTTTTCTCCTTATGAAGCTTTTAAATTCAGCTTGGTGGTTTTTTCTCCCTTTGTTTTTTTACTATTATTATTATTATTATTATTATTATTATTATTATTATTATTATTATTATTATTATTATTATTATTATTATTATTATTATTATTATTATTATTATTATTATTATTATTATTATTATTATTATTATTATTATTATTATTATTATTATTATTATTATTATTATTATTATTATTATTATTATTATTATTATTATTATTATTATTATTATTATTATTATTATTATTATTATTATTATTATTATTATTATTATTATTATTATTATTATTATTATTATTATTATTATTATCATTATTATTATTATTATTATTATTATTATTATTATTATTATTATTATTATTATTATTATTATTATTATTATTATTATTATTATTATTATTATTATTATGGCGTGTGTATGTATGTGTGTATGTGCGTGTGTGTGTATGTGTGTATGTGTGTGTGTGTATGTGTGTATGTGTGTGTGTGTGTGCGTTTGTGACACTTTGCTCGTTAACACGATATCTCAAGAAGGGAAAATCTGACAGTTTTCAAACTTGGTACATAGATGCCCCATATTGAGAGGAAGAACCCTATTGTTTTTGGTGGGGGTGAAAGGTCACCTGGGGTCACCTGGGGTCAAAACCTGAAAACCTTGTTAACACAATATCTCGAGGTAGGAAGCTTGGATGAATTTCATACTTTGTATGTAGATGCGTTACGGTAAGAGGAAGAACCCTATCATTTTTGGTGGAGGTCAAAGGTCATCTGGGGTCACCGGGGGTCAAACCCTAAAAACTTCGTTAACACGATATCTCAAGAAGGGAAGCTCTGACAGTTCTCAAACTTAGTACATAGATGCTCCATATTGAGAGGAAGAACCCTATTGTTTTTGGTGGAGGTCAAAGGTCACCTGGGGTCACCGGGGGTCAAACCCTGAAAACATTGTTAACACAATATCTTGAGGTAGGAAGCTTGGGTGAATTTTATACTTAGTATGTAGATGCGTTATGGTAAGAGGAAGAACCCTATCATTTTTGGTGGAGGTCAAAGGTCATCTGGGATCACCGGGGGTCAAACCCTGAAAACTTTGTTAACACGATATCTCAAGAAGGGAAGCTCTGACAGTTCTCAAACTTGGTACATAGATGCCCCATATTAAGAGGAAGAACCCTTTCACTTTTGGTGGAGGTCAAAGGTCACCTGGGGTCACCGGGGGTCAAACTCTGGAAACCATGTTAACATGATATCTCAAGAAAGAAAGCTCTGACAGTTCTCAAATGTAGTACATGGATGCCCCATATTGAGAGGAAGCACCCTATTGTTTTTGGTGGAGGTCAAAGGTCACCTGGGGTCACCTGGGGTCAAACCCTGAAAACATTGTTAACACAATATCTTGAGGTAGGAAGCTTGGATGAGTTTCATACTTTGTATGTAGATGCGTTACGGTAAGAGGAAGAACCCTATCATTTTTGGTGGAGGTCAAAGGTCATGTGGGGTCACCGGGGGTCAAAGCCTGAAAACTTTGTTAACACGATATCTCAAGAAGGGAAGCTCTGACAGTTCTCAAACTTGGTACATGGATGCCCCATACTGAGAGGAAGAACCCTATTGTTTTTGGTGGAGGTCAAAGGTCACCTGGGGTCACCGGGGGTCAAACCCTGAAAACATTGTTAACACAATATCTTGAGGTAGAAAGCTTGGGTGAATTTCATACTTTGTATGTAGATGGGTTATGGTAAGAGGAAGAACCCTTTCACTTTTGGTGGAGGTCAAAGGTCATCTGGGGTCACCGGGGGTCAAACTCTGAAAACTTAGTTAACACGATATCTCAAGAAGGGAAGCTCTGACAGTTCTCAAACGTGGTACATGGATGCCCCATATTGAGAGGAAGAACCCTATTGTTTTGGTGGAGGTCAAAGGTCACCTGGGGTCACCGGGGGTCAAACCCTGAAAACATTGTTAACACAATATCTTGAGGTAGGAAGCTTGGATGAATTTCATACTTATTATGTAGATGCGTTATGGTAAGAGGAAGAACCCTATCATTTTTGTTGGAGGTCAAAGGTCATCTGGGGTCACCGGGGGTCATACTCTGAAAACCTTGTTAACACGATATTTCGAGGTAGGAAGCTTGGATAAATTTCATACCTTGTATTTAGATGCCTTATAGTAAGAGGAAGAACTCTATCATTTTTGGTGGGGGTCAAAAGTCATCTGGGGTCACCAGGGGGGTCAAACCCTGAGACAGAGCTCCCAACCAGCACAGACTTTCCATATTCAGTACAGAAAATCATTGTAAATATGGGAATACGGATTTTTCCTTGATAATCCAAATTTTGAATGAGTAAATAGGTCCTTTCACGAACTTTATTATTCGTTAGCCAACATATCAAAAGACTGAGAATAGACTACAGTATTTCACTTTTCTGTACAGTACTGTAGTGTATTTATTTGAGCCCAGTATCCTATGCTGTTATGTTATTGGTTAAATTTTTGTCAACAAGTTGATGTTAAACCAATCAGTAGATAGTTTGCAGCAGATCCATGACATTCCATAAGCTACCATATCATTGGTTGATCAGTTGTAAACAGATCCACTTTCAACCAATCAAAAACTGTGTTAAAAGCTAGTTTCTGAGTGCAGTGACAGACTCCTGCCAAGGTCTGTTGAGCTGGCTGAGTAGCCCAACGTTAATGTTAGATTTGACTGTAACTGAATTGGAAAAATAGCACAAAGAAATGGAATAATAAAAATTACAGCAGGAATATCACAGTATGTTGTAATATGGCTCCTCTTCAGAGTAGCAGAGTAGTGTGAGTAACTTTAGTGGAAAATTTACCAGGCAGATCAAGTTTTAACGTAGGCCTAGGCCTAACAGTTAGGGCCTAACGTTAGGCCTAAGTGTTGTTACAGAACCAACAACAAACATTAGCCTACACACACAATAACGTTAGACTCAGTACATAAATCTAATGCAGAGTTCCAGGTTTATGGGCTAGGCCTAGACAAAGTCCTAGTCCTGTGACTAAGTCCTAGCCTAACTGCCACAGTACAGGCTAGCCTAATTGTAGTACAGTATGTATGGGCTGATATTACTTATTAGAGGTAGGCCTAGGTTACTGTAATAGCTATGGCCTAGGCTAGGGCTAGTCAAAGCAGTTATTGCCTGTCAAATGTTGGTACTCATCATCTAAGTTTGTAGTATTTACAGAGAGATTTCTGTGACCAGCTGTGCATAGGCCTAGGCTAGGTTTATACTTATAGCTGGGCCTAGGCTAGACCTAGGCTAATGTTACTTAGGGCCTTGCCAAGTATTTAGCATAGCCTCTAGGCTATACTGTAACGTTAGGCCTTGGGAATACTTGGGATATTTTGCATTTTGTCCTTTGGTGACCCTGATGACTATCTTGGGAATTCTTGGGAATTTTTGCTTTTTGACCTCTCGTAACCCCAGATGACGATCTTGGGAAATTTTGACCAGTGACTGAAAGATATGGGACATCATGGCATTATTTGGAATAGAACATATATCATCGAAACCTCAATGCATTTTTGCATTATTATTATTATTATTATTATTATTATTATTGTTGTTGTTATTGTTATTGTTATTCTTATTCTTATTCTTATTCTTATTGTTATTGTTATTGTTATTATTATTATTATTATTATTATTGTTATTGTTATTGTTATTGTTATTGTTATTGTTATTGTTATTGTTATTGTTATTGTTATTGTTATTGTTATTGTTATTATTATTATTATTATTATTATTATTATTATTATTATTATTATTATTATTATTATTATTATAATATCACATGTATCAGAATTTTAATGTGTCTTTAATATGGTTGAGATGCCAAGGCAGAATCATATCTCATTAAATTTGGCATTTGTTATGAGGTTGGCATGAGTATTTGACACCTTTGCTAAGTCTTGTTGACACCCATACTTGGCAGATATGTTGAGTGTAGTTTTATGTTGGCCCCTATTGCTTTCCAAATATCATGTATAATAACAGTAGATGGGGCAAATTGCACAGAGCTCTATTTCTATCAAACAGTTGGTCAGAAATGTTTGAATTGTCAGAAACAAGCTACTTGTACTGTAAGAGGAAAGGTGGGATGGGCATCACATAATTTGTTTTTATTGTCATTATCATATAGAGTAATAAATGGATAGAGCTGACAGTGAAATAAACTGTCAAATATTTCCCCCAGAAAAAATTTAGGTTACTTGTAAGCTATTGTATGAAGATGACATTATAACCTATCTTAAGCATTTTTCTTATTCTATATCCATTGCATCTTGCTGCTGGAAGTGTAAACTCTGATCACAAGTTTCCTTCCATGTTAAGCAGGTAACCACAAACTCCCAAAGTTTGGATACTTGGAAACATTTACATGATAAAAATGTGATGCGAGTTGTACATTTCAGTGCAGTGTGCAGAATTCTTAGATTTGTGCACTGTCAATTGTAGGGCTTCAACAGATATGCATTAGGTTGTTGAAGAAGAAACCCATCATATGTCATCATATGTCATTAGTATCAATTTACCACAATTAGCTTGTTATTGTCTTCCTTGGTATTTGAGGTATTCACTGCATTGTAGGATCTACATAACATCTTGGAGGTAATTTGTGCCAGTTTTAGGGCTTGACATAAGGTTCAAAAACAGCATGGCAAAAATGGCAGACAGTAGCTTCTAATAATGAAGGGCATCATGACAAATTGGAAGGGTGTTATGGCAAAAATGACGTGAGGAAAGGTCATGACGGCGTTTTGGGTGGTATCCAGAGTACTTATTGCCCCTGCAAGAGAAAAGTCACATATGTACATTTGTCACCCCTTCTCTAACGTGGCAGGGTTTTCACTCAGCATTTTTTTTCAGGAGTCACAGACCCTTCAAAATAAATTTACAAGAGTCAAATTTAAAAGAGAAGGTGTCAAAATAAATCTGAGTTTAATATACAACAAACTTTATTCCTGTTTTTTGTTTATTTTCTATATTTGTGATGCTTTTCCACTCTTTTTCTTGTAAGACATGATATTCAATCTGTGGATAATCAATATGGGAACTGGAAAGTGCTACATTTTGTGAATTAATTTGCACAATGAATGTATTGGCAAAATTGCGTTATCATTACTAATTGTTGGGGCGAAAAAGCTGTGGGTCAGTTTGATCCCAGAGGTTTTGTGTCTGGGCATCAAAATGAAAAGTTGTGCGTCATTGACACGGTACCCGAGTCAGTGAAATCACTGCGTGGTATGTACTGTATGACCCTAACCTGTTTGTTGATATTCTGTCAACGTGGGAGGCTACTGCTGTTTTGTATGTTGCCTCTAGCCCATATCTGAACAAACACCAGAACTTAAAAATCAATAAAAGCAAACTTGTCTGATTGCTGACATTTGGCGAACATCAATGGGCCTTTAGTATGTGCTTTAGCTCCTTTAAAGTGAGAGATTGTCAAATGGACTTTCTGCGTAAAAGGGTCGTAGGAACATTGTTGTCACTAAGTAGGGATTTGGAACAATCTTATGGATATTTATGGATGTGGTATAAAGAAAGAAGACCCTACTGTAGCTTGTGCACTCTTATGACTGACTATCAAATCAAAAAACTGCAATGCAAAGGATGATTCAAACAAAACTTTCTGGATTTCTTTTTTGTGTAACTTTGCTTACAACGGTACTTGGAATGTACAGCACTCAAGGGAGGGGCATCAATGGCAAAACAAAGACGGCATGATGGCAACTTTTGCCATTGTACAGGTGTGTTTTTCAGGGGCATCATGGCAAACAGCAAGGGCACAACAGTTTTTTGCTGTTGGTTATGTCAAGCCCTGCAGTTCATGATCATTCCATGGCTGAGATCTGTTTTATATACATGTACAGTATATGTTTAGATTTTTTTTTTTAGATTACGACAACTTCCTTGCAACACAAGGTGCAGCTTGTGGTACATTGTAGTACCTAGAGTTTTGCTCTCTGAGTACAAATTGTAGAAGAATATCAACCTTTTCAAACCTTCAACATTTTGTGATTGACTTGTGATGGATATATTTAATACCATTCTCTTGGTCTTTAAAGGTACAGGACTTAGTACAGGATTTGGAAATCAACTTCAGCAACAGCAACAGCAACAACAACAAGGCCAGGGTAAGTTTGTCATTATTGTGTAGGTCATATACAGGGCTCGAAATAAGCGCTATCCCGCTGGCCTGAGGCCAGTGATTTCATCGTCGGGATAGTTAAACTGCTGACAAACTAGTCCTTTGGGCCACTTGAATTTTGTCACAGTACGTAAACCAACACAATGTTTAAAATAAAACTTTAAAACTGTGCCTTTGAAAATTTGTATGGGTATAAATTGTTATGTCAAAAGTTGAGTGCATTTTCTCATCAACAAATACAGATCATTTTTACAATGATTTGTATTCGAACATCATAAACCCCAGTTCCATGGTATGAACGTTACTGCTCTCCTCAACTGACAGGATCAAGTGAACGTTGAATATGTGTATTATGCTTCTATACTGTGGGGTGCAGTGCAGTGTTCTGCCCCAACGCCCATCAATGTACACACCCCTTTTGGCATCCCGCTTTTGCACACGAATATCCTAAAACGTAACATAAATACCGTTGGCAATTATGTTCACTCATTGGCTTAATTTTACAAGGGAACTGTCACTGTGGAGGCATGTCTGGCTGGCAGCACTGGCTGCTTCCTCATGTGTGCTTCTGCACTGTTTGGTCCCTAGCCCTGCTTGCACAATGCTCACACATTAGAAACTAAACACTTATTACAAGCGGGGAAGTCGGGCTGGAAAATAAATACTGTAGACATAATTATGCTAGCATGTGCAACTCGTGCATGAAAGTTCAAATTCAAACAAAAATATCCATTGTTTAAAAGTAGAAAATGGACAGGTTCTTGCGAAACTTCCAACCACCTCCAAAAAAGACAAAAACATGTAGAGAAAAGGAGTAAAGAGTGGCATGAGTACGCGAAAGAGTCTAGACATCGGGACTACAACAGACAGCATCTGTCATGCCAGCTGGGCCAGTGAAAAAATGGGCCAGTGGTGTTTAAAAGTTACTGGCCCTGCTGGCCAGCGAATTTTTTACCCTTAAGTTGAGCCCTGCATGTATGGTTATAGGAGACCCTCTTGATCAAAAGTAGGGGTTCATTCAATAGGTTTTTGCAAAAGGACAGTGTTACCATTCCTACATTGTGTAGGTCATATTTGGTTAGGAGACCCTCGTGATCAAAAGTAGGTGTGAAATAGGTTTCTGCAAAAGGACAGTGTTACCATTCCTAGATATTATAGTGAACCATTAAAATGGAAAATGATTTGATTGTGGACATTTATAGAATAATAAGTAAAGAAACTCAGCAAGAGTCCCAAAGGCATCAGAAAAACACTTTGAGGTTCAGTGATGTATGTGACTTGTTATGTCCTGAAAGGGTAGCTTTTACGATAGGTTTGCTTAGGTGTTCCTAGGAACACAGCCGTAAGTGGAAGCTTTCTTTGCCCAAAGTAAAGTCCCCCCCCCCCCTTCCCATGGGCCAATGAATTGACTGTACCATTACTGATGGTCACCTGGCCATATCACAGGTGTTTGTATCATGGACAGTGAAGCTACCTCCTTGGTTTTCATGATCAGTATCATATACACCATTTTGTCCCCTGGCTGCTGGACATGCTTGAAAAAGGCCCTTAGCTTCTTTGCAAACTTAGCTAGTGTCAGCAGGTACCTGGAATTAAGCCATGGGATATGTGGGTGGGGAGGATGGATGATGGTAGGAGTAGGCTGTAGGACGATAATTCCACTGGAAGGGGCCTACGAATAATGTGGCTGTTATCTATGATGGGAATGCACGAAGCACACTGAAACTAGCATTTTAAAGATATTTTTGTGGTTTTTCACTTTATATAACATTGCAAAAAATTTGTTTTATAGTAAAATTCCCTCCTAGTTTCTCCCATACTCTTTCTTTTCAATTGGTTTAATTTGTTTCTTGTCACCTACTCATGAAGTATCTGTCCTGAATGCTGTATGCTGTGGCTGCACCACTTAAAAGTCCTAAAATGAAAGCACAGAGGGTATGTCTGTGGAGGTGCAGAACCTTCTCTGGAAAATAAAGTTCACACAGAGCTGCAACGCCCAGTGGGATTCCCTTGAGGCCAAGGGGTGTGTGATTCATAACCATGACCTTGAAATGTTGAGCATTAAATGCACTTAATACAGAATAAAGATTGTGTGAAAAAGGGAGCTGTGATTGGTTGAGCTCCCTCAGGCTCCATCTGCACTGAAGTATAGTAGTAACTACAAATGATATAATTTGAGATATTTAACACAAGATTTTTTTTGTTTTTTTCCCTAACTCTCTTGTTTTAGTTTTCTAGTCGATATGGTTTTTTCAATGTGAAATCAAGTCCAGGTTGCTCAGGAGGGCATGAGGACTGCTTGCAGCCCTAAGGGCTGTGTTTGAAAATCAGGGGATTATGATATCATAGTAAGCAGTCAAGCTGGTTTCACTGAGAGTTAATATTTACATGGAAGGTTCTGATATACTAAGAGAAGTTTGATCTACTGGTATAGTAAAGTTTAGATGCCTTTAATGTGTGAACATTTTAATGTAGGACAGTGTACCATTATACCTGCAAAAGTCATGAAATTAAGTGAATTTAAAAATTTTTAGTGCTGTTAGTTTCCATTTCTTACCTAATGTTCGTAGCCAACACTTCATTTGTTAGTGTTTCTATAAAGCAAAACTATAGCGTGCTCTTCAATTTCTTCAGTGTAAACTATTGCGTATAGCATTCAGGGAAGTGGTAATGAAGAGGGGGGAGCCTAAATGTTCCCAAGACCATCTATTACTAGATGTAAAGTTACTGAAAACTTATATATTCATGAAAATCCGAAAATTGGTTCCCATGGTTTCGTAACTTTCTTTCACAGGCTGGGCATAATTCACTGCTAAGCCTTGCAAACTACAACACCAAATCAAATTCTTTTAAACATGAAAGTGTAGAATAATTTACATAGGCCTATCATTAGGTTTAAAATTATAGAATATGCCGTAAGTTCCTGATGTTAATTTCACTTTGCATATATCATGATCATGTGCTAGCTCTGCTGCACATAGAGCAACCTAGTACCAAGCCATAACCAAAACTGTAACTGCCTGTCGCTCAGTGTTACTTTGAAATATGAGACTAAGCTCTATATATCTCCATATATAAACTTGTCAGGATAGCATAGCAGCCAAAGCAAGTAACTCTAAAGAAAAAAGTATCGTATGGAAAAATTATGCAAAATTTTTGGAAAGCATTAAACAGAGCTTAGTTAGAGTATTTTACACATACTTTGAAACTATTTCATGAAATGAATACTATCTAGATAATTTTGGATGGCATTCACATAAATGTTTGAGTTGGCTACCCTGAGACTGAAACATCTGCACACTGCTGTGTATACA
This sequence comes from Holothuria leucospilota, assembly GCA_029531755.1. Classification (NCBI taxonomy): domain Eukaryota; kingdom Metazoa; phylum Echinodermata; class Holothuroidea; order Aspidochirotida; family Holothuriidae; genus Holothuria; species Holothuria leucospilota. Next base: position 41,685,829 of record CM055975.1, read on the forward strand.
CTAAGTATAGTATCTTGAATTAGAAGTTTTAAAGGACTCAGAGGGATCATAGGCACAGATTTTAGACAACATTCTCAAGGTTAAAGAAGCTTAGATATTGTTTATCATCATCAATTTTAAAAGATACTAAAATGAATGTTGATAACTTCACTCACTTTTATTGCTTGTGTCAGTCAGGTTTATGGGGTGAATGATTTGGGGAAGGATTTTAGTCCTAAACAGTAGCCACATGTTGAGCTTGATTTCGCAGATCAGCTGCTACTGAAATCGGGTGTATGGCAGACAGGGCCTTGATTTCATAATAGGCAACTGTAAGTCAGAATGTCATTTTAAGTGGTTGGAATTATTTTATTAGCTACATTAGATATAAAACCAAAGTTAGTACCGGGTAAACAAATTTTGGCCTAGCGTATGCCCAGGGCCTATGCCTCATTGTGTATATATGTCACCTAGAGTATGGACAACAGGTGATAATTTGGGTCTGGAAAAATTATTTAAAAGGTCTGGAATTCCATTCACCAAAGAGTGTGGGGACCCTGTATAATATCTCAAACAGGGGAACTTTGATGAATGCCATTTGTAGCATGTGGATGGCTCATATTCAGTAAGTTATCCATATCTTTTTGGTTGAAGTCAAAGGTCATTTGGGATCACTAGAGGTCAAAATTTGAAAACCTTATAAACATAGCTCAAGCAGGAAAACTTTGATGAATCTCATACTTAGTATGTGAATGGATCACATTGAACAAATGTTCCCCATAGTTTTTGGTGAAGGTCAAAGGTCATTTGGGGTCATTATAGGTCAAAAGGTCATTAATATGGTATTAATGCATTAGGTCTATGCCCATGGATCTTAGACATTCTTTGACAAAATTTTAAACTGTGTTTTTTGAAACACTGTCAGTTTGAAAACACTGTGATTTGGGCTTTCATTTTGATGGCAAGGAGTCACTAAGCCTTTGGCTTTCTGGTTTGTTACAGTCAACCCAGACTTATTACTACTGGCATCAGCATTATCAGTACCAACCATTTATGGAGATGAGAGAGATAACATTCTGAAAAAATGGAATCAGCTCCAGGCATTCTGGGGTACTGGTAAAGGGTATATCAACCAGAATAACTCTGTCAACTTTACACCTGAGAATCCCTTCTGCAGATTTAAGGTAACTTGACCCTTTTCTTGTTAATTAAACTTAAAGAGGATATGACACGGCCAAAGTACGTTTCTCAGTAAATATTCTTTGGGAACAGCTTGAAATGAAGCGAATGTTTTCCCGACTGAACTACGTCCATAAACACAGTAGTACGACCTTGTGAATTCCCAGTTACAGGCCAGACTCAGCCATCTGAAATTCGAAAGCGAAAAAAAGTATGTGAGCGCGTCTCCAGATCGTGACGTCATTGGAGGCACGGTTAGTAACACCGTACCAGGCAGCTCACCCATCCTTCTACACATCGAATCATGTGCGTGCTAACGCGTGATAGCAGGTACATCATTGCAAACACCTGTGTTACGATACTATACAGCAGCGCGCGTGACCGGACCAGTGACCACATTGTGAACTAAGGGTCGCTGCGCGGTGACTGCTTACCATTCACAATAGCAACGTTACTGAACAGCTCACTGAGTAAAGGCGCGCTTGTTATGGACTGTCCATACATGTTCATAGCTGTTCTGTACAGCGCGCCCGGACCGCGTCTTTTTTGCACAAAAACAAAGCTGTTTATTATATGCAGGGAAGCTAAAACACGAGCACATATGCACGCGAACATATTGGCCAATGACATGCTTCAAAGCCCCCAACATGTTCCGCGCTTTTGCGCTCTGTATGTTGGACGGGTATTGTGATGTAATCGTTTTTAATGAAGTTTCTAAGATATGAAACTTTCCCAAAGCGTTGTATTAGTTTTACATTTAGATACGCGTCCTTACATAGCGCAGTGCGGGGTGCCGCCAATTGCGTCATGAAAGTCAGGTGACCTGTTGCGGCATTTTTCGAAATTGGATTTCTGGACGTTTTTCTTCAAATTCTATTATGCCGAACTGCGCCGGTTTTAATTGTGTGTGAGATGATACTTTTACAATACTGTACCCAATCTTGCAATACACAAAAGTTATTTTGGTCGTGTCATGCCCACTTTAACAGGTTAAGGTTTGTTTCATACTATTTTTTGATGTGCCAATTTATATCCAGTATTGGAAGGTCCATTTTCCTTTCATTTTTAAATACACTCAGAAGCCTGGCCTGAAAGTTAAATGCTGATATGTAAATGACTGTAACTTATACAGCTTATATGCTTACTTTACAGGGAATTATTTTTTTTTTTTTTGCAGATCATCCTCAATCCCCTTAGGTGCTAACTCACATATACTCTTTTCCTTCTGTTTTTTTTTTTTTTTTTTTTTAAGACGGTAGGGTACAGCATCAAACCAACATCCAAGAATTCGGATGGCCTGATTATTCTCCAGCTGAATAAGAAAGAGGCCGAAGTACGAAACAATCAGCAACAATTAGTAGATACCTTGTTCCGAGTCCTTGGGAGTAAGCCAACCTTATCTGTGTGTGTTGAGGATGTGAAGACTGTCCCAAACAATAAGTGAGATGCATTGTTCCTCTTTTTCATTGTTATTTGATATTTACATTTACATTTGAAACAAAAAATGTGCAGGGAATTTGTTGAGAAACTTGCTATACACTGATAAACTTCTAGATCAAGTTACAAAGTAGTGGTTACACTTGACACTCAACATTCTGTCTTTACAATTTGACTTTAATTTTTTGAAACAAGTTATATCAAAGTAATGATGTTAGCTCTTATGTTGGCCTTCATCTTTGCCCTTCAATTGTTAGCCCTGATGTTGAGTTAGGAATAGATTTATAAACCATATGGATTTTTATTCTTTTCAAACAGCTGTATTAGAAATGAAGGATGTTAGAAAACTTTACCATCTGTATTAAAGTAAATTTAATACATTCATGAAACATTCTATTGGGAGGGAATATTTTCAATTTTTTCAGTGATAGGGTTTGGACAGGTATTAGTTTTAAGATAAAGTGCAGAAAAAATTTAGCTAGATACCACCCATGGAACTTCTGAAACACTTGTAGTATATTAGCAAACCCAGTGTTTCAGTTTAGACAGCTCTCAGTAAAAGCCTTTGGATGTTTACTCTATCTAGATGTGAAGTAACCATCTATATATTGGAAAGATCTCCCAATGGAATGACCAAACGTGTTTCAGCATCTCAGGCTTACCAGTTTATGAACCATCCTAGCTGCCAGTCCCAGCTGAGCACCCTTGGTGTAGTTGGTTTAGTGCCCAGGGTGCAACTATCAACCTCACAACTACAGGAATATCTGAAAAATCCACCATTAGGTAAGGCATGCAGGGTTGGGAAGTAACGAGTTACAAGTAACGCCGTTACTGTAACGAGTTACATTTTGTGTAACGGAACCCTGTAACAAGTTACATTTGCATTTCAGTAACGGAGCAAGTAACTAGTTACAATTCTGTGTAAAAGTAACTGTAACGGCGTTACATAAAGGGCCCGTTACTTTTCCGTTACAAACAGTCAAAATGACCACAAATTGCATTTACTCAAAGTAGTAACAGAAAATTTTCAAATTGATGACACTTTGGTAGTAAAATGTAAAATCATTTTCGATATATTCATCGCTATTATCGACGTCGCCCTAGCCAACATCAATTTTATTCACGATTAGAATCAGAAGTTGATATTAGATGCACATGCTGCAGGCTTACAGGGCCACTTGATTGTCTATTGAATTAAGTTTAAAATTGATTTGTGTGTCAAATTACCTAATAGACAGATCGATGCTTATTATCCATGAGACCGAATCTTTGTACAATTCGTTGAAAAATATTGAAGGGTCCTCTTGCAAACTAAGGCCCAGTTGACTTTATATGGTATATATACTAAGTAAAGTCAGCTGGGCCTTAGTTTACTCATATTGTCCTTTAGAGGACACAGTGGAGAAAGTGCACCGTGAGAAACAGGTTGGCCCACAGGCGTCCAAATACCAAGCTTACTTTAAAAGTTTAATCATTACCTCTTGAGACGTTAGGGCTGGACCCGAGTCCACTCTATCCGAGTCGGAGCTAACTGCGATTCTATATTCCCGAATCTTTCCGAGCATGGTACTACCCCTCAAATTCCTGCCAGTTCTGATTCCAATGGCACCAATTCCGAGACATGTCTTTTTGCCAATATATAGCACATCAAACATACAGATGTTTTAATTTTATCGTACATGTCCACCATTAATAAAGTCATCGTTGGTACTCACTTCTATAGCCTGGCCTCCTCAGTAATTTAGTTGATCATGTGTGACAATACTTTACATCTGTTCATTGTGCACAAATGGAACTTAAAACGCTTTAATGTAACTTTCATATTTGAGAACTTGGCTGGAATGAACTCCAAGTCCGAGTCCAAGTCCAGTTACATCACATTCCGTAAAAATTTCGATTCCGGAACCTTCTGTTCTGGGCAAATTCCTAATCTAGAAAAACTCTCTTGAGACCGGCATCAAGCTTACCGAATCCAGACTCGTGCGTTGGAGCCCAGTAAATTATACGGTGCCAAGCGTCGGAAAACATCATGCATCCATTTATGTATCTAATTTAACATGTATGCTATCCTTATTTGATGAATCAAGCGTATGAATTTAGGCTATATCATATTCTTTTCAATGTCTGTAACTCCTTACACTAGAATAATAGTAAGGTTAATATAAAAAACAGCAGAATATTGAAATGGTCAATGGCGTTAAAAGTATCTCAACAAAGCTAATTGAAAGAGAAAAGAAGTGTCCGACTTAAAGCTTCACCTATTGTAAAGGGAAAGTGAATTATGGGCACATGGTGTGCATGAATAAACTACATAGTATCACCATTTCTATGCATCATTTTATATCGACACAATGTGAAACTTGAAATTTATGCGGAAATATCAGTTAGCCTAACCTGAGGGGCCCAACCTGAGCGGTGAGGTTTTAAAATTTTACTGTTAACAAATGTATTCATCCTCGTATTATACCATATTTAAGCCCTTGAGGGGTGAAGACTTTACTGCTGAAACTTCGCTCTCCCCCTTTCCGGCATAACTGCTAACCTCTCTAAATTAGCCGACTGTGTGATGGGAGTATAAAGATTTCCATCCTCATAGAAGTACTGTCGTAACTGGAAAAGTTTTGGTTATAACCATATTCGTCTAACAAATACTTTGTGTAACCTCCGACATCATATCATGATTTGCTGCTTCATGATGAGCGTTAGGAGCCACTGCGAGAATGCCCATTGAAGATCAGCTAGCATCTTTGACTTTCTTTGGGGAAATCCTAAGGATAACCGGCACAAATGAGGTGTCGGTCGTCTCATGTGCCCCCTTGTTACTATCTAATTATGCCCCCCCCCCCTCCATTTCAGGTACCGAGGTACCGTATATTCACCTTGAAGTAACTAGTTACTATTGAAATGTAGCTAGTTACTTTTCAGTCAAAGTAACTGTAACTAGTTACTTTGTCAACATGGTAACTAGTAACTGTAACGAGTTACAATTTTATGGAATTAACTGTAACTATAACGAGTTACTGTCAAAGTGTAATGGGAACAACCCTTTGTGGAATTAATTGTAACTATAACAAGTTACTTTCAAAGTGTGACGGGAACAACCCTGAAGGCATGGGATAATTTTAAATAAAATTATAACCTATGCACACTTGCTGGGTTTCTGTGATACAAACATGTAAACATGCGCTTCGGGATAAATACATTGAATGATCATATAGTTGGCAAGGCACCTTTATTTTTTCCTACATATTCCTGTTTTTGGAAATGGGAGTCAATTTTTCTATCAAATGGAAAGTCTTCCTACAGATCATAAAACTTGCATCTTAAATGGTCATTAATGCTTCTTCTTAGATGTACAGTCAAAGAAATGGCATACACTTTGCAGTATCCTGGATACTGCTTCTCTTTTCTTTTGGTTAGGTAATCTTTTAGCATAAGCTAAAAGTAATGATGAACTTCATTGATACATTTGTCAACTGTCTTGTTAGGACACAGTTCTGCCAGCTCAACATCAAATGAAATAGTTGCTGCTTAGAAATTAGCACTGCTATAAAGAATAAACATTAAAATAATACTAAATTGGCCTTTTCCATTAATTTGGTTTTACCTCCTTTTCTCTCACTCCTTTGCCCTCACACCGAATTTTCCCCATGATTTTATGCATTGCTTTGTTTGTACCCATTGCATTAGAATGTCATCTAACAGCATGAACACTGGTGTGCCCACTTAATAATTACAAGATAGCTTCTGGGGGCCTCACCCCTTGGTTCCCCATCACGACATTGGTCAGAGACCCACCAGGTCCTAAAAGTGTGTCCCCAGAATCCTGTGTTCCTTAGGTAGTATCATTACCAAATATTAGTGTTTGCACCGGGTACCCGACCGACGATGTCAGGACCTGGTTTTGAAATTGCTACCCGGATCCAAAGTTTCACTAACATAGATCGCACGTGTAACAGAACACCTAATATGTTACTTTTTCCTGGCAAAATTTATCACGCACACGCCTAAAAACACTTGTCATGCCCATACGTAAGATACGTTGGTGTTATATTATATCAACTTGCAAAGCAAAATTCCTTATTATGACTTTACAAAAAACTTGTAGCCTAACAGAAGTTATATTTTCGGGTACCCAGGTACCCGACCGACCATCAACTTCGGGTACCCGGTTCCGAATTTTGGACCCAGTGCAAACACTACCAAATATCATGCTATGGAAAAGCTTTGTATGCCTAGAACTGTATGACATAAGGGGATGGCAAAACTATTACTTTGGGAGGAAAGGAAAAATGTTCTGCTAAGTGCTCTTATGTGCCCCTTGTTAACAAAGAAGATACTGTAGTATAGTGATGTTCAAAGTAGTTTCGGGTTGCCAAAATGTTGTGTATTACACCAAAGACAAAAAACTTCAAAGAGGAAGAAATGCTTAGATGCAATTTTCAAGGCCAGGGAAGTACCTTTTCTGGCAGTCTGAGGGGCTGAAGTCATGGTGGTGCTCTGCATAGTAGTGTAATTTTCTGGAGGGAGAAAATAAAATGACGAGGGTGAACCAACGTTGAGGTCACCAGCCTAAAAGTTTAAATGTTTTGGCTGTAGTACTATAGAAACACCCATTTTGATATTTTGGGATTGGTTCTTTTACATACTCCTTAGTTTTCCCCCACTTGCCAACCCTTGCTGGTGACACTGATCCTCCACAAAGCCATACTGTGTATGCACACAGAAAGTTGAATGTTTCAGCAGATCAGTCAGTTTTTACCTCTAATAAAATTCAGGCTTTCAAGTGACTCTTACTTACCTTATACTCTTACTTTAATACTTTTTGAACCTTCCTCCTACTTTCACTACTTTTTTCTTGAAAATCTACTTTATCATACCTTTTCCTTCTTTAACCTACCTTTTTTATCACAGTACATAACATGTACTGAGATGTTGTCACACTAGCCAGTCACTAGCTGTAGCCAATTCTTTATAACATTCTCATTTTGTGGCTGTTTATGACCCTGTTTGGAGAGCAAGTACTTTTGATGTAGAGGAAAAAGATGTGGTCAGTGAAATTTGTACTTGTTGACTTTGTTGGGATATTTTGGCTGATTAGTGGGCAAAAACTACTGAAAATGAGATCAGAACAATGGCAGCCCATTGATTGTACTCCCATTTCTCATGATCCCTTGTGTGCATTTAATCTGCTATTGAAACTGGCAGAAATCAAGAGGTCACTTTGAGTTCTTTGCACACAGCACTCACATAGGAAACAAATCCTCTAGAAGGCTGTACAGTGGACAGATAAGGTCACACAGCCCTTGTGCATGGTTGATTTTAAAAGAATGGTTGATGTTAAGAGAATTCCAAAAAGGTACCCCATTACTTCTTACATGTGAGTGAGCAACTATAGTACTGGTAAGCGGTTGTGACAGATTATCTTTTCCTGGAGTAGGGTAGTTATGCTGACAACTATTGGACTGGAAAAAGTGCAAAAGAGAAAAGACCTTCAAATAACAATTTGCAATATATTTGCAAGCTTTAATCCGATGGTTTTTTGGTATGGGGCATCCTTCCTCAGTGTGGCTTAGCACTTTTGCCATTGCCTAGTACACTAAGAACCTTTCCAGCCTTCAAGTAAACATCTGTATTTGTCTATTTACACATAAAACAGGGTTAAACATTTTGAAATAAATTTAGTTCAAAGTGTTTACAAACAATTTATTTGTTCCCTAACACATCACTAAGCATAGCATAGAACAAGTTAATTATCATCAAATTGGTATCTTTTTCTTGTCAAAAGTTCTCAGGCTTATTTTAAAAACTAAAAATGTATAGAAAGAATTTTTAGAAAAAAAAATAAGGTGAGAAAACCATTTCCCCTTACCGATTTCACACACTTTTTATATAGGAATACGTAAACGTATGGTAACATCCATTTAAACACACTCTATATGCCATTACTTCTATGTCGACGAATTTAGGGACACGTACCTGTTAACACTTACGGATGGCAGGCCATTGAAATAACATTGATTATATCTTGAAGATGTTGGAGTGAAATATTTGCTTAAGTATTTTATATATATATATATATATATATATATTTCTATAATTTGGGATTTAGGCGAAAAACCGTATGAAAAAACGCGACTTGGGAGAAGTCGACCCTTCGGCGAAAAAATCGTTTCGCCTTAACGGCGGTATACCGATTTCGCCTAACAGGTCGTTCTAGCGTCATATATATATATATGTATATATGTATATATATGTGTGTGTGTGTATATATATATATATATATATATATATATAACGCTAATTCCTACTGTACGGGGAAATCGATATATCGCGGTTTCGTTAAGGCGAAGAAAAAACAATAAAATACATTAAAAAATATTTCCCCTTTTGGAAACCAGATATACTACAACGCTTTTTCAATGGCCCACCATCCGTACGTGTTAAAAGATACGGGTACGTAACTTGGTCAGCATTGAAGTAATAGCATGTTAATTATGTGGTGAAACGGACGTTACCATCCGTTTACGTATTCCTATATAAAAAGCGTGTGATTTCGCAAAGTCGACCTGATTTTTTCCCTTTTTAGACGATTTCCACTTTTAGGCACGTTTTTTCATACAATATTTCCCCTTAATCCCAAATTAGCAAAATATATATATATATATATATAATATATGTATATATATATATATATATATATATATATATATATATATATATATATATATATATATATATATATATATATATATATATATATATATATATATATATATATATATATATATATATATATATATATATACATATATATATATACATATATATATATACATATATATATATATCTCTAACATGAAACAAACACCTGCCTCCAAGTCAATGCACCCCAATAGAGTTGCTGGAACTTAACGCTACCCTCAGTCATTAATGTGACTGAAGCCATGATGGGGTTAGGGAAAGAAGTCATGGGCACCCCACCCCTCTCAGTGAAAAGTTTTTTCACTGTAGCCTATTGGGTACATATCACTATTACAAGTAAATATTACAGAATTATGTATGGCTTCAAGTTAATCCAAATTGGGAGTCTTCCAGCTCCCAGGTTCAAAGAAAATGAAGTTGCGAGAACCTGTAACACCACTTCCAGTCATGGATGTGACAGCAACCATTGGGAGGAGGAACAATTCAATGGTAGCCTAACCTCCAAAACATGGAATGGAAGAAGCATTAACCAGCATGGCACAGTTAGTCTTGCATACCAGTGATTCCATATTAAGCAGCCTCATGCCAAACCCTGATTTCTTACACACAGAGGCCAGATAGGATATAGTCATTGACCAACTCAATTGGGCTACCCCCAACCTACATAATCAGTTTTTCATGTTTAGTTGGTATTGTTAATTTGGAAAACTAGATAGTTTACATGGGGCTAGAAAAAAGTTTGGGTGCATTTTCAGTAGTTTCCGTGGTACCCTATTTACAGACGTTCCAGAAAGTCCCAGCATTGCTATTCAACACCCTCATTCTGTGTATAAGTTTCTTAAACTCCAGAGCTTTCAGTTGCCCTTGGACCCACCACAGGCCTAAGGCAACCGCTGGAGCCCACCCATTCGGGCACTTCACACGTTTCTTTAGAAACCCATGGTGGTCATTCCAATTTTTTAAAATCCTCCCTGATAGGCAACTTCAAATGTTGACAGGTCTCTGTTTCAAGAAGTTTAACAGATCTGACATCTTAATTCTTCATTTTAAGTAGATGACATGCTTGATTGTAGTTTGTATTTTGGGGTGAAAGGTCATCTGAGTGTGCCAATATTCTGTTTTCTTACAGAAGAATGTCTTGGTCATATCATGACTTTGTGCAAAAAATGGGGGTGCAGAGTAAATGCATGCAGGATGCAGAAAAGGAGGCAACAGCCCTCCTGAGCACATTTATTTTTCTATTATTCACATCACTAATTTGGTGTGCAGTTGGACAGTCTTTGTATGTAAAGTGACATGAAACATTACTGAAATATCTTAAAAAAATACAATTTCTTTCGGTCCATTTACTTATTCCCATTCCTACTTCCAGTAGGACAGTTTGGGTGAAATAATTGTCCCAAATTGTCAGAAACTCTAACCATTATCCATTCACCCCTCCACACTTGAGCCCTATGCATCCCAGCCACCTGTTAGTTAAAAGGAGCAAGGATGTAATTAAAAAATGTCAAGGTTGTGATTTTGAGGTCTGTTTGGTGCCCATCCAATGTCATTTACAGGTTTCAGGTTCATGGTTTAATGCATCATTCTAATGCCAACATTTATAATACTCCAGAGCAGAGGGGTGCCCAACCTTATTTGACCCAAGATCTACTTTTCAAGTAGCCACCCTCCCGAGATTTACAAAGGATACACTGTCATACAGTTACACACAGAAAAACTTTTTCATTTTTTCCTACACCCTCGCGGTCGACTTGGGATCAGTCCATGGTCTACCAGTAGACTGTGATCGACTGGTTGGGCACTCCTACCCCATAGCATTTGGGGCTTTGCCCCTGGACTCACACTGGGGCATTGCCCCTTGACCCCACCAGTGGCCTTAAGGCATGCAAGCTCAATCCCCCCCCCACACCACCCACCCTACACCCCCATGATAAAATCCTGGGTAAGGGCCTGAATGTTTGAGTTACATTCCAGTGAAGAAGAAGAGTTCTCATGTACTGAAGTAATGGAACCAGTGTATCTGTGTATGCAATAGGTTTTATTTTCAAAGCTCTGTGTGTGGTTATAGACAAGAAACTGTTTTTGGTAAGATTACGTAAGGACTGGGTAACAATCTGCATTGGATAGGATCATCTGTTATAATGCTATAATACTCAGGGATCATTTTGCCACAATTATGGAGCCTTCAAAAAAGTAAAAGGGGACGTGGAAACCCCTCACCTCCCATCCCCTAGGACCTTCCCCAGAGTAGCTTGAGTTTACCCCACACACACAGATTCAGAGTGGCACATCTCTGTTCCCTGTTACTGAGTGGAAGAATTGAAGGAGGTGAAATGGTATTTCTTGTTATGAAAAGTTGTAAAAGAGTTTTAACCTCGTGGTATGAGAAAGGAGTACTTTGCTGACTAGCTGTTTGAAATTGTTTATGGCTGTTTAATGGCTTTAGTTTGTTGAGACAAATGTTTCATTTTAAAACTGTAATGCTCACTAGCATAGTAAACTTGTGACTCTTGGCATTAAGTCAAAGTATTAATAGTGTAATCAATAAAAGACAGGAAAATCTCCAATTACTTAAAACTGAACTAAGTTTGTAAAAATCATGGAAACATTGGAGTCAATTAGCATTATTGACAAAGAGTACTATGTTCACCAAGATATACTAAGTTAAAAAGAAGATGCTGTGTTGTATAGGTTAGTAATGTATACAACTTAATATCACTGTTATACTACATACTAAGATATATACTCACTTTAGAAAGTAGACAGCTTTAAAAATAAATGAAAGGGCATCAAAACATCCATAAAATTACTAACAAAATTTAATTGCATTTAAAAGAAGGGTCTAAGCTCAAATCAAGTTTTGATATATTAGAGGGTACTTATTCTAAGCATTCTGGTGAAATTTGCATTGAAACCAGATGTGTGGTTCAAAATATTAGCAGTTAAAGTTGTCACATTTTGAACACAAAGTTTACTTGAAGCAAACACATATGAAATCATAGCCTCGCATTGTTGAGCAGTCTTTTGTTTTTTTTTTTAAACTTTACAACCAGTTTTCTCCTCCACAATTACATGTTATCGAAATGGGATTGCATGAGAGGCATAAGAATTTTACAAACTTCACATGGGGAGGAGTTTCTACCCCTTGTAACTTCAAGGTCAGCACAACCAACTGAAAAAGCATATGAAACAAAGCGTTTCTCATCAATGTGAGGAAGTGATATAACCCTTGCTTGCCTCATGCTCACTTGGGTCACAAATGTAGTAACTTCATTTGCTGGTATCTTGAGTACTACATGTCTGATTTGAATCAAAGTGTCACCAAATTGCAAAGATTTAGTTCCTCTTTCACAAATGAAAATTAATTTTTTGCTTAAGCCTTTCCTTTAAGGAAAAATTGGGTTTTATAAGAGGGGTGGGGAGGTCTTTAGAATTAAGTGTGTTATAGATTAGGATTGCATCTGCCATCTGGATTTGTACTTTTAATTATAAAAAACTAGATGGAATAGTTGTTAAGTGTATCTCAAGTGAAGGAAGACCATGTGGGCCTCAGCATGGACCCTTTAGATAGTGGATGGTGAATGAACACTGTGGAGATTCATGCAAGCAGTTAACCTCCAAGCCCCCTCTCCACTCCAACAATAGCAGAAGCTCTATTTAGAGAGAAAAATTTCTTGCAGTTGCAGTATTTTTGATACAAAAACAAGACTACATGGATGCAGCAGTTACATGTGACTTCATCAAATGATGAAAACTGCATCTTTCTTTGACGTACATTTCATGTTTTTGGAAAACTTTGGAGAATAAATACGAGGTATTATCCTTCCGTCAGCCATTTAGCAGACAAATAAATTTCAAAAGGAGGTCCATTACTGCTAATCTTTAAGCAGAATAATGTTTGCTGTTCTATATTAGCACTATCTTATTTAACATCAAACTTTTGGTGCATGTTTCCGTCCTCATTACAAATGCGTGGGTGGGATTATGTTAGGGCCAGGAGACCTGTTTTTCCAAAACAAGATATGCCAAAATTATGCTAGCTGTGGAATACATTTTTTGGTGAGAAACATGTATGCAGAGTCATTCTGGAGGAGCTTTTATAAAATTATGAACTTTAATCACTGATTCAGAAAGTGGCCGAAAGGTTTGTTTCAGACTTTTTTTTTTTTTTGCTGGCATTAGGCTTTGTGAAATTGTCAGTTGTAAAAAGCTTTAATAAGTCATACTTTCACGGTAGAGGTAACTTGTTGGTAATGGTACTAAAGCCCCTGTCACAGCCAAGAAGACTGCACTACGATGTTAGTACATCAATAAGAGCGTCATTACTGCATCTTGTTCGGATAATGTTGGAACTACGTAAATTTTGAATATGTTCAAAAGTTATGTAGCATGAACGCAGTCTCTGGAGACCTTGGAGACCACACCATGCTCCCACTACATCATCCCTACATTCTAGGAGTTTCTGCTGCATTGCGACATTTTTTAATTGACTTTAATAGGTAACTCCATGGACGTAGTTCTGGTGTGACGGGGTTCTCATTTGAATAATTAAGTAGCATTCTCTGAATACTGCATGTACTGGCTAGTCCAGTCTGCACAAGTTTAAATGTGACATTTTAAGCTAATTTACAAAACAACTGTACTCTTGTTCAAATTATGGTGCATTAAAAGCATGTATATATTTACTCAGTTTACTTTTTTTCTAGATTAATCACATTTTTCAAGAACATTTTCGTAAGGACAATTTTTTGCAAGTTTGCTCTTTTGTGTCTACTTGTATGGAAAAGGCCACACAATGTAGCAGAAGTACTGTTTCCCCAAAATGATAAGAAGTGGTGTTTAACCTACTTCTGTGCTGTTTAGATACGAGCCTAATAGTTGGGAGTAAATGTTTGAATTTTCTTGTCTAAACATGTTCTCAATCAAAACCTAGATAAATCTTAGAGGAGTAGCAGTGTGGTTAAATACCTGGTAGGAACAAGAGTGAAAGGATTAATCAATGATCTTTTGCAATACACAGTTTTTCTGTCAGAAAGTTAATGCATGGTTTAAAATATACCTTCTCCTTTAATGTGTATGGAATTGTAGATTGATGAAGCAGGTCAGTGCGAGGTATAGTTCACTTAAATTTTTTGACCAATATTTAGAGAGCTAAAAGTGTAACTTACGAATATTTGAATATTGAAATATTCTTGAATGTGCATTCAAACAGATTTTAGTGGTTGTGTTACACATACTGTAATTTGTACCACAACAGAGCTGCCTGTCCATTGATGTGCCACTATCATGTTTAGCAGTATTTTAAAACAAAAGATTGAATACAGCAATGAATAATATTTCAGTACATTTCCTTCTCAATAATTCCTAGTTCACTTTCAAGAGTGTATGGTATGAACAGTACGACCTGAATGTGTCTGTTTTTCAGTCAGTGTGTTTGTTAGTACTTCCTTTATATCTTGTGATATGCTCATTCAGATTGTGGTCATATTTTATGTGGTTTTGAGGTATGTTGGAGGGTTTCATATTCAAAAGGAGGTCAAATTGTTTTTGTAGTCACCAGAAGTCAATTTTGAAATTCGTCAAATTCAAAATTTTACTGGTAAGATTGACCAATGATGTCAGTGACAATCATTAACTGATAAACAAACACATCTAGTATTGGAAATCAAAGTCAAATTTGGAGTATGTCATGAAGCCCTGTTAATACATTCTTCCTGTGATTGTAACTGTATATTATCTCTGTGGAGATTCCATGAGGTGTGTCTGCTGAAGGGAACTATGTTTGCACCTTTTTTTGTCTCCACACTTCTGCTAAATTAAGTAAAAACTAACTGTTAGTTAATTTTGTCTGGTCAGTGAAGTGCTCACTTGACCCTGCAGCAGATGTCTGCCTAGCCTTTGTATTTCTTCAGAGCTAGTCTGTCTATGCTTCAGTGTGTTTATTTACACAAAATGTGCAGAGAAAGGGAGAAAGGAGTTCTTATTGAGCATTGTGGTTTTTGAAGTGAAGGGATACTGAAATGTCCACAGAGCAGTGTTTATTGAAGTGGATGCATCAGCAAGAATACTGCTGATGAACTAGTTCAGTAGACTTCATGGTCTTGATATGTGGAAATGAAGGGGTATACATTGAAACCCCTTCAAATGGCTCTTTGCACTTGAAAATTACATGTGCATAACTCTGCGGAAAGTGCCGTTTGGTTGCCTGATCTTAAGTCCGGGCGATTACACAATTAACTAAATCACATTAGTTTGTGGCATTGTAATCATTGTAGAGTTTTCTCTTGTTTTTGGTGGTGTCAAAGGTCATTTGAGGTAAAAGAGGCCAAAGTTTGAAAACCTGGTAAGTAACTGTGAGGGATCTAAAATGCAGCAGATACACGACCCATGCTGTTTACAAGATCAGTTAAACTGTGAAAATATGGTAAAACATGATATTTCAAGAAAGATAACATTGAGGGATAAACCTCAGTGTGAAGAAATGTTTTGGCAGGAAATCACTAATCCTTTGGGCTCTCTGGTTATTGTGTAATCTATGGAGAGAATTCAAGTGTTGAAAGTGGTAGATTGTATAATAATTTGTGATATTATTATTTTACTGTTTGTGTGCTTTTGTTTCCTGTTAAGTTTATTAATCTTTGGTGACCTTGGAAAATTAGCTGTTCGTTGCAAATTATTTCGTGAGAAGTGATCACATTCTTCAAGAATCTGCTAGGCAAATCTGAATGGTACAAGAGTGACATCACAAATTATTCTGCAATCAGCTGCTTAAATTTCAGTGAATGAATTTCAGAGCTCTTTATCTCAGCACAGGAGTGTGATATGAAAATGGGATTTGAAACATAAAGTACTTTTTTCATCCTTTGCAACATAAACTTCTAAATGTCTAGAATTTTAAGTACCTGTTGAAGGCTGCATTCTATAGGTCATGTGTTTTATGTCCCATGTATGCACAAACTCAGTCCTGTTTGTTGTAATCAGTTGATTTTGGATATAATCCACATTTGCCCTATATTACTATTTTTTAGCTTTGATGAGAATTTGTGATCTATGATTCCATAGTTGCCGGGGAACCAATTCATGTACCTTGACATGTTAAACTGTGATCAATTAACAAACAGTTCTGATTTATTTACAACGTATCAGCTGTTATTCAGAAGGTAATGAAATGTTAATTTTTCTTAATCCAATTGAAAAGTGGGGTGGTGGTGAGGAGGATGAAATCCACTTTGATTGCACTTTACAGCAGAAGCAAGAGTATAGCATGATGCAAAAGAAACAATGGGAGTTTTAGTGTCAACATTGAGTAGGAGTGATACACATGTGTTAGAACTTGGCTGTGGTTCTTGTAGAACCTTATATCTACATTGCCCCTCACTTACCTCCAATCATTTTGTAACTCACTAACCTGTTATCAGATCCTGGCAAGTCTTGATCACACAGTGGAGGAGGCCAGCCTCCTCATAAGTCCTCTTCTCATTTTTGGTTCCTTGCATTAGCAAAAGGAACCAATGCAGTCAGCTTGGCGTGTGTGTGTGTGTGTGTGTCTGTGTCTGTGACACTTGCTTGGGTATGCGGTAACTCAACAAGAGAAAGTTGGACAAAACTGAAACTTGGGATATAGATCGGCCATACTGAGAAGGTGTGACCTATCGTTTTTGGTAGAGGTCAAAGGTCATTTAAGGTCACCAGGGGTCAAAAACTAAAAACCATTAAAACATGACATCTTAATGTAGGAAGCGTGGATAGATTTCATATGTAATATGTGGATGCATTATGGCAGAAAGAATAATCCTGTAATTTTGGGTGTAAGTCAAAGGTCATCTGGGGTCACCAGAGGTGAAACACTATAAACTTTTTAAACAAGATATATCTCAAGTTAGGAAGCTTGAATAGAGCTCATACTTGGTCTGTGGATGTGTTATAGTGTGAAGATGAAATGCAATATGTTTGATGAAGGTCAAAGGTCATCTGAGGTCACCAGGGGCCAAAAACTGAAAACCTTCTTGACACGATATTTCAAGTTAGGAAGCTCGGATAGATGTCATACGTGGTATGTGGATGTGTTATGGTGTGAAGACAAAATCCGATGTGTTGGGTGAAGGTCAAAGGTCATCTGAGGTCACCAGGGGTCAAACACTGTAAAATTTGTAAATGCAGTATTTTAAGGTAAAAAGGATAGATTTCAAACCGTTTCGTTATTGGTTAAGGTCAGAGGTCATCAGGGTCACTGGAGGTCAAACACTGAAAACATAATGTAGTTTAGAAAATCTTGAAAGCAAGATCATGATAGGTTCTGCAGATTTTTTATTTCACATGCTGTTGCATTAAATCAGCTTTTAAGCACCCAATACCTTAGAATTTAGCCTCTATGTTGTTGTGAGTATAGTGCTTCCTTTTGGTTGTGCACAGATTTTGTATCATTTGAAGTTATCAGAGGTTAATAACTGAAATTTGTGGATTTCACTGAACACACATTATACTGCTTTAATCTGGTCTCTGCCTGTGGAAACAGTGTATGGATCATATGTCTCCTACTGTGCTCAGGGAGGTAGCCTTGTTATCAGTCTATTATCATGCCCTATTAAACTTGTTTTCTGCTTGATTAATTGCTGACTAAACCTTGTTTTCTGTATATAGAGATGGTAAGTAGGGCAAATGGTAGATTGTTTTAAAGTAATGGCAAGTTTTATTTGAGAGCAGGTAAAAGTTTGCTTTGAAATTTTTCTGGTCACAAATAAGTTAGAGTTAAAGGTGTTTTTTTTTCTCTGAGCACATTGTGTATTGTTAATTGTTGGGTAATGTATTAAGTCTGATTACAAGTCATTGAGTAGATTGTACATGTTGAACTGAGGAAATATTTTCGAAGTATCACCGAGTATTATCCAAGCTGAATTTTAGTAAGGCCTCAGAATTAAATCTTTTGGTTCATGGAGTATTAGAGGTACTAAAATACCTGTTGTAAAGATATCACCCTCCTAGAACAAACATTGGGTTAAAGCTTTTGCACTGTCAGTGCTCTAGTTCGGAGGTCAAGTTACCAGGCATTGTACTAGCCCTACAATTCCTATAATATCGAGCAAGGAACCACAGTGCCCATTGGGCTCTTGTTCATTTTCTTTCTTTGGATAATTTGGATGTTGTTTTCTTGATAGCCTTTTCGATTTATCTTCAGGGAATATGTACTAAGGTAGCCTTTGTTCAAAGCTGGTTGCTATAAATTTTGGTATTTTGTGTTTTCATCTACCGTTTTCCTTCTGCTTTGACAAAATGTGTGTCAAGAAAGCTGACTAGCTACTTTGTCAAATGTTCCTAGAAAAATGGCACACTCATAGAAATTGAAGTACAGAGAGTGATGTCCTGTGACCTGGACTGAAGCCTCTCATTTAGCTGTTTGTGTAGAAGGAAAGCACCAAGACTATGCAAACATCACACCCCTGCTCTTGCCCCTTGTTGATATTGGAACTAAAAGTTTTGATAGTCAGGAGTATATTACTTATTCCTACGTAGCTCTTAAGGCACCATGACTCATCTCTGTTGTGAAAATGTTATCTTTCAAAAAAAAAAAAAACATCACATGACATTTAGCTATCAAGTTGAATACACGCTGTGTATGGTTACTCACAAATCGTGGACTTTTGCAGTACAATGGGAGCATCCTCACTCTTTTCATAGATTCACTGATTAATTACATGGCAGTACACTGTGTTTGCCTTCTCCCTTCAATCTCTATGGTTGTAGTAAGGTATTGTTGCTGCTGTAACACAGAAATTAAATTCTGCTTTTAATGAAAAGGTAATTGTTTGGTAGAGGTATCTTTGATGTCTTCACATAGTGAAGAAACATGATAATAATAATTTGCGTTTTTAATGCCCTTATATCTAAGCAATCCTGTTCAAAGACGCAGCACAAGTTTACCCCTTCTCAATGATAAATCGTCCCACAGACAATTCCTCCAGTGGGCAGCAGTTCTAACACTACAGTGCAGCCCCATGACAATTTAATTTACAGGTACGAATTGAACCCCTGTGTGGAGGGAGGCAATTGAGAGCATCTTGCCCAAGGAAACAACATAATGGCCAGGTGGGAGTTGAACTGACAGTCCTTGAATCACAAATCCAGCATCATACCAAAAGGTCACCATGCTCGGAAGTACCATATTGCATTGCCACACTGCAGCTCTTCATGACGTTCATTTATTAAAGATGTCAGAGCATGGTTTATGTGTCCTAGTAAAAGATTGTCTGGATCTCTTTGTTATTCATTTAAATTGACCTCAAAATGTTGCTAAGCTTCAGCTTTGTTTTGATTTTTCTAAAGGCTATGACCCACGCTTGTGGCGACAGGCACAGCTGGATAATCCTGATCCTGATAAGTAAGTTTTTTTTTATCAGATCATAAACTAATTCATCAAATACTCATACTCATACCAAAAAGGAATCTATGCAGTCAGGATAGTGTGTGGGTGTGTGTGTTTGTGAAGCTTAGCTTATAAACACAATATCTCAAGATAGGAATGATAGATACTTTTACATACTATATGGATTTATCATATTGAGAGGGAGAACTGTATTTTTTTGGTGGAGGTCAGAGGTCATGTGACTTCAGCAAAACCTTGTTATCATGATCTCTCAAGGTTGGAAGCATGGACACTCCTTGCCGTGAGGATGCGTTATAGTGGGAAGATGAGCCCTACTATTTTTGGTACAGGTCACCAGAAGTAAAACTACAAAAACTTTTGAAGTTGCTTGTTAACTCTGTATTTTAAGATTGGAATGATGGCAGTTTTTCATATTTGGTATATGGATTTATCATATTGAGAGGAAGCATCCTATCATTTTAGGAGGTCAGAGGTCCCTAGAGGTAAAAATCAGAAAACTTTGTTTTTTATCTTAGGATAGTTTTCATAATTAGCATGCGGATTTATTATTGTCAGTAGATAAACCCTACTGTGTTTGATAGAAGTCAAAGGTTATCTGAGGTCATTGGAAACCAAGTGGTGATAACTGCTTACAAACATGATATCTTAAGAGGGGTAACATTGATGGAGCTCATATACATAGCTTAAGGATACCCCCATAGAGAGTGAAGAATCCTATTTATTTTTTTTTAATATGGAGATCAAAGATCATTTTGGGTCTCCAGAGGTCAAATAGTGAAAACCTCATAAATACAGTATCTCATGAAGGGTAAACTTGATAGATTTTATAGCTGGCTTTTCTCCCACTGTCAAGGTTTACTGTTCCATCAAAATCAGTTAACACCTAGCTGATGAAGTTGATTCCACTCTCAATCTGAAGTACCCTTGTGCAGAACAGTTAAATAGTTGACTTTGCTTGCTTTTGTTGAATCCACTCAAGACAGTCTTGATTACACTCTGTTGAAGCCATTTAAGTCAGTTCTTGCCCTCACTATTGCAAGTCTTTCTGATGGCTTATCATTAAGCCTTACCTTATGTCAACTCAGGGTTGTAACTGTTTTGGGGAAAAAGTTTCAGGTTTAACATTTGCCTGCAGTGGGAGGTAGCTAGCAGAACTTTTCTTAGGGGGCACTCAGTGCTCTGTGTCAATTCGAAACTCTGGAAAGTGAAAATACTTAAAAATATTTTCAGTGGCAATTAGTCACTACAGCCTGTTGCCTTTCTGGCTTGTTATATTTGGTTTCAGTGAAAGAGAAACCTCTGCAGTTGTGATGTTGTGCATGTGTGTGTGTGTATGTGTGCGCAGGTACCGGTGCATGTATTTGTGTGTTTGAGGTGATTAGCTCATTAACATCACAGCTCCAAAAGGGAAACATTGACAGTTCTCATAATTGTTGTGTAGATGCCATACATGGAAAGGAAGTACCACATTGTTTGGTGCAGGTGAAAGGTCATCTGAGGTCACTTAATATCAATATCTGAAGAACTTGCATACATGAAAACAAAAAAAATTGGTACCTGGTGTTTATTTACCATATTTGTTACAACATGTTGATGTTTTTGTGTCCAGTGAAAGGTCATTTCAGGTCACCATAGATCAAAGTCTGCAAACTTTGTTAGCATGATATTTCAAGGTAGATATCATAGCAACTACTCAACATGGTGGGGGAATGCAATGCATCACAGTGGTGCAGGACTATAACATTGTAGAGCCTTTGTAGTTCTGGTTGAAGCTTAAACTGTAAGTCTGCTGAAATGAATTCATCGAAACCTCAATGAGTTTTTGCATTCTGGTTACACATTTATATTAACATACAGGGAGATTTCTACATGAATGATGTATAGTTCTTTTAACTTAAATGTGAAGTTTTGAAGAATAGAAAGAAATGGTTTTCCATCAGATGACACCAAAATGCATTTTTGAGGTATGTCATGTGAATATGTGAGGGCAACATCAGTTTGCAAGGTAATATAAAGTCAAGCATTCAAAACTTTCCTCAAGCACCTCTTCCAGCGTAGTCATGTTTTAAATTGATGTGGGAGGTGGAGGATGTCTCCTCCCTTTGTATTTCATTTATCTATATGCATATTTTCACTTAATTAGATAAATGCTCTAGCCACATCTGAGGCGATGTCTCTCACATTACAACTCGAGTCTACATGTTTATTCATGTGCACAAATGTTCATGCAGCATTTAATTTGTTGCTGTTTAATTCATTGCATCTTGTACAGTGTAATAGTAATACCAATAGTTTACTGACTAGCAGAACTTGTTTCAAGTACATTTCTTGCCTTCTTTCACCGATTAGTCTTATTCCACTTCCACTTGTTGGATTTGAGACACTCAAATCAAGGTTAGAACAACAAGCTCAATTCACAAAACAACACCAAGCCAGACTTGAGGTGAGTGTAACCAAAATAAAGCTCTCTTTGTTAAGTAAACTCTTTGAATTTTTGGGGTGATGTAATAGAAGGGTATAAGCAAATAGTTTGAATTTGTAAAATAGAACGACCATAAATAAACATTTGGATGAAATTTGCTCTCAATTCGTATGTGTGGTTCTTTAGATATTTAGCAGATGAAGTTCTCACAATCTACATCACCCCTCTCGAATAGGGGGTAAGTATCGGGGCTTGTAGATTCCCAATCCAGGGAGTTTTGGGGTTTTCAACCAATTGTGAACATGGAGCAAGTCCAGGTTACGTGTATAAGTACACACGGTAGTTTTATTTTTTAAACTGCAGACCCAGTTTTCTCCTCTGTAATCTCATGCTTTCAAAAAGTGAATGCATGAGAGGCATTAGAATTTTAGGAAGTTCACACTCCTTGTGCTTAAACTCATATCCTTATTTAAAGGTCGAACAATCAATTGAAAATTGAAGAAAACAAAGCAAAGCTTTTCAGTGTTAGGCAGTTACATCACTCCAGTTTGCCTGAAGGTCACTTTGGTAACAGATGTTGTTACTTCATCTGCTAATATTTTGGGAACCACACAAAGGAGACATTGAAAGAGTGCTTCATTAGAATTCTTAGAATCTATTTCACTCCTACTTACCACACTTACGTATCATACTTCTGGGTGTTGCGCAAAGCGCAAACGCCTCTCAAAGGTTCAAACAGTGATGAAAAGGAATCCAAGGATAGATAGGTAGAGCCAAAAAAAAAAGGATGCAAAAACAGAGTAGAAAACTTTCTGAAACTTTGGTATTCCATGGCAATGTAGCAAGGGTAACTTAAGTTATAGTGATGCTTTGAGCTAGGTATAAATAGGATGGTATTCATAAAACATTGCCAGTGTTATTTTGCAGTGGATGGAGTTGTTCACAAATCAAGGCAGCTTTTTTTTTTATTTTGTTCCTCTTTCACATACCAAAACTAAATTTTGGTTTCAACCTTCCCTTCAAAGGGTTTTGGCTATGTTCAGCGTTATGAAGTGTAAAGACTTTTCTTACGGAAATTTACAGATGGGCGAAAGTCTTGGCCATTCTTCACCTTTTGCACACTTGAGTGAACACAGTCCAGTCCACACACAGGTTAATGAGCTAACAAATGCCTTCCCTAATAACACAGCTTGATCAGCAGACACTGTGAATAGAAGTTGACCACATGTGGTTGATTTCAGTCAAAGGGCAACTGTGTGCTGAAGGAGTTGATTTATAGGATTAAAAGGAAGTGTCTCTAGCAACTCCCTGCTTGAAATAAACTCATCAGTAAAGAGCTGTAAATACACAACATTAACACCAGTGAAGTTTGCATTCACTCTACAAAGCTAATGCTTTGCAAGCCAGTGAGCCACAACTGGAAAAAAGGCCGTGGTCGTCTCGACTTGAACCAATTGGTTGGAAACTGGGACGTTAAAGCTCATCTAACCTAACCTAACAAAGCTAATGCTTATCGTGTTACACTTTTTGGTTCCTTGCGTTAGCAAAAGGAACCTATGTAGTCAGCTTGGCGTGTGTGTGTGCACTTGTATTGATATCCAGTGGAGGACCTTGACCAGAATACACACCTACCACCTGAGGACATTTTTTCCACCTGAGGACCTAAATCCAGGTCCTCGAGTAAATTTAGTTCCATTGCATTCTACACACGTTTTCCATTATCTAGGTATAGGTAAGGGCAGAGTCCTCTACTGGCTATGAATTTGAAACAGGTGTGTGAAAATTTCAGAGGTCCTCAGGTGTGTAGGATACAACTGGTGGACTTATATTGTATTGCCAATATAGTGGACTTAGGAGATATATGTGGCTTCCCAATTGGTGTGTATAGGGCCCTCTAGAGGGTAGTAATACAATGCATGTGTTCATTCATCAATCTCATAGTTGTATGTGCTGGTCCGCAGGTGAATATGCATACATGAAAACATGCGCAGGTCCTCGGTTTGTGATGAATACCAGTATGTGTGTGTATGGGTGTGTGTGTGTGTGTGTGTGTGTGACACTTGCTTCGGTACGCTGTAACTCAACAAGGGAAAGTTGGACTAAACTGAAACTTGGTATATGGATCTGTCATAGTGAGAAGGTGTGCCCTATTGTTTTTGGTGGAGGTCAAAGGTCATGTGGGGTCACCAGGGGCCAAAGACCGAAAAGCTTGTTTGCACGATATCTCAAGGTAGGAAGCTTGGATAAATTTCATACTTGGTATGTAGATGCATTATGGAGAGAAGATGAATGCTGTAGCTTTTGGTGGAGGTCAAAGGTCATCTGGGGTCACCAGCAGTCAAACACTGAAAACTTGTTGTTAAAACAATATCTCAAGGTAGGAAGCTTGGATAGATTTCATACTTGGTATGTGGATGACTTATGGTGAGAAGATGAATCCTGTCATTTTTGGTGGAGGTCAAAGGTCATTTGGGGTCACTGAGAGTCAAATACTGAAAACCTTGTTAACGCAATATCTCAAGGAAAAAATCTTGGATAGATTTCATACTTGGTATATAGATCCACCATAGTGAGAAGCTGTGCCATACAGTTTTGGGTGGAGGTCAAAGGTCATCTGGGGTCACCAAGGGTCAAAAACTGATAACCTTGTTGTTAGCACAATATCTCAAGGTAGGAAGCTTGGATAAATTTCATACTTAGTGGATGCCTTATGGTGGGGAAAAATTTTGGTGGAGACCAAAGGTCATCTGGGGTTACTGGAGGTCAAATCTGCAAACCTTTTCAACTCTATATCTCAGTGTAGGAGGCTTGAATAGATTTTTGCTTTGAGGTGTTGCATTAAATCTAGCAGAAAACCCATATCAGATTTGTTGGATGTCAGAGTTGAAATCACCAGATGCCAAAAAGCAAATTCCCAAGAATTCCTAAAGTCAAAAAATATAAGCACAAAACTGTATCATTGACTAAAAGATGTGGGACATCTTTCAGAGATGCCAAGTATCTCAATTTTAATTGAAATTATAGTATTATGATTTTAATTCATAATCCTGCCATTATGAAAACATGCATCAAGTACTACTTTTTAATATTGCAGAAGATTCTCTGCCCACAAAGCAGAGGACTGTTGTGAAAGTTCACTAGACAGACAACATTTGTCCTTAGATTAGGAAATGTGAGCTTGCAGGAATTGGAAATTAGAATTGATTAATTAAATGCTACTATGGGTTGTTAGTTTTATAAAGAGAACCAAGTTACTGATCATTTGGATCAGATACCATTGAGCGTGCATGAATTGTGATTGCTTAATTGAATAAAACAAATTGTAACTGTATGCTGTCTGTTTTGATATCCCCTGAAGTGCCTGTATGCTGTATTTCTTCAGAACAATTTATTTATGCTTGAATGTGTTAACACAAGATGTGCATTGTCTACAGAGCAGATTTTGTGAATCAACAGAAATACTGGTTCATTCAGTAGTTGGCTCAGTTTCATTACATTCAGCAAGGAACCACAGTGCCCATTGGGCTCTTGTTATTGACTCTAAAATGCTTCATTTACATTGCAGCTTTTCCCAAGGTTGTTAAATTTAATTCAGCAGAATGGGGACAGTTCCGAAGACATTCTCGTATTTCTAACTTTCTTGGCAATGATTGAGATACAGCGGTAGTGTAACAACAGAGTCAAACAGACAAAAAGCCGGTATTATTGGCCAAAACATATCTGACTCTACAGACACACTGGTACTGCAGCATCTTAACAGCTTACAGCACAGAAAAATGAATAACCAATTTAAGGATTATGGAGAGACTCCTTTCTTACTGTGACAAAAGGACCCAGACAGATCAACCTGAGATACCCAGTGAAGCCTTACGCCACTCCCACTTTGCATGTGCTGCAAGAGTGAGTTGGAGTGGTAGTTTCACAGTTGATGCTCACTGTGTATAGGCCCGTTGTTGTGCTCTATCGAAAGTTAACATCGCCTTGAGAAATCTATGGCCCCTAATGTCATATCAAAGCTTATCAAGGAAATGTGTGTACACTTGAGTGTAAAATTTCCCTTGAGCTTCTTTTGTTCCATTTAAGGTGTTAAATAGTATATTTAAAGGCATTTTCCAGTGGCTTTTCATTAGGATCCCATGTGAAAGACAAAAAAATTCCAGTTCATGCCCTTCAAACCCCGTAGCAATACTCTTTTCCTAACTCAAGATATCTAACGTTAAAGACTACTTATTTTTGTCCAAAAATACCTCCACTTCTCATCAAGGTCACAGAATGTTATGTAAAATGGGCACATTGCCTCAGATTTCTTTTGTTTTTCCTTAGAACTGAATGTTGTGTTGTCCTTGAAATATGATACTGCCGGAATGTTTGAATGTCCCTCCATGTAGATTTAGCATAAATCTATACCATATGTATGGCATAGCAAACAAAGTTGCTAAATATTACCTACAGTGGTGTCAATATCATACAGAAATTCAATGCTTTGTCAAATTAATACGCCGCGATGACATCACAGATTTCCCATAATGCACTTCGTCTTGAGAAAAAATTGCATTTCTATGAAAATTTGTACCTTCCAAATGCTACAAGCTATTGAGATGCGGTTTTCTTTTCCTAGAAGAGAAAAATTTTCTGCATTTTTTAAAGGTACTGGTTTTTGTCACTGGCAAATCCCTTTAAATTGAAACTTGAAAATTCTGCAGTATGTTCCAATATTAAACAAAGAAAAGTAAAATGTTTGACTCGAGTTGAAGATCATTTCTTATAATCCAACATAATTTGTTAAATGGAAACTTGTCAAACATTCAATTACTCTTGGGGTAGAGAATTTACTTCATAAGAATAAATATGTGGCTTAGTTCTGTATATTCCACTGAAGGTATGATTCTGTCCTTGCATATTGCTGGCTCTTACATGTAAGTTTCTGACAAAATATCCCAAGTTGGCTGAGTTATAAACACTCCACTGACAGTTGCTAGGTTAGTGAAACTGCTTGATTGGACATGTTTTGATGTTTATACTGTCCCTGTGCTGGCAGCAGTAGAAAAGAATTGTAAAATTAGTATGCAGGCTATTAAGGGTTGGGAGAGTATTGAATGGCAGATAGTAGCAAAGCTGTTTCCAATCTGAAGAGGTAGAAGTCAAGTGAAATTTCATTCTAAAATGTTGGCAATGTTGTAGTGCGGCATATTTCACTGACTACAGACACACATGATTCTAGCCAAACAATGTGATACAACTAGAGACAAGAAAGATATCTTTAGGAATTGCACAGTGGAACCATGGCATGCCTTTATGCAAGTATACAGTTCTCCAGTGAGCTTTTTTAGAAGTTTAAAAAAAGTAACTTATATAGGACTGGTCTCCAGACCTGTATGCTCGACATCCTCCATCATGTGCCAATCCAGTCCTCCGTCAATGAAAGGTAAATGAAAAGGAGCCGGTTAGCATGCAGTTGTGGTAAACGTGATGCACATATGCTGGGATGTTTATGATAATGGCTGAGTGTATACAACTGTATACACTACTGCCATGTGCTAGTTATTAATTAATACCTACACCTAGGTCTACACCAGAAAGTTTCTAAGAAAAAGGCCAGTTGCAAGTCAAGAGTGAATAAGCCAGCACTGCCTGTGCTGAAGACCCCTGTTGTATGTGGCAGAGTTAAGTGCCTGAGCAGCTGCCATGTAATGTAAATGCCTAGTTGTTGTAGCAGTAAATATGGCTGGTAGATACTGTACGCCCATGTGTGAATGCTGCTGTAGGTGTGTGATGGTACCAGTGTTGCCTAAGTGTTGGCCCTGAAAGCTACTGCAATCTGCAGTGCTGCAGGGTTAGGCCTAGGTCTAGATATACTAATAAGCTACGTGGTCAATGAGAAGCAAGTTAGGCCTAAAGTTAGGATAGTGTATGTAAGGCGTATACACACATGATAATTGCTACTACCATGCACCTTGCGGTGCTAAACAGTGCAAGTGAACGTGCTCCGATAGAATTTGGTCGCAGTGATAACTGTTGTAAAAGCGATAACTGTAGTAAACTGGTATCTGCAATGCTGAGTACCCTACGGTACCTGTTTGTACACTTTGCCAGATCACGTCATCTCCATATTTGCCAGTAAGTGTGTAATCAGGCCCGCTGCTGAAGGGAATCCAGCGCTGCAGTGTAGTACAGTAGGACAACAGCTTGTAGTAGTGCGCACGAGTAGAGTGTGAGCTAGATATGCTGCTTGTAGCTGAGTGTGGCCTACTTAACATAATCTGTGTAGATCTGTTGTATGGAATGTAACGGAAGCAGTGTTGTA
Source organism: Holothuria leucospilota (assembly GCA_029531755.1). Taxonomy (NCBI): domain Eukaryota; kingdom Metazoa; phylum Echinodermata; class Holothuroidea; order Aspidochirotida; family Holothuriidae; genus Holothuria; species Holothuria leucospilota. The sequence continues at coordinate 41,714,239 of CM055975.1, forward strand.
GTCGAGACCAGCATATCCCAGACTGAGACCAGAGGGTGTCGAGACTGAGACCAAGACCAAGACCGAATGTACATATTGTACTGTATAGGAAAATGAAACACTGTTCAACTTTCTGAATACTTTTCTTACGTGACTTTACTGCCTCACGCTCTTCAAATGACCTATAGCACCAAGAGTGCATCAGCTCATTGATATATATGTTTTCTATTATCATATGCCCAACATAGTAACAATTAATAACTTAACATAACCATGTATTTTTCTTATGGTGGCCCTTCTCTTTACATTGGGGTCAGTCAGTGCTTCAAGTGTTCGGTGTTGATGAATTTGGTGCCAATTAATGCATCATAGTGAGTTTGTCAAACCCACAGAAAAATGAGTCACAGAATTCTAGTTAGTGCCAACTTTTCCTTTTGACCAAACGAGACCATGGGGTACTCGCAGTTTAATAACCGGACATTTTGTTTTCGAGCCTAGGATAGGATTGCAGATAACTATGTATTCCTAGAATATAATATACAGGTAACAGTGTGTAATATTTAGGCCTAGATTCATAGCCTTCAGAGTTGCCAGATAGCTGTAGTATAATGTCAGATCATGATGGTCAAATGTTTTGCAGTTGCACTTTTTTCCCATCTAAGAAAGAATTCTGGTCGATAACTTAATATATTTATATATGGAACCAGTGGTGTAGCCAGGTTTTTTGTCAGGGGAGGCAAGAGCACCAAGATTTCCCCCAATTAGTGATCTGCTTCCTAATAATCAGTGTTCTCCGCAGGTCCAAATTTTGTCCGGGTGCTTTCCTCCGACCTGGCTGATGTGACTGATCGCCGTCATGGGGACGTGGTTTAAGGGGAGGGGGTGTCCCCCTCCCCTTTGGAAAATTTTGCTCATGCAAGGGGGCTAGATGCAAAATGGTGCCACATTTGGTGCTAAATGTAAATTGAATACATCACCAAGAATTCCTATTATTTTAGGAAGCTTTTTTTTATCTTGCTTGTCTTGGTGAATTTTTCTTGAGTCCTACTGGTAGTTTAGAATCACAGTGGGTGAAGTACAGTAATTAAGTGAACCCTGGTACACCTTTCCCTTCATCAGTTCACCACATTCACCACAATCAGTCCAAATTTTACGAGGACCTGTCCTATAGCACTTGACCACTGACCCATTCTAACAAACTGCGTATACCACAATGCTGCTCCTTTAATTATCAAGAAACATTGGAAGTATACAGTAAAAGGACAGAGTCCCTTGTCAGAGGTCCAGAGATCCCATGCTGTATAAAACAGATAGTAAAACATAACTAGTACAACTATAAGCATGGTGTCATCATTCCACCTCTGAAAACCTTTAATGAGGACTGGTTGTGCCAGTGTGGCATATACTTTTAAATAAGCAGGGGCATCAACCCGTATTCAGATGTGGGGGGGGGGGGGGACGGGGGACATACATGACTTAGCACAAACCAATCCCTTTGGTTTTGAAGAGGGGGCGTCTTCCTATAGGCTCTTTCCTCCCCCCCCCCCCCTTGATGACTGACGTTGTCCTATTCTAATAAGAATTATCATTTCAAAGTTAACATGACCATCATAGATGATCTGCCAGGTGAATTACACGGAGTCCACGGAATTACTTCAAGATGTTATTTTCATCATGTCCCAAAATAGCTGAAACAACGCTTCGCAGCGTGGATCATTGTCGGAGATCATGGACCGACCAGGCCCGTTGCTAGGGTGATGTATTTGGGGGTGTGAAGGTTCCAAATTCCGACCGGCTGGATGTTTTTTTTCCACCTGAGTGGAGGTGTTTAAATTGCACTTTGTTATGCGCTCTGCGTTTTGGGATCCTTCCTTTGTCAGCAGTGGGATCCTTCCTTTGTCACTACATAAATGTGTCGTCCTGGGGGAGGGGGACCCCTCCCCTTTAAGAAATTGTTGTTAATTTAAGGCTGCTTAGGTGCAAAACGGTGCTATCTTTGGGATATTTTTTGAGCTGATCGTACATGGCTGGAAAATGTCCATAATTTAGTGAATTCTAATTTTTCCGACTGGCTGGATGTTTTTACTAACTGCAGTAGCGGCGCGTAAATTGCCCCGTTTTTATTCACCCTGCGTTTCTAGAAGGCAGTGGATTCCTTCCTTTGTCACTATGTAAAGGTGTCATCCTGGGGGAGGGGGTAGCCCTCCCTTTTTGAGAAATTTTTGTTAATTTAAGGTTGCTTAGATGCAAAATGGTGCTATCTTTGGGATATTTTTGGAGCTGATCTTAGTACAGTAAAACCCCGTTTATCCGAACACATCGGGACCGAAGGTTGTTCGGATAACGAAAAATTTCGGATAAACCGGGGTGTGCCAAGTTTTTGCCTCAAATACGGTACACTGGATCCCATAAGACAGTGTGTCAACACTTTCCCCAAAAAATTCCGAAAAGGCTAAAAATTGCAGACAAGATCCCCCCAAATATTTCGTTACTATTTTTTGTGACCGATGATTTCACAAATAAATTTTAAGACTTCTAAAACAGAGAGATTTTACTCCTAAAATTCGAGCCTTCGCTCGTCTGAATGACCAATGCCATCTACACACTAAATGAGTGTGTGGGCTGAAGAAGAGCTGTAACGATCTGGAGAGGTATCACTACGTTACTAACTTTCAGATTTAGTGAAACTAGGATTTACGGTAGCCTAACGTACTTTTGTATAAGAGGATATTGAGCCTATACCGACTCATGGGTCCTAACAAGAATTTCAAAGCAAATACGTACGATATTTCATCCAAATTTGACAAAGAGATAACAGATTGTTTTCTATGTCCACATGTCGGGTGTTTTAGCCATCGTGACATCTTTCCATGACTTTTAAAGTTCCCAGAAAAATTAGTGCATTTCTGCAAAATTTATGTTGAATTTTGCCTTGTAAAGCACTGAAAACTTGGTGTCTGCTACCGTAATTGTATTGAATATTATTGTTGTTAAATCTGCCGGCTAGTTCGGATAAACGGGGTTTCGGATAAACGGGGTTCGGATAAACGGGGTTTTACTGTATAGCAAAGGTGTGAAGGATTAGCAAGTGCATTTTCAGAATGCTTTATAGTCGTAAGTGTATTAACAATCACCATCTATACCGATAATAACTTCAGCGAAGCGCTCGGTAAAAATTTTTGAAAAGTGTTTAACGGCAACAACGTACTTTCAACCTTCCACATCATGCTACAAATTAGACTGAATGAAGTGGCGTGCCCAGGATTTCTCTCAAGGGGGAGATGCAGTATGTTGTGTGACTGCTGGCCTGGGGGAGGGGTCTTAGAAATTGTTTGAAAAATTAGGTGTCCTTACGTGAAATCTGGTGCCACATACGTTACCTTTTGAAGTAAAATTTGTGTTAAAAAATTTACGTATTTTTAGGAACTAAAAAATGGGCATCAGTGAGGGTGGGCATAGCCGAATGGCCCTCCCCTCTGCCACTGATTGAATGATCCCATATTGATGCGAAGACCCTACAGATGTTTGGAGATGTATGTCTGTTTTCGGAAAGTGTTGTGATCAGAATAGTTCCATGTATAATTACCTTTTTAATGGTCATGAGGCGTGCAAACCGTGACGCATGCGCGCGAAGCGTGCCAAAATTTTGTCATTAAATAAGATTTCCCTGACGAAATCTACATTCAGAATCTGCATCTAGACACTTCATAATTGCCCAACAAACCTACATGCCACTCAAAAAGCCAGTCAAATAGAGCCACGAGACTACTCTTTAAAGCAAATGTGGGGGGGGGCATTTGATATCGTGTCCCCCACCCATCGAAATGCAAGTTCCCCCATCTCCCAGGATTGATGCCCATGTAAATAAGTAAAGTGTACTGGTTGAGAAATTTAAAATTTTACCAGATCATGCACAAATTTCACCATATATTCACTTTCAAAATTTCCCCCAAGATTTTCCAGAGGGGGCAACTCGCCCCCCCTGTCCCCCCTGGCTATGCCACTGTATGGAACTGGTATATTAGTTCATTCTATATTTTCGATAGCCAAATGATCATTAGTAGCCAGATTGGATTAAATATGGTCATGAAAAGGCCAACTGGCAATCCCGAAGAGCTAGAAATGGATAGCACTCAACAAACACTGAGAAGGGGATTTCAACACATACACACACAGTCAACACGCAATGGAGTGCAGTACCAGACTGTCACTGTTCTGATTATACTGAGTAACCTAACCTGTGTGCTAGTCCAATGCACATTGGCCAAGTTAAGTTGAAGACCCACTCACTAGGTCACAGATGAAAGTTCAACCCATAATAGATATAGTGTATGGACTTGCTGGATGAATGATTTTTTTTCTCAATGAAATATTTTTAAATGAAAGTAAATGAAGTAAAAAATAGTTTGCAATAAATGAGTTTATTTTAAAAAATAAAAACAAAGACAAGTATTTTGCCTGTCTCGAAGCCAGACCGAAAACTACCCGAGACTGCAAGGGTCCGAGACCAAGACAGAGACCACGTGGTGTCAAGACCGAGACCAGGAAAACTGGTCTCGAGTACTACATCCCTGAGTGGAAGGGTACATTTAGGAATGAGGTCACTACAAGCTTTAAAAAGTGTTTCATTACAAGCATTGACCTCTATGGCCTACTCAGTCTCACTCTGGTGCCTTGTATTACAATCACCCTAGAACATTTGATCATGTAGTTACTTGTTTAATTACAGCACATCGGTAAAGAGTTACAACAGTTGGATCAAGATAAGAACACCCTGTTGGCAAGACTGTCTGAATATCGACGGAAACATCAGGACCTATCTCATAGATTACTTCAAGTAAGTAGCAGTACAATGTACAACGAAATGCCATTCATCCCAATAAAGCAGTAGCACCAGCTGCTGGGCCGTTTTAACTAATATTCCTCTGTAATGTGGGGAAAAATATGGGGATGTTGTCCTTCCATTGATGATGTTATAGTTAGGGAGGGGGCTTAGTCAGGGGAGTGGGGTAGTTTGCTCTACAGATAAATACCAGAACAGAGGAAAAATTTTATGAACTTTTCTTTAAACTTGAAGCATTTTGCTGCAGTTTAATGCTGTTGTTAGCTTAAAAATTTTGAATTCCCTTACTTGCCCACAATATGTAGTTTCCTGAAGATTGACACTACAAATTTGCTACATAAGAGTTCAAATAATGGGGTTCATATAGATACATCTCCTCTTAGGGACTTAACTGATGTAGACATAGGTAACTGGACATGAAAATCATTTGGCAGAAACACAGATTGTGTGCAGTAGTTGATTGCCAAACATTTTTCCAGGGACTTGGTTCATTTTTGACAAAAGGTTTTATCAGTGAGTGAAAACATAAAAGTGCAGTATAAATTGGAGGTCAAAGCTCATTGCATCTCTTCAGAAGTTATGTGAATTTCATTAATTCAGATGCCCCTGATAGTGATTTTTCTGATTTTGAACCAGTTATTAGTGATAGCTTGCAATATTTATTTGAGTAGTGGTTACATTTGTACACAGGATGCATCAATCTACTGTTTCATACTGGCTTATCATACCAGTTAATGTGTTTTAGTAATCTATTTTTACAATGCTTTTGGTGGAAGTCAGAAATTTGTTTGTCAAGATCAAGACAAACAAGTAGATAGTCTGCATGTTCAAAAATCAAACATGATGTAAAGAAAAGCATTATCTCAGGCTTGAAGTGAGCATGTATGGAAACTTCTTACAAATCTTCTGACATAATTCATCTTCAGACAACTCACAAACAAAAATATTTGTTTATTTTGTTAGAGTTGGCATGTGTTGGATTCAGAATATTTTCAGTTTTCAGTGTTAAGGCTGGTTTGTAGTTCCAACATTTCACACGCTATAAAGCTATAAGAACCATATATGGTCATCCCATGCTCTTCCAGGCCAATCACAGACATAGCTCAGAGTTGCCAAACCAGAAAGCCAAAAAGCTTAGTGATTCCTTGCCTCTGAAAATATTTTTGAGTACTGTCACTTTCTTGGGTTTCCAATAGACACAGTTAATCACCAGAAGCTCCTTAACAAAAGACCTGCATACAGTGGCTACCTTCTACCCATGCTTCCTAACTTGAGATATCATGTTTAGGAGTTTTTTCATTATTGACCTCTAGTGACCTCAAATGACATCTAACCTACACAAAAACAACAGGATCTTCCTATTAATATGGGGATGTCATTTACTGAGTATGAAAAGTATCCACCATTCATACATTGAGATATCATGTTTTGAAGATTTCTGGTTTTTGACCTCTGCAGACCTCACACTCTGACCTCCTCCAAAAATGATAGGGTTCTTCCCCTTAATGTGATAAATCCATATAGCAAGTATGAAAAGTGTCCATCATTCATACCTTGAGATACGGTGTTTACGTCCAATTTCCAAGGTTTTGTTAGTTTACCTCGTGTGACCTCAGATAAACTTTGACCTCTACAATAACTGTAGGGTTCATGTTCTGACTAAAATGTATCCCCGTGCTAAATATGAAAAGTATCCCTGCTTCCTATCTTAAGATAGTGTGTTTACAAAGGTTTGGTTTTGACCTATAGTGGCCTCATATGACCTCTAACCTCCACAAAAAGCAATAGGATTTTCCCTCAATATGATAAATCCATACACCAAGTATGAAAAGTATTTTCACTTCTTAACCTCTGGTAACCTCAAATGACCTCTGACCATCACCAAAACAATAGGTTGCTTTCTCTCAGTGATCCTGTTTACATGCTTTAGCATCACAATCTTACATGCACTTACAGTGGCCTGCAGATTGCATAGATTCTGGCCTTTGGCAAGGAATCATCAACTGCTCTCCAATGATGATTATTAAATTAAAAACAAAAGAAAAACTCTTCAATGTTCAAGTGGATAAGATGGTGGCATATGAAGCAATGAATCTTCAAAACTTCCCAGATTCAGTAGCTGGAAGGTTTAGTTGTTGGATTCCAGGGGGGAAGTAAGGTGTGTTTTCCATCCAGGAGCAGTTCTCCCATCAGAACCGATCTTTCGAGAAAAATGAACCCAAATTTAATCTACATTGTTGAGTCGGTTAGCTACCTGACATTAAGGCCACAGCATTCCCTCCCATCCCACTTGTGCTTGTAATGCCATAAAATAAATTGTGGTGTGTCAATGATTGCTCTTTCATGTCCTCTGCCCAAGACTGAAAGAGCCTATGCAATGATAATGCTGTGTGCAGAGATGCCAACATTTACATCTAGAAATCAGGGAGGTTTCACACAGAAATCAGGGAGGTTTTTAGAATTACATGCAACTTAATAGGGGAAAGTCCTTCTTGAATCAGGGAGGTTGTCATATTTGTTAGTCCGAATGGACAGAAATTCATGAATTTTCAGGGAGCCTCCCCGAGAATCAGGGAGGGTTGGCATCTCTGTGTGTGTATTCGTGTATGTATGCAAGGGTGTGTGTATGTATGTATGTGTGTATGTATGTATGTATGTATGTATGTATGTATGTGTGTATGTATGTATGTATGTATGTATGTGTGTATGTATGTATGCATGCATGTATGCATGTATGTATGTTGTATGCATGTATGTGACACTGGCTTGTAAGCATATCTCAAGGAAGTTAAGGGATCTTATAATTGATAGTGGGTGCCCATATTTGACTAAGAGTCCCCTGTTTATTTTCTGTGGCTGTCAAAGGTCATTTGAGGTCAACAGTTGTCAAATGATAAAACACTGTAAATACTATATCTCAAGGAGGGAAACATTGATTAATGCATACTTGTCATTTCGATATCCTGTTATTTTTCATGGCAATCAAAGGTCATTTGAGTTCACTGATGCAAATACAGATAACCATGTAAATGTGATGTATAAAGCAGCAAAACGTATCTGTATTTTATGCCTGTCATGTAATATTCAAACTTAAAAACAAGAAGTTAATTTCTGACCATGTTAACATGACATGATCAATGTACTATGTCACTGTCAATGGATCTTAAGTATGTAAGAAAGTTTAAACATTTAAGATGACAAAGTGACAGTCTGAGTACTAAAAAGAAAATAGCCACTATGGGCAAGGGATGCATTGTGCTTGTGGTTTTTCATGTGACAGTACTGGTCCAACTGGATAGTCAAACTCATTGAGAATAACTCCTTGGTTGACCCTTAATAACAAATTTAACAGCTGTCTTAAATGAAGTGAATGCTGATTCCCTTGATGGTTTCAGATAGTCAGATAATGAGTCTGAACCTGCTTGTGGCATGAATATTGGTGTGAAGTCTGCTCTTTGTCCCATTACAAAATACAGAATCATGAAGAATATGTTGGCATGTGTGTATGTGTGTAATATCTGATGCCATATTGATGTGTGCATGTTGATATCTGACGTCTCAAAGTTTGGAAACAAAGCCAACCTCAAAGACAGAATAGTTCAGTGTCATTCATTTTAGGCAGAGTCAGGTGTGCTGTATGACAATGGGATGCCTTGTGAATGCGGTATATGGTATAAGAACTTTTGTCACATAGTGAAGTAATTCAGTGAGGATGGAAATGTAAATTATTTCAGAATACACTCTTAGTGGAGCAAAGTTGTGTAGAGATGAAATGACATTTGCAGTGATGCTCTTGTTGTACAAATTTATGAAATGTTCATTGAAGTGTAGACACCAACACTCCTACCATGCCCCATTCTTACCCTGCCCCATTTCAAACTCGCCAATTCTCACACAGTTCAGTTTCATGCCTATGCAATGGTTCTCACACACCCTATCAGACTTTTACATATTTCCATTGCCAAAATTTCATGCAGAAAATTATTTGAGTTGTATTAGTGGATTGACATTTGACAATAATTTTTTTTATCAGTCTCCTTCTCTTTAAGTGTATGTCACTATTTTACTGTGCCCCTGTATTGCTAAAAACAATGTAACTGTTTATGTTTCACTGAGCAGTAAACGAGTACAAATATATGTTGGATAATACATAGAATTGTGAATCAATTTTTTTTCAAAGTTAGCCTGATGATGCTACCAAGATCTGTACTGAAAGTTTGCCACTCATTCAAGCAAGGTCAAGAAGATTTATAATTCTATGAACCTTCAACATCATAAGCCTACACTTGACTTGGGTATTTTTGTCAGGAATCATTTCATGAGGTGAAAGATGGACCTGAAATTGACCTGTTCTGGTTTAGGTGAAAATCGTCACACATATTTCAAAGTATGTTTTAAAAGGAGCTGGGGGAGGTTTGAAGGAAATACATTTTGTAGTGTGCCCTCTGGTGTAAAAAATAGATTGACCCTGAAAGACATGTCTTCAGAAATAGGATGTAGTTGGAAAGCTCCTGCCTGGGAACTCCCAAAAAGCCTGTTCTCAAGCAAAATTTAACGTATTACCATCAAGCAAAATGGCACAACATGCTTGGCAGGTCTGCCATCCCTTCCCTCCCCCATAACCATTCTATCCCACTTTTGTAAAATTTGAACCTGAAAGGTTTTATAACTTCCTATTGTGGTTATAGCTTGCTCAGCAACATTCTGAACTAATTACATGTCTTTCTTTACTCACATGTATTCATGTACTATTCAAGAAACATTAAACTTTTATTGACTGATTGCATTATAAACTTCTGTTTGGAAGGTCTTTGTAAAGCAAGAAATACAGCGGAAACGTGGTGTGGCCCTTCAAATGGATGAAGAGCAGCTGCGGACACGGCTGGAGGCTCTGTTTGCTGAGGTGAATGCACCAACGCAAGTCAAAGTGAGTCAGAAAGGAGTTGAAAGTACTGAGTCAGTGAATGAAAGGCTGCTTTAATATATTGTTGGGAATGTGAAGTCAGTGGGTGGGAGGCTTCTTACATTGCTGGGAGTGTCGAGTCAGTTGGCAGGAGGCTGCTTACATTGGGTAGGAGGTTACTTACGTTGTTGGGAGTGTTGAGTCAGTGGATGGGCAGTTACTTACATTGATAGGAGTGTTGAGTCAGTGGGTGGGCAGTTACATGGTTGGGAGTGTTGAGTCAGTGAGAGGAAGGCTACGTACATTGTTAGAGGGACTGCTGAGTCAGTGGAGGCTGCTTTCATTTCTAGGAGTGTTGAGTCACCAAGTGGAGGCTACTTTAATACATTGCTAGGACTGTTGGGTCACCAGGTGGAAGGCTGCTTAACATTGGTAGGAGTGTTCAGTCCATGAGTGGGTTAGTTAGTTAGTTAGATGAGGTTTAACATCGCAGTTTCCAACCAATTGGTTCAAGTCGAGACGACGACGGCCTTTTTTCCAGTTGTGGCTCACTGGGTTGTTTTCCCTACTCCATTGCTTATGCTGAACACCAAGCACAAAGGCAGTAGGTTCCATTTTTAAAGTCTTTGGTATGACCCATGAGTGGGAGACTCTTATCTTATGATAGGTATCATAGGAGATTACTCCTCGTATAATAGATATATATGAAGGGAATCTGCCCATTCATTCGTCGTGTATGAGTTAACCATGGTCAGTACTGCTGTAGGTGGTCGCGGTCAAAAGGTCATTTAAGGTCACCAGATATCGAATAGGAAACCTTAAAACACAACATCCATATAATAATAGGTCATCTCATCAAGTATGTACTGACAAGTGGGGTGACCTGTTTTTACGATGCTATGGTATAGTTGTACATGTTAATAGTGTTGAGGACATTTTGTATCCCAAGAGCTATTCCTGATGAACAGCAGTGGCGCTGGGACATGCACCCCCCTCTTCCCCATTGAGTTCTGAAAATTTCAGAACATTTTTTAAATGAGCCTAAAAGGCATTTAAGCTATAGATTTCTGTAGGGGATGGGGTGAGGTGTGTTTTCAACTGAGTAATGGATCTATTTATTTCTATCACAAGTCATTCTGAAACTCAAAAGCTTCATAAATCCTTCGCAAATTATCAAAAATTTTGCACGCTTTATGTCTTCGCAGCAACACCTCAGCACTGCTTATTATCAAGACCGTCCATACTGTTCTGTATAACAGGCGCCATGCCATGGCCACAATAGCACTAAATAATGAGAATTTCTAAGGATGTAATTAGTTCAAATATTTGCCAATGGTAGCACCGTTTTCCATCTAAGTAACCTACATAAAGGTTTCTCAGGGGGAGGAGTTGTCACCCCTCCACTGAGACAAACAATATAGCCTTCCCTTACACCCAACCAAAAGTAAGAATTCACTGAATTATGGGAAATCTTTCAACATATGGCCAGTTCTAAACTTTGCCAGGAACATCCCATTTTGCATCTAAGCCACCTTAAACAAAAATTTCTCAAAAGGGGAGGGGGTGACCCTTTTTCCAGGATAGCACCTGCACAGGTATGAAGGAAGGTTCCAATACGGGTGCAACCCATTGAAGGTACACATGTGCACAGTTTACACTGACTGTCTGGAGTGGGATTACAACATAATCTTCTGTTGTGCCCTTCCCCCCAATCACCAGCTCCTGGTGGGTGCCATCGTGAACTTGTACAAATTCAGTGCTCTTTTGCATGATTTTTGCATTCTGTAATGGAAAACAGGGACAAGATTTGACAACTATTTTTGTAAAAATGCATAAGATTTGTTACCTTAACAGTGTGAGGGCAGAGTATAAGATGTCAGTCTCATCTTCAAGGCATAAGGCTAGCCTAAGTCTCACCCTCAATGCACAAAAATAGCCTAGTCTCACCCTCTTATGACTGACATGTCTAGTAACTTGCCAATTTTTTTCTTTCAGGGCAGACTCAATGAAATGTTGTCACACATCCGTCAACAAAGTCAAGTGTGTTTTGGAAGAGCAGAAGAGAGGTATGAACTCACCATGGATATGCAGCAAGAAATTAAATTAGTGAGTAAAGATTTTGTTGAAAGTTTATTGATTCTATACCTCTCTAATCACTGTTTCTTTAAGAGACATAGTCTTGTGTTGTTGAACTTTAACAACCTGCTTTTTCTTGTTTTGGGCTAAAACAAGGGCAGGCACTCATGCACATGCACACACAGTGCTGTGCTGTGGTGCTAACTGCACACCTACACCTTTAATTGCATTATTTGGTAATGTAATGAATTCTCAGAGAACATATATTAGGGGATGTATGAAGTACTGTATGTGTGTTGATGAATTTCTTTGCATTCAGAGTGAAACATAGTTAAGAAATACCTGGGTAGGCTGCACAAATAGGAGATTACAGGACAGGCTGCACAAGTAAGAGATACCTGGGCAGGCTGCTCAAATAGGAGATACCTGGGTAGGCTGCACCCATAAGAGATACCTGGGTAGGCTGCATGGAAAAGGGCATGGGGCTGAACTTTTCTTAGCTATAAATTTACTGTAGCTATTACTTGTAGTGTTAGTAAATACCAGTGGCTTCATTAGTTTGCCCACCGACAGATTTACAGGCAATAAATTTCTTGTTGTCTCAATAATGACACAGTGGTAACCTTCAGTTTTGTTTTCTTTTTGTACTGACAGCATCTTAAACAACAGCAAGAAGGTATCAGTCATCTAGTAGAGGTTATCAAAGATGACCTTGAAGATTTGAAATTAATTGAACAGGACATGTCAGAGGTCATTGCTACAAGAAGATGAGAAGTTCATGCCATTTGAACAGTCTTAAGGACATTCCATCAGCCAACTGCCTTTGTCGCCATAATTGCCACTGTATCATCTGTATAAATCAATACTTGAGCTCACAGGCATACAGGCTGGGAGGAGGGCTGCAGTACCCCTGGAGTTACTCTCAAAGAGGATTTTGTGGACAGAAAATTGGAAAACTCCTGGTTTGCTGGAGTTTTCTTGGACAAAGACAGTGAAGCTCACATGGAAAAAAATACCCTGCATACTGTAGCAAGCTTTGTGTGATGATACATTACATCTATGTATTGTGGACTTTTTGCTTAGAGACAGTGGTGGTCAGTGGTGGTCAAGGGATTGGGAAAGATGCTTACCAAGGCCACAAGGTGGGCAAACTTTGGCCTACAGGCTGCCTGTGGCGGAATGGGAAATTTTCTATGGCCAGGGAGATGCTATTCAAAACTGTGATAGGTAGAAGCTTGGCTCTAGGTGTACTCAGGATGCCAATGGAAAACAATGAACTTGGTTCATTGAAAATCCAGCATTTGATTGATTGGTGACTTGAGAGTAGATGCATAATCCATAAGTATGGCAGCCCATAAATTGTTTACAAATATGACCTTCAGGGTTAATTTTGAGCCCTGCCCTGATCTATGGAATAGTATTCTGTGCATAATAGATTGCACCAAGCTAAACTAATGGATACTTTAACAATATCATGTAACAAATGAATGCAGCCTTATGTCATGATTGAGACATTGATGAATAGAAAAACCCAGATGTTTGATGATAAATTGAGATCATTGGCTCAGAAATTTTTAGATTTTGACTTAGAAAGTTCCACAAGGCAATTCTGGAGTTTTTAAGACCCATTCCTTAACTTAGTTATAGTCATGTGAATAAGGAATGAGGCTCATCAACTTGAGGGTTTGGAGTTTCATCTCCATCCAGTTCACTTACTGTAGGTGGGTTTTACACACAAGAGCAATCTTTAGTTTCCCATTAGAACTAACTTACATGTGGAATGAGCTCAGATTTGACTATAATTGTTGAAATGAACCCATATTTGACCATAATTGTTGAGGAAGCCTTGCCACTCAATGCAAAGTGCAAATGTTCCTGAGTCATCTCCATGTTGTAAAATGACTGCCTATTTAGGCTGGTTGCCAAACCCCCTACATACCATTCAGGGACTCCTGCACCCACACTGACTGCACTCGCAGTACGTTAAAGTATGTACGCCACAGAGGAGTACATATTTGACACCTGCTATGAAGGTAAGTAGTGTTTTGGCAACTTGGCATCTTATACAAAGGTAATGAACATTAAGATAAGCAATATAGATTTGCCCTTATGTTAGGTAACCTACATTTCTTTGACATAGGTAGGATATAAGATGATTACATACAGCATAACAATAGAAACAAATCTCTAATCATTTATCAATATAAGAAAGTACAGAACACAAATTCACCTGGTGAGGATAAATGATAAAACTTTATTTGTCAATAGTGACTTATTGTACAAGTTTCCATTCATGTGCTTTGAACAAATTCAAATTTTCTTATTTTGTGTCTTTTGTAATAAATGACTTGACTTAAAAGTGCCTCATGTAGTTTGTAAGCACATTAATTTGCAACACACATTAGTGATTTACACCAATCACCTTAAATGATTTTCCCTGTTCATGGTAACATGATGAATATCCTATTAATTCTGTCATACCATGAATTTACCAATGACCACAAGTGAATTTCAGATAAAAAGTATTGTTTTGTGGAGGACAAGTCTACGAATTGCTATAAGCCATTGTTATGCCTACCATGAAACAATTGTGGTGGCAGATTCCAAACTTTCTGGTAATGTAGAAAATTTATACATGGATACCATGTGTTCCAGTTTAGGACTCAAAGTTTTGCTTTTCAGCTGGAATTGTCCAATTTCTGATAATAAAGTACCTTTTTTCAATAAACAAGCTGTACCTTACATTTTGTTATGTCATTGCAAGATTGATTTTATTGTAATAATATTGTCAGTAGTGTTTTTACCCACCCGGCGGACATGTATTGCTCCTGCACCCACACTGACTGCACTCGCAATACGTTAGAGTATGTACGCTAAAGAGGAGTACATATTTGACACCTGCTATGAAGGCAAGTAGTGTTTTGGCAACTTGGCATCCCTGTTTATGTCACTCAAAAAGTGGTATTTGGTTTTCATCACTATACATTAATAACTATTAAAGCCTCATTCGCTCAGATCCATTATCATATGTAAGGCTATCACTAGTTACTGTAAAGCCTTACATTTAGCAGGCTTGGACCAAGCTCCAGTCCAATCTACAGTTTGGCTCCTGGTCATGTAGATTTCTGCAGAACCAGGTGCCTCTCACCAAGAGACTTCTTTGAATCATGAAAAGTTAAAATTGTAAATGATGTTTGGCATGATGACAGTGGATGGTCAAGGCTTTGAGAATACCCTGGTATCACAAGTTACAAAAGTGTGAAATGAAGCTATGTCTGTGTGCACACCAAGTAAATTTAATGTATACAAAGCAAGGAAAATGCTATTAAACACACTTCAGTTATGAGTTTAATAACTTGGGGGTGTGCCCAGGTGCCTTGTACAAAAACTAGAAGTTGCCTGGTGATATATGTTTGAAGCAAGCCAGGCACTATCCTCAGGGACAACGAGGTAAAAATACCCTGGTGCCTGCTTAATGTAAGGCTTGGTTACTGTAGTGGATGCAGGTCTAAGTGACCACTGTACCCACATTGCCTTACTCTAATAACTGGACATCAGCTGGCTATGTCTAACAGGATATGGAGTGTGCAAGTTAGTATGACAATCAAACAAACCAAACTTCGAAGGGTACATCTCCTTACCTCATATCAACAGAAATTGAAAATTTCCCCTTAATAGCTATTACTTACAAATCTGACATGTTTGGTAGTACCAATGCCCTAACCCTGCATGTGAACCACTTAACTTGCTCAAGATGCACATTTATGTGTGGAATGGTTTAGTCCCTTCCCAGGCAAAACACATATCTGGCATCTTCTTCAAGATATTTTAATACATGTTTAGTAGCTGCATGCCCTGTCAGATACATGCTCAGTGTGTAGTTTAGAGGATTAGATGAGCTGAAATAGTAATGCATGATTTACAGTGTAACACTCAACAGTTAATTCCATATTAATTGAAGGATCACAAGTCATTGATGTATCACAAAAGCTCTCCTCACATATAATGTAAACATATCTTTTGGTACTTGACCTTGGGTTTGATCTTATTACCATGAGAATTAGCAGATAGACATAAAGCTGTGAAAACTAAGGTTTGTCTGCTGAATGAATAACCTTACTCCAATTAACCAGAAATAGTTTACTCTTTGGAATGAGGTACTTCAAATTACATTTGAACATAGTTTATGAAAATTGAAATCTTTGATATGAAAAGAAAATTACAGTGAAAGACAAACTTAGATAAATACAAGTTGAAAATATAAATAATCATAATTACAGACAAAAAAGTGTAGAATACAGTTAATTTGGCAGGATAAAGTGTCATCATGGCATTAAAGTGTTACTCATGAATAAAGGTGTAAGAACTGATGAATATACCTGGCTTTATAATATGTTTTTGAATAAATATGTCTTGATGATATTGAGGTGTGAAGTTTTTTTAGCCTCCATTTTGGTTGATTTAATTCTGTAGAACTTTGGTTTAAATAAACCCCACCTCCATTTAAAGCTGCACATGTAGCACTATAATATTGACTACGACAAGATATATGAATACCTCAGAATTTCAAAATGTCATCATAAATTCCAAGCCTAATTTAATAATTTAAGTTGACATTACACAACTTACTTGGAAGCTGTACTTAAATTTGTCCTTCTATACCTGTGGAGCTCTGGGAGGACACATTTATTCACATACAAGAAAATGCTTTTGAACATGAAGTGAAACCACATTCATTTTAATGTAAAACTGTAAATTCCTCCTAAGTAATCAGTCTGTTGTAAAATTTAAGATTAAAAGTCAAAGAAAACTAGCAAAATCCAGGAAACCATAAGGCCTAGTGATATCTTGTCAGAGTGAACAGTCTTAAAAGGGACTATGCTGTCCCCGCAATTTGAATTAGTGTACCTCATCATCCTAATTCAGGAATGGCTCCTTTCAATCATAT
Organism: Holothuria leucospilota; assembly: GCA_029531755.1. Taxonomy (NCBI): domain Eukaryota; kingdom Metazoa; phylum Echinodermata; class Holothuroidea; order Aspidochirotida; family Holothuriidae; genus Holothuria; species Holothuria leucospilota. Next base: position 41,730,988 of record CM055975.1, read on the forward strand.
GACATTTTTTTTACTTATTTTTAGCTCATACCAGCATGCTGGTGTGAGCTATTGTGATCACGCGGCGTCACTCTATCTATCTATCTATCTATCTATCTGTCCACACTTGTTCAAAATGCTTCTCCTCCCACATGCTTTCGTGGATTTGTTTGAAACTTGGACACAATGTTCCTTGGGTGGTGGGCCATTTGGGGTGTTCAGGAATTTTTGGTCCAAGGTCCAGTGTGGACCCTAGGGCCCATTTTATGAAATTCTACAAAATGCTTCTCCTCCTACAGTTTCTCTTGTACAATGCTGATGTTTTGCCATAATGTTACTCTGTTATTGGTCCCTTCGGGGTGTTCAGGAATTTTTGGTCCAAGGCCCAAGATGGACCATTGGGTCCATTTTGTGAAATATTGCAAAGTAATTAACTTCTTCTCTATTTAATGTTTAAAGAGAGGTAACAGCCTCTCATTATAATGCTTGGTTAGTGATTTCATTATGGTGTTCTTGAATTTTGGTCTAAGGTCCCATGTGGGCCCCAATGGCTCATTTTATGAAATTTTACAAAATACTTTTTCTCCTACAAATTGTGTTGTACAGTGTTGATGATTTGTCATAATGAAGCTCTGTTAATGGTCCTTACAAATTTCTTCTCCAATTTGGGATGAAGAATACTTTTGATACCTTTCTAACCAATTTTGTGCCACCCCTCTATTTTACCAGTCTCACAAAATCACTTTACTACCTATTTTTCTTTGTACTGCACCCTCTTTAAAACTGTCTGTGTAGAAGAGGTCAATCCTGTGCAGTTGTTTAGGTTAGTTTAAAGGGAGCTGCTTAATAGGATTTCCATTGGGTATTTCCATTGGGTATTTCCATTGTGTGTGCATTGTCAGAGCACGTGGGTGTGTTTGTCATAATGATCCTCTGTTAATGGTTCTTTTAGGGTGTTCAAAAATTTTGGGTCCAAGGCCCAATGTACCCTGGGGTCCATTTTGTGAAATATTGCAAAATGGTCAATTCCTCCTCCAGTTAATGTTAAACAGAGTTGAAGGCCTGTCATAATGATGCTTGGTTAGTGATCTGTGTATGCTGTTCTGGAAGTTTCGGTCTAAGGTCCCATATGGGCCCTATGGCCCTTTTTATGACATTTTGCAAATTGCTTACTCCTGCAGATTCTCTTGTGCAATGTTGATGGTTTGTCATAATTATATTCGGTTAGTGGTACCTTCAGGATGTTTAACAAGTTGGGGTCCAAGGCACAAGATGGACCATAGGGTCCATTTTGTGTAGTATTGCAAGTAATTGACTTTTTCTCCAGTTAATGTTTAACAGAGTTGACGGTCTGTTATAATGATGCTTGGCTAGTGATCTGTTTCTGGTTTTGTGGAATTTTGGTCCAGAAGCCCATGTGGACCCTATGGCTCTTTTATGAAGTGTGCAGAAGTGCATCTTCAGCTACAGAATCTCTTGTACAATGTTGATGGTTTGTCATAATGATACTTGAAATTTGGGGTCCAAGGCCAAAGATGGGCCCTAGGGGCTTTTGCTCTCTTAAATGGTATTCGTGAAACAACTTACAAAGCAGAGATAGCATGACAAATTTTTTGTGACATTCAGGAAGGTGCCATCAGGGTATGTGAGATTTGGCGTCATAAGCCATTTGACGTCATTTAAAGTCATATGATGTTTGTACTAACAAAGACTAGAAGCCAGGGACCCTTCATTGGTTGAAGGTATGAGCTTCAGCACCATTGGTGCTCTAGTTTTATTTCACAGAGAATAACTTCTTGGTTTGCCTTTATCATTCAAGCTTTTACACAGAACATAAAGATAACTGTGAGATAAAAAGGGGAGATCTAAAAGATTTGGCAGATGTTTAAAATTAACTTGGGGGGAGTTTGCTTTCCCCCTTTAAACTTTTTCATTCTACTAGACAGTATAGAACGTTGTCAGGTGATGTTTTGAGTTTTTCTTCAGTTTTTAGACAGATGAGAATTTTTTTTAAGCAATGGGCTATTTACAAGCATGGGGCATCTCCATGCTAAATTTGGTATCCACCTGTTTCCATTCTTGAGATTCTGTATCTTGTTTCAGCATTTCCAGTTTGACCTATGGTGACCTCAAATGAACTTTGACCTCCAATACAGGCATGCTCTTCAATGCATGTGAGGCACCCACATACCAAGCATTGGATCCATGAAGTTAGTTAGATGAGGTTTAACGTCCCAGTTTCCAACCAATTGGTTCAAGTCGAGACGACCACAGCCTTTTTTCCAGTTGTGACTCACTGGCTTGTTTTCCCTATTTTCCCTACTCCATTGCTTATGATGAGCACCAAACACAAAGGCAGTAGGTTCCATTTTTAAAGTCTTTGGTATGACCCGGCCGGGATTTGAACCCTAGACCTTCCGGCTGCAAGTCGGATACTCCATGAAAGTTTCGTACTTGAGGAATATGTGGATAAGCCAACCATCACACACAACACACACACAAATACACACACATACACATGACATCACAAATGCATAGGTTGCATCAATACCAAAAGCCAGCTTAGAGCTTAGCAAACCCTTCTGCTAGGTTCTAGGGGTGTTTTTGAGTTTGTGTTTTTGTTTTAGTTTGACCCTGTGCCATTTTGTATGTGCAGTTTCTTTCATAACAGTCTCATTGATCATCTAGATCAGTGAATCTCAAAACTTTCTGAGGGTGAGGACCAAATACATAGGTTGGGTTGAGGTCAAGGGCTGCAGGAAATGATCCCAGGCTTGGAGAGAGGACACCCCAGAACAAAATCCATACTTAAAGAGGTCCCAAAGCTTGTATTTATGGCAAACAGTGGCAGAGCCTCAGAGGTACCAAATTTTCATAGAAAGTTGTTTCTTAAGAGGCCAATCTGCACTTTGACAGCATCTTATGAAAACAACCCAACAACAGCCCACACCATGGTTGTTGCTTGATCAAAGTTCACAGTTTGGTAGAAAATGCGATAACTTCAAATCCTAATATCTCAAGAATGGCACATAGTAAGTAAGATGATGACAGTTTCACCAGAATGCTTAGGTTAAGGTCCTCTTCATATCAAAAATAAATGTAGGTCAGGAGTATTCCTTTAGTTTGTAAAAAAATGTTGCACAGTTTACCTTTACTGAGATGTCATGAAAGGATCATGTAAGGGAATTAGGAGATGGTGAGACTATGCTGGTGTAACCAAAATGGGAGATTGCTGATTCCCTTTCAGTTGAGAATGGGAGTGACCTTGGATATGGCCTTCAACTTGACCATTAAGCCTATGGCGAACTTCACCTTGAACTCTGAAAATGTGATGCAAATATAGTGGGAAGGCAGCCCACTGGTCTCTTACTTCCCCTGCTCCACTTGCAGTCACCCTACACTGGTCCTAGCTCCCTGGGCAATTAGCCTTACAAGTGCATGACCTTTCTCTCTGTTCTCCTAGTCCTCCCACCAGGTCTTCAACACCTTTGGTCTGCTGGTCTTAGTCCTTTCCACTGTGCTGTGTCTGGATCCCCATATTCTCACGATGCTACTTTTACTTCACACCACATGTCAGAGGTAAAGACTTCAAGAAAACCAAAAGCCTCCTTCTGGGATCTGAACCAAGACCCCCACGATGAGATCTATTCTTGAAGGTGGCATAGACAACTAGGCCATGCTGACACTTGTATGTAACAGTTTAAATGTTTATGTTAGACCTTGGTAATGCCCACATTTTGAAAAATTAAGAAAAGTGGGTCATCAACTTGGATTTGAACCACTCTTCCAAGATGAAGTTCCTTCCTTGTGGATGGCATGAATATTGGAGATGGTGCTACCGCCTGAAAATTACTTCAATATTGGCATTAAACCTTGGCCAAAAACCAACTACTGAGGTTTCCTCCAGTCTTCAGGATGACTAACTAGAAGAGCAATTACAACATGAGACAATAAGGTTTTGATATTGTGGCTGACCATACATATGGTGTGTGTGGGGGGGGAGGGGGGGGGGGGTGAGGTGAAAATCTAGGTCTAATGGTGTGGAAGGATTTAGTATTAGATGAAGATCAAGACCCCTACCTGCATATGAAAGTTCATCACAGGAAGTACTTGTTTGACAAGTTAGATGAGTTTTGTACTACTTGTTGAAGATTTTAAATGGTGAGATCACATAAAATATTTTACATAGACACAAAAGGGTAAGGGTCATCATGGGTTCTGTTTTTCTCAAGAATGAGATCTTTTTGTAAATAGAAATCTATAGTCATAGGAGAAGGAAAAGGGGTTTGGGGAAAGGGAAAGAGTGCATCCACACTATCACAAGTTGGACCCGGTGGGTCACATCTTTCTATACAACCTTTACTGTGCTCATCTTTGATGTAATAGAAAACTTCCATTAAACTTGGAAATATGTGCCAGGATAATTTAAAACGTCATAGTTGTCCAACAAGGACATTTAAATCATTATTATTGGTATAAGACAGCAGGTTGGTGAATGTTTCAATTTTTCTTCATGGCATGGAACTTACAACATAATGTTTTGAACTAAACAAGCTCACTTTGCTGGTGTATACAGTTTCTCTGTACCATGGAACTATACTACCCAAGCTTATTTCCAGGCCAGTTAATATTTTTCAATTCTTAGGACAGTTGGACTCATACACATGGCATTCTGTGAATGTCAGTAACAAGGTGATTAGAAATTAGACTCCAGACCTGTTCTGGCTTTAGAGTTCATTTAAAAAAGTACTTTTCTTGCAGACCCTACCAATGTGCTCTTCCTTCAGTTTAGTTACAGTACAATGGTAAATCATCCCTATAGTATCCTTTTCCAGAAGGATTTGAAAAATCCCACATTGATTTACCATAAAATTTAAATGGCCATACTTTTAATCCTTGATATTTAATATATTGTTATTTAAATCACAGATTTAAATCACCAAAGGTTTCAGGAATCAGGTACTCAGACACCAACACACCAAATATGAGATGCTTTCCATCTGAGATACCATGCTGACAAGGCTTGTGCAGTTTGACCTCTGGTGACCTGAAATGACTTCTGACCTTTACCAAAAACACCAGACTTCATGTACTTGATAAGAAGCACTGCCAAACATGAGATTTATATGGTTCCCTTTTTGAGAGACCATGTTTTAAGGGTTTCTCAGTCTGACCTCTGGTAATCCCAAATGACCTGTAACCTCTGCTATTAGGTACCTTGTATTGACTCATATTCTGTCTGCATGCCAAGGGTGGAATTCCTCAGTGTGACCCTTCTGAAGGTATGTTTACAAGCAAAGGGTCCCACACACACAAACGCACCCACCCACCCACCTACCCACACCCACACACCCAATATCACCCTTGGGGATCCCCCCCCCCTACTGCAAGGAATCAAAAGTAATTACAGCAGAGAGCAATAAGTATTAGGGGAAAAAACTGAAGAACAGCTCAATAATGCTCTGCCATTATGTGTTATCATCACCTTTTTTGTGACTCGAGTCAGGGAACCTTTCCCAAAACTACCTGACTTCAAAGATTCTAGAAAATTTGTCCCCTACTGAAATAACACTGTGGCTTAAAATTATTTGTTAAAAAAAGTGACTTGGTTACAAATTTAAAAAGACCTGACCTCTTAGAGAGAGTGCAATGGTTTGGGCTGGGGTTAGGATCTTTTCTTGACAGTGAAGTGCAGCTCTTATGGACTTAAAATTCCTTTGTTGGCCCATTTAGGCATTTACCTTCATCGGCACCCTAAAATTTTTCATTTACCTCTAAGGGTCTGCAGACCTCAGCTTGAGAAACACTGCACTACATATCATTCAATTAACATAATTTTCATACAAGAAAAATTGCATCCAGCATTAATCGCCTTTCTACTGTGAACTTTTATACTTTTAGTATGAAACTGGCCAGCAGAGAACCTGATAAAATAGTATAATAACACCCCAAAGTGTAAAAACTGAAAATACTTAAAACTATTGATATTTATGTGAATGATGTATCTCTAAAAGAAAAAAATCCATATAATGCAATAAAAAGACCAAGGTTTAAGTCATAAAATTAAAAGTGTTAAAGATAAACCTTCCTGTTTTTCAAATAACTGGATAATCAAAAAGGAAGGGCCAACCATGTTTGGTGAAGCCTATGCTGAAGCCTGTGAGGAATTACTTTTACTCATCCAGGCAGATAGCATTAACTCATTTAATAATACACGAAGTGCAACGTTTTTACGAAAGAAAAAATCTGACCTCATTCTATACATATTTAAAGCATTTACAGTATGAATCGTTTATTTCAGCTTCCATAGCACACCCTGACACCACTTAATCACACCTGATTTCTTGCATTTTAAAGAGTTTCAATCATCCTTATGATAATTTTTTGTTCTCCAGCCTTTCCTGTTTTAAAATGCAAAATGAAATTAAAATCCGATTGTGTTTAATGATATAATTTCATGATACCATTCCTTTATACAACATTACATATAACACAGCCTGACATGCATCATTGATCATTCAGAGCCAACCTTGACAATATTTTTGGTCCTTACAGTCCAGCTCCATACGCTAGTTTGAAAGCCATTTCTACTGCATTCTGGCAAGCATTGTAGTGGTGACAGACATACAGCTCTTTGATGGTTGATGCCACTTTTACTAACCTCCTTTTGGTAAAAAAAAAATGATTCAGAACATATCATCAAATATGCTATCATCTGCAAACACTGAAGACAACTTGGAAGTATTCCCTACTATTACAGAAACATGAAATTCATCTCAAATATTAGAATGTAGTTCTTTTTCATCTCATTTTTACCATGGGGCAAAGGGTTTGTGCTAAATTCATTGACAAAGAACTAGTAATTCATCAAAATAATCATACTGTTCAAACAACCTTGTACAAAAGTGGATCCAGATAGGGCCCACCCTTACCTCCTATTCTTCCACACACTGGCAAAAGTTGCTACTCTTCAAATTAACTGCTGACGAAATTCTGAAAATTTCAGTAATCCCATTACAATTGTAACACCTTCAGAGCTTGGAAGATTAAATGTAAGGCTACCTTCCAAATGGTCTTAGAGACTTCCTGCCATAATACACACTAAGTGTTGTTTTGCTCAATCAACCTTTTTCCAAACCCTGGAGCCACCCCAGAAATATTTAGAAAAAGTTAACTGATAAGGCAAATATTCTTAAGGAGTAAATCTCTGAGAAGGGGATAGCGCACTTTTAAGATTTGACTTACAAAAAAGAACAGCACAGTTGTTTTTGCTTTGGATCATGCTAAATAGGTAGGGGCACACAATTTTTCATTATTTCCATGACTTACAGACATCACAACATGTTCAAGAAGGGTAACTGGGTAACCTACCAAGTTCGAGATCCCTCAGAGTTACCCTTCTTGAGATATCGTTTTTACAAGGTTTCGACCTTTTGACCTCTTGTAACCCCAAATGACCTTTGACCTCCACCAAAAACAATAGGGATTACCTACTCAATAAGGGCAACCTACCTGCCAAGTATGAGATCCCTCAGAGTTACCTTTCTTGAGATATTGTGTTTACAAGCAAACGTGTCATATACACATGCACACACGACATCACCATCGCATAGATTCCTTCCACCTTTGGCAAGGAATCAAAAATAGTTGTATTTGGACAATTTTTCAACTGTATTGTTCAACATCTTTATGATGGCATGATATCAGTGGTGTAACGAGGGTGGGGGAATTGTGTCATACCCCCTCAACATTCCCTGCATTTACATATACCAAGCACGTAGTGCAAAACTGAGGGTATTTTGGGGACATGTCCACTCCCAGATAAACTTTGGGGTTGGCTCTTCTCCCCCTCCCCCTTCCCCGGCAAAATCCTGTGTACACCACTACATGGTGTGACTGTGGGTAACACACATGATCAAAACAAATACATGTCTTTCCCAACTTTAAAATGCAAACAAAAAGTCAAGACCTACCTACCTACCCCCACCCCCCACCCACCCCTCCCACCCCACCCCATTCTCAAAAGAAAGGTAAGGAAGTGCCCCTTTTGTGAAAATAACAGAACTATAAACTTTTTAAGTCTTGATTACTGTCCGACCTTAGCAGTGCAACCCTCACTTTCAACTGCTAAATTTCCTTGAATTACACTTCATTGTGCCATCTAAATGTCCAGTAGCTTCTGGTGTTTACAAACATTATTATACAGTAACAGTTAATAAACTATCTGGTATTAGCTCTCTGCTGCCACAAGGAACTTAGAATATACAGTTATCAGGAGAGCAGACCTCTAACTTTGCAAGGAAGAGGTATTGTCAATTACAACTCATGCTCGATGATGAATTATGATGCCAACAGATTCATTTCCTCAAGTAATGTATACTTGAATCAGAAGTTAAAAAGGCGGGTTTGTCATGAAGCTATCTGCTGACTTTTGTAGGAGAAGAAACATTGGATGTATTTTCAGAGAATAGCCCCCTCCCAAAAAAGCACAAATTGAGTTTAGGTTTTAAATCCTGTATACCCATGCACACCATCACTAAAAGGTTCTTGTAACCAAATTTCAAAAAGATCCACTGCTTTTTTGTAGAAAAAGGAGCATTTGGCATATTTTCAAACAATGACCACAAATGACCCCTGAATGACCTTTTCACTGCAAAATTTGAAACAACTTGATGGCCCATGGTCCAAGCATCAATGTATCCAAGTTTCATCAAGATCCATCATACAACATTGAAATAGCAACACATTTTTGCACAAATTTAACAAACAGCTTTTGACCACCCCTGACCCCAAATGACATTACATCCAAAATCCTTGTACAACTACAAAACAAAGCTACCCAAGGAACATTCTCACTCATCCACTTGCAGGATCATAGAGTGTTCTGGTATGAAGAGATAACTTTTGAAAGTTTTCCTAAAATGGCCTGTAATGACCCCTAAATGACCTTTGACCTTGATTTCCTGGTGGTCACAAGTAGCCCACCCGCCAAGGACCAATGTGACCAAGTTTCACAAAAATACATCGAATACTGAGCGTTTGAGAGCACTTTAAACAATTGTGGAGGGACATGAGATAGGATAGACAGGATAGCTAGGATAGATAGGATAGACAGACAGACAGACAGGGTGACGGTGGCAGATCAAAACAACTAAAAAGTCTGAAATATTTTCAAGTTTATTTTTGCATGAGTACTTCAATTCCTTCCCCACAACATACACATCACAAACTGAACACATCTCAGCAACATGGTCTATACTGTGCCCCCAAATTTTTTCTAGGGTATTAAATTTGTAGGGTAATATACTCTGTGGGGATTCCCCTTGAATAAGAGGTGTGCTACCTAGAACGTCAAATATGACAAAAATGAACAAAATATTGGGTTGGGAAAAAAACGTGTGTTTCTCACCCTACAACCCAGTAGTGAATGGTTGGTGGTTGCTTCTTGGAATCAGACCAATTCTCTGGGGTGCACTTGAATAAAACACCATACTCTTGGACCGTGCTCAGGCTGTCATCTCTGCATATACTCCTGCAAGGACCTTCTTCCCTTTTCTGGAACGATAAAGTTTGAATGCATGGACTTAGGCAAAACTGCTTCACTTTGGTAAGTTATTTCAGTTTGTTTCTTTTATTTACAGTATAAATTACATTAATTTATACAGAGCACCAGAAGTATGTTCACAAAATGATGCAAAAACTATTCACAAAATCTGAACAAATGAAAGGAAAATGCTCAAGAACAGATTAGATATAAAATTTTTAAGTAAATGAATACCAAGATACATCAAAAAGGTTACAAATAGAGATTTTAAGTCCATTCTTATAACTCTGGATGACTGCAAATTTCTTAAACTGTACCTTGTTTTACTTCACAATAAGTTAAATTCACACTGATGGGATGATCTTTACAGGTATGAATATTTTCAGCCTGTCTCACAACATCTCTTTTGGCTATAACATCAACCCGATTTTGAAGAAAGCCATAGTCAAGGCAAAACATTTCTGTAACATTACAGGGAGCTCTTAATTCTTATGTCTTTAACCTGAATAAAGTGGCAACAAACTGTGACTGCATAAATAATATGCAGTGTGATGGAGTTGTGCTCCCCAAAAGGCATTTAACATCAACACAAAGTACACCAATGATGACCCATCATCCACTGAACACTGGCCAACTTTGATAAGATTCTGACAAAACCCCAGTAATTGAAGGCTTTTGCTTGATTCTACGGTTTGACCGTTCTTTGACCCCAAACAACCTTTGACCTTCCCCAAAGTACAACTCTGATGACCCATCGTCTACTGGATACTCTTACCAACTTTGATATTAAAGATTCAGACAAAACTATTAGAAATGGAAGGCTTTTGCATGATTCCACTGTCTGACCTTTCTTTTACCTCCGAATGACCTTTTGAGCTACTTCAAAAGTACAACTTTCATAACCCATCATCTAAGTAAACTCTGCCCAACTTTGATAAGATTCAGATATAACCCCTACGAGTTGAAGACTTTTGCATGATTCCAATGTCTGACTGCTCTGTGACCCCAAAAGACCTTTGACCAACTTCCAAAGTATCTCTTTGACGATCCATCATTCACTGAACATTCGGGCCACATTTCAAAAGATTTGAACAAAACCATAAGGAGTTAAAGGCTTTTGCCTGATTTTTGTGTTTGACTTCTCTCTGTGACCTCAAATGACCTTTGACCTAATTCAAAAGTAGAAATTTCATGATCCATTATCAACTGAACACTCTGCCCAACCTTGATAAAGTTTGGATATAACACCTAGGAGTCAACAGCTGTTGCAAGATTTCGATGTTTGACCTCTCAAAATGTGATTTCATTGTCTGACCCTAAATGACCTTTGACCTAATTTAAAAGTACACTTCTATGACCCATCATCTACTGAACACTGCCCAATGACCCCACATGACCTTTGATCTGCTTCAAAAGTACAACTGTTGATGACCCATCATCTATAGAACATTTTGGCCAAATTTGATAAAATTCTTAAATAACCCCAAAAAGTAGAAAGCTTTTGCATGATTACACTGTTGGATCTCTATCTATGACCCCCAAATGACCCTTGACCTACTTCAGAAGTACAACTTTAATGACCCATCATCTTCTGAAGATTGTTGCCAAATTTGATAAAACTCAGACATAACCCTTGGAGTTGAAGGCTTTTGTATGATTGCACTGTTTCACCTCCTTTTGTTTGGCCTCTCTTTGACCCCAAATGACCTTTGACCTACTTCAAAAGAACAACTTTATGACCCATTGTCAACTGAACACTACTGCCAAATCTGATAAGATGGCTTAGGCATGCTTTCACCCTTTGACCTGTTACAACCCAAAATGACCTTTGAATTACTTCTTATTACCATAATTATCAAGCTCTTGATATGTTTTATGACCTTACAAACTTTGATAAGGAACAGTCAAAGAACCTGCAGGCAGCAGCCTTTAGACCAATGTTGACAGACAGACAGACAGACAGACAGACAGACAGACAGACAGACAGACAGACAGACAGACAGTCACATGGCTATAACAATGGTTCCACTTGTTGAGCTATAAAACGGAGAAAAATAAAGATGTCATCGTATCAATACATTCATTAGTCTTACCATGCCTAACACATGTTAAGTGGACAAAAACAAAAATTTCAGACTTTGCAACAAATGTTATTGAAGATTTTAATAGGCTATGTAGGGGTAGACCTTCACATATACAGTTGGTTAACATGTGCAGGTTAGTTCGTAAGTGTACATGTGTGGTTTGTAATGTGCCACAGCACACTAGGCAATGGCAAAAATGCCAAGCCACTCTGGATGGGACAACCTTTACAATGACCATTTGTGAACATACTTCAGATTGTTATGTGAGGGTCTTTTGCACAAGTCGTGTACATGTTAGGTGGTGCTTGACCAATTGGGATATTTCTGGATTTCTTACACAATCGTTCTTGTTTGATGTAATTAAGAAATACTGTCTACAATACATGCTGTACGGAGAAAGCTGTAGCTTGCTTGTGCCATCAAACCATCACCTTCAAGGTTATAATCTTGCACCTTAGGATAAAACATTTTGGGAAAGTATTCAGAAATTCCACAAGCTGTGACTGTTTGATTTCTTCAGGCCATCTTAAAGTGATAACATTAATTTCTTGGAGTTTCTTAGGGTTCCACTAAGCAACAAAAAGTTCAATGTTTCAACGTATGTATGAACATATGGCTTCTGCAGTATACTTCACATTAAACACACACTTGACCAAAACATATAACCCAGTAGAGCACGATACTAGATTTTGCTTGAATTCTATGAATGGGAGAAGAATTTTTGCCTCTGTCATATCAATTTTGGCATGGTTTTTGAACTGTGATTTTTGAATTTTGTTCTCTGCTGCTGTACTATCATATCTGTCTTCATTCAGAGTATGAGTTGAGTTACTACTTGCTATCATTTGAGCAACTTGAAATAAGAGATAGCTTGCCCTGCAATATGTTTAATTGCCACAGACAATTGGGCAATCCTTAATGTCAAGCCCTGGACAATATGACAACATATCTATGCAAACAGCACTAACCTTGGCTTTTACATACTGTTGTAAGACCTTCCGAACCTCTTTGCAGCAAACTTGAAAATTGTGCAGTAAGTAGGCATGTATGTTACCACCAAGTAACCTTATATCATCATTGGTGGGACACACTATGATTCCACTGGCAGTGTCCAGATGAACAAAGTGAAAGAGAGTATTGTCTTGACCAGCTGTGAGCCTTTTAGGAGATTAAGTTAGAAATGTGTATATCAATATATCAGTTCACAAAATGAAAGAAAAACCAGAATGCAAAAATGCATTGAGGTTTTGATGAAATCATTTAAGCTTCATCCAGAACTACAAAGGCTCTACAATGTTAATGTTCTGGACCAATATCCCCACCATGTATGAGTAGTTGCTATGATATCTACCTTACACTTACTCTTCTTGAGAGAGTACATGATAATGTTTACAAGTTTTTGACCTCTGACATCCTGTGACCCCAAATGACCTTTAACCTCCACCAAAAATTCTAAGAAGCATCTACTTTATATGAACCATCTGCATGATGAGTATGAGATCTCTTGCTCTTCTTGAGATGCTCTATTTAAAATGTTCTGACCTTTTAACCTCTCATGACCCCAAATGAACTTTGACTTCCATTGAAAACTACAGGGATCATGTAATTTACATGGGTCATCCACATGCCTAGTATGAGATCCCTCACATTTACCTTTTTTGAGGTACCGTGTTTACAAGGTTTTGACCTTTTGACCTCTTGTGACCCTTAATGACCTTTGACCACCAATCTTCAAATCGATGTGGGGCATCCCCTTCTTGAGTATGAGATCCCTCAGTTATCCCACATCAAATATTATGCTTATGAGCAGTTTTCAAGGTTATGACCTTTTGTGACCCCCCAATGGCCTTTGACCTTCACCAAAAATCACAGGGATCATGTTCTCAATATGAGCTATCCACACTTCAAGTGTGAAACTGCCACTGTTACCCAAATTTTTGACCTTTTGACCTCTCATGACATGATAAACTCCGACCTCCACCAAGAACAATAGGGATCATCACTCAACATGGTACTTCCACTTGCCAAGTATGAGATCCCCCAAAGTTATCCCTCTTGAGATACCATCATTACAAGGAAGAGTCACGAACACAAACCCACGCACACCCACACGACACCACCACCGCATAGATTTTGCCTTCGGCAAGGAATCAAAAATACTAGTGTTGTACAGGCCGTCTCTGTGGTTGGTACAACTTCCTCCTGAAGCATGCATAGTAATTGTGATAACCAAAATCACATATTACACTGCAAGAATTTGAGGACAACCTACCTCACAGGTTTAGGTGGTTGCATTTGGAAGATCACAGATCTGATCTTCAGATATATAAAGATGGTTATGAGGTTCAACACTTACAGGGTAAATCGTCAAACTTACTTGGTTGCTGAGTAATTGTCCATGGCTGAGTCTTGAACCACCCTCTGCATAACACCTAAGTTATAAGGATCAGGAACAAGTCTACTCCTTCTTCCAGCCTGATGAAGTAAAACAATTAATGTTAAAACTTGTCAACAAAGACAGTTTTCCTTATCGGCATGGGACCTTGCAACCAAGAAAGTTTTCTTTACTCAAGAATTATGGAATAAAATCCCCTCAGTGAAAGATCCATTGGAATCATTTTCATTTCTTCTCCCGTTGCAAAGATATGCAAAAGTCTGATGGTCATAACTTATAACCTATGCCCAAATAATGATGTGGAGTGCTGCAATATGTCAGTACTTCTTGTGTTAACCTTATATTAACCTTGCAGTATGCTGTGTGATGTTGATATTTGTCAAGCAGACAGTTGCCACTTTCAAATAAGCACTACATGTCCGTACACAAGTGTTCTTGGAATGAGGGTTACAAAACAAAAAATTGGCATATTAAGGTCACTGCTTGTTCACAATGTACTGTAGGTGTAAAATAACCTTGTGAAATTATGGATTTTGATAGAAACTGGAACAATTTTCTTTATTTGTAATGTTTTTTGTCACCATAAAGCCAACTATGCCATTTTCACCTTACCAGACTATTACCAATTATAGTTTTTGTAAAGTTCACAAAGGTGAGGCTAATGATATCTCAAGTTCAGATGGCAAAATGTATTTGAAGTAACAAAAATCCCATCATATTACAATAAACTGGCAAGAAATGCTGCACTGTAGCAATGATAGGTAGGCAAAGGAGTCTTACTTCTACTGGAATTGTTAACACTTCAGAATATCATACTTCTGTGAATCGCAGCAGTAGAAGCAATAAATATGAACAGATATAAGTTAATTATTACAATTGTTAGCTCTCTGCTTTAAGTTACTTCATAGTCACTCTTGCTGTCCAACAGTCACTCTGCAAATCTCTCTGTGGTATTGTAAAATTCTTTCATATGTCAGACAGTCAAATCGTCCCCTTTCTGACGTACTGACGAATGGCCAAAACCCGAATTTCACGGATCTGTGGTTTTTCCATTTGACATAGTGATGAATGTTATCTCAGTTGGAGGTTTTTTGCTTAATCATTTATAAGTTTTAAATTGTCGAAAATATAATATATTACAATGTCATTTCAATTTTTAATGCTAAGATATACAGATTTGGGCATAAATTGCATTCGTCACTATGCAAAAATGACCAAATGTAGGCTGTAGATTCATCACTAGTTTTTGATTCGTCAGTACGCCAGAAAGGGGACAAAATGACTAACAAAAACATTTCTGAATCTTTAAGTGAAATCTACTCACCCTATATATTTCATTGCTCCCTGTTGATCCACCTGATGCATCAGACCCCCTTCTTTGCAGATCAGACTTTTTCCCTAGGGATGGGGATGACTGGGTACTGTTGGTCCTTGATGGGAAGGGGCTAGTAGGTTCACTTTCATTGTCTGAGTCTGTGCGGACTGAGTTTCTTTTCTGAGATGAGGCATTACTGCCAGTGGACGGTGATGGCGGCCGATGGAATGGACGCATATCATTTGATTTTCTCCCTTTAAACAAAGAAATGCTCCACTTTTAGGTGTTGGGTAAGTATCTATGAAGCGAGCTCACAAACAGACTTTCAATCAAGAAACATAGCACTAAAAGCCACCCCCCTCCCCCCCCCCAAGTTTCATTCTACTAACTACAGTTTAATTTGGGGGCAATGTAGTTTCTGTTTTTTCCAAGGATAGAAGGTAATTTTAGAAGTAACAAAAGGCATGTTAAAGGTTTAGCAATGTCAAATGTTGAACCTTAACCACATAATGCAGAGAGAAGACCACTTGTTAAATGAGTTCATAAAGAGATGAAGGGGTTTAAAGTGATACAAAACTGTCAGGATGAGTCAATCACAACACTCAAACCTTGGCTTACCTCTGGCTGGAGATTGGCCATGAAGGCGACTAATCATTGGTGAGGAACTGGCTGAAGGTGGAAGAGGAGGTTGGCCAGAGTCGGAAATTGATGTCTTACGAGAAGGGAAAAACCAGTCCACACAGGAAAGGGCTGGGATTGGAGGAACTGACAATCTGGAAAAAAGGAATGAAATAGAAGATTGTTGCAAGTACAACACCTATGACATTCTTCATTGGGGTTAACACACCTGAAGGTATAATGCGAACATGCAGATGAGGATGTAGCACACAGTACAAATGTTTATTTTACTGTTTGTACTTCAATAATGACATGTATCACATACAGCACATCTACCTGATTTTTGTGACTCCTATGAAGTCCCTGCTTTTTATTACTCCTATGAAGTGTTTGTTGGTCTTCTATAACAGTAAATACTGCCGGTGTGTCTACTTAACCTTTGTCTTCTTTTTTAAAAGAAATAGGATCTCAATGTCTGCACATTTCAAGGATTTACCTTTCTTCACAAGCAGCAAATACTTCCAGGGACTCCAGATGCTGTAATGTTGCTCTCAGTTGATCCACATAGAATGGGTCTGGATTAACTGTCCCAGTGACACTGTCAAAACAAATTCCAGACCAAAAATATGTTTTAAAACTGTTAGTAAAGAATGACTGTAAGCAAGTGACAGGTAAGGTAGGTAGGTAGGTACGTAGGTAGGTAAAGTTTAACAACACATCAACACATGTATACTATATTGTGTCTTTCAAGTTCTAATACGGTTCAAGTCTTCCCCTTTTATGACACGCGGGGAATACCGTGGGCATATTCTACAACCCCCAGCCCACAGGGGGAGTGACAGGTAAGGACACAGAAGTACTCTGAAGTTATTTTGTTTTCCTTGAATAGATCTTCAACTGTGGTGTTGTTGAACAGAGTTTTTTAGAAAGCATATTTTACTCTTAAGCCAACTGCACAATGTCAAACTGACTGACATGTACTTCTTCACTACATTAACCTCTGCCAAATGGTTTGCTATGGCAGTCACTGTTCATAATCCACGTCTGACTACCTCAGACAGTGCAACTAAAAATACACTTCTTAAAACTTTAATATCATCACTGCCTTATTTACCATGATAAACACTACAACAGCATTTTGCTTCTGCTGAATAGGTAAATGCAAGCATTAGAAACTTAGTAGGTTATTTTTCATAAAACTAATAAAAAGATGCACACTGCATAGGCATAACCTTCAGAACTATATTGGACAGATCCAACATATTGCAAGCCAACCTGACTCCTCTACATAGATTACAAAAACATTGGTGGTCCTGGACACAAATGCAGGCTCACTACCCAACAACAAATGATTATCTAAGATGAGATGTACTACTACACAGTACTTTGATGTTTCATAAATATGGTAAATCAGTGTAATACTAAGCTAATTTGGCCAAGTTACCACACCCTATCCAAAATGGAAAAAAAAGGTCAGGGACCACCCTACAGTCTACTTCCATGGGATCGCAGCATTTCGTAAATCATTGTTTTGTGATGGACCACAGGTTGTGCAGCTCTCTTGTTAGGGCTAGTCACCTTACATAATTAGTAAGCTAGTACACTTCTTCACTACATTAAGCAATATACTGAATGTAATGGGATGATACCTTAAAGAACACAATGTTACTTGCTTACAACCATTCATACTTACGGAAATGCACATCCCCCAGCTTCCAGGAGAACACATAGCACACTGTGCTTCTACAAAGAAACAAACATCAATGGTATGCTAAAAGACATTTCGTTCCAATCAGCAGCATACAGTGTTACATTATTTATAAAAGGTACTTCCTGACCATAGATGTTGAAGTAAGGGAGAAGGATGTCTTGCAATCTCCACTGAAGCCACTCATTTAGCTGTCTGTACAACAACAAAGGCATGGAGCATAATACAAACATTACACTGTTGCTTTTGCCCCAGTTATTGGCAAAGGAACTACAGGTTTCAAAGTCAGGATATAAGGAAAACATAAGGCACCACGACTTATCTCTGTCGTAAAAATGACAAAACTTTCAAAAAATAGATGAAATGAGGTTAAACTTCCTAAGTTGAATGTACACTGGAACCACACAAATCATCTGGATTTTGGTGAACAGCAGAAGCACCTGCCCTTTTTTCGTGACTTCATTGTTTAAAAACACAATGAAGCACTGTGTCAGCATTCTCCCTTACTTTAATTTCTATGTTCCTGACCCAACACTTACAAACTGTACACAAACATGACATATCCTTTTGTAATACATTAAGTGATAACAAGACCAATGAAAAAAAATTCTGAAAACCAGAGGTTAGTGTTTCTGACGTTCCAAGATGTCCTCTCTTTGTTCCAAGTTACGATCAAGGTAACTATAAATATGTTATGTGTTAAGATCAACATTAATTACACAGATGACAGCATGGAAAATCAAATGACTGCCATTGATGTATCGATTTTTGCATGTTGTGATAAAAAACTGGACTTCTTGATGTTACCCTGAATCAGCTGTAGGTGATAAATAACTCGCCTATGACCCACCTATTCAAGCAATAGTATATAGTGCACTCTTACAACTGACAGCTTCAGTATGTCACAACTGATATGCACCCAGTAATTATGGAGATTTAAAAGACCAAAGATGAGACTTTAATGTTCTGTGGACCACTGGTATTCAATAGTTTGCAACAAAAGTATCAATGGTTTACTAGGATGTACATTTTTTCAATGTAGTGACATCACTGAGGACATGTCACATGTCATAACTCTAACACACACGCATTGCCGAACATCCTAACGAAAGCCTTCATTTCAATTCATATTACAGCCACTGTAAAAGTTTAAAAGCTTCCTACAAAATTTTGACTCATATATGCTTTAAAAGATGCAGCTTATCATCCCTGCAAATTTTGCAAGTACACTGAGAGGTTGATAGGTACTACAGTGTAAGTAGACCAAGCAGCAATGGGCAGATATAACAGGACAGAATGTACGAACAAGTAAACCTGACCTGTACCAAAAGGTAAAACATATCTATTCTTGCCGGTGAACACTCCATACATCAAATGGTTTACTGAAGTCATCAAGATTACTACTTGCTGAGGGGCAGGCTGGGTTTAGGTAGGTTTAACTTGTCTCCAAAGTATTCTGAAGTTACCACTCCATATTACACCTTTAATACGGTATTTCGGAATGAATGCAAGTAGCGAACGTCAAAGGTCAAATGAGGGAAATCTGCAGGAACGGACGAAATTTTTTCCACTACCACTGTGGAGCCAGAGGCTATACACAGCCAATGAAAGCCGCTACGCAGACACTCAGCTGATGGCGGGATATGCAAACATACAAAAATACATGTACGTAGGCACGCGATAAGCATACTGTATGTAGGCCTACTGTACATTGTACGATTGTGCCGTACAACATTGTGCAACTCATTAAGCCCCACCGGTACTCAGGATGGTTTATGTTATCGATGCAGTTTAACGAATATTATCATTCATCTATAAATTTCAACATTTAGGCTACTGAGATTTATGGCGGAAATTGATGTATCTATTGATTTAATTCGACTATGGCATGTTGACGGCCTGAAGTACTTTATGAGAAAGCGAGGCTCTTTTCGAAAGGACTACCTTAGCTAAGCTTGTCGCTCTAATCTAACTTAGTGTTTGCCACACTGAAAATGCGCGACCTCATAAATCTAACGTTAGTCCTAGCGTTAACCTTACAACACATTTCCGTTTAGAATGGAAGAAATGTGTGTGATAATGATCACTCGAAAAAAAAAATTGAAGAAACTAATCTACGATTTACCTTCACTAACCATGGAGGCTATCCTTGACAAAGTTCGTTCGTGTCGCCATACGCGAGCTTGTTCACACTGCATATCATGCGTATACGAGTCACTGACGTATGTGCATGCACATCTGCTGTGTAGTACAGTCTGCATGCTTTAACTGTGTATACGTACCCTACGCTGGATGACCGACGTACGCTACGTAACTATGCAGAAGAACTTCCACATATGTCTGCCAGCAATTCAACGTATGAAAAGAAAATTTCCTGAAATGGACAATATGTTCGATTCCTTTTATGGAAAATTATCCAATTTTAAGCGTTTTCGAGAAGGCTTTATATTACTGAAACTTCCATAAAGTTTCAAAGCATTTATAAAGCTACCGGAATCCACTGAGTTTCTTTTAACGAAAAGGAGATTTCCATGAAAGTAGAACTATTAAACACCGCTGAAATGGTGAAAGTCCCTCATTTGACCTTATTTAAAAGGTCATTACGCCTGCGCTGTAGGTGATTCCGAAATACCGTATTTTAATACTATAATTGCACCATTACAGCCAAACATCATCTCTTAAGAAAATATTAAACTTACAAGACCAACAATAAGTAAAAACCATCTGCCCTGAGGTTCAGAATATCCATGGGCAGGGGGTTCCATTGGCCGCACCCTCCTGGTTGGATAAACTTCTCTCCAAATGACCAGCTGACCAACAGCCTGGTGTGTGGCCAATCCATTAAGACTGTAGTAGTTACAGTATAGTGATATATCCAGTAGGTCTTCTGTGGGTAGGTGATTAGCTAATAGATAACCCTTGAAGAGAAAGAAAAACACACAAGTCTGCATCAATAAAGTTTTGGCAAGTCAAACATCAAATGAAATGTCTGAATATTTTACACTGTAATAAATCTCTGACTTAAATATCTCACTGTAATTATGTATCAAACTCACATTTTAATGGCACAATTTGTTATCCTATAACTGACAGACAAATCTTTTAGAAGAAAAGGAGGATGAAATCAATGACTTAGCCTACCTTATAGAGTAGACACGATCCAATGACAACATAAGGTCTCCTGTCGTTGTAATGCTGAACAGACTAAAGATAAGAAACAAGGAACATACCACTATTACATGTATGTACAAACCACTATCACATGTTATAAAACACCTTATTTATTTCTCTACATTTGATTGGAGGATTGGTGGTCACATGCCATGGGTGATTCGGCACTATCATCACGGTCGTGTGTAATCCATCGTGCAATAGTCTAGCATAACACACGGTCGTGCAATAGTCTAGTACTAGAACAGCAATGCTGTTGTGTAGCTCACACAATTTCTCTTGTCTGTTAAAAATAGAAACTCACAAAACCAAATTTAATCATCTTTTCTTCTGCTTCCAAAAAACCTCTTTACCTTACAAAGGCAAATGGGAGGGAAGAGAGGAGCGTAATAATTAATAGAAATCAAAACCCATCTGTAAAATCACAAATGTGTTAAGGAATGTAAACCTGCAACTGACATAGTTTTATGACAGATAGCTACAAATATCACTGCATATTTTCTCATATCAAGCAAGCCTGGCTGCAAAGGCTGTATACACTTTTATTAGCAGCAAGACTGAAAAAAGTTTGTATGATGTACCTATAAACTGTTCAAGTATTGCAAAGTACATTTAATTGCACCTTCGATTCCACAAGTAAACACTGCATGGGTTTGCACTGATCAAAATAAAACAGACTCTCAAAAAGCTCCTACTGCACTTGAACTCAAAACAGTTAAATTGCAATTACTTGACTTGACCAACTCACTTGAACAGAACAGAATGGGAGATATCCCCACAATTAGTAAGTTAAGCCTATTTCCTTTCATGTGTTAAGCCACACTGACCACAGAGTTGCTTCAGACTGTAGAGGCCACTTGATGAACAAACACATGTGTGCTGATGGATTGAATTTCAAACAGCCTGCCTATCCATTTGCAAGATAACAACTGAACACAATACCAAGCACACTGCTATAAGTACAATGGATAAACAGCTAACTGTTCAGCAGGCACAGTGAACTCAGCTCTACAAAAACGGCTTTGAAACCCAACTTAACTTTCCTATAATGGAATGCAAATAGGTAGGTGTTAATGCTCTGCTGATAAACAATCACATCCCAAAATTTCAGCCCAAAATCTCCTCACATCAAAAAGAAGACGACTTTTTGTTGAAAAGTTGACGCCATCAGCCCCATTTTATAACCTCACACATGTGCTGTGTACATGTGTGAGCTAATAACACACGGCTGTGACGTCACAATCACTGCGCGTACGTACAAACTCAATAAATCAACGCAGCTTTGGGGATCGCACATTGCATACCGTACGTAGTAGACACGTAGTTAGCAAACGACAAACGATGGAGCTACCGCATGGACAAACGCCAAAACACAACTTTAACCAACGACTAGATAAAGGTAACGTTAGATAGTTATAAGGTGTTATATAAAACAAATAATGAATGTTTTTCATTCGTGCGATAGTTGAATAACTTCATTCGCTGAAATATTTAACGTTCCATTCAACTCGGCTTCGCCTCATTGAATAGAAAGTTCAATCTTTCAACCCATGAAATAATTCATACTATCGCACTCATAAACATTCATTATTTGTATATTAGTGGTTGTATTATGAAGTTTTAACCTTTCAACCTCTGGTGACCCCAAATGACCTTTGAACTACACTTAAAACAACAGGGATCATCAAGTCAATATGGGCTATCTGCATGCCAAGTATGAGATTCCTCAAAGTTTTCCTTTTTGTAATAGAGTATTTACGAGTGATTTTCAAGGTTTCACCATTTGACCCCAAATAATCTTTGTCCTCCATCAAAATCACTGAGCTTCTACTTAATATGGGTCACCCACATCTCAAGTATGAGATTCAAAGTTTCCTTGCTTGAGGTAGCATACTTATAAGTTTCGGACCTTTGACCCCTGGTGATCCAAAATTACCTTGACCTACAACAAAAACAACAGGCATCATCTACTTAAAAGGGTTATCCACATGCCAAGTATGAGATCCCTCAAGATTACCAATCTTGAAATATCATGTATACAAGCAAAGAAGTCACATACACACACAGACCAACATGTACACACATGGAAATACACACACACACACACCATAAAATAGACTCCTCTGTCTGTGGCAAGGAATCAAAAGGAATGTTTGATGACAAGAATACTTACAATGTCCGCAAAGTCTGCAGCTTCAAAATCTGTTATAGTACTGTCTATGTCCAACTGTAGAGAAATAAATTACACAACTCCAAAGCTTAAAAGACTATTCTATAATAAAATTCTTAAAATCATAACAAGAAAAAACAACAATAACAACGACAATGATAATGGCAGTGACGATGTAATGATAATTAGTATGAACATATGCAAAACCCAGAAATATTGATCAATGTACAATTACAGGAGCTCGCATACCATTACCTTTTAATTATAATGTAACGAATAAAAGTTGAAAGACATTATTTAAACTGATCAAAAGAATCCATTCACCAAAGACACTGGGACATGAAGCTGAGAAGGTATCAAGTCTTAGAACCCAGGTTCTCAAGTGATGGCTTGCAGGCCATTTGCTGTCTGTAAAGTGCATGAAAATGGCCACAGAATAACCAAACAGCCAAAATCTAAACAAAAAATTTATCTTTTTGAATAGCTCAGTACAACAATAGTAGTAAAGAGAAAACTAAAGACCTGAAGCTATGAACCCCTGTTGTAGAATGTCTATGATTAATTTGGTGTTATTCAACATCTCAGAAGTACAGTAACTAGGAGTATCAAATTTAAAAACAAGATCAGAGTTTATAGTCTTAATGCAGCTTAACATGCATCTAGTGTAGCTCTTCCAATAGTATAACCAGAAAGCCCAAAGGCTTAGTGATTCCTTGCCGAATGGGGATGCTTTGTTGCACTGAGGTTTATCCCTCAAATTTATCTTTCTTGACTACATCATTTTATGTTTTAACAATTTGACCTCTGCTGACCTCACATGACCTTTGAACCCCACCAAATATAACAAAAAAGAAAATCTTAAGTGTCTTGAAAGGGATTCAACTCCAATGGATCTTGGATCTTGAAAATTCTTGGAAAATTTTACTTTTTGACCTCCGGTGACCCTAGATGACGATCTTAGGAATACTTGGGATATTTTGCTGTTTGACCTCTGGTGACTCCTGATGACTATCTTGAGAATTCTTGGGAAATTTCACTTTTTGACCTCTGGTGACCCCATATCATGATCTTGGGAATTCTTGGGATATTTTGCTTTTTGACCTCTGGTGACCCCATATAACAATCTTGGGAATTCTTGGGAAATTTTGCTTTTGCTTTTTGGCCTCTGATAACTCCAGATGATGATCTTGGGAATTCTTGGGAAATGTTGATTTTTGACCTCAGTGACGCCAGATTACAATCTTGGGAATTCTTGGGATATTTTGCTTTTTGACCTCTGGTGACCCCATATAACAATCTTGGGAATTCTTGGGAAATGTTGCTTTTTGACCCCAGTGATGCCACATTACAATCTTGGGAATTCTTGGGAAATTTTGCTTTTTGACCTTTGGTAACCCAAGATGACCTTTGACTTCCACCAAAAACAATAGGGTTCTTCCTTACATCATGAGAAATCTATACCAAATATGAAAAGTGTCGGTCATTCCTATCTTGAGATATCGTGATTACGAACTTTTCAGCTGTTTACCTCCAGTGACCTCAAATGACCTTTGACCTTCACCAAAAACAAAAGGCTTCTTCCTGTCAACATGACAAATCTATGTACCATATAAGAAAAGTGTCGGTCATTGCTATCTGGAGATATCGTGTTTACAAGCCATTTACAAGGTTTTCGCAGTTTAACCTCTGGTGACCTCAGATGACCTTTGACCTCTACCGAAAACAATAGGAGTCTTCCTCTCAACATGACAAATCTATATAGGCCATTCCCATCTTGACATATGGCGATTTCAAGGTTTTCGGTCTTTGACCTCTAGTGATCTCAAATGACCTTTGACCTCCACCAAAAACAATAGGATTCTTTCTCTCAACATGACAAGTCAATATACCAAATATGAAAAGTGTCTGTCATTCCTATCTTGAGATATTGTGATTAACGAGCTTTTCGGCTTTTTAACTCCGGTGACCCCAAGTGACCTTTGACCTTTACCAAAAACAATAGGCCTCTTCCTCTCAACATGACAAACCTACATACCAAATATGAAAAGTGTCGGTCATCCCTATCTCGAGATATCGCAATTACAATTTTTACTGGTTTTTGACCTCTGGTGACCTCAGATGACCTTTGACCTCCACCAAAAACAATACGGTTCTTCCTCTCAACACGACAAATCCATACAGGCCACTCCTATCGTGAGATATCATGATTTCAAGGTTTTCGGTCTTTGACCTCTGGTGACCTCAAATGACCTTTGACCTCCACCAAAAACAATAGGATTCTTTCTCTCAAGATGAAAAACCTATATATCAAATATGAAAAGTGTCTGTCATTCCTATCTTGAGATATCGCGATTACGAGCTTTTCGGCTTTTTACCTCTGGTGACCTCAAATGACCTTTGCCCTTCACCAAAAACAATAGGGTTCTTCCTCTCAACATGACAAATCTATATACCACATATGAAAAGTGTCGGTCATCGCTATCTTGAGATAGCGCGATTACAAGCCATTTATGAGGTTTTCGCAGTTTAACCTATGGTGACCTCAGATGACCTTTGACCTCTACCAAAAACAATAGGGTTCTTCCTCTTAACATGACAAATCTATATACCAAATATGAAAAGTGTCGGTCATCCCTATCTCGAGATAACGCGATTACAAGGTTTTAGGTTTTTGACCTCTGGTGACCTCCGATAACCTTCGACCTCCTCCAAAAACAATAGGGTTCTTCCTCTCAACATGACAAATCTATATACCAAATATGAAAAGTGTCGGTCAATCCTATCTTGAGATATCGCGATTACAAGCAGCGTCACAAACACACATACACACACACTATTGAATTTCCTTCAGAGGACCTCAAATCCATTGTTCAGGTCCTCGGTCTGATAGGAAGACAAGTTCACACACACACACATACACACACACACACAACATCACCATCGCATAGATTCCTTGCCTGCCTACGGCAAGGAATCAAAAATGAAAGCATGTCTGCTTTTAACAGGCACCCTGTGCAACTATTCTACTAGTATAGTAATGGAAGTATGTCTGACTGTCCTAAGAATTTCGATTATCCTCAAACTTTGCATCACCTGTTACAGACAAAAGGTCACTCTACTAAACACTCATCTGATTGAAATAAACCATCAACTTTACGCGTCAAATGAAACCTTTTCTTTTACCTTGACTTGGTCTGGCAAGTTGAGCCACCTGACTCCTGGTAGCATCTGAAGAAAGATATCCTCTTGGTGAGGGGGGTCTCCAAGAGAAGTTTGATCCACCTTCTCCCTATTTGAGAGAAGCTGGAACATGAGGAGATTGAAGAGATGATTCAGTCGGCCATGGTTAGCTTCATCACAAAAGGCACTTGAAAGAAAACAATAGTAAGGAATCCAAAGTAGACATGTGATGCATACATACACAACATATTATGTTCCATGCATAATATAGAACCATCTTTGCAGTACTTCTTTGTAGATACACAAAACTTCAATTTGTCCTTAACTTCTTGTCCAGGCAACCTAACCAGAATGTCTGCGGTGATGGGCAGTGCCAGATGGTGGGCTGAAAAACCTTGACATGCACTACTGTAGTACATGAGATTTAGATTTTTTAGTTTGACCTCTGGTAACCTCAAATGACCTTTGACCTCTATCAAACACTGTAGGATTATTAAACTTGATATGGAGCATCTACATGAAAAGTATGACATCCCTCAAAGTTATCCTTCTTGAGTTATCATGTTTATCAGGTTTTCCCAATCTGCTCTCTGGTGACCTCACATAATCTTTAACCTCTACCAAATTCACTATACTTCTTGAACTCAATGTGGAACACCTACATCTTACGTGAGGGATCCCTAAAAGTTTCACTTCTTGAAATATCATATGTACTAGTTTTTACAATCTAACTTCCAATGACCTCAAATGACATTTCATCCCCATTAAATAAAACAGCAATCTTTAATTCAATGCCAGCCATTTGCATGCTAAGTATGATATCCCTCAATGTTATCCTTCTTGCACCAAGTTTATGAGTCTTTCACAATTTCACTTCTGGTGGCCTCAAGTAATGTTAGGTCTCCATGAAAAGTAAGAGGCTTCTTTAACTTAATGTGGAGCTACCAACCTTCTAACTGGGAGATCCATCAAGGTTACATTCATAAAAAATCTTGTTTACAAGATTTTCACCATATGACCTCTGGTGACCTTATATGACCTCTGACTGCCACCAAGAAACAAACTGGTTATTGTACTCAATATATGGCATTTGCATGCTACGTACCACATCCCTCATCACTGGCCTTTTTGATATCATGTTTACAAGCTATAAAGCATCACAAACACACACACAAATGTACAAACTTGCCCTCATGATTGCACTGAGAGTCCTTAGGTTTTTAGCAAGCATTCAAAACTAAAGCAACAACGCAACTCAAATCAGGTTTAACATTAGGTCAACTTTGTCTATGGTCCTTTAATGGCCTATGGACATGTTAATGTCATACCTGCATATTTGATGTAAAAAGCATTAAAATGTTAAAAATAATTACAATTCCCATTAATATCCATCAAGTATTTACTGTTTTACAAGACAATTACTGTTTTTGCACTTACATCTTGAATAAACATGATCTGCATAAATGCAAATTTGTGATCTGGAAAGAGGAACTCAAAAGATATATGTCATGTTATCCTTTGTTAAATCTTCACTCCAAGGACAGTTGTGATGTTGGCATGCCCTGAGCGGCTTATTTTGGCAGTAGCAGTTATTGACTACTTTGAAAATGTTCACATTAAACAACAAACTAGAAACTAGCTGCTACGTAACCAACAGACAGTTTATAAAGGATTAACAAAGAAATTGGGCAACACCCCACATCAAAAGTTTTGCATATCTAATGTGAAATCTTAGAAATATGTTTTATTATTATACTTTGAAGAGGTATACCTTGAGTAACACATCTGTTTGGTTATATGTACACACACATGGTGCAACCCTCTTCTCTGCCCCTCTCCTACAATATGTCCAGCTTAGCAAAGATTTCAAGCTGGATGTACCAATCACATTGCACACTTTGTGCTATAGGAGAGACTTGTACCATTTGCCTCCATGTCAACACACTACAACCCTACATTTGTTCAGATACTGCGCTGGGCAGCACTGACATAATGAAACCTTGTACCATCATTTGCAACATACACTTGGTTTAGTTTCATAAACAGCAGTTTCATTACAAAAGCAGTCCATTTATTTCTGTACACAGCCATTATAGCAACTGGCCAACACTGGCACAAGACAGCAGGTGAAAGACACACAACTTTTAAGCCAACAGAAATAAAAAAGGCAAGGAACTGAGACTTCTCTTCCATGATCACATTTCACATGCATTATGTTAACCATGAAGACAATTGTTTCTTTCATTGTTGGCTGCTTAAATGTTTAAAAGAGGATGGCATATGTCGTGTAATTTACAAGCTACTCCTTCTAAACTACTTCTTACCTGTTCAAAGACAAGAACATGAAGCTCATTAATTTGGCAATTTGTTGGGCGATACACTGTACTTGATGCTGTGATGCATTCTTGGCAGGAAGAGCTACTACTAGCAGTTCTGAGCACCATTTGTAGTATCCTACATGGACTAACTCCTCTCCAACCAGTAAAGATGTTCTGAAATATATAAAGATCAGTATCATTCACTTTGTACTCAGGGTGGGAGATGTTAACTTTCTGTTGTCACCAAAATAAAACCAATCATGATAATTTGATAATCACTCTAATTTTCCTAAAACAAATTTGATAGAAGTTCCCAGCTCTTAATTGACTATTGAAGTATAATCAACACATTATTGGCCCATCTCGTTTTGCTAGAAAACGTACTGCTGCTGCATTCCTAGCTTACTGTATTTCTTCCAAGTTTAACCAGTAATCACAGCCCACATCTTTAGCAAGAGTGTGCAGCTGTCCACTTGGCCACAAAAACACAGTTAAGTCAAGACAAGTTCTCGTGACATGTTCAATGGGTTGAAAACACTAACACAAGCACCACCTCTAACCCTTCAAGCAGGCATTTGTTTTTGGTTTTGCCAGTTGCACTGTACAGTTTAACCCTAATGCACCTAACTCAGCTACTCACATTTAAATATTTACGACAGAAAAGGGTACACATTCGATACAAGTTGAACAACCGGGATATGCATTGCAATGCAGGCAGCTGAATGTACTATGAGACTGGTAATGTGGTACTGAATTTGTGTGTTTAAGGATCCGAAGATAGGATTTTTTGGTGCAACCCTACAGAGATTTGAAAAGCGGGCTTTTCAAAAGGCTGCATGGGTCAGCAGGTATGGGTGTTCAAATGCTGGTCAAACCCATGAAACCACCCATGAAACCAAGGTCGGCTCAAACCCACAAAATGCAGGACAGATGGGAAGTGTGACATTATGTTTTTGATTTGCTGCTTGTACCTACAATTCCAGCTGTTGCCTTATTTTTTGCATTAGTAACAGTGGGGTTTTTATATAAACATGCATGTTACTTTCTATGGTATAAACTGTGCCTTGTACTGTGCATTTTTGATTTACAATATCTGATGACCCTGATGTGTAGCATATGCATCATGTACTGCTGTATGAAACTATAACACTTGAAAATAGAACCTGTGAGAATACACTCTGTGTGTATGTAAAGGCAATACATGGTCGAATGGTGTGAAATAGTATTGACTGCATTGAAATATTGTGGGCTTTGAAGCATTTCTCTCAATAGTGTTATGCTTTACAACACAAAAATTCTGGCCAGATGTATTGGCTAATTTGCTAAAAAAGTGCCATCATTTTGGGTGTAGGCATTTTCATAATTCAAAAAGGGGATAGCATCCCCCTCCCCTCACACCCCTCCCAGGCCGGCGGTCCACGAACGGACAGGTCAGAGGTGGACCTGCATTTTGCCTCTTTGGACTTGGGAGCTATGTGTACTTCTGTGTACAGTACCATGCATCATGTTCTTGCACCATACATCAATTTTCTACACAGCTACTGCATAGCCTAATGATGTATAGGTGTTTGAATACAATTACTGACCTTAACTGCACTAACTTTACTGTAAGTAATTCTACTGCACATTTCACTGGAACTTCTCAGTAAAACATGGACACAGTCTAAGGTATCCATATTTTCATACATTACAGACCCTATTCATGACATACAATTATAAAGCGCCAATATGTTTGGCTATCTCCTCCCTGGAAAAGTGTTGCAAGAAAATATCGCTATGATAAAGAATTCTTGATATATCGCCAAACCTTACTTTGGGCTTCATAATATAAATATGAACACTGATGAAAGTTGTTCACAATTGAACCAAAATGTTTTTATGATTTGATAAAATATTCTAAAATGATATGTATCCCCTCCATCCCATATCGTGGTGAGGAATAGATATGTGGCAAATGTGAATTAACCCTAACCTTAGTGAATTACCCTAACCTTTGGCAACCTAAATTTAAGTATCTTAGTGAATTTACTCAATAACCTATCCAAACCTATGAAACAGCCATGTTATATTTTACTTCTTACCCTGTTATTCTGCTATCAGTGATGTTGAGAAGCATATCACCAAGTGTTACATACAATCCATGAATGACATGAAGCTTGCTAGCTGCATCTTTACACGGATACTTGTATAAAATTTCCTGTAAATAAACACAAACATTACAAGTCATATAATTTAAACCAGAATGCCAAAATGCATTGAGGTTTCGATGATATGTGTTCTAGGCTAGCCTAGGCCTATTCCACATAATGTCATGACGTCCCACAGTTAGTTACTGGTCAAATGCTGTCTGAATGTGTTGGAAAAAAATATAGTAAACTTTTTGTGGTTCCGTATTTAATTATCTTTGGGAATTCTTGGAAAAAATTTTTGTTTTGACCTCTGGTGACCCCAGATGAAGAATTTTGTAAATTGTAATATATTTGGACTACATCAGACTAGCAGAGCTGCCAAGCTCTAAACTGACATTTCCTTTCAAAATTTGCAGTCAACTTTCTATCAAAAATCCATAGGCCTAAGTAGGCCTAGGCTAGGCTAACACAAAATACTGGGCTAGGCTTGACACAGAAGTTTGTTAGCCTACATAAGGCAGCCATGCAACTTTTCCACCCAATGATCATCTTAGTATAACATAAAGAGCTTCCTACATGCTCCCACATAAAGGTTTTAATGAATGATAGCGCTTCATGGCCTAATGTTAATACACAACCTATGCGACATTATGTTAGGCTGTTCATTAAATGTCACTGACAACCAATTGTTTGTCAAAACTTGAACTCCTTCTACCCTATAATATATTTATGCAGAAAATATGAATGTGTGAACTGAAAACTAGCATCCTGCTAACAACTACTTATCAAGACTGCGTACTCACTTATTGTGATTGATCCTGGGCCCTGGTGCACTTTACATCTGGGCTCAACTCCCAATACCGTCACTCCACTTAACTGTATTCCTTACCTTTCTGTACTAGATTGCCGATTGCACATGATTAGGCCTAGTCAGGGTAACCCTGCCGGGGGTAACACTGCATTTGGTCCTTTTCACTTACACGCCGGGGATATGTGAAAAGACCAAATTTAAAAACGTCCCTTGCGTCAGGGTTACCCTGACTAGCACAGGATATGAGTGTTCACTTAGCCCAGACACTTGGGCATAGTAATGCACAGTTTGACGGTATGCATGCTGAGCATTGCATGGTATACTTATACGGCATTCCAATGGGGTCGGTGAAGCAATGCATTTTTTTCTTCGGAAGAAGATAGTGCCACATTATATCTGCTTATCTACGCTGAATAACCAAATAACGCTCACTGTGCACACCGTGATCACACCACCCCAATGGAAAGCTCTAATACAGTGCATGTACATTATGTAGCTTGCTCAAGTACCGTGCATGCAACTATGTCAGACACAGGGATTACATATTAGCTGTTTGTTGTAACCAGATAAAGATCTTGGTTTTGAGTGTTTGACCCTCAGAGACCCGCCCAGATGATCTTTGACCCCCTACCAAAAGCAAAGGGTTCTTTTGTCTCACCATAACGCATCTGCATACTTGTATGAAATTTATCCAAGCTATCCCTTCCCGTCTCGAGATATTCTGTTAACAAGGTTTTAAGAGTTTTGACCCTGGTTGACCCCAAATGACCTTTGACCTCCACCAAAAACAACAGGGTTGTTTCATCACACCATAAGGCATCTACACATTAAGTATGAATTTTATTCATGCTTCCTAGCTTGAAATATCATGCCTAACAAACTTTTCAGGGTTTGAAACCCTGGTGACCCCAGATGACCTTTGACGCTCCACCAAAAACAATAGGATAGGATTCTTTGTCTTACCATAACACATCTACATACTAAGTATGAAATTTATCTAAGCTTCCTAACCTTGAGATGTCGTGTTTAACAAGGTTGTCAGGGTTTGACCACTGGTGACCCCAAGATGACCTTTGACCGCCACTAAAAACTATAGGGTTTTCCTCCTACTATAAGAGGCATCAACAAACCAGATTTGAAATTCATCAAAAGCTTCCTACCTTGAGATATTGTTGTTTAAAACAAGGTTTTCAGGTCGGTTTGACCCCACCACCCAGTGACCCCAGTATGACCTTTGACCCTCCGCACCAAAAAATGATAGGGTTCTTCTTCTTACCATATATGCATCTACATACCAAGTATGAAATTTATCCAAGCTTACCCTACCTTGAGATATCGTGTTAACAAGGTTTTTTGGAGTATTAATTACCCTCCAGTGACCCCAGATGACTTTTGACCTCCACCAAAAACAATAGGTTCTTCCTCTCAAATATGGGCATCTACAAACTAAGTATGAAATTTATCCAGGCTTTCAACCTCAAGATATCGTGTTAACAAGGTTTCCAGGGTGTGACCCCACATGACCCCAGTAATGACCTTTGACCCCCACCAAAAACAATAGGGTTCTTTCTCTCAGAATATGGTGGCATCTACATACTAAGTATGAAATTTTATCCAAGCTTCCTATCTTGAGATATCTTGTTAACAAGGTTTTCAGGGTTTGACCCCCGTGACGGACCCCAGATGGACCTTATGACCCCCCACCAAAAACAATAGGGTTCTTCTTCTTACACCGATAACACATCTACATACTAAGTATGAAATTTAATCCAAGCTTCCTACCTCGAGATATCGTGAGTTAACAAGGTTTTTCAGGTTTTGACCCCCAGGTGACCCCAGATGACCCTTTGACCTCCACCAAAAAATGATAGGGTTCTTCCTTCTTACCAAAATGCATCTACATACCAAGTATGAAATTTATCCAAGCCTTCCTACCTTGAGATATTGTGTTAACAAAGTTTTCGGGGTATGGCCCCTGGTGACTCCAGATGACCTCTGACCCCCACCAAAAACAATAGGGTTCTTCCTCTCAATATGGGGCATCTATGTACCAAGTTTGAGAACCGTCAGAGTTTCCCTTCTTGAGATATCGAGTTAACGAGCAAAGTGTCACAAACACACATACACACACACACACACACACAAGTCGATTTAACATACAATCCGAGGACCTCATTGTTATTTCCTTTGTGTTTACTTCCTTAACCCTAACCTTGACAATAGACTCTCTATTGTTCAAACTTTCGAGGACTTGACAAATCTATTGAATTTCCTTCAGAGGACCTGAAATCCATTGTTCAGGTCCTCAGTCTGATAGGAAGACAAGTTCACACATACACACACACACAAACATACACACATACATACACACACACGCCATCACGAATGCATTGGTTTCTCTTATCATCGAAACCAAAAACCAGAAAACTTTTTTGACAACTTCTCAGCACACATGTTCACACAGCACTAAAATAAATCAGAAAGAAATCCCACATTTCTTTTGGGTAGCATTTTAACTGATGTTGTATATTGACAATTATGTTTACAAGCTTTCCTTCTGTCCAACTCACATCAAATTATTTATGCAAAGGTCTAACCATGTTATTTTATACTACCAGTCTACCACTTACAGATGACAAAAGAAGGGTTTTACAGACAATAATGTTTACCAATCCTAACACTGAGTGGTTTTTTTTTGAAAAAAAAAAAAAAAAACATGTCCCAACCCATCATTAGTGAGACTTTGTTACTGTATGGCCCATGGATTAAGTTTCTACCAATACTTTTCAGTTCCCAAATAGGAAAACTACTAAATCACTTGCCAATGACCTTTATATAGTAATGGTAGCTTTACAACTTTAAGTATTGTCAGGGACTGACTATTTTGAATGCTTCTACACACAGTAATTCAGCTTTGGGAAATGTCCTACACCACAGTTTGTCTGTACACCATAGTTTGTCTGTACACCATAGTTTGTCTTACACCATAGTCTGTCTGTACACCATAGTTTGTCTGTACACCATAGTTTGTCTGTACACCATAGTTTGTCTGTACACCATAGTTTGTCTGTACACCATAGTTTCAATGAATTAACTGCTCCCATACTTACTGTATCTTTCTACAATTTTTACCTTACCTTTGAATCCTCCTTATCAGAATCTCGTAACATGTTTAGGTACATAATGGCATGTGGAACATCTCCAAATGAGTTGTTTGTGTTAACGTCGTCTGGTTTATCTGTCAACAGTTTAATAATCTTTCCATTTGGTGGTGATACCTTTCTGTGGTTTAAAGAACCATTTGGAAGAACTGACACAGGTCTTTCAAGCTGCAAATTAATCTGAAGTTGTGAAATGGAAGCAATTATAATGGTGGTAATAAAACTGAGCCCAATATACATTTAAAGATGTAAGACATAAAGGATAAGTGGTTATTCTGCTACACTACATCAGTTGTAATGAAAGACTATGATCCCCTTTTGAACTGAAATTAAACAGTATGTTACAAATCAACTGCACATCATATGGGAGAGAAGTCAGTTCGTGGGGGGCCTGTGGACAGTATGGACCCTCTGCCATGATGTTAGTGACAAGGTAAAAAGGTATTCAAGTTAACACAATAGGGCTCCAAAACAAGCTTTTCCTCTCTGGAGCTAAAAACAGCTTCTGATGACCTTCATTTTGAAGATTTTCTGGAGCTGTTTTCCTGTTGTCTGGAGCTGTTTTCAGTTTTTCATAGAAATCACTGTTCCCTGCATGTAACATTCTCTGATCATTGCCCGAATGTTACTTGTGCATTTAGTAAAACAAAGTCAAAATAACGGAGACGGGAAATAAGACAAAGAGTATTTTATGGTGTAACACCAGGCACTACTAAGCATGGTGTGGTCACTCCATCTCTGAAAAACTTAGAAGGGCTGGGTGCAGGTAGGGCTATGGCAGGTTTACATTGACCTCAACGCCACCTTGAATGTGGAGGTGGAAGGGGGGGGGGGAGGGAGGGCACAGGAGTTCATAAATTCTATTGCCTTATGCATCTGGTGCTATTTTTAGCGCCAGACAAACACCCACTTTTCTGGCGCAGTTGCGGCTGTCTCTGGCGCTTTTGCGCCAGAGCGCCAGCCTATTTTCGAGCCCTGACACAAGATATATCAATCTTTCAAACTGAAGGAATGTAAAATAAGTACAGGCTATCAGTAAGTAACTATAAAAGACTGTGAATGGATTGTTTTTCATCCACAAACCTGGGCTTCATTTTCTCTTTCATCACTGCCAATGATTTAAGACACCTTATCAACTTACCTGGCTCTCAGATGATAAGGAAGACACAACCTTGTCAATTGATTTCAGAGTTACTGGTATGCCATTTATTGCTGTAATAATGTCACCTGAAATAAACATACAAGCTGCTATAAGCATATGCAAAAAAGCTTAGTTAATAACAATCTAACCACAATGTATACCCAAAATTTGTCATCTAGATGTGTATGGGGGAATCACCTTCAAATCTCTTCAACAATCCACAAATTAAAGCAATTTTGTTTCAACAGACAATTGTAGAATATTTGTAATTTGTATTTTCAATTTCTTGTGGAGTTTTTCCACATTGATTTTCAATTAGGAGACTTAAATGCACAAAGTTATCTTACAAGATGAAAGGTGGGGTACTGTAACACTAAACATGTAATATAAGCCCTTTTACAGAGTTGTAGCAGTTCCGTCCCCCTTCTCACCCTTAAAATAACAGAGTAACTGGAGTGAGTGGAGTCAAGTCACAAAAATAGCTGTAGTTCACGTGCTGCAAATAAAAAAAAAAAAAAAAACTTGGCTACAACTCTGCCCATTTATGAAAGCCCTTTCCATCGGTAAAAAGAGTTGTGTGAGCAAAATCTATGGAATCATATCTGTAAAATTCTCAAAATATCTCCATAATATGTAAAGCTGGGTTGATCTGTACCTTGAAGCAAAAAATTGTGGAGAGTAGCACTAAGCTGTACTTGTACACAAAAAGGTTAACCCGATGATACCTAATAAACTCTTCAGGCAACAAAAAATATATAATTTGTGTACATGCACCTCACCTATAAGTATATCTCCTGTGGTAATTGCTGATCCATCTGGAAGTAATGCATGGACTGAAACCCTGTTGTCCTCTTTGCCATCAGAAGTGTTGGTATGGCCATTTTGGTGAAGAGTTCTACCAAAAATATCTACCCCAACTTTACCAGTAACTATACCACATAACCTTTGAAGCAATGGTCCATGATCACCCTGGGTGTTGTACGATAATTTCAAAACAACTTCCTTTGTGACTTTACAAGAGATGTTTCCATTTTGTTGACCAGTGGGTTCAACTTTTCCATTCTTCTTACCATCTTTTGTTCTTTTAGGTAAAGGAGAAAATTTCTTTCCTTTTTTATTTTCTGTCCTCATCAAAGAAGGCTGATTCTCAATCCAATCTGAACTTTTTCCCTCCTTAGCAGTGTTGGAATCCACATATATGAGTTCCCCGGTTCCCTTGTGGACTGAATCATGCCATACTGGTTTTAAAGCACTGCAAGAAAATAATTAAATAATTTCAAATATAAAGTTGATTACAACTTATCATCAGTTTAGAACAGTAAAAACTCTGCATCAGTAAAAGTGGCACTAAAGCCCACCATGCACTACATGACTTGGCACATTTCAACTTGATTGTCACATCACCCAAAATCATGGACAGCACATGGATGAATGACAAAGACCAATTGTTTAAGGTCAGTTTTAATTGGTGTTGGTCAGAGTAAGGGAAACTGGACTGTTCATGAAGCTGTAGGTTCTCAAAATACTGTGGTGCAACCTTGTCAACATGGGCACGAAGGGGGTAGCAAAACATGCAAAGCTGTAGAGTGGACAGGAAAGCTTTATTCAACAGTGAGAGTAAAGATGGCAGGATTTTCCTTAGCGTTTCCCTTCTCTGGACAATGGTGAACCAAATGTGTTGGAATAATTTAGAAAACCAGCTTAACTTGCTACACTGACCTGTCTAAATTTGTTGGGTCTACAGAGCTCTGAGTTTGTCTCTGTTACACTCAAAACTCAATTGGCTAAACCTAAAAATATCCATGCAGCAAATAACTCATAATTTCTTAAGTTATACTTACACATTAGTTTGACAGTGTTGGCCTATAATTCACTGATACAGTGCTCAATCCTCTTTTATAATCTATGCCTCGGATGGGAGGGGGTGGGGAGGGGAATTACCCGACACTTCTTCAGAGTTGGGAGTCCTGGCCAGGAATCAAGCAGTGACACCATCTTTCCTTGGAATTGTGACTCCTGGGTAGTTTAACCAATACTGTCATTGAAAGTATGCACAAAAATCATATTTTGGAGTTCTTACATGTATTATTTGAAGGTCACAGCATTATAGCACGTAATCATGAGTCGATCAGTATCATGAGTCAATCACTGCTTTCTAAACACTGGTATAGTGTGTAGGTGCAGTGTGATTCCAACATAAGCATTACCTGCAATGCATATTCTTTAAACAACATCAAAACAAGTACTTGCCTTACCAATTTCCATGTCCAAAGCAAAAATATTACTCACAGCAAAATTTTCAAGTTTCAGCATAAGAATGAACTAGAAATTTGCAAACATTACCAAAAATGGTGATCAAAATGTCTTTGATGAAGCTTTCAGTAAAAATTTTTCATAGAAACAACATTCTCTTTGTTTACTAACATTATTATTCTTAAATGTGGTAATTTATAGTATTTATTTCTTCTTTTTCTGTAGTGATTGACTCAAGATTCCTTCATAAACGTTGTTTTGTTTACCACCACCTTCAATTCAAAACTCACTTTCTACAGATTACCCCCAAAATATAGCAAAATCAGGAAGACACATTGGAAAGTACTGCAAAGTTTCATTTCACTAAATGTTTTTGTATTTTTATTATCACAATGTCTGTTATGTGATTCTCATAATACCCTGAGTATACAACACTGTGGCCCTTCTGCTATTTTTTACTCATGTAATTGCAAACTACAGTATTCCCTCTTCAGTTGTTCACTATGGTTGTAATGTTCCACACTGCCAGTTAGGTACTTCAGCCAATGAGAAGCATGTACTGTAGTATAACTGTAGTAGTGTTTTAATGTATTCTTTGGTAGGATAGTTGTGTCCCATTGTAGCCACTTAGGCATGTCCATGAGTCACTTATGAAGTCATTTGTTGGAAGTCAAAACTCCTTCAGAATTGCAAGTAATAGGGTCAAGGAACCCGACATCAAAAATAGTGGAGTCGCCCAAGACTTGCTACAATATAAATCACATATTACAGGGTTGATAAGGACATCTAAATGCCTTGAGTTTTCTATGACCTTCTCATGACCACACTATAAATTGAAATATCCATGACTAAATAGGCCTATACTTGCAGGATAGAAATGCCTGCTGTATATGCAATGTTAAAAAGAAGTTACAATTTCCTTTTAAAACAAAATACCATGACATTTTCATGAATTTCATGTTTGCAGGAACACGACCTTACATAGGCGTAGGAGGCAGGGGGCTGCAGGGCTGCAGTCCCCCCACCAAAAATTTTTGTGACAATGCTGAGAATTTTTCGGCCACCTAGTGAAAGAAATATAATGCAATGATGTAGCTAAAGGTAATCAACAGCTAAAAAAATCTTCCTTGGTAATTAAAATAAAGTTCTGATTTGAAGTGCACCAACAACTGTATTTGGTATAAATTCACCAGTGTGTTTTTTAATGGTTAGTTAGTTAGTTAGTTAGATTGGATTTAAGGACACATCAACATGAATGTGTTATGTAGTGTCAGCTAGATAGAACAGGGTAAAGCTAGGGTAAAACTAAAACTAAAAAGGAATTAAAACATTGGGCAAAATCCTAAAGTCTTGACAAAAGCAAATGGGGGGGGGGGGTCATGTCAAAATTTCCTGTAAAGGCCACTTTCTTTGAGAAAATCCAAGATGAGAGTAGGGTCCGTGTGTTCAAACAATGTCTTCAGGTCTGGTACACTGTAATATTTCTGACGAATATAGGAGTATTCATAGCAGTCGACGAGAATGTGACTGACGGTGACATCGCAATCACAGGGGATACAATACGGTCTCTCTTCCCCGTGGAGTAAAATAATAAGCATGTGTTAGGTAAGTGTGACCGATTCGTGCCCTAGTCAGTACGAAATCATCTCTCCGTTTTCTAGGGGTTCCATTTTTTAATGGTTAAACTTATATTATGATTATCATTGGTGTATTTAGCGGGGCCATTGGGCCATGCCTCCACCCCCCACTGATGCTGATTTTCTTTTTTTTAGTACTTAAAATAGGTAAAACTGCAACACAAATTTACAGTACTTCAAAGGTAGCATATGTAGAACTAGCCCTTGAACAGGACCCAGCATTATGTTCCTATACTATACAATCCATTTCTGGGCCCTTGCCTGGTACACACAATATTTCGACTCATTTGCCGACCTTGGCCAAGATCGTCAACCCTCAAGTCCCTAAAAAGTTACCTTTTCTCACCAAATTTTCCAAAGATGATCTCTGGCATCACACAGTCTTCAACAAATTCTTTTTCATTACTTGACCATCGGGCTAGCTGTTCTCTTAGTCTACTTGTCTGCATGAATATCTACTTATTTTAATGTGCCTTTGAACTCCTTTATGGAGGAGACTTCGCAAGGGTACTTGCCCGGCGGGCTATGATATTGAAAAATGCATTGCCCCAGTAAGATTTTACTTGTCCTGGAATGTTGGGCGGGGGATTTGTCAAAGTCTGCATCACATCCACCTACCACATAAGTCTCTCTTAAAACTAAGATGTGCAAAAGGTAAATTTTAACTCAATAAATCCAAACATAAAGTTAATCCAATGTAGATACTTTGAACAGCACAGCAGCTGACTTGTTACGCACTGTTACCATATTTTAGAAATGGATTTCCTGATTTACGCAAATAAATTTCCTGGGATCCAGGGACCATTTCCCAAAATTCACTGGTGCTGATGCAACAGGCTCTAGTCTGACCTAACCACTGTTGGGTAATTATAACGATCTCCTCTTTCTTTCCCCAACTTTACAAAATGTTTCCTAAAACTGTGAAAGATTGTAGGTCCAAATTTCCCAAATATCGGGACAAGTGAAAACACTGTTGTTACCTGACCTGGGTTGGTTGCTGAACAGGTTAAAGACCAAAAAATGAAGGTCTTTTCCTGATTTTTGCTATGAAGTTGGTAGTTTTAAACATGTAAGAAAGTAACTACAGTATTTAAGAAGGGTTGG
The DNA here is from genome assembly GCA_029531755.1 of Holothuria leucospilota. Classification (NCBI taxonomy): domain Eukaryota; kingdom Metazoa; phylum Echinodermata; class Holothuroidea; order Aspidochirotida; family Holothuriidae; genus Holothuria; species Holothuria leucospilota. The sequence continues at coordinate 41,771,706 of CM055975.1, forward strand.
AAGCATTGTGTTCTCGTAAAATTGTCAAGTGAATCATATTATTACATTTTAGAACCAATTTCCTTGTTGTGGCTTAAATGGTTTGTACATGCAGGCCAGTGACCATAGTAAGGAGTGACTAGAAGGAACAGATTTCACGGCCACGTTCAGTGACTAATGTAGCACCAGACTGCAAGTAAGGACACTTCATTTTTCAAAAATTTTCCCCTTAGACCCCTACCGAGGCCAGCTATCACGCTACATAATGCATGCCCCCACCCCCATGACAGAAATCCTGGCTATGTCACTGTTATTATCATTATTATTGTAATGACTTCCCTAAAAATTATAGTCAATATGGAAGGGTAGTAACATGGAAAATGATTGTAGCCAATGTCAATGCTGCCAAGTCTCATGCATTGGGCATGAGACTCACCCATTTGAGGTCAATCTCATGCTCTCAAGCCAGCATTTGGATATCTCACACAAAGTAGAGGATGTGAGGATTAAATAAACTCTGCAAAAGCATGATCAGTCTATTGAAAACACAACCGATGACAGTCCAGTCTATTCCTACACCTGTCTCCCACCTGTACGTCGGTCCTGTGACCCGCACAGGCAGTGACGTAGCTACAGGGGTGCAGGGGGGCAATTGCTTAGATTGTCTCTCGGATAATCTCACTCTGCTTGCTCACTCAGACTTCGCAGCCCTGCTATGTAATTAGCATGAGGTGTGATAACCAATGAATGCCTAGGCCAGACTATACTAAAGGGACCGCAATTCGGCAGGGACCGGAATTCTTTCAGTCCATACCAATCGTACTGCATCGCGCATTCGTGAATGTGACCGAATTCCAGTCCCACCATGCTATATAATGGTGGTACCATGAGTCGGTCAATCAAAGGAATTTTCACTAAAAACATACATAAATGGTAGAAATATGTCATTTAAACTCATCCATTATTCTCATGAACATGTTTTCTCTTGATCCTGAAAGTCTGAGTGAATTTCGTAAACAAACTTCAACAAGACGGAGAAATTTCGACCACAGGTTTCAGATGCCTTAGGTTCAAGAACGGTACCTTGAGTTGGTCACCGAAATATTATGAAAGCCCATAAAGCCCATAAGAGTGGTATCAAAATATATTCATGAATGACATCATCATTATAAAAACAAATCATAAGATGTTGCAAGGAGACCATTTGCAGTGATATGAAGGATTGTTTGAAATATTTTTTTGGGGCCATTTAAAGAAGGTATCAAACCGCCTTTACGTAACACTAAATGTTGGCTAGGCTGGGTGAATTTCTTCTAAAAACTGGGAGTAAATGCTTATTTTTGACAGAGTTTGAGTTGTGGTCATGTAGTGCTGGAGTTTCCTCACTGTCGTATGTTTATTTGTTGGCCATAGCTTGCCTGACTTACATTTTGTATGCAGTGACCGACTCAAGGTACACTCACTAGGCTATATAGGGGGCCAGTCAAGTCGCCCCCTAGCAAAGTCGCCCCCTAACGAAGTCGCCCCCTAACGAAGTCGCCCCCTTGACCAACGATGTCGCTCCTTAGCAAAGTCGCCCCTTACAAACTCGCCTCCTGACAAAGTCGCCCCTCTACAAAGTCGCCCCCTCAGTTCAATTTAAGTCACCAGCGGCAAAATTTCATCACAAATGATTCAAGTAAATTAATAATAAACAAAAAGATAATCGTTCAGTCTATGTTCATGCACCATTTATGTGCAATAGGCCTACTTACGTATGGTACTTACGTATGCCTCGGTAATACTACAATACGTACGTACGTACAGGGATATAAAATCGCGTACTATGTTCCCATACCTACTGTGCTTGCGTACTCCCGCATTTTGTATCATGAAACTGACTGATCGACAGCGTTCAAGCGATATATGCACACTTTTCACAGAATTGTCGCCAAATTTACACCTCTGATTGAACGTTAAGTAACATTCGGTATAAAAGAAGTTAATGTTTTAAGTAATTAAAATTACAGGATTAATTTTTCTAAACTTCAAAGGAAAAAATTGCAATTAGATGTTGGGTTCAAAAACACTGTAGGCTATGCGTAAGGCACAAACATGATGTCAAATCAGCAACAAAAGTGCGTAGGCACTTGATAACAGCTAATAAAAACGATTTATATCTTTGTATCTATTATTATTAATATTTTTAACAGATTTTGCCGGGACCACTGAGGAGCGACTTTGTCGAGGGGCGACTTTGTCAGGGGGCGAGTTTGTAAGGGGAGAGTTTGTTATGGGGCGACTTTTTTGGCCAAGGGGGCGACTTTTTTGGCCAAGGGGGCGACTTTGTGAGGGGCGACTTTGCTAGGGGGCGACTTGACCAACAACCACTATATAATATGCACATTAACATATTGAATGCATGTGGAGTGTGCGGAAATTTTGGATTAGGCTAATATTTTTCAGGCAAGTCATTGCAGCCCCAGCCCCAGCCCCCCGCCCCCTTCACCAGCCCCCAAATCAACTTGAGCTCCTACACCCAGATGCTTCTTTCATGCTCAAACTTGATCATACCTGGCAACGTTTCGCACAAAGTTAGGACTGCCTGCATTACATAGCCTAGGATACTGAATCAGTGCTTTATAAGCTACCTGGGAACCCCGAACTCCAAGTGTCATCACCCTGAAATTAGTCGATAAATTGTAAGGAGGAGCAGTAACGTTACACTTCATATAGCCTATACAATAAAAAATGTGGCCTTGCCAAACCCTACTCACTTCTGTCGTGATATGTCTGGCTCGGAACCCGAGTCCGACTGTGAGTGAAACTGAGGTTGTGGTACCGGTAACGTTAGTGTTTCTATAATTTTCCTAGCCTCCGCAACACGACGAGATTTGGAGTCGCGCTGGTCTCTTCCAGGACCTTCTTTCCGATGTTTAGGCTCCATATCACAAACGAGCAGGACTGCAACTCATCAAGGTTTACGAACCAATTGTCTGTAATGCCCGGTGACCGTCTTGAACAAACTCGACTAACACAGTTAGGCCTTTGCCTATTTAAATACAGCTGCCATCTTGTTCGAAGTCAGCAAGCCATTCTGTTTACATCCGGGAAATGTTCCATTTCGATGGCGCCATACATAAACGCTATAGGGTCTCTAACGCTAGCAGTAGCTGATATAAAGATTATTTTGGTCAGCAAGACCCAGCTTTCAGGACCATCTTCAGGTGTAAATCTTTTCAAAAGATTATTCTTGTAGAAGTTGACCACAGTTTATCAGGCTTGCATCATAACAAGGTAACAGAACCCCAGCTCTATCAGCACAATGCGTGCTCAAGCGAATAATGACTTGTGGTGCTTAATAAGTAGTTCCATTGGCTACTAGGGCTTGGCCGGATCATACGTCCGGATTGAGCACGGTTATGAAGATACAACTCGCTGGACTGACTGAAGTTACTGACCATCACTAAAAAGACTTTCCCGGGCTGTGGGGGGACTACTCGGAATTGTAGGCTTATGGGCATTTTCATGGCATGACTTCCCTCTAGAATCATCTACTCGGAAATAAAATATCAAACGGATATTCTAATCAGGTGATGATTGAAACCATTGCAAACTACCGTGAACAAGAAGCATTGAAGCGCAGGTGTTATTATAAGTTTTCGTATCGCCACAGTTTTCGGCTGCATGACAAGAAAATGCGGTAGATCATTAAAACTGAAGCATTGGAAGTAAATGATGATGGCACACCTATATCTACATCTGCGCTCGCAACCTGGCGCTCTTTGGCTTTTTTCCCTTTGTGTATGTGTGTGTGTATGTGTGTGTGTGTGTGAGGGTGGGTGGGTGGGTGTGTTAGTTGAACGAAAAACTTATTTCGCTCCCTGGGTTACTCGAGACCACGGGGACACTGTGGGTTCATTCCGAATTTTACAGGCGTGTAGCCGGGCTGCCGGGGGGGGGGGGAGATCTAGGAGGCAGCGCCTCCTCCATGAGTATACTTTTTGTATTTTTTCATGATTTTTTTTTGTGATATTGCTAGTAACTCAAAAAATAAAAAATGTTAAGATGCAACTTAACTTCCGTCAACCTATGGTGGCGCCTACGCATAGATAGTTTGCCTACACTGCAGGCTTCGCCCGCGGGCCTACTTGGCAAATTCCTGGCAACGCGCCTTCCCAAAAATGTTTATTAAACCCTAATTCGCCTTCTCTTTTTGCCTAGTGTTCAAAGGGTAACGAGCCAGGTATGTAATAATCACACCGACAATCATGCTCCCGGCACTGCCATTTAACGTCCTTACGGACGGACTGAGTGTATCCCCATAGTCTTCACCCCAGTTCCAAAGGCCGGAATAGGTGGACAACTCTAGCCCTACATCAATGCCCTTACAGCTGAAGCGTAAAACCTCTTAAGTCGGACAATCAGACACCACATCACTGCTAACAGCTGCCAACAAGCGATGTTTTGAACCACCAGAAAATTCTCCTGGATCTAATCCACTCGAATACAAAGCAGTGCACTCAAGTGTCAAGCTTAAGCCACCCTCGAACTTCAGATCTTGTTTAATTGTTGCAAATGCAATTCACCTTAATAAGGAGTCATAAAGCATCTTGGTTTTTAGATTTCTTAAGATGGGCTATTTACGAAAATTTCGAACATAAACATGTTTAAAAACGACGAAATGATAGCACCATTTCCTGCCTCGATCAGCACCTGAAAATAAATTTTGTTTAAAATGAGAGGGAACACCTCCACATCAGAACGGAGGTTCGTCACTCTACAAACTTTAGGCCTACGTTGTGTCAGAAGTCTCATGGTTTTGACCAATAAAAGGCCTATTCGATGCTTACTTTAAACAACCGATACGGCAAACTGGTTCAAAATAAAAAATAAAACTTGATTCCCTCCTCCCAGCAATGTTGCTCCGTTCTCATATGCACTATTCTTGCTGTATTTAATCTAGTTGAACACTGGCTGATGAGACATACATATACCTTCGGATACAATAATTATTGCATTTTACACTAATGTTTGCATTCCCCAGGCTCGTATTTGTCCAGGTCGTTTCGTAGCTTTTTGGGGTTTCCTTTTTTTTTGTTGCTATATTTGATAAAACTTTGATAAGATGTAGAGCAGACATCAGACAATCGGAAAAGTATATGTGCTCCATTTTTTTTTTCATGTGAAGAGGGGGGGGGTAGCCAGCCAATTCAAAATGGCCGCCATTTTGATCATTTTGGCTGACTTGGCTCAAGATAGGCTCTGTTGCGCCAACATTTGGGGTCTCAAACTTTTTTAGGAGTAAAGGTGGTAAAATAAACACAGTCTTCCACAATATACTGAAAGTTTTCCCCAAGTTATTCAGTGATCCGTTTTGTTGTAGTGACCTGTCGAATATGGCCCTTTTCGCCAAAAACCGGCAATTTTGGCAAGTGGACAAATTTGAAGTACCAGATTCTCTTAAAGTGTGTATTCCAACGACCTTAACTTTTGTTAATGGGTAGTCCTACAACCAAGTAGTACGTGGGGAAAATTTGGACTCTCAGATTCAAACCTACATGAAATGAGTGGTACTAAAATTCGCAATTTCTTTGTTTTTACGTCGGGAAATTTTGGCCTCTGGGATCATTTTCTATGCTCAATATTTCCTTCAACTGAATAACTAGATCCACTGATCTCTCTGCTATTCAAAGAAAAGTGGATTGTTATGGCACACATCAATTTTGAAAATTTTAAAAGCAGACAAATTTTCCATTGGTATAGACCCTGAACAGCTAAAACATCAGTATTTTCATTTTTCATTAGAAAATACAAGTTTTGGCACTACAAGACAAGTTTGAACAATGATGATCTCTTTTAGAGCCACACAAGATCTTTCATCTTCACAAAATTGGTACTCAAGTGCCTCAGTAGTACACAGGAAAAATTACACTAGTAGATGAAAACGGAATATTGAATAAAGGAAACCCAAATATTGAAATTTATTCATTTTTAGTAAAACATATGGGTAAAAGGGCATTTTTTGAGCAGTAATATCTCTGATAATGTGTCACAAGATGCTTCCGTCTTCACGAAATTGGCAGTCTAGTGCCTCAGTTGTAAAAATAAAGAATTTTGACTCTCAAATAAGAAGGGACATAAAATTATGGAAACCCAAATTCTGCGATTTCTTCACTTTTCCTTGCAAAATGTGGGTTTAGGGTCACTTTTGAGCTTTTTGAGCTGTAATATAACAAGATGCTCTCATCTTCCTGAAATCTGTAGCTTAGCACCTCACTAATATACAGAAAGAATGTAAACTTGCAAATGGGAATGGGTATGACATTACAGAAACCGAAATTTTGCAATTTCTTCACTTTCCATTGAAAATATGGGTTTAGGGACATTTTTGAGCAGTAATATCTCTATACACTGTAAAAAATTTTCTGTTTTTTTACAGATTTTTTCTGGCAGCAGAGTTTCCAAGCTTTTTCTGTAATTTTATATTACCGAAATCCTCGGTAAAATTTTACAGGAAAAAAATGTTATTTTACAGATTTTTTCTGGCAGCAGAGTTTCCAAGCTTTCTCTGTAATTTCACATTACATATCATGCTGTTAAAAAACAGTGTTTGCCTGTAAAATTTTGAATTGAAGCTGTCGCTGTATACGTGGTATACAAGCATGTATGGGACTTTTCCATAGTCCGTGCTGCATAACTACCTTTTGAAGCATCCCCCTTTCTCTCGTGCGGGGGGGGGGGGGGGCTTTTTACGTGCTAAAACGGACACGGCCAGACCGGCGAAGGATAACCACATATGGCCAACAACCAAACAAACCAAACGCCAACAACACCGTCACAAACAAAACAAAACAAAACCACTATCACCGCAAAGAATACATGATGAACCCTTCGACCATCGAGGACACTCCAGCGCCTAAAACGACCAATAACAAAAGCTCGAAACAACACACCCAAAGGCAAGAAACACGCCCAACGGCAACTAACACGCCCGAAGGCAACACACACGCCCAAAGGCAACCACAAGCACAAGGGGAGACGGGGGCCAATCGTCACATTTAAATCCCTATTTACAGTCTATTTACACTATGCACAACTCTCGTGCGAGAGAGCCAGAGGCGGTAACGGTCCATAATCGTTAACATATGCTGTGTGCGAAATGCGGAATGTCTTATATTAATTTGACCGGTTAGTTACAGTGAAAAATGTTACTACATATTTTTTACAGAAGTAAGGTTCACTGATCTTATTATTTTCTATTGGTGTTAATAAACAACTTATCTTTTCACCAAAAAAAGTGTCTTTTGTTACAGATCTGATTAGTTTAGGACTGTTATTAGCGTCAATTTACAAATTTTATTTCAAAATTTGGCCACGCCCACTTTATTAATTAACTTCCCCTAAAAAGGGCTTTAATTAAGTCTACGCACAATTCAAGGTTATCCAATGCTTTATTATGATATTTTTAATAAACTACACCCGCAAAGTCTTTACAGTGTTATCTCTTAACCAGTTAGATCTATTTTTAATTTGCATTTTCAAAACAGATTTTTTTCAGTAAACTACTGGAAATACGTGAAACCTCTGTTAAATTTACAGAATATTCTCGTAAATATGAAAGAACAGATATTTTCGGCAAAATTTTACAGAAATTATCTGCAAATTTTTATTCGTATAAAAATACAAACTTATTCCGTAAAAGATGTGATATACGGAAGACTTCTGTAAAAATTACAGGAATTATATGTAAAATAAGAAATACAGAAAAAATCTTGAAAATTTTACAGAACTTTACTGTTAATTTGGAGAAATTTTTTACAGTGTAGGTATCATACAAGATGTTCTCATCTTCATCATACGGCAGTCTAGTGCCTTATTAGTACTTGTTAGTCATGTGTACTAAGAAGGCACTAGACTGCCCACTCCATGTAGATGAGAGCATATTGTATGATAATAACAGAGAAATTATGGCTCAAAAGTGCCCCTATACCCATATTTTCAAGGAAAACTGAAGAAATCGCAGAATTTGGGTTTCCGTAATTTTATATCCATTCTCATTTGAGACGGTTAAAATTCGTTCTGTGTACTACCAAGGCACAAGGCTGATTATGTCGTAAAGATGAGAGCGTCTTGTATAATACTTACAGAGATATTACAGCTCAAAAGTGCCCCTAAACCCATATTTTGCAAAGAAAAACCGAAAATTGCAATATCTGGGTTTGCTATATTTCATGCCCATTCTCCTCTCTTGAGTACATACTCTAACGAGTATTACGAGTGCAGCCAATATAGGTGCAGGAGTAATAACGCCCGCCCGACTCGACTCAGTTGACTCTACTGCAAAATTGAGCGAATCGTTACAACTCTGGGTCAAGAACATGATGAGATCAGTGCCGGATTAACCCCATGGCAGAACTGGCATATGCCGGGGGCCCCGCGCTTTTATGGCCCCGCCTTAAAAGGTGTTTGGGAATTGAGACCCACATTATTTTGATTTACTGGTTGTCGGGCTTACGTTTGCATGTGTGTGCACTTTTGCCATGCCTTAACACTATCTGGCATATAATGTATAATAACTGTCATGTATCACTGTATAATGTGTACAAGCAACTATTAGTTATTAGCGGTTAAAAGCTAAAATTTAATCTGTTGAGTGTTATTGATTTTGTGTAAGCGGGTGGGCGAGGGGGAAGGAGGTTAAACTTGTGGAAGGGGCTCCGCTATAGAAAGTGCCGGGGGCCCCACACAACGCTAATCCGGCCCTGGATGAGATGGATGAGTATGCGGTCTTAAAAGACGGGACAGCCTGATCCTTTCTTAGATAAATTAATGTGTCTTCTAGCAGAAATTTACATTTCAGCAAGGATGAAGTGAATCCTGCACATAAAGAGATGGTGATCGTGAGTTGTTGTTAACCAGAAAAGTAACGTGAAATTTCACACGTTCCGCTTATTTAATTTGATGGCGCTATTTGGAAACGCATTCACATTAGGCACAGCAAGGCTAGAGTCCGTAGTCTCAAAGATTTTTTTTTTAAAAATAGATAAAACCAACCATCTAAGAAGAGATCCTTAGACAAGCCAAGATTCGTAGTTTTGTGTCGGTGACTTTAGTTGCTGGTGCCTGCGTGACAGACACCGCAACTAAAAAGGACTGGCACCCTTCATAATCAGATAATAACCATACGATTTATTTAAATCATTTATCTGGTATCCCACAGTTGATATTTCTTGTCGATATTCAGTTGCACTATAGACAAGTTTCACGTGACGTCGTGTTTTGTTTACGACCCCATTTTGGAAGGACACGTGTGGAGGACTTAGTTGCATGTATTATACTTATATACAGGCCCGTAGCCAGTCCGGGGCACGAGGGGGCCGTGCCCCCCCCCCCCCGTGCAGACCACTGTGCCTCCCTATACGGAAAATCGATCGAAAATAAAATTTTAGTACATGTAAACGGTGGCCCTGGTACGACACCAAGCGATTTGTAACCAGAAATGATCCCAAAAGGAGTTTAATAATGAACATATTTTGTTCTGTAACATTTTTGTTCTAAAATTACAAAAATTTTTGCGCGCTGCGCGCGCTTTCATCTTCAGTTACATATAGCTTTAACACCCGTTTCAGATATGTTGGCTTAATTTATATGTACAGGTTCCACAATTAGGCTATTGTTCTTTCGTGTAGGTGTGATTCCCGGAAAAACACAAAATTGAATCCATAAAGAGTTCCATCCTCTTTCTCTTTCCATCCTCTTTCTCGGGAAGATTCTTAATTCAGACTCAACACCATGATAATCATTTTTGTATGAAACGTAAAGTGTCTCAATGTCCAGGGGTGGTGGAAGGGGGCATCCCCTCGCGACCAGTCGCCCGGCGTCTTGGTTTTGTTCTTAAAGACAGACACTCATCACCCCAAATACATTTTGGTCGGGAGAAACCAAAATTCTCAATTGGTCATAGGTGAATGCTCTTTGACTGACATCAAAGCTCACGATACACAGCATGTGCAGAGAATGTTCTGGTTACATATTATGGCCTTGTATGCCCAACAGGATATGCCCTTAAGCAATAAACTAGGTTTGTGTCTGCACAAGGAGGGGCTCAACACAGTTTTGGAAGGAGTAACTTAGTTCGGGAGAATTGGAACTGTCTAGGACAAAGAAACCCAAATTTTCTAACTTCTCTTAATAAGAACCAAATATTTTCAATTTGTCTTCAACAGAACCCCAAATTTTTCGCCGGTCACCCAAAATTTCGCGTTCGGTATCCAATCTGTAACCCATTGCTTCTGACGGGGCTTCGAGTTGCTGGACCTCGTAGGGGAGCTTGGTCCCTTCGTCGGGTTTACCTTTCCACCACCCCTTGCTGAGTCTGTATGCAGGTTTTACCGTGGTAAATAATTTTCCTGCAAAATTTCTGCGCGCTTCGCGCTCAATTCTCACAAGCGAAGTATATCACCCATGAACATTATTAGTACAAAAATTCAAGTGAACTCTTCCACCCAAAGCTAGGTGAAGGCTCAAAGTTAGATCCCGGACATGAAGGGGATTTCATGTAGTAATCTAGTACCTTGAGTAACATTCGCTCCGCGATGACTATACGGTTTGAAGATAAATTTACTCGTACCAAAAATTTATTTCAAAATTTACTTTTTCTGTTTTTTTTTTCATACAAAATTTCGTTCAAAGTAGAAATACGATAATGACCATCTGAATTGTGAACTGTGAAGCAGGCGCGGATCCAGGGGGGGCCTGGGGGCCCGCCCCCCCCCCCCGCCACGAAAAAAAAAACGAAAGGAGAAAAAAGGAAGAAAAAGAAAAAAGAAGAAAAGGAGGAAGAAAAATTAAGAGCAAAAAATGAATAAAAGTGTCTAAGAACGTATTCAAAGTATATATTTCTGTTGGGGTTGGGTGGAGCTATAGCTAGATTATGTCTTTAGATATCTTTCAAAGTGGCTGGCGACGAAAGGAGAGCTACAATGTTCGAAAACAGGTGAATAGCTGAGTAATGATCCTTGACTTAAGATCTAAATAAGTAAACATCGTGACATATGCAGTATGGGCCCCGCTAGCTGCACAAGACAAGCTGTCAGGTGACGTAATATTGTGCACAGTGGCACCAGCCGTTGCAGGCAAAGTAGCGGCGTGCATACCCTGTTCGATTTCGAAACTGTCTGAAAAGTTTTAAAATGAACTTAAAAGGCTTTAAAACTACAGACAGTGGCGTCGGCACAGTGGGCAATGGGTGACGTGTGTCCCCTCCCCCATCGATTCTTGAAAATTTTTAAAATGGTCCCAAAAGTCGTTTAAGCTACAGATTTCTGTGGAGGGTGTAGGGTGAGATGTATTTTTGATGACTGGTTTATTTTTCTAACCATTTTCTTTCACAAACTGTTCTCAAAGTATCATATTCTTGGCAAATTCCAAATTTTCGCACGCTCCGCTAGCGTCAAGCCTTGTGTCAGAGTTGTCCTTATTATCAATAGCTTTCGGTAACTACTCACGGAGGAACAAAGGAGCAAAAGTGCTTTTTAAGAATTCTCAGTCAGAAGATTCGTTTCTGAATAGCATAGGTTGGTGGGAAAGTGTCCGATGTAGGTTCTGAATGCAGGTTTTGTCATGGAATAACATTTTACTCAAAATTTCGGCGCGCTTCGCGCGCATACGACAGGGTTTACACCCGATTTCATATACCACTGACAAAAGCTATGACGCAAGAAATTATTCAAATGCAAACATTTTTGTAAAAAGTACATCTCCTTCTCTGTAGGGCGCTCATCATTATGGGATCTTTGACTAATCTAGTCTAGCACATGATTTGAAAGATTGAAAGTACGTAATTGCCGTTGCTTATTTTCCAAACATTTTACCGCGACGTTCAATAACGACGAAAATCTTTCTGAAACGAATTTTGCCCGTCCACCATCCCTCTTGCTATACCTAAAAAGAATGTGATATATCATCTCTCCTCCCATATGGATGTCAGGTTGTGAGAGTCCTGTTGGTCCCCCTTTTCAGTGTACAATTAGTGCAGAGCTCCCGGGAGGCTCTATACCGAAAATATTCGGCGCGCTTCGCGAGCAATTGTTTACGCTTACGGAGAGAGGTACGTTTTTATTGAGTGATGGATTTATTCTTATCACTTTTTACCAAAAATCATTTCAAATCTTTCACGATTTTTGCAAAGTCTTCTCAATATTTCTTGATTTTCGCTTGATCTGCGTACTTTTAGCCTTGAATTGCTCCTTTTACTATCAATAAGGTCCCAAACGTATTCGCATTACTCATCGGTGGGGTTCTACCATAAGCCAATTATTCGTGTGCATAAACGTGATTTCAGAGGAGCCAGCATTGTAAGGATGTAAAGCAACTGATATTCATTTTTCACCCTCCTCTTCTTATGAGAACTGAAAACTTAGTATCGAACCCACCTTCTAATTGATATACATACATAAAGGGAACTGACACCGTTAGTCATAGCAATGGTTTTAAATGTAAATTCAAATTTTCGGCCCGCTTCGCGCGAAATTGTTTCATCTAACGTCGTAAACCCGAATACCGTATAACGAAAATCAAACACTCATTATGGCAAAAATCATCTCAAGTTACCTACAAGGGCTCATAATGTTGGCGTGTAAGTTTTAAGATAACTTATATTCTCCGGAACTTCTGCAGATACATATAGTAACTTATACTGAGCCATACACATCAAATTCCATGAAACATGAGAAGGTATAAAATCTCACTGACGTAAGAACTGGAGGTCGATTTCTGTGCTCTTAAAATGCAATATTGCGAGAGCTTCCGGGGGCTTCGCCCCCTGGACCCCCACCGGGGCTCCGCCCCTGGACCCCGCCAGGGGCCCTAACGCGGGCCCCTGGACCCCACGCGTAGGAACTCGCGCTTCGCGCTCGAGGTGCACCTTCGGTGCACATGAGATTTTCCATCTTGGGCCCCCCTCAAAATTTCTGGATCCGCGCCTGCTGTGAAGACATTGGTGTGCTCTCACTGTCATTCAAAGTCCTGCTCAAAGCTCCATGCTGGTGTTCCCGTATTGTTAATTCTCCACATATTCGGGAAATTTCCCTCTGGGTCCCAACAAAATCATACTGGATCACACCAAGCCTGCCTAATGGCAGCCCCTGGTCCCGCCTCGCCTTTCGCAAAGTACCTAACCGGTTTCACCTGCTCTTGCTGAGCTGAAGATATATCGTGATTATAGTGTTGTTCTCTTCATTTGGGGAGACTTTCTACGTCTCTGTATTGCAAGCGGAGGGAAAATTTCCATCAGAAGAGTGAAATTTTAGCGCGCTTCGCGCGTATGTGCACACGTAAAACCGATACCTTGAGGCTATGTGTGGTAAGCTTGAGATGTAATCCCCTGTAGTTCCGGCAAACTGTAATCATGTGGTGGCACTACTGACAACAAACATAATCTTCTTCGGTGCCCCTCTATGAGGTGCTGGTGCCCCCCTGGCTACGGGCCTGCTTATATACACCAAGGAGTTTGCAATATGAATGGCAACTCACTGATTCATGATGCTCATTTACATATGAAACCAAGTTTTTTTCCACTGGTTTATGAATAAGACCACTTTGAGCCATGACGTACATTCTCAAAGCGGAGCGCCACAATCAGTTGACAGGTAGCCTGGTGCCACTAAAATATTTTTCAGAAAAAAACGTGTACTAAATTGCCAGAAATGGCACTATCCCGCCCAAGTTGTCAGTTATATGTAACCATTTTGTATTTGTTTCCTAAACAACATAGTTTGCTATGAACAACTTAATAAATATGGCAATATTGTACCTCATCATCTTCTTCTCAAATTAAGTGTATTCAAGTATTAAAAATTGTGAAAAAATAGAAATTGTGTGGGTCAAATTTCTATGAAGATGCCACCATTTTGCATGCATACCGTCACAATAAAAAAAAACGTCCTGAAGGCACTTCTTCCCCTTGAAGCCCTCCCCCAGCTATACAAATACATACACCTTTCATGGACCAGCATTCCTTAGTCAAATACCTGTTTGTATTTACATGAGTTATGAAAAGTTTACTAAGCTTACAGAGTAATATCCAGTACTACTATTCCCTACAACTTAGTGAACTCAAAGATTTTTCTCCATTTTCTGTCTGAAAGCATAAATTTTTACAAGTGAATGTTTAGAAGCAACCCACAAGACCTGGGAAGTGTCATTTCCTGCAGTCTGAGGGGAATATGGCCAAAAAATTTTTGGCACGCTACAGTTGGCGCTTCACTTTGATAGTGTCCCATGTAAGTCCTTCAGTCTTGCTCTCTCCCCCCCCCCCCCCTCCCCCTCCATCTTGAAAATCTTCCTAAGCCTGTGAATGATGATAATTGGGTTTCTCCGTAAGGTCAGTAGGCTATATGACATACGTATAACAGAACTCTCTGGTTTAATTACGGCACACTGCAATTCATCCCTGCACAAATTGATTACTCACTGCAAATTTAGGTAAGAATTCTTACAAATCGAACCCAGGTTGTAGGCCTACCCAAACATTCACCCACAGTCAAAAGTGTTCTCATACAGTGCATCACGTGTTACTGACGTTTTCTACCACCGACGAGTTTTGACCCCCTTAAAATGGATCGTAAATTTTTCGAAACAGGATATTATATTACAGGAGAAAATTTACGTGACTGATCCAGAATGTTTATCAGACAGGCACATCAGACAGTACAATTACTTAAATCCTGTTATAAACGATTGCAACCTCCGTCACAACAAAAGCACAATCTCTCATTTTGACAGAGATTGTTTTCCAAACTATGCCGGAAAGTATCATGTTCTTACCAAACACACATCCCACCTTGAATACTTACTACAGTTAGTCCAAAACCAAGTTAACGGTTTCAAAATTTAGAGAATTCCGTCCTGTGTTACGTATGGCGCTGTTTGGATAGTTGCCTCCTTTGATAATTTTAGTTTACCTACAGGGGCGGATTTAAGGGGACCCAGGGGGCCCGGGCCCCCTTCCAAAAATTTTTGCAGTTTTTTTTTTCAACTTCATAAAACAAATGACTAGGCCCTATTCCAATTAAATAAGCTTTTGTGATGTGTCAGAGTGAAATCCAGATTTGTTCATTACTTAAATTTCTACCTCAGACAATAAGTTTTAGGTTAATACTGTAATAATTCTGTTACTGACCTCCGGCTGATAACATTTTGGCTTATATTGGTCACAGTAACTTTTTCCGGGTATTGCAAGGGGTTACCATGAGCGCTGTATTGGGTTGCTAACTTCAGTCTATTACCGGCCCGACCCACAGCATTGGGAACACTGCTTCTACTTTCAAAGGAATTTCAGAATTCTTTAATATTTAGAGGAATATTTTCAACAACCTCAGGCTTTTAACTATAACTTGCTGCAACATTAGCGTCTTCTTTAAGCTTTGTAATTTACTTTAATGAAATGTTCTTAGAATTTAGGGTAATATAAGGGAAAAGAAGACTTCAATTCGGGAAACTGCCATCCTAATATGTGGACAACAAAGACTACTCTCCTCTTTCATCCAACCAAAATTTAAATTTCACTAAATTATGAGCATTTTCCAGCCATATATGATGAGTTTCAAAAATACACTGAAGACATCACCATTTTGCATCTAAGCAATCTTACATTAACAAAAATTTTCTCAAAGGGGAGGGGACACCACTCCCCTTAGACCCCTCCCCAGAGAAGCATGTTTCACCCAACCAAAATTTAAATTTCACTAAATTATGAGCATTTTCCAGTCATATATGATCGGTTTCAAAAATGTACTAAAGACATCACCATTTTGCATCTAAACAATCTAACATTAACAAAAATTTTCTCCAAGGGGAAGGGACACCCCTCCCCTTAGACCCCTCCCCAGAGAAGCATGTTTCACCCAACCAAAATTTAAATTTCACTAAATTATGAGTATTTTCCAGCCATATATGATCGGTTTCAAAAATATACTAAAGACATCACCATTTTGCATCTAAACAATCTTAAATTAACAAAAATTTTCTCAAAAGGGGAGGGGGTGTCCCTTTAGACCCCTCCTCCAGGACGGCGATCACTCATCACATACTTTATCCCCTGTCAAAATACCCCTGGCACCACCCCTGGTGCACCGCTTCCTCCTTATATCCCCCCCCCAAATCAGACTTTTATACAAACCACTGTGACCTGGGCCCCCCTTCTGCCAAATCCTGGACCCGCCACTGACCTATACGGTTATAATTCAAAACCATCTTTTACTGATATTACAAGAGTACATGCAAGTATTCTAATAATTAATGTGCGGTTTCACACGATAATACTTCTACTCTTGTAGCAACATGGCGTAGATAACAGGACTTAATGGCTGTCTATCCACTCCAAGGGTAGGGGCAACACAGAAGAAAAGCCAGGATTTCTTCTACGGCGTACTCCGGTCAGAATGATGCAACGACGCCAAAGGGGTCCCGAGAGAGAAATTGCAGTGATAGACACCCGTAAGTGTGCTGTAGCACCATTGTGGCCTTCCAAACCTTTTTCCCTCTCCCCTTATCTCGTACACATCCTCAGGCTGCTGACACACACACAAACACAAACATGCACAAACACATCTCACACAACGGACCGGGAGACAAGTTTTATTGGAGGCTGCATCTTCGTAATGTGTGGCCGGTGAAGCCTTTAACCTCCTTCCCGAGAATTTTCTGAAATTTGACTTTGCGGCCATTTTGGAACATTTCTTGAGAAATCCTGCGTCCCCAGGTATAATTTGAAATGTTAATGAAATACTTCTCTTATCGTGGTTGTTACTTTCAGATAGTAACCGTTGGTCAATTTTGTGAGGTTGGTGGGGAAAGTGAACAGCAGGATAAGTTGCAAGGGTTTTGAAATATAGTAATTTCCTCAAGAAATCATGCTACATGAAGTAATAACGAGGCAATTCCACAAAAGGGCTACTACGGACAGCAGCCTGTACTGAGACACCTACCTATATTTAGCTCACGCCAAGCACGCCGAAAATTTTATTGAGAATCGTGACTCCCTGTACACGGGAAGGTTTCTGAATTGTGCATACAAGGACCGTGCATGGTGCGTGTAATGACGTACATTTAGTACTCTGAATGACCCTTACTTCAGGGCTTCACGTCATAAAAGTGTGAGGGGGAGGGGAGCCAACGCCCATCCTTTGGAAGAAATTTTAATTAAGGTACCGGTACCTAACAAAGTTTTCAATAATAATTTGTCCCTTGCCTCCACACCTTTGAACTCCGTCACTGCATTAGCTGTTATTTACTGTTGGTGCGGGCGAAGCGCTCCCAGAAAATATTATCTGGCATTGTTATATTTCAAATTAATGCTTACCTTTATTTTACATTGCAAAATTTACCTTAAGATTAAAAACTCTCTCATAATTTCTTTGGTCTCTCTTTCTTTCGTGCATTTTTTTTTTATTATTTTTTAAGGTCTGGAAAATGTGGGGGGGGGGGGTAAGTGCCCCTTTGCCCCGTAATCCCGCCTGTGATCATTGTAAATGAAAAGTATTTTGAATGAGGCTAGATGTTATTGTGAGGTAGTCTACACGGCTATATCAAAGGTGAAATGCATATCGAGCATTTACCGATTGCGACGGAATACCCCAAAACTGTGGTGCACGAGATATTTCCAGCAAAAGCGTGGGGGCTGCCTTCGGGGAGGGGTAAGCACTATTGCCCAAACTTTAAGTGGTTTTGTATTCACAGTTTGCTCGAAAAGAGCGTATTTTCTTTATAAAAGACCAACATTTCTGCCAGAACGGAGGTTGTGGCTCGATTGCCCTTCCTCATGCTCCTCGTAGACCTACAGTTTCAAGTGATGGGGAACTATAGGTTTGTTGTCAGTGCACTGCAGTTTCCTGGGGCCGGGGACTCGGTTAATCGAACCCATACAGTTAAAACGAAAGCAGGCCTTTCTTGCTTTTCCTGCCAAGTAGATGGTTCATACCTTTTGTATTATTTAAAGATGAAAAACTGAAACCAATCGTGACAGAGCAGGGCCGTAGCCTGGGCGAAATCTCTAGGGGGCAGTTCATGAAACTATCTAAGCGGAGCACCAAGTGGCTTGCCTACAGATAGTTAACACCCAGGCTGACCCTTCCTGTTTCACAGGCACATGGGTACCATCCTGAGGGTGCTGATGGGAGGGGTACATGTAAGGCCTGGCTTAGGTTCAAAATTGTACTATCGTTGGCAAAGCTTTGAACTGAGTATACTTTTACAAATTGTCAATATTTAGTGATATTCTTCTTACTTTGTAGCTGCGCGGAAGGCAGGAGGTGCTGTCTAAGAGAAGGGGACGACATCCTATACTCTGAGAAATTTTTGTCTATGTGATGTAGCTTAGGCCCCATTCACACGATGCGACAAGATCGCGTGCGATTTTGGTTGCGTGCGACCTGTCGTACGCAACCTTGTCGTTGCGTGTGAATGAATGTTTTTAGTCGAATGAAAATTATCGCACGCAACTTTGTTGCGTGCGATTTCCTGAAAAAGTTGTGCGCGACCTTGTCGTTGCGTGTGAATGGATTTTTGCTTAACTTTGGTCGTGCGCGACCTTGTAGTTGAAAGTTAAACACTGTTGAACTTATTGCATGCGTTTTTCGGGCAGCACGACAAGTAGCTAAACAAAATGACAGACGTCGGTCAAAGTGGGAGTGGAGAGAAGAAGAAATGGGACGAACAAAGGTATGACATCAATATGCGTAAAGTAGAAACTAACGTTACATTGACAGTGTGTTCATGTTGACTTAATTTGGTAAAAAGCTAGTCGTTTCTCATTTCCCAAGGGATAAACCACTCGCGTAGCGTGCAAGCATATATGTATGCACTGCGGAGGCAAGCTAGTGAGTGACTCTTGAACCTAATGAAAGTTGGAAAGAGAGGAGCAGTAATTTTGACAGAGACCCTGTTATGACAAGTTTCAAGGCTCTAATTTAGAATCAGTGCCCACAAATCAGGATAGTGATCATAGTTAGGGTTAAGTTTTTGGTGAGAATTTGCCTAATTGGGGTTTTGAAAAGCCATTTAGGCCTTGGCTTAAACCTGGACTAAGTGACCCATAATAATGGTTAAAATTGAGAGTTAGGGTTACGTTTGGGGTGAGATTAGGCCAAAATTACGATTTGATGAAGACTTAATTACGTCACTTCCGGGCATTGATTCTAAATAAGTACCATATTTGAATAGGTTGACTTGGTTTTCACTATAAAGCAACGGCTTTTGAACCAGTTCCCCCTTTTCAATCTGAGCCAGCCCAGTTCAACATTTATTTCCCTTTTTTAAAGTATAGGCCTAACAAAAAGGATCGCTAAAATTGATTTCGACTGCAGTTCACATCAGGTGCAAGTCCAAGGTTTTAGAAAGGGGGGAGGGCTCCCTTGGACGTGTAAGGGCGGAGTCTTTCTTGCCAGCGAAGATGGCTCAAAATTTCGACAGGAGGTGCACTTGGGCCCTTTTCAGGAAATGTTAAAGGAAGGGCTTAAGCAAGAAATTAATTTTCATATGTGAAAGAGGAACTAAATCTCTGCAATATCAGCAAATGAAGTTACTGCATTTGTGACCCAAAGTGAGCTTGAAGGAAGCAAGGGTTATATAATTTCCTCACATTGATAAGGACTCAATGCTTTGTTTCTTTGGGGTTTTTTCAGTCTATTGTGCTGACCTTGAAGTTAATTAGGATAGGACCTACCGATGGGAAATGTGAAGTTTGTAATTTTCCATGCCTCTGATCATGCAATCCCATTCCGATAACCTTGAATTCTAAATTATATTTTGTTAATTTCTGTTGCATAAATGTTGGTCTAGTAAACAATCAAAAGCCTATATCTTGCATTCACCAGTGAGGAGCTTCTTGTGGATCTTTGGAGCGATCAGGGATGTCTATACAACATCACAAGTAAAGACTACTTCAACAGAGATCTGAAAAGGAGGGAACTAGAAAAAATTGCGGATGCATTAAGCACAAGTGGTAAGATTAACGATCAAAAAGCCTCCCTTTTTTCTATTTAAGTATTTGTAAATGATTCGATACTAAAGCTAGATGACGTTGAGGTTGGGGGAGACAATAAGGTAGCCACGTACCGGTACCAACTAGATGTCTAGCCGAAGGGGCAAAGTCAAGATGATCTTCCCGATTTCATACTTTTATAATTAAGGTGTGGAAGCAACCATCCCACACACCCCACGGGTATGAGGTCCTTTCTTCCCGACCGCTCACCTTTTAATTCCCCGTCCCCTTTCTCCCCCTCCTTTCCGTTCTTCCCTTGCAAAGACATCCTTACTCCATTCCTTGTTCCATTTTTGCCACATCCCTAGCCCTGCCTACCACAGCATAGTCCCATTGATATGTCCCTCTATATCAAGCCAATGTTCTCTTCTCTCTCCTTTCCTCCATTTATCGTAATCCCTATCTTATTTCGTTTTCTTTCTTTTCTTTTCTTCCTTTCTTTTCTTTTCCCTTTTCTCTTCCTTTCTCTTTTTTTCCTTTCTTCTTCCTCTCTGTTTTGTTTTTCTGCCGTCCCGACTTGTCTCCGATGTTTTAATTTTTCCAGGGGGGGGGGGGGAGGCAGTTTGCCTCCTTTGCCGACCACAACGCTGCTGATACCAACTGCTTTAGTTAAAATCAATGTGTTCTATACAGGACAAGTTTGTTTGCTTGTTACATGTTTCTTTTAGTACTACACAGGGTTGAAGTGAACATTTTGATCGTCAGTCTCCATGTAACATTTTTAAATTTTCTTGAAGCTGACGAAATCAAGAAAAAGATGACAAACCTCAGAACTCAGTACGGAAAGTTACGAAGAAAAAGTCCGAGTGGCAGTGGCTCAATATCTTTCAGCAAAAGAGAGAAGTGGCTAGAAGGGAGGTTGGCCTTCCTGAGTCCGTTCATGACAGCGAAAGCGACTGTCTCGAACCTTGACAAGGTATGAACAAGCTCGAAACATTTTTTTGTTACACACATAAATCATGTTAAAGGAAAAAGTAAAACAACCATGTTGGTATCCCCCACCCCTTCCACATTTTTTCCACACAGAACAAAATCAACTGCATGTGTTATAGAGCCCCAAAGTAACTTCTTCATCTGATTTATTGAACTCATCTTTCTTATATCTGAAAACAAAAAAACTCTTTTTACATGTTACCTATTGGTAATTGATTATTTTAGAGAACATTTATCAAGAGTTTCATTATTTCATCATAAGCAATTACTTAAGCAAATAACCATTAATTAAAAGAAACGTCAACGAATGAAAGGTCTTACAAACAAATGAACAGATGAACGGTTAAGTTCAAACATTTTTCTCAAAAGTCAGTAATAAGGCACAGCCAAATCAGTATCTTGCGTTGTACACGGAGCATTTAAACATAAAATATAAGCATAACATAAAACAGTTCATGAAAGTAAAGTCTCAGGTACAGAAAGTATAATTTAGTATAGTGCCATATATATATATATATATATATATATATATATATATTTACCAAATTTCTAGCTTCTACTGCTGTCACGTATCTCCTTCGAGATCCAGCCATTCATTTCTGTAGCACTGTTGATATACAGTATTTCCGTTAACATATATATATATATATATATATATATATATATATATATATATATATATATATATATATATATATATATATATATATATATATATATATATATTGTTACAAGACGACCCGTCAGGAAACACCGGATTGAATCCATCGACGAGCGAATGGAAAGTTCCAGAGAATCCAACTTCAACGCAGCCTTTCTAGAACTGTCTAGAAGTGAGAACTGTTTACGTTATGTCCCAATTATAGCAGCGACCTGGCAACACTTCTAAGAAACTGCAATTGTCGTTATTCAACTAGAATATTCAACTGTGTTCTAGAAGTTTCTATTAGGAACGTTCTCGTAATTGCTGGACTGTGGGCACTAGAAGTTTCTGTTAAATTCTGGAGAGTTCTCGAATAAAAGCCTAGCATATAAAAGGCAGTTCAACAGTTGTTGTGGCGGAGAGAGACATTGAGAAATGCCCTAATACTTCATCGAGTCCAGACGCTGTTGAGAAGTTATTCCCAGCCACTGACACTGCACACTTGTGATAAATTGCCTTACGCCGTTTCTGCACTGTGTACAGAGATTGTTATCATCCATCATTCATCGCCTAGCCTTGTCATTATTCGCTCGTGGAACCAGTTCCTACGCTACAGCACGCTACAGGTCTACTACCGTACCATCGTCAACGTGCATGCACTACCAGCCCTTGGACCAGACCAGGCAAATATTAATTAAAGGATTGTGAGTAAGTCTAATTAATTATTGTAAATTTAAGTGAGATAAGTGAGATATTGTAAATAATCATTAAGTTGTTGAATTTTAATCTCGTTCTTCTGTGATCTTTCGCTGTTATCGGTTTGACTTGCGACCACAAGCTTTAACAGAATTGGGGGCCTATCCGGGAACGAAAAATACTAGAAAATTCGAGAAATTCTGTTGTGACTCGTAAGCACCTGTGTTTGCTCAGACTACTTATTTGTTTGTTGAAGGCTTGATACAATTTCAAAATGCCATTCAACTTAGATAAATTTGTGGCTAGTCCCTCAGTCGAGGAACTAGATTCATTAAAGAAGTCTGAGATTGTAAAGGTCGCAAAACATTATGGCATTGAATTTCAGCCTTTAATGCGGAAAGACGAGATTAAAAGATATGTTCTAGAATATCTTGTGGATGAAAGTATCCTGCCTAGTACAGTATTGGAAACAGCTATCACTGTGCCAACTGACAACACATTTGAACTGAAAAGGCTTGAAATGGAAATGAATAAGGAGATTAGATTAAAAGAAATGGAAAGAGAAAGGGAAAAAGAGGAAAGAGAAATACAAATGCAAAGGGAAAAAGAGGCAAGAGAACATGAATTTAGGTTGAAGCAACTAGAGTTAGGGGTCATAAAAGCCTCAGACCCTAAAATAGGCTTGGATACTGGGGGATTCGATGTTTCTAAGCACGTAAAATTTGTCCCCAAATTTCAGGAGGATAATGTGGAGAAATTCTTTAATCATTTCGAAAAGCTGGGTGAGCAACTAAAATGGCCAAAAGATAAATGGTCCATACTCATCCAGAGTAATTTCACAGGCAAGGCTCAAGAAGTGTATTCCGCTCTGTCAATAGAGGACAGCATGGATTTTGATATGGTTAAATAGGCCTTTTTACTTGCCTATGAATTGGTTGCTGTAGCTTATCGCCAAAAATTTAGAAAGTATCGTAAGGCGGATACACAAACATACGTAGAGTTTGCTTATCAAAAAGAAAGGCATTTCGACAGATGGTGTGCTTCCAAAAAGGTCTCCACATTTGACACTTTAAGACAACTGATGCTGGTCGAGGAATTCAAACGGTGTGTGAATGATGACATTAAGACTCACCTTGAGGAAAATAAGGCTGACAACTTGAAGGAAGTTGCAAAATTTGGCTGATCAGTATGCACTTACCCATAAATTTGGTAAAAGGGTCAGACTCAAAACAAGGGTCAGTTTAGTAGGCCAAATAAGAAATATGGCAATAGTAGTGGCACAACAGGTAACAGTGGATCTCAGTCTGGTTCTATCTCTCCAACAAATTCTGGTAAAAAACAACCAGATTCAAGTCGTCAAAAGAACGACCAGGTCAGCTCAAACAAAGCTGCCTTTAAAGACATAAGTTGTGGTTTCTGTCACAAAAAAGGCCACACAATGGCAAATTGCTTCACATTGGCAAAATTAAAGGAGACTGAAACAGCCTCCAATGCCTTAGCCAATGTAGAGAACTCTTCTGAGGTAGTCGTGACTTTACGGCCTAATTCTAACGACAAAATTAAGGAAGAATACCTTCCATTCGTGTCTGAGGGGTTTATTTCCCTAGATGGGAATTCAGCTCATCCACCCGTCAAAATTAAAATTTTGCGTGACACAGGCGCAACTCAGTCGTTGCTTCTTGATGGAGTTTTGCCATTATCGGACTCTACTTCCACAGGGGCAAATGTACTAATTCAGGGGGTTGAGTGTGGATTTATTTCTGTCCCTCTCCACAAAATTAATTTGAAGTCAGATTTAGTTTCTGGGTCGGTCATAGTAGGGGTCAGACCTACTCTACCTGTAAAGGGGGTATCTCTGTTGCTAGGCAATGACCTAGCTGGTGGAAAGGTAGTAGCCAATGCAATTTTGACAGATAAACCATGTGATTATAACAACACAGAGCAATTAGAAAAGGAATTTCCAAATTTATTCCCTGCCTGTGCTGTCACTAGAGCTATGTCACAAAAGCTCGCTGTGGATGATAACTCTTAAACATCCACCCTCCAAAAGTGAGGATACAGTTCCAAAAGTGGAAAAAGTAGGGAATCATGTAAGGATGATAATCTTGAACATCCACTCTCTAAAAATGAGGGTATGATTTCTGAAAATAAGGATGATAAACTTAATCATCCGCCCTCTAAAATTGAGGAATTAGTTCCCTAAAAATGGAACAACACTCCCAAAAGAGGAGTCAGAGTCTGGAAAAGATTCTAGTAAAAAATGTTCATGAAAGTGAAGATTCTGGTATGACCTCAGCCAATCTTTTATGGACTAATCTTAATGATAGTCAGGATTGTGAGTCTCATGGCCCCACACATAGTGAGGGGGTAGAACAGGAAAAATCAAAAATGTCTGACACACTCCACAGAGGACCAGTTGTCAGTCCAACAACAAACATGATGAAGAGCTTCAGCCATTAATAGCTGGTGCACTCACTGAGGATGAAATCGAAAGACATCCCAGTCTGCTTTTATTTGAAAAACAATATTTTGATGCGTAAATGGCGACCACCTGATGCACTATTAGATGAAGAGTGGAGAATTTACCATCAAATTGTGGTACCTAGGACCTATAGAAGGGAAATACTGAGTATTGCTCATGAAATGCCATTTGCAGGGCACCTAGGAGTCAATAAGACTTACCACAGAATTCTAAATCACTTTTATTGGCCAAAACTTAAAAGTGATGTGGCCAAATTTGTAAGACCTGCACTCATGTCAAATGGGTGGGAAGCCGAATCAGAATATTCCGGCTGCACCCTTAAAGCCAATCCTGCTTTTGAAGAGCCGTTTAGTAGAGTCATCATTGACTGTGTAGGTCCCCTACTAAGAGTAGGGCTGGGCATCTGTATATATTATCCATTTTTTGTGCTTCTTCAAGGTTTTCCAGAGGCAATACCTCTGTAGGAATATTAAGGCTCGGACAGTCTTACAAGCTTTACTTAAATTTTTCACATTGTTTGGGTTGCCGAAAGAGATCCAATCAGATCAAGGGTCTAATTTCATGTCAACTGTATTCCAGCAGATGTTGTATGAGTTAGGCATAGACGAAATTAAGTCTTCAGCTTATCATCCGGAAAGCCAAGGGGCTTTAGAAAGGTTTCACCAAACATTGAAGAATATGTTAAAGACATATTGTCATGATAATGAGAGAGATTGGGATGAAGGCATTCCATTTGTAATGTTTGCTGCCAGGGAATCTATACAAGAGTCACTTGGGTTCAGTCCATTTGAACTTGTCTTTGGACACACAGTTCGTGGACCATTGAAATTGTTAAAGGAGAAGTGGTTATCAGATCCAGGTGAAGACATACATCTACCTTGATTATGTATCCGCTTTAAAGATCGTCTTCATGGAGCATGTGAACTTGCTCAGGAAAATCTGAGGCACTCTCAGAAGAAAATGAAAGCGTGGTACGATAAGACCACTGTGAAAAGAGAGTTTAAGCCTGGTGATAAGGTGCTAGTGTTTTTGCCTGTTTCTGGTCAACCACTTCAAGCTCGCTTTCAAGGACCTTATGTCATTGAGAGAAAAGTTAGTGACACAGATTACGTCATTTTGACACCTGACAAGCGTAAATGTAAAAGAGTATGTCATATTAATATGATGAAGAAATATTATGAAAGAGAAGATTGTGACATTTCTAAGGATGAAAGTGTACATGATGTAAATAGCAACACTAATGATACAGGTGATCAAGTGTGTATTATCAATGCTGATTATGAACTCAGTAATGATGAGATCAAGGCTAATAATGTTCCTGATATGTGTATAAGTTACAAAATTCTGATGTGTTGAAAAACTTGACCAGAAATTAAGTCATCTGGATCACAAAGAAAAGTCAGAAATGAAATCATTAATCTATGAATATGCATGCTTGTTCTCAGATGATCCTACTAGGACAAATTTGATTGAACATGATGTTGATGTGGGAGATGCTACACCAATCAAGCAGCATCCTTACCGAGTTAACCCTCGAAAACGACAACATCTCAGGGATGAGGTTCGGTACATGTTGGACCATGACATTATAGAACCTAGTAATAGTGAATGGTCTTCCCCTTGTATATTGGTCCCCAAGCCAGACGGTGGGTACAGATTTTGTACTGATTACCGAAAGGTGAATGCGGTCACAAGAACGGATTCCTATCCGATAACCCCGTATCGATGATTGTATGATAGGATTGGAAAGCTACGTATGTGTCAAAGTTTGACTTACTAAAGCGGTACTGGGAGATACCACTCACTGAGAGGGCTCGGAAAATCTCGGCATTCGTGACGCCAGATGGTTTTATTTCAGATAAGGTTATGCCGTTTGGTATGAAAAACTCACCGGTGACGTTTCAGCGCTTAGTAAATAATCTTACGTCAAATTTAGAAAATTGTGAAGTATATGTTGATGACCTTATTGTATACAGCAACTCATGGGATGAACATGTACAACATGTTAAGGCATTATTTGACAAGCTTGCCAAGCTAATTTGACTGTCAATTTGGTCACAAGTGAGATTGAATGTGCCCATGTGGTGTACTTAGGGCATGTGGTTGGTCAGGGGTAAAGTTAGACCAATTAAGGCTAAAGTTGAGGGCAATTGACAAATTCCCTGCCCCAACTGATAAAAGGCAGCTCATGCGCTTTCCTAGGCATGGCTGGTTACTACAGACGTTTTTGTCCGAATTTCTCTGACATTGCTGCACCATTGACAAAATTGTTAAAGAAAAATGAAAAGTTTGATTGGACAGATGATTGCCAAGCAGCATTTGAATTATTGAAAAAGGCACTAATGAGTTCACCAGTGTTGATTGCTCCAGATTTTGAGAACAATTTAAGTTGGCAGTAGATGCCAGTGACAATGGCATAGGAGCAGTTGTGCTGCAAGCTGATGAGCATGGTGTTGATCACCCTGTTTGTTATTATTCGAAGAAATTTGACAAACACCAGAAAAATTATTCAACAATTGAAAAAGAGACATTAGCTTTGATACTTGGTCTTCAACACTTTGATGTTTATTTGGGAACTACTAGTTTCCCTATCACTGTATACACTGATCATAACCCTTTGACATTTTTATCTAAGATGAAGAACAAAAATCAAAGATTGATGAGGTGGAGTTTATTTCTGCAATCATATAATGTAGATATTAAGCACATTAAAGGGAAAGACAATGTTGTACCAGACTCTTTGTCGAGAATTTGATTTGATGCAGTATGTTGAAGATATCACTGTAAGTTTTGAAATTTTGTGTTAACTATGGCACACTGTGTATTGATGATGTTACTGTATTCATGTATTATCATCACCTTGCAAGACAAGTTGTATGTTATGATTATACCTTCCATTGAATATTGGACTACATGCTGTACATACTGTAGTTATTACTGTAAAGTTATACATTGTAAATATTGTAACTTAAGTTTTGTCCGAGACGTCCAAAACTTTTTCAAGGGGGGGGGGGGGAGTGTTACAAGACGACCCGTCAGGAACACCGGATTGAATCCATCGACGAGCGAATGGAAAGTTCCAGAGAATCCAACTTCAACGCAGCCTTTCTAGAACTGTCTAGAAGTGAGAACTGTTTACGTTATGTCCCAATTATAGCAGCGACCTGGCAACACTTCTAAGAAACTGCAATTGTCGTTATTCAACTAGAATATTCAACTGTGTTCTAGAAGTTTCTATTAAGGAACGTTCTCGTAATTGCTGGACTGTGGGCACTAGAAGTTTCTGTTAAATTCTGGAGAGTTCTCGAATAAAAGCCTAGCATATAAAAGGCAGTTCAACAGTTGTTGTAGCGGAGAGAGACATTGAGAAATGCCCTAATACTTCATCGAGTCTAGACGCTGTTGAGAAGTTATTCCCAGCCACTGA
The DNA here is from genome assembly GCA_029531755.1 of Holothuria leucospilota. Taxonomy (NCBI): domain Eukaryota; kingdom Metazoa; phylum Echinodermata; class Holothuroidea; order Aspidochirotida; family Holothuriidae; genus Holothuria; species Holothuria leucospilota. The sequence continues at coordinate 41,799,889 of CM055975.1, forward strand.
CACTGCACACTTGTGATAAATTGCCTTACGCCGTTTCTGCACTGTGTACAGAGATTGTTATCATCCATCATTCATCGCCTAGCCTTGTCATTATTCGCTCGTGGAACCAGTTCCTACGCTACAGCACGCTACAGGTCTACTACCGTACCATCGTCAACGTGCATGCACTACCAGCCCTTGGACCAGACCAGGCAAATATTAATTAAAGGATTGTGAGTAAGTCTAATTAATTATTGTAAATTTAAGTGAGATAAGGAGATTGTAAATAATCATTAAGTTGTTGAATTTTAATCTCGTTCTTCTGTGATCTTTCGCTGTTATTGGTTTGACTACGCGACCACAAGCCGTAACAATACATATATCTATATATATATATATATATATATATATAATATATATATATATATATATATATATATATATATGACTCAATCCACGCTGTATTAAATAGTCGCACAGAGACTTTAGGCCATTGTTCCTCTAACATAGGCACGTTCCTTACACTGAAAGAGGATTTTTTTGTGAATGGAAAACTTAGCCTCATGCAGGATTCGAACCAGCGGCCTCCCGCATACCAGGCGGATGCTCTGACCACTGAGCCATTGAGGCCTATGTGGTAGAACATAAAATATAAGCATCCGCCTTGTATGTGGGAGGTCGCTGGTTCGAATCCTGCTTGAGGCTGAGTTTTCCATTCACAAAAAATCCTCTTTCAGTGTAAGGCAAGTGCCTATGTTAGAGGAACAATGGCCTAAGGTCTCTGTGCGACTATTTAATACAGCGTGGATTGACTCATTCATATAAAGTCGCTACGTCACTCTAACTACTATATATATATATATATATATATATATATATATATATATATATATATCAAATCATATAGAGTAGTAGAGTAGATGGAAAGGTTCATGACTCACAGCTCTATAAAAGGGTAGGAGAGGAAAAATCTACACTCCATCCAAAAGACGCATCTTCGAATAGCATGTTAGGTAACTGAGATATGACATTTCTCTCAGTCTCAAGTTCGACTACCGGGAAGCCTTAGACGCAATCTGGTACAATATTTTGCATCTTTTGAAGTCATATTTTTTCTCGAGAAATCCTAGTTTCTAGGTAAGTAATCCAACGTTCTTTACTTTTGGCCGACTTACAGTTTTCCAACTTTGTTGCACTTATTGTCGACGATTACATAACAAACGGGAAAGGGCGGCGATTTGTGTTGGCTATTGGGGGAGGGGCGCAGAAATGGAAGTTGCCATCGAAGCGGAGCCATCATAGTTTTGTGCGAAGCCTACAAGAGAATTTTCGCCCTACAGACCCCCCAGACTGCATGAAATGGCACTTCTCGGGATCTTGGAGGCAGTTTTGAACCGTACGATACTTGATAAGTGACGACTGACAGGCATGAGCGTGTGAACGGGTTTGGTTGCGTTGGTAAAGAAGCGGAGCTCCACTAACGTTTTTAAAATGTTGCCAAAATGGCTTCTATATCGCAATTAAATGGTCCTTCTCAGACCTTTCAAATTGCACTGAAGTCATCTTGATATGTGGCATGATTTCTATTGGCTGGCGCGGACTGCGCCGATAAAATTTTTGCCAAAACAGCTCCCAGATCGCAAGAAATGGCCCTTCCCAGATCTTTCAAATTGCATTGAAGACATCTAGATATGTTAAACGCCTCATATATATTTTCCCACTTTCACGGAACTGCTTCCTCTGGTATAACCTTCCCTGCGTAGCAATTTAACCATTTTGTGATTGTTGTGACATGATTGAACAATGTACACGGAAGTGAAAATCCTACCCCCCCTCCTCCACTGATTGGATACGATACTGCACTACAGACATATCACTACATGTGTAGGGCAAGTGTACAACTAGAGCTGGTAGGTCCATGCGTACTGGATTTATACACTAAAATATGATGTAGGCCTACCTCTCCGTGAGCTACGGTCGTGAAGGTAGCCATGGATTCAAAATGGATACCATGCACCTTCGCGCGTAGTCCGAGAATTACAGAATATTGATAAATACGTCGGTCAAATACGGATTTGAATTAGCCTAACTTTTAATCACTCAAATCAGTCAGTTTAGTGTTGAATACTATGTTTTGCTTGTTTTCAAATAGACAGCAATTTTCACAGAATCTCGCTAGGGGATATACTGTATTTTGCCCCCCCTATTGTTTACGCTACTAGGTATTAACCCTTAAAAAAAAAAAAAAAAAAAAAAAACTCAGAGAGAAATTCAGTAATGGGTCTTCTGGGATGTAGAAGGGGCGTAAGTGTAAGCTCTGCGGTGGATGCAGTAACGGGCGGATGTACAATGAGTTAGACAGAAAAGACAAAGCGCGCGAAGCGCGCAAAATTTTCGGGGATTTACACCAAAAATGTCCTATATGCGACGGATAATGTTTCACAATACTTTATTCCATGATACTGTTACACCTCACCCCACTCCCTACAAAATTATGTGTCTTAAAACGTTATTTAGACGAATTTAATTTTTGGGGTCAAAAACCATAGGGGGGCAAATGCCTGCCCTGTCCCCCCTGTGGCGCCGCCCCTGCGTACAGTTAACTATCTGCTAAGGGTAGGATGAAATTGTTATACTTTCCTAGGATTATAGGTGACCAAAGTATTTCAAAAAGGAAACGATACTCTGTCGCGCGCGAAACGCGCCGAAAATTTTGGGATTGTATTGAGAAATCTGTCCTCTTTGAAAGCAAAACTTACCGTAATTTAGAAAAACCGTTGAGGTGACTGACCGCCGTACGAATTCACATACTTTATCTCATTCACTTCATCCGGCCGACCAAATCGGGAAACTGTCCTGCCGTAGGCCAGCACTCGATTTCGAGATACAAGGTCCTGTCCCACCTACAGGCGTCACCTCATGATGGAACTTTGCAATGATTTCACTTAATCTGGGAGTAAAGCGGTTACCATTACAAAAGATGCGTGCACGGGAAGTGCAAGAGAAGTGAAAGTATCAATACATTAAAATGTTTTGCTTAGCTTAGAAAAGGAATGGTTATTTATGTAAAAATTCTCTTCTTCTTCCCCTTCTCCTTCCCTTCACTTTGCTTTTATACCACCCAAGTAGTTTGAGGTGGCCTTCCCGATCAACTAGTCATCTTTTATATTCATGAAATTAACAACCCTGTTAGTGACATTTCTACACGATATCTTGAGATGGTAGTATTAGTGGTAGCGTATCTGCGGGAGGGAAGAGGGCACTGGGATAACGGTAGAACTGTAGAAGTTTGGGCAAAATTTTTGTATACACGTTTATGCAGTATATTGATATGTCTCAATGCTCGAACAAAATTATTTTGATTAAAGGTGTTTTTGTGTTCTCAGTCCTTCAACTTCATGCAAATCCAGTGCTGTCACAGGCCCGTAGCCAGGCGGGGGAACAGGGGGCCCCTACCCCCGTGCGGACCACTGTGTCAACCATTTGGAAAATCGATCGAAACTAAAATTTTTCTCCTTGTAAACGGTGGCCTCGGTATGGCTCCAGGCAATTTTTGACAAAAAATAATCCCAAAGGCCTTTCAATATTTAACGTAATTAACGTCTTTTATTTTCTGTAACATTTTTATCTCTAAAATTACAAAAAATTTTGGCGCTCTACGCGCCCTTTCATCTTCAGTTACATTTTGCCTAAACACCGTTTCAGATATGCTGGCTTTATACTTCCACAATCAGGCTATTGTTCTTCCGTGTAGGCGTGATTCTAAGAAAACACGAAATTGAATCTATAATACGTTCTCTCCTCTTTTTCTTACCTCCGAGGTACACTGCTTCTATGATCTTACCATTTGAAAGATTCTTAATTGAGACTCAACATCATGGTAGACATATTTTGTAAGCAAACGTGCAGTGTCTAAATGCTGAGTCCAGGGCTGGTGGAAGGAGAATCCCCCCCTCCCGACCAGTCGCCCGGTGTCTTGGTTTTGCTCTTAAGACAGACACTCATCACCCCAAGTACATTTTTTGGTTGGGAGATAGCAAAAGTCTCAATTGGTGAATGCTCATTGATTGACATTCATGTCAAAAAGTGCAGAGTAGCTCACATTACAAAGCATGCACAGAGAGTGTTCTGATTACATATGTTATGACCTTGTATGTTCACAAGGATATGACCTTAAGCAATGTCTTAGGTTTTTGTCTGCATACAGAGGGGATCAAGACAGTTTTGGAAGGGCTAGCAGTAACTTAGTTGGGAAAATTGAAATTGTCCGGGATGAGGGGGGAGGGGACAGATTCTTCCATAGAAACCCAAATTTTCTAACTTTCCTAAACAAGATTAGTTAGTTAGTTAGTTGGTTGGTTGGTTGGTTGGTTGGTTGGTTGGTTGGTTGGTTGGTTGGTTGGTTGGTTGGTTAGTTAATTAGTGTTAGGATACAATTAACTTATAATAGGTCGGGTCAATTTCCACTAAAAGGCCTAGGCAAATGCGGAGTCATGTCAAAAATTTCTATACACTTTCCTTTCCTTGAAAAAGCTTAAAATAAGGGAAGGATCTGTCTGCTCAAATAAAGTTTTCAGGTCTGGCACAGCGTGGTACTGCTGGCGAATATGGGAGTATTCATAACAGTCAACGAGAATGTGACTGACAGTGACAGCACAATCACAGGGTATACAATATGGCCTCTCATCCCCGTGAAGTAAATAAGCATGGGTAAGGTAGAAGTGACCGATGCGAGCCCTAATCAGAACTAAATCATCTCTCCGTTTACTGGGGGCTCCATGTCCCCCAGTTCCGACTGTTGGTTTAACTCGGTACAATTTGTTTTCGGGAAAGGAATCCCATTCTAAACAAGAACCAAGTATTTTCAATTTTTTTCGGCAGAACCCCAAATTTTTCGGCCCGCTTCGCTCGCCCAATCTTCCGCGTTCGTCATTCTTTCGGTAACCTGTCGCTTCTGGCGGGGCTTCGGGTTGTTGGACTCATAACGGGAGGTTGGTCCCCCCCCCCCTCCGTCGGTCATATCCTGTCACCACCCCTTGCTGAGTCTGCATCCAGGTCTTACCATGACAAGTAATTTTCCTGTTCAAAATGTCTGCGCGCTTCGCGTGTCGTTCTCACAATCGAAGTTGTAACACCTATGAACATTATTAGCACCAAAACTCCAGTGAACTATTCTAGCCAAAGTTAGGTGAAGGCTCAACGTAAGATGTCGGGCATCACCAAGGGATTTTCATGTAGCAATCTCATCTCTTGGGTAACATGCGTAACGTGATGACTACATGCAATTGAAGCTAAATTTACTCGTACCACAAAATTTACCTTTTCTGTTCATGTAAAAGTTCGTTCAAAGTAAAAATACGATAATTGCCATCTGAATTGTGAACTGTGAAGAGCTTGGTGTGCTCTCGCTGTCATTCAAAGTCCTGCTCAAAGCTCCATGCTAGTGTACCCATTTTGTTAATTCCTCAGACATTCTGGACATTTCCCTCTGGATCCTACCAAAATCATACTGGGCCACATCAAGCCTGCCTTGCACAAACTACTCAACTCTTTACCTGCGCTTGCGAAGCTGAAGAAGCATCATAGCCTTGTTTCTTCATTTTTGAGACTGTCCACATCTCTGTATGGCACAAGGAGGGGGAAATTCCCACCGGAAGAGCGAAATTTTCGCCCACTTCGCGCGCATGTGCACACGTAAAATTGATACCGTTAAGCTATCTGCAGCAGGCTTGAGATCATCCCATGTGGTTCCCCTAAACTGCTATCACATGGTGGCACTGCTGACTGCAAACATAATCTTCGGTGCCCCCCTGTGCTGTGCCGATGCCCCATATATCAGAATTCCTGGCTATGGGCTTGCAATGTGCAGCTGTCAGCTTACGTGCACAAACTTTAATAGACACACAAACATGGTATTGGTTTCAGACAATCTGATCTGTATTTTTTATTAAGAGAAGTATTTTATCAACCCAACCAGTGGCGCCGGCACGGGGGGGGGGGGACATGGAGGGGCGCGTGCCCCCATTCGATTTCAGAATTTAAAAAAAAAAATTAAAATGATCTCAAAAGGCGTTAAAGCGATAGATTTCCGCAGGGGGCAAGATGAGGTGTATTTTCAACCAAGTGATAGATCTGTGATAATCATTTTCAATCACAAATGGTTCTCAAACTATTAGAATTATCCCAAATCTTTAGCAAACTATCAAAATTTTCGCGCGCTCTCCAAACCTTACCTCAGTAATATCCTTATTGCCAATAATTTCCGGTAGCAACTTCCGCAGAAGCACAATAACAAAAGTTGAAGGCTGTTTACGAATTCTCATGTAAAAGATTGGCTTTGTGATTGGCATATAAGTTTGTTGAGGAATTGAAAGTGTTTTGATGTAGAGGATCATGAATGCAGGGTTTGTCATGGTAATCTTATTTAATGAAAAAATTCGGCGAAGCATTCGTCACGGTTTGCACCCCATCCTATGACTATCATTAAGGTTATAATACATGCAACTATTCTGATCACTATACACTTTTCCGAGAAACGTAAGTACATCTCCAACCTCTGTAGGCCTATGGGATCTTTCAGTCTAATTTGTAGCATGATGTGGAAGGTTGAAAGTACGTATTTGCCGTTATACAAATTTCAAATGTAGACATTACCGGTATAGATAGTGACTGTTAATGCACTTACGACGAAAAGCATTTTGAAATGCGCTCTTTAGTCCTAAGCCCCTTTTGCTATACGTGGAAGGTGTTCGTCTGGGTTTTCGTTCAAACTTAGTAAACATACGATAGTTGCAAAGTGCTCGGCATCATACTCTATAGTATCATATGGATGTCAGGTAATAAGCATCATGTCAGTGCCCCATTTTATATAATTAATCCAGAGCTTCCAGGAGGCCCTATACCGCTGTCTACCTTAGATACTCTTTTATAATGCACAATGAAGCAAAGGAAAATTTTCGTAATAGTCCAAGAATGTTTCTATGGACTCCACGCACGTAATTGGGGGGGGGGGAGGCTTCAGGAGGGTTGCTGACAACATACCCTTGCCTATCAAATATTAGAATTCACAAAACTATGGATATTTTCCAGCCATATATGACCAGTTCCAAAAATATCCCGAAGATAACACCATTTTGCATCTAAGCAACCTTAAATTAACAAATGAGGGGGACACCCCTCCCCTTAATCCCCTGCCCAGGACGGCATCTTTATGAAGTGACAAAGGAAGGATTATCACTGCTATAAACTATCACCTAACCATACCCTCCTCTTTTGCCTAACCAGAACTTAGAATTCACTTAACTTATGGATATTTTCCAGCCATATATGATCAGTTCAAAACATATCCAAAAGATGGCCACATTTTGCATTTAAGCAACCTTAAATTAACAAAAATTTGTCAAAGAGGAGGGGACACCCCTCCCCCAGGACGGCACCTTTATGAAGTGACAAAGGAAGAATTCCACACTACTGTATACAATCGCAGGTACGCATGAATAGGTACAATTTATGCAGACCTGGGGGAAACTGAGGTGCCCTTTGGTCGTCATTTGTGAGCCCCCCCCCCCCCCCAGTCACCAAACCCTTGCTTCGTCACTGAACCCAACAACCCCGATTGAAAGCTTCACTCCATTCAACAGGAGATTTAAAAGAAGGGTCTAAGCTCAAATTAAGTTTTGATATGTTAGAGGGGTATTTATTCTTAGCATTCTGGTGAAATTTGCATTGAAATCTGATGTGTAGTTCTCAAGATATCAGCAGTTAAAGTTGTCACATTTTCAACACAAAGTGAACTTGAAGCAAGCATATATGACATCATAGCATTACATTAATGAGCAGTCTTTTGTTTTTCTATAAACTTTACAACCAATTTTCTCCTCCACATTCACATGTTATCGGAATGTGATTGCATGAGAGGCATAAGAATTTTACAAACTTCACATTCTACATGGGGAGGTCCTATCTCTATTCAGCGTACGAGGCGGGGCAGGGTGCATATGCCCTCCCAAAAAATAGTGGATCCATTCGGGCAAATGAGACATCCAGGAAACTAAATTATGCCCTTTTTACCGGCCGTGACAACCGACACAGCGGTATCAAACTTCGGGCAACTTGGTCCAAAATTCTAAATTCGGGCAAAAATTATCCCTGCCCCCCCCCCCCAGAAATATTGACCCCTGTGCGCCTATGTCCCTTTTAAGTTTAAGGTCAGCACAACAGACTGCATAAACAATTTCTCATCAATGTGAGGAAGTGATATAACCCCTGCTTTCCTCAAGATCACTTTGGGTTACAAATCTAGTAACTTCATTTGCTGATATCTCGAGTACTACATATCTGATTTGAATGGAAGTTTCACCAAATTGAGTAGCTTTAGTTCCTCTTTCATATATGAAAATTATTTTTTGCTTAAACCCTTTCTTTAAAGCACGCTAAAACGAAATTCGGCGGCGGGGGACATCACTCTATCAGTAGGTTGTGTCGATTGGGAATACACGTCACGTGCGTTGAAAGTTGGGGAGTGTTAAGTCAAAACAAGTAGCGTCCTGTGAACGTGAAAACCCATCAAATTCCATGTGTTTGACAGCTTTCTTCATGTTTATTATAATTGGTGTCCCGCTGTAAGTATAATGCATACATGGTACCGGTACTGTTATTCAATATATCGTTCCTGAACTTGAGGTGCCGACGATTGAGATGGTAGTTTAATCAGGGAGTTCTAAGGATTCTTTCCTTGTTTTGTTCACATGATAAACAGCAGCATGGTTGTGGGATCCCTGCTCCTCGGGGCCAACGTCAAACGCCTTCAACAGTCAAAGTTCCAAACCCTATCTAATTTCTTTACAAGGACTGAAGTGGAGGGTGGAGGAGTATATTACCATGCATTAATACTAAAAGAGATGTGTAGTCACTCCAAACTGCGTTAGTATACCTGATATCCTCATTCATGAAAGGCGCTTTTACGTCATATCTTTCGTAAATGAATTGCGTAATTTACATTCAGTAAGTCATCGGTTAACTTTAGGAAGGTATGCAATATTTATGTTCTGAAACATTATAAAACATTTGTTGATTTGTCAGAATGATATGAGAGGATATGTAAGCATAAGCGTATGAAGCGGTGACAGGGGGCATATGCCCTCCCAATTCGGGCAAAAATAGTGGATCCATTCGGGCAAATGAGACAGCCAAGAAAATAAATTATGCCCTTTTGCAACCCACACAGCTATATCAAAATTTAGAAAACTTGGTCTAGAATTCTAATTTTGGGCAATAATTATCCCTGACCCCCAGAAATGTTGACCCCCGTACGCCAATGTATGTAAGGTTAGTTGATCTCTCAAAGTAAGTTTGGGGAGACTGCTCAATCCCTTTGCAATGACACCAAGTTCATGGTGGCAGTTGGTAAGTTTTAAATAGCTCACTAGATAGATCGAGGATGTTAAAAGTTGAAGTAGAGAGCTTTCATGCACTTTTAAAAAGCACTTAGACATTAATTGACTGCAGACATTGTCGCATAATATATGAGAGTTGCACATGAAGAATATACCTAAATTCCAGGCGCTAACCCAAACCGCACAAGTTTCCAAATTCCGGATGCAACTTTGCATTTCAGTTGTCCTGCAACAGATAATAATAATATAGCTGATTTCTTATAGTAGGCCTATAGTAAGTTTATCGATACGTTACCATTGATCCGTAAAAGGGTGTTCTTATCTACTATTGCTTCTGTTGCTAGAAGTGGTGGTGAAGGGTGGGGGTGTACATTGCAGACTTCTGTCCTGGGAAAGGGTTTTAGAGTACATTTATTGAAAAACTGATATTTATATTGAAACATATTACAAAGAGAGGATAAGTAAGGGTTTCCGTCCTTGAAAAGCGGGGAGAAAGTATACTCTGGAGGTCTAGCCCCTGACTGGGGGATAAAGTCCCCTCTTCGACCCCCGTTAGGCTACTTTTATGCTCCTACCAGAATGACAAATCGAGTAACGTTCCTATCGAATGGTCTCGCCCCCTGTGGGCCGGGGGTTGTAGAATATGCCCACCAGTCCACGGTATTTCCCGCCTGTCGAAAGAGGCGACTAAAGGGAAGGACTTGCACGGTATTTGAGATGTATTTGAAACCAAACTTGAACTTGAACCGTATTTGAAACCGTATTTAAACTTTACCCTTTTATCTAGTTGACACTATATAACACGTTCGTGTTAGTTTGTCGTTAAATCTCATCTAACTAACTAACCTATTGAATGATCTCATGGATGCACAATGTACCTTAGTGTTTGGACAAATTTAAATTATAAACACTCACTGCAATGCTTTAAAACCCCCTAACGGTTAGATATGTCTACGTGATTGTAATACCGTCGTAAGAGTGTCTGTCTTCGGGCTACCACCCAGTTGTTGATTGTTTGAGTGAATCATTAGGTCAAAGGTCACCGAATCTTATTTAGAAAGAGCAATATGTCAGGAGAATTCATCTATTAAAATAAATTCAGTGCCTATCCTCAGGAGAACATTTTTGGATCCAATTCACGTATGTTGTAATGCTGTGTTTATTTTTCATAGACAACCGTTAAACCACCTCGGCCGCCATTTTAGATTACTGACAACATAATATACGTACTGATACATGGAAATGAAAAGGTTTTTTTCGCAAAGCCTCATTTCGTAGTTTTGCAAGGATCATTTCGGTTACTTTTCAAATTACAAATGACTGTATTTTGGATATGTTAACGTTAAACTGTAGGAGAGCCATTCGGCTCCTTCATTTATAGGAGACCCTTACTTCCAAGTACATGGGCGTATGAGAAATCTCACAACAGGGCGGAAAGTGCTAACCCATTTTCCCTAAGTGACAATCATGACATGAATTTTGCATTGAAGATGACATTTTTTGCACTCAGAGCATCAATTTTTGGCTTAGGGAGGCTCCTCTCCCAGACTCCTGCCCCATTAGCCTATTTTATGTCTACGTATTATTGTCATGTATGTATCTTCTAAAACGTGTAAGCAAAGAGCGGTTGATAAAGGTTTTTGTGATCATCAACAGATCGAGTGATGGATGGCATAGTCCCTTCGCAGGGTTAAATATCAACAAAACATTACGTCTATTGACCAAATATTGTGGGACCCACTATGACCGCCACAATTGACCTTACCCCACTCCATCCCCGGGCCCGCCCCAAATGCTGTTCACTCAAATTATTTGAGGGTCACAACACTTCGGTGTTGATATGCATGGACCCTGTGATAATAGACAATAATTATCCAGATTTTATCCATAGAATGAGGTTGAAAATAATTATCCAGATTTTATCCATAGAATGAGGTTGAAAATAATTATCCAGATTTTATCCATAGTATGCCCATCTCAGGATTTCTTGCGTGTGTGTACGAAGTTTTCTTTATGATGATAATGATGATAAGATTTATTAAACAGATGATTCTTTTTCTCCCGCAAAACCCCAATCGATCTATCAGAGGTGATCTGTCTCTTCATTCTTCTGATGTGAATTTCAAACGTGGGTGGTTGCTTGCTTTTAATCATAGAACTGTGACGATTGTTAGTTGATTAAGTCCCATCTTTATGAAACATTGTAAAGGAAGTTTGATAGGTTTAGCTAATAGGTTTACCCAATGTCTCAAACTAAGGCTGGGGTGGCTGCACAAGTCTTACTGCTATTTCATACTTGCTATAGTTGCTCTGGAATTACCTATATATGTCAATGAAACACGATATTGTGGTTACGTCCCTGATACCAGGGGCCGGATTTGATGTCTGAAAGTGGGGGGACAAACGGTGCCGAAGGCGCTGCGGGAGTACCAAGCGTTTCCCCTGACGGCGTGGGGTCCAGGGGCTAGCCCAGGGCCCCTGACGGGGTCCAGGGGGCGAAGTCCACGGAAGCTCTGGTTATTTACGAAATTTTAGGCATTAAAATAATGCATTTAACTTCAACTTCAAATGACATAAGGTGGGCACTTAAAAGATCACAAAAATCACAATTGGACTTTTTCAATTGTATTTTTACTCCGTATGACTAACAGTCGGCCGGGATCGATAATGCAGAGAGTTTGAGGAAGGAGGGGAAGAGCGATTATTTTAAGAATTTCTCGAGGCTTTGGAACAATAGTTTTGAAAATGGAAGAACTAGAATTCAGAAAGGGTGCGCGCGAAGCGCGCTGAAAAAAATCGCAGTTCTCGGACTGTAGCGATATGAGTAACAGAAAAGCTGAGAAAAGTATCTTCAAATAGAAGGCTCTTGCCCCCACCCTCCCCTTCGTTAAGCGTCCGCCCCTTGTTAAGGTACCATCAATAGCTATTTCTGGCCTTACAACCTACATATAAACAATCTTTAAAAGATCAGTAAATTTACACAGGTCGGTGGTGATAACAATTTTGCTATGAAAATTTCTGGTGGAGGGGGTGAAGTTTCCCCTCTGTTGCGTATGCCATGGGTGCATTGGTGGTTCAATGATAATAGAAGAGTTTGTACGAAGCAAGATTTTCTACAGGATGTTATCCCAAATCCCGAAACAATATTTAAAACGGGTGCGCACGAAGCGCGCCGAAGAAAACAGAGTTGAGATAGCGTTTGAGACATTTAATTGTAGGCTATTGTACTTCATTAGCTTTAAATCAGCGTTTTTCGTTGCATAAAAATTTTCCTTCTTTACTCAGGTGCCTCTTCTTTCCAAAGAGCCATAAGAACCTATATCCTGCTTTAAGGTTCTTTCTTTCATGTTTCATTTTTGTCGATGGTCTGGGACAAGTCCCATTTAACTTTTTTATTAGTGTGAGCAATAAGGTAGTGTCGATTTTGAAGGTTATAGACTATGTGATACTTAACAAATAAATGAAATGTTTTATGGGTAGTTTTTACATGAACACGACCAAGGGCATTGGCAGTTAAAGTGTCAGGGAAGTTATTTTCATTGGAGGCTGCATCTCAGGAAGCTATGGCCGGAGAAGCTTCTAACCGAGAGCTCCGAATGCCCGAAGCTGGAGGCTGAAGGCTGAGGGTCCTCCCCATAATTTTCTTCTTAAACTCGACGGCTTCTGCGGCCATCAGATTTCTGGACCATTTCTTTCTTGAGAAATGCTGCTTCCCTTGGTGTAATTTGAAATGCTAATGAAATAGTTTTCTTATGATGATCGCAAATTTAGGATAGTAATCGTCAGTCAATTTGCTGAGGATGGTGGTAGTTGGTGAGGAAAGTGAACAGCCACAGGTGTAGCGATGGTTTTGGAAATAGTAATTTTCTCAAGCTGTCCTACATGAAGTAATAACGAGGCAATTCCACCAAAGTTTTCCTTTGCTCAGCAGTACAGCTGTACTAATGAGACATCGATTTATTTAAAGCTCATGAGAAACACTCCGAAATTTTTTGCGAGAATTGCGATTCCCTATACATAGGTAGAATTTGGAACTTCGTTTGCAAGGACTATGGTTCATTTAACGTCGTACATTAATACTTTCAGTGACCTTTATTTCAGAGCTTCAAGTCACAATAGTGTGACGGGTAGGGGAGAAGAAATTTTGCAGTGACAGACAAAATTTTACTTGTCAGTTGTCTCTGGGGTGTACGTGAAGCGCGCTGAGAAACAAAGGCTCCTAGCGTTTTTTTACTTTTGATATTAATGTTTTCCTTCATTTAAAGGCTCTCTAAAGTCCCCCAGACAGTAACAATTCTCCCTAATAAGTTCTAGCCCCTCGTCCAATTTAAACCAAGTCTCCTGTTTATATAGATACCTGTAAGACAGAGCCACAGTAGCCTGCACTAACTTAAATTGCTCCAGGCAATATTGTCGAGCACAGTGTGTGTGAGCTTTTGGAACACAACAGACTGTGTAAGTCATTGTTGACCAACCAAAGTGAAACTGTATTGTTTGAATGAATGTCAATCAAAGTGCAGTTATCAAATGTATTTAGAACTCTGGGGATATTCTTAAATATGTTTGGGCAGAGAGTTGCTAGCAACTCCCTGGTTTGGGGGATGCCATATCCCCTTTAACATTGCAAGATTTAACCATAATAGGTTATTGGAAATTCTTTTATAACTTCTCTGGTATAGCTTCTTTTCGCTCATTATTTATTATTTTTATTTCTATGGTTACGTCACTAATAAAGGATAGAGTAGTTACGTTAGCGTTACACGATATTATTTGTGCCAGCTATGTACCATATGAATTCCGTCACCGATATCACATATGACTTAGTGTATCGGTATACACTAAGTTTTTACTCGTATCTATGCTCATCACAAGGATTGAAAATGTTTAAATTGTCATCATTCATCTCCACCCAATAGACAGATCATTAACCTGTGAACCGACCCTTTAAAAGTAGTTTTAAAGTAGTTTTGCGATCGATTTACACAAACAGATCACTAGTAGGCGACAAGCGATAAAAAGTTGATTTTCAATGCAAGTCTATCATGTCGCGCTGCGTCTCATCTCGCATAGTTTGACAGGACATAAGTTTTGTAGGTTCTCACGTGGTGGCTGTAACCACTTGCTGCCTACGACGTACATGCTCACGTAATATTTGCACTGCAACCTAAAATTTAAATCAGGAATTAAACTGCTTAATTTTGTTCTGTCTACAACAGTTATATAAAATAAAACTTTTGTGTTTATTTGGTCTGCGGTACAAAACACTTGAGAACCCCTGGTCTGAGTGCCAACATTATTAGTCGACTTTTTATAGTAGCATATAGTGTCGTAACGCACATAGTGTGAAAGGTTCTAAAGGGCGATTCATACTTCAGTATAGCTCTGTAAAGCTATGAAAGTTGAACACTTTCAACTCCTGAACTCTGAGCTATGTCCGTGATTGGCACGGAAGAGCAAGTGATGACCACGTGAACATGTGACATATAACAGCATAGGCGTAGGAAAAAGGGGGGGGGGGCAGCAGCGGGGCGGTCGCCGCTCTCAAAGGTGGAGACGAACACTCTTTTAAGCTCCTGCACTATCAAATACTGATACCGTAACTGTTATTGCGTGCATCAAGCCAACATGGTGGTGTTTTACAATATATTCACAACTTTTCCCATTGACATAAAATATATAGAACATAAATTATTGAGGATTTCATACATCACTTTTTTTCCGTCCGCTTCGCGCAGGATATTGTTTCTAGTGGTCCCTTCATGTACCAAGGAGAGGTTAGTGTAGCCGACATTTGCTTATATTGTATATATCTTCATCATTCTAATACACACTTCGTCCTGTCTTAAGAACCCTCTGATGAAGGAGTGTACGTCTTAATATTTCTTAGATAAATTCTTTTGCAGACATTCGCTTATATTGAAAGTTTGTTGTATAGTTCCACCAGCTTATCGCATGCATCTGAAATACAGAGTGTACTGAGTGTCGAATCTTCACTGAGGAAAATACCTCACCCCCAGATCATGCTTTTAAAGACCCGTAAATTTACCTTCCTAATTGGACAGTTGGAAAGGTAAGTTTCCACACTACGAAATCTCGAATGAGGAATGATCAGATGATGCACTTACATGGTCTTAGAAGTGCCATTTCCTGCAATCTGGGAGCCATTTCGGGCGAAAATTTTCCGTGGTACCGCACTCTACGTGCACACCTATGACAGCTCTTTGACTACATAGTGTCACATACAAGCCCCTTTAACATTGCCCTACAAACCCCGCCCCCCATTTTCCTGACGCGTCCTCATCCACCAGTCACCGATCATACATTTTTGTTTCGTCCCTCCCCCCCCCCCTCACCTTAAAGGTGATCAGTCGTCTTGAAATATTCTTTGTGACGTCAGCCTTTTCTTGACATGTTTCTGCAGTCGTCACTGTTCAAGGATACACCGTACAAGTAGCTATGATGACATCGGTATAGCTAGTAGGTATACAGCTACAAGCCGTCTCTTCTTGCTTACCGATTAGCTATACCATGCTTGTACGGTGTATCCTTGAACAGTGACAACTGCAGAAACATGTCAAGAAAAGGTGACGTCACAAAGAATATTTCAAGACGACTGATCACCTTTAAAATACCTTTGTAACATTTATTTTAACTTTTACCGTAGCGCGTCGCTTTGCGCATAGCGTGAAAGGGCCAACAATTTCAGTAATCAGTCATCATTTCCTCGAGGAAAACAAAAACGAATGCCCGATCCCCCTCTGGCTTGGTCCCTGCCTTTGATCGATGCCAGATTCTAGAACTCAGTTACCGCACACGTGATGAGTGGTCTCTGAGAAGAAGTGGCTGGAATCTGGAATATATGACATTACTGCTGCCGTACAAATTTCATTACCGTAATAGGCCTAGTCCAGTTCGCTGAACATGTTAGTTGTATTTGGAAAACATGATTTTTACACAGTGTCTATAAATTATTCGTAAACATGCAACTGGTCTGATTAGTTGACCTGGACGAACTGCGAGTGTTTCATACAGGAACACAGCAATCGTAACAGATGAAGGCGTTCCATACCCGGCCAATATCCCCTATCACTGGCAGACACCAAAAGTGACATTCATCGTAGCCATTGGACTTCAATATTAAAATGCGTCATTTAGGTTGAAACATGATACATAAAAGACAGAGTAATACAATGTTTTGTATTTTAGGCGTTAATATCTATATAATCGTAACCACAGGTACAGCGCATACTATCCCTTGTAGATGTCACCTGTCCCAGAGACAATCCTTCTAGGTGGCTGCATGCATTACACACGCGATGACAAGTTACACACTGGTTGAGGTTTAGATTTCAAGTTAACTCAAACAATTTTCTATTTCTTTTTATCTCCAGGCTTGGAAGAGGTAATATCTCGGCTACATACACTAGGCAATGGACTACTGAATAGGAATCGAGTCAACAATCATTGGATCACCCAGGTCCGACACCAATATACACGGTAGCCGATAGGTGCCGGTTAAGCTAAGCCAACCATTAATTCTGCAAGTACAAATGCACTGGCAAATGACTGTAAACGCTTTCCCATGCTGTGTGAACTTTTACCATCCATGACGGTTTCTCTGTTTGACATGCGATTTCCGTTCTAATATTTAAGTTTCAAGACATTTGCAGTTAAAACCTTCACCATTCAGATCACGGTGCGATGAATGTGAAGTTCTTCATGCTTAATCTAAGGGTGACTTTCAGGAAACATTGACAGATTACTCCATCTTTCCTTCCCTCGCAAAACCACGAAAGAGATAGTCTGTCTAGCAGGGTGCAACAGTCCGAACTGGTGAGGGTGTGATATTTTTGGGAAGATACCCACACCCAAGCGGTTTTCCTAGTCGCATTTGTCAAAACAACACTATTAGTTTCAACTAGCAAGAGTAGGTGGTCACACATATAGGCTATTACATTTAACTTCATAAAAGTGAAGACTTTTTCAACCCCTTTGTCGCGAGCGAAGGCGTTACACGAACTTTTAACGACATACGCGATACCGGCATCCAGTCCTGTCCCACAGAGCAACGCGCCACATGACGTAATTACGAATTTTGTTCTCTCACCAGGAACGAGTAGCTTCATTTTGATAGATGTAATCGGTAATTTGTCACGATATCGTAAGGTGGTTAATACTGAGGAAAGAATAAGGTAGTTGCTTTCATTTCTAACATTTCGAAACTTAATCGTTGGACTCCGCCGGAGTCCTCGAATACTTTGAGCGAGCAATTTCACGAGTTGATATTTTTGCACTGAGGGTCTGATTTTGGGTGACTGTATGTTTTGCTAGCGCTGCTTTTTATTCCTTTGCTAAAGGCAAAAAAAAAAATCATGACGGTAATGATGCAACCTGTGAGAGTCAGTGTTTGCATGTGTAGCGTAACTTATGGGGGTGGGTGACAACAGGGCCGTAGCTAGGGTCATATGTTTGGGGGGGTGTGAAGGTCCCAAATTCCGACTGGATGGATATTTTTTCCAACTGAATGGTAGCGCGTAAATTGCACCATTTTTATGCGCCCTGCTTTTACATACAGCAGTGGGGATCCTTCCTTTGTCGCTACATAAAGGTGCCGTCGTGGGGAAAGGGTCTAAGGGGAGGGGTTGACCCCTCCCCCTTTGAGAAATTTTTGTTAATTTAAGGTTGCTTAGATGCAAAATGTAGCTATCTTAGCGATATTTTTGAAGCTGATCATATATGGCTAGAAAATGTCCATACTTAAATGAATTATAATTTGTTCCGACTGGTTTGATTCTTTTTCCAAATGAGTAGCGGCCCGTAAATTGCATTTTCGTTTTTATGGGCGTTACTTTTGTATGATACAGCAGTGGGGATCCTTCCTTTGATCCTTCCTTTGTCCTTTGTCCCCCTCCCTTCTGAGAAATTTTTGCTAAGGTAAGGTTGCTTAGATGCAAAATGGTGCTATCTTGGGATACTTTTGGAACTGATCATATATGGCTGGAAAATGTCCATAATTTAGTGAATACTAAGATTTGGTTAGGTGAAAGTAGAAAGTATGTTGTCTAAGAGAAGAATACGTTGTCAACAAACCTCCTGCATCCCCCCCCCCCTTGACAACTTTAGTGCCTTCTATTCTGGCATCTAATGCTAGCATATACCTGTATAGGCCTCCTGGAAGCTCTGGATCAATTATAAAAAATGGGGCAATAACATAGTGCTTATTACCTGGCATCTAAATAATAATATAGAGTATGACGCCAAGCACTTTACATCTATCGTATTTTTACTAATTTTGAACGAAAATCCAGACGAACAGCTTCCAGCAATGGGGAATGGGCGGGAGGGAAATGGGCGGGAGGGAGAGTATAGGTGCAGAAAAATGATACTAGACCTCCCAGACAGGTACAGCAAAAGGGGTTTAGGACTAACAAGCTCGTTTTCAGAATGTACACCTTGTTTATGCTATAAAAGTTCACTGGTACGTTGTGCTTATAATGTTCATAAGCGATACAACGTGGATTGAAAGGATTGCGCGCGAAGCGCTCCGAAATTTGGGGTACACTTCAGTGACAAAATGAAAAACCTGCACGCAGGCTCAGCCAGGGGTGGTGCTTTGATTTGCCGACATGAGGGGGGGGGAAGCGCCCTGACTGGGGGCCAGCTACCCTAAGTCCCGACAGATGCAATGGGTTGCCGAACTCAAAACATTAGGCGCGCGAAGAGCGCCGAAAAAATTGGGGTTTTATTGAATTTTCATTAAGGAAAGTTGAAAAAGTTTGGGCTTTTATTGAAGAATCTGGACAAAAACCAAGAAATTTGTTCGGGTGACTGCATGGTCGTCGTCGGGGATTACATTCTTCATCTTACCCATTAAGGATCTGCTACGAAACTGAAAGATCTTTTTCTTACAAAATATGTTTGCCACGATGGCGAGGCTGAAGAAAGAATCTTCCAAAAGTTAGGAAAAAGAGGAAAGAACTTCGCAACGATGTGTTTCTCTAGAGTTACGCCTACACGGAAGAACAACATTTGTGGAAACGTTGAAATCCAATACGCTTGAAACGGGGCGTTACCACTAGATAGAACTATAGATGAAAGCGCGCGTAGCGCGCGAAATTTTTTTGAAGTTATAGAAAGAACCGTTACAGAACTTACTGGCTACGGGCCTAATAGATAGAGGTTTGGAAGATTTTCTGAGTATATCTATGTCTTCACCAATATTAGTCTATATGTAATTTTGCCCAATTTTGTGGGGCTCGGAAAAAAATTGGGGAGGGGCGCTAAAGAGCCCTAGCTGCCACAGAACTGTGTCTGGTATAATTACCTTAATAATGTTCATGAGATTGATTGTAAATCGTGACGCATGCGCGTGAAGCGCGCCAAAATTTTCATTAAGTAAGATTTCCATAATAAAACCTGCATTCAGAATCTGCATCAAGATACTTTCAGTTGCCCAACAAACCAACATGCCACTCAAAAGGCCAGTCTTTTACCTGGTAATTTGTAAACAGCTTTCAACTTCTGCTGTTGTGCTTCTCCGAAAGTTGCTATCGGAAGATATTGATAATAAGAACAACACTGAGGTAAGGTTTGAAGCGCGCGGAGCGCGCGAAAATTTTGAGAGTTTGAGAAGAATTTGCGAAAAAAGGACAGCTTTGATTTGATTTTACGTGAGGAAAATAACGTTTGGTATTATTCTCACTTGGTCTAGTTGGAAAATATATACAAAGTTGACATAGGCTCAGTCGGGAAAATGTGCTAGACTGAGATATCAGAAATTCCAACTGGCATTTCAGATTTTCCGACTATCATCGCTCTGACGAACTTTGGGGGGTGAGACACCCCCCACACACCCCCCGGTCGCGACGGCCCTGGGTGACAACCCCAAGCCGGACGGTCAGTCGGCATTTCGGGGATCAGACGACACGTCAATTGTCGAGAAAGACGCAAAAAGGAAGAGGGACGAAGAAAATCTTTTCGGCGTGGCAATCATCGCTTCGGGCGATGTAGAAGAGACTGGTTTTGTGTCATGGGATGGATTTACACAGATAAAGAGAGAATCCGCTGCCAAGCAAACTCAACATACGTGGTTCCCAAAGTTTTAGCCAAAGTCTGGAATTTCATCTTAAATTACATAGGCTAGTTGTTCTCTTTTTTGTTGTATGGTATACGGTATCCCGTAATGGAGATGTATCATCTCGCTGGTAGACTATGCATATACGATACAATACAAGTTAGCTCCTATAAGCGATCGTTCGCTTTGATACTTGATACATTTATTCGTCAATTAATACAAATTTTTCTATACATTCCTAATTTTTCGCTTATTTTTTACATCTCTTCAAACACTACCTGTAACTCTGGATTACACACCTTACATCAAGTGTTTATATTGTGCCAAATATGCTATGGCGATGAATTAGTAGTATATTGTGCGATAGCTTAAGTTCTCTTCCCGACTCCCAGTCGTCTCCCTTGCCACTCCCCAACCCTACGTCGTATCAAATCCAAGACGTCGAGCCCCTTAAAGGCATTGTCTGGTGGCATTTTGTAGGAGTCTTATATGAAAGATAAAAATTTTTCATTACATGTCATCCAAACCCCATATCAAAACTCCATTCCTAACTCAAGATATCTCTTCCTAAAGATTGGTTACTTTTAATAAGAAATACCTCCAGGTTTCCTCAAGGTCACAAAACGTGATCCAAAGTGGGCAGATTGCCTCAGATTCCTCTTGTTATTCTTTATAATGGGCTACCATGTTTGTCCTTGAAATTTGATACCGTTGGAATGTTTAGATATTTTTCCGTGTAGATATATTGAAAAACTGTACCATACTTATGGTACAGCAAATAAAGTTATGGAATATTCAATATAGTGATATCAACATTATAAAGAAATACAAAAGCTACATCAAATCCATTTGCCCAGATGACATCACAGATTTCCCATCATGCACTAGGGAAACTGAAAATGTAGTATTTCTTCAAAAATTTGTATCTTCCGAATGCAAGATGCTATTGAGATGGGGTTTTCACTGCCTAACACAGAAAATTTTTCTGCTTTTTTTGAAAGCATCAAATTAGGTCACCAGACCATGCTTTTAACTACTTTTGAAGAAATCCTACCTATACTATGCCACCTGCATTCATGGTAACCAATATTTTCGCCCGTAACGGCGTTCTGTGCATTCTTGGCCAAGTTGTTACAAACTCCCTGTCTTGGCTTAATGTCTTCCTGTCTTACTTGGGTAGAATGCACTGTTTGTAGCCCATGCAAAGGTCCTGAGAAACTCTAAGCTTCAACAAGGATTTCTGTACAGGCAACAGATGAAAGCCAAAAATTTACTCGCCTGGCGCGCAGACGGCCACTTTGGGTTTCATTATATGGCATTACTTTGGGCGAAAGTATATCGAAAAACCGGACATGATATTTTTTGGTGGTTTGCCACTTTCTTCCTACCCGGCGGAGCGGACGAAGTTTCTTCGTTCAGCTCATCGATGCAAAAAAAAAAAAAAAAAACGGAGGGGTGGCAGATGAAGGGGAGCGACAGCTACAGAGGCGCTATGCAGGCTACTTTCTTCCTGTCTTGTCAGGCGGCGTTATCTGTACCAAATGTGTCGCTTGTAACTCAAATATGGGACACATACAAGTAAAGTTTGGCCTTATTAATTAATTTTTTTTCCCTGATATATAATCAGTAGTCATGTTATTCGGGAGGCATCCCCCAATTTTCCTCTTTCCCCCACTTTTCCCTAGCTAAATCTGATACTTATTGAAAATATACAGCATTATGCTAATCGTTTGTATTTGAAACAGCCTCAGTAAAATGCAATGTATTATACTTTGGATTACTAAAGTATCTTAAAACTGTAAAACGTGTATTTTTTCTGCTTATGCTCTTTCATGGCACAATTACTCTCATATTCCGTAGGGCATCTTGAGTGATTATTTTTCAAAACCGGTGCAGTCCCTACCATTATCCATGCCTCATTCACAATTTCCCTTCATCATCAACTAGACCGTTATACTAGTAGTGCGAGCTTGGTTAGTATAAAAGTGTCTAAATTTTGATTTTGGTGGGCAGTGTATAATGCAGATCAAACGCCCTTTGAAGATAGTTGCTTCAGTCTAATGCCCATAATTTTGAAAACAGCTTAGAGCTTTCAGGGGCTTTGCCCCTGGACTCCGCCGTCCACTCCTGCTGACGGAGCGCTTCGCATCCTTCGGTGTCTGTGTCATTCCCCCTAATAATTTCTTCTGCAGCCCCACCAATTCTTTCTTTCAAAACTCTGGTGCCGACACCGCATATGATGTCTTTTGAACGGAAATGTATATCGGTAGCTTAATTTTGGTTGGTTCTCCAAGCCCTACTCCATATACCTTGTGGGCATAATATAGGCACGTTCTGATATATTCCAGAGAAGGTTTAACTTCATTAAAGAAGTGACCACTAACTGTGCTTTATTACACCGTTAGTCGGTATATTCGGCGGCTTGGAAGTCGGCAAAGTTGAATCTCACATCTCAATGAAAAAGTAGTCTAGCTATGCCCATATATGTGTACCTTTCTTGTAAACACCATTTGAAGAAACTTTAGTGAATTTCATGTTTAGCAGCTTCCACATTGAACTATGTCACAGATTCTCTACTATGTGAATGGTAAATTTTTGGGGTAAATGTTATTTGAGGTTACAAGAAGTCGAACTGAAAATATTCCCAATACAACATGCACCAGTCAGCAAAATATGTCTGACAGGAATTACGAATGCAGAATTAGTGTATCTTTTTATAGACATTATCAATTAGGTTCCAGTCAGTCACTCTTTTGAGGCCATGAATCACAAATATTTTCCTTTATTTAGTTTATGACACTTCTACAATGAGTGATAAAACATACATAAAGGTATTTTACAGCTGTCACAGACATACAGACTTATAAGATTCATCAGTTTTCCCTCTTTATATATTATGTTGACAAGTTTTCGCAGTTTGATCGTCTGACCCTAAATAATCTTTGACCGTCACCAAAACACCGTCACCAAAACAATGGGATTCTACTGCTCAATACGGGCACCCATATTACACATGAGAATCATCAAAGCCATAGGCGTACATAGCGGGATTCAGGCAGATCTCAGGCAAAATATAGGCTATTTTTGAGCAAACATGCATTGGTGCTTCGAGCACAATTGTTTGATCCCTCTCCCACTTGAGATTAGCCTCGTATGCTTTTGATCAGTCTTGCTTTCATGTGGTTAGAGCCAGGCGCGTAGCCAGGGTCTTCGGCCCGGGGGGGGGGGTGGTGGCAAAATGAAAATTTTCGTCCCGATTTCATGATTTTTCAAACTAATTGTAGAGGTGGGTTCCCCCCCCCTCCCACCGTTTCTTTTGGGTCCAGTTTATCACCCCGGGACAAGTCCGGAAGCTTCGGAATAGAATTGGGGGCATGAGAATAAATTATCGACTTGATATTCAAATGGCCTTATCAGTATGCGAACTTATAGTCACGATGATCACAATTTAACTATTTACCATAACTCGATTTGATGAAGCCGGGGTGAACTGTCAGTGGTAAACTCGGTGTAAGATCGAGGAGGAATCATTCTTGAGGGATCAATGCCTTTCTTCAGAGAGACCCTTTGAGACTTTATCATCGCGGAGCGCCACCACCAGTTGGCGCAAAGCGAACAGGGAATATTTTGGCCAAAATGCCTTCCCAAACTACACTGAGGAAATGATCCTTCCCGGGGTGTTGTACGTTACACCAGTGGCGTGCGCAGGATTTGTGAGGTGGGGGTAGACTGTGAATTCCACCGACTGGCACAGAGAAAAGTCCAACTGGCTAGACAAAAACTATTTATTAACAGGGGCGTAGCAAAAAAAAATGTCAAGGAAGTGGGAGGGACGCAGCTCATAGGAAGTCTCTCAGCGCTCCGGGCCAACCGATGGTGGCGCGGAGCGCAAGGAAATTTTGGTCCAAAATGCCTCCCATGCAGATGGCTGGAAATGGCACTTCCCGGGCCTATTTATCGCATATAAAAAGGGGAAACACTAGCACTATTGTAAAAAGTAAACATAATAAAATACTAAAATTAAGGTGGGCGGCTGCCCTCTTCCTCCACCCCCTGGCTTCACGCTTGCATAATGACCAGTATAAAGGCAGTCATCTTTATAACTAGATGATTGACCGTTCTTCAGACTGCTATTTGCTTAGTGAATATTGTTATAATAGGGAGACAAAAAATTGATTGTTCGCCGTCCCGGGGGAGGGGAATTTTTGCTTTTAGAAGGTCGCTGAGATGAAAAATGGTGCTATATTTGACACATTCTGAAGCATATTAAAACACCCATAACAGCCAATTGGGGGAGGGAGAGTGCGCCTGATGCTTGGCCAGTCTCGGTCAGACTGCTTCCGATTTCCCCCGACTTGCTGATTTTCCCCCGACTGCTTACAACGGTGGGGGTCACGGCCCCGGCCCCCATTGCGCACGCTACTACGTTACACTCCAAAATTACTACATATTTTGGGTTTTAAGATATTAGGAGGATTGCTGCCAAAGTCAGCCACACCAGGAGGTCCCCTGAGAACGAAATAAAATGTAAGTGCATAGAGCTAAGATTTATCACTTTATATCTAGTCAGCTGGGAAGGCAAAATATGGGTGGAGCTTGCCCATGTCATATTCAAATTCATGCTTCTAGTTTCTCTTGGTAATTTTTCTTCATTAGGGTTCTGACACCAAACCCCAATAAGTGGCAACGCAACTGGATACTTTCCACTCATTGTGTGACTTTGAAAGAAAATCTGCACCGGGACATTTATTTTAAGTATCCCTTTTTGATAGTGATTAAAAATAAAAATCGGGACGGTAGCTACTATCCCTATAGCTCCCACACTGACAGCCTTGCTTTACGTCCATTTTTCTATCCCCTTACTCTGACTGCTCTGCTTCATAGTCTGTCCTTCCGGACTCCCTAGTCGTCTAACGCTCTCTATTCCCTTTCCTAGTTCATCTTTTCCTCTTTCCCATGCACAATCTGCCTCGCTTCATCCCTCGTCCCGTTTCTGCCTTCTTAGCCCTTCTCTTTCTCATTCCCTTTGGTCTTTTCCACGGTCCCTAGCCCTACCTGTATCAGTATACTCGTCCCGTCGATATTTGAACCAGTGCTCTACCTTATCAAGCCCGTTTCCTTCTCTCCATCCTTTCCCTCCATCGATAATGATTCCTATTGTTATTATTTTATTTCCCTTCTCTCCTGTTATTTTCCCTTTTTTCTCTTTTTCTCCCTTCTTCCCCTTTCCTCTTCCCCTTCCCTTTTCCTTCTCCCTCTTTTTCCCTTCGTTTATTTTTTTTTTCATTTTTTCCGTCGTCCCGATTTTACTTCGATTTTTCGCCCGGGAAGGGGGCATCTGCCCCCTGCCCCCCCCCCTCTGGCTACGCTACTGGTTAGAGCATCTGACTTGCAGCCGGAAGGTCTAGGGTTCAAATCCTGGCCGAATCATACCAAAGACTTTAAAAATGGAACCTACTTTGTGCTTGGTGCTCGGCATAAGCAATGGAGTAGGGAAAACAAGCCAGTGAGCTACAACTGGAAAAAAGGCGGTGGTCGTCTCGACTTGAACCAATTGGTTAGAAACTGGGACGTTAAACCTCATGTAACTAACTTCATGAGGTACATCTGCTGACCCGATATGATCTTTTATCACATTCAAAATCAATACAAGCTAGGAACTGTACTTGGTGCATCTACATACTTAGAGTGTGTACCTAAAGTCTAAAATTTCAAAAATATGTGCACGTTACAAAGCTTGGAAATGAAACCAAATGGTCCATTTAAACTCTTATTTAACCTGGTATGACCTTTGATCATTAATACAACAGCAGTAGCAGCCGAGAACTCAAAGAGATTAACACATGAAGCCAGAGGTCCGTTGAATTGTTATTTAATTTCCTTTCAGTGGGAAAAACCTTGTATTGGAGCCTACTTGAGTGTGCCTTATTTTGACATGGCCCTTTTCAGTGCCATATTTCGTAGTCTGACACAAATTGTTTCCTTTACTCCATTTCAAGTTCATTGATTGGCAACAGCTGTATCAAATCCACGGATACTTTTCCAAACTCATTAAAATTCTTCGTCTTACTGTTTCCAAATGTTTTGCAATGTAGCTGTTATTGCGTGCCGGCTAGCAGCCGATGTCGACTGGTACTGATGTCTGCACCTTGTACATATACATTCATTACATAAAGTATCATACAATAGTTAGTAGCCCACATTGTAGACATAAATGTTATTTTCATGCATGTCATGTGACCAAGGAGATTTGTTACGTACTGACTAGCAGCAACTCCTTGATGTGGGACACAGTTTACATTAAAATTGATAGGGACCTTCATGTATATGAAAAAAAAAAACTTCAAGTTACTATGAAGTTAATTACAATGTCGTGACCGACATTCATCATCTTTTTTCGAGTCAGTTGCAATTCCTGCTTCTACAACAGAGTGACCAACCTGTTGTAACTCGAGGCCCACTTTTGATGGTTGAAATTACCCGAGAGTCACCTTTTAACCATAAACTGAAAAAAACGAATTCAGCTTATATTTATTCTTAACCATAAGAGGCAAGTTTCAGTCTACTGAGTAATGTTTACTGTACTAAACTTCCAACTGTGTCGGTCAGATGGAATAAAATATATGAGAAAATAATGATAGAAAGAAAACTTAAAGACAGACAGTCATCACCCCAAAGTATATTTTTAGTGTGGGTATATCAAAATTCTCAGTTGGTTACTGATCTTTGATTGACATCAAAGTTTGAAAATTTGAAAGATGCAGAGTAGCTCACATTCCACACAAGGCAGAGAGAGTGCTTTTATTACATTTTATAGCCTTGTATGCTCACCAGGACATGACCTTAAGCAATAAAACAGGTTTATTCCTGCACAAGGAAGAGCTTCATACAGTTATGGGAGGAGCTAGAAGATGCATAGTTGGGAGAATTGGAACTGTCTGGGATCATGAAAATTCCCCTTTAATCTTTTTTATTTCTTCCGGCCGACTTCGCGGTCCACCAGACTGTCTTTCAATCCAAGCCTTATAGCACTGCTTACCGGTTGAGAAACACTGTTCTAAGATATTCATACAAGGCGGACAGTTGGGCATACCGCATACCACGTAACCAAGTTCTCACGAATATTTGTCGACTGAAAACTTTTTGCTCAAAACAGCTATTCGGGAACTTACTACACAGCTACATGTGGTGCAGTAACCCGGCCCTTTAATACAAAAGGCTTACTTTAAGGGCATAGTTGAACAGTTTTGCTAGGTCATCACCTCGAATATGCTCTGCCAAGTAAGTATATCCGACAGTGACACGCTCTTCTAAAAGATGTGGCCCTACACAGCCAGTGGCGCAGTTAGGATTTTTGGGGGGGCTCTGGGTGGGCTGGAGATTTTTGTAGGGGCTCCCGTTTACTATCTAAGCAAAGTGCTACCAAGAGTTGGCGCGGAGCGTACCAAGAAAATCTGAGATTTTAATACATCCCAGATCGCCGGAAATGGCACTTGCCAGGCTTGGTAACAGTCCATCAAGATGCGCAATTTTGGTGAAAAATGTAAAGTTTGATTTTATTTTTTTATTCTCAAACGCATTAAGTTTGTCACAATCTATCCGAACTTACTCAAAATAATTCAGAGTGGAGTTCTCTCGATGGATTTCAGTGGATTGATTGGAATGGAGATTTTTCCACAGCCAGAGTCTATTATTATCAAGTTGAGTAGCCTAGTAGGGTGAACTTTTTTTGTCCCAGATCGCCAGCTGGGGCGCTTGGTCGCGACGATTTGGAGGGCTCGCGCCCCCAAGCCCCCCCCCCCCCGGTTGCTACGTAACTGCACAGCATGGAAACACTATACCACACGATTTTATGCTGTGTTTATCTACGCAAATACGATAGCTACTATTTCTACAGACACCTCGTTTGAAAATTTCATTCTTTCTCAACCCTGTATGGTCGACTTACTTTATAGTTGGAAATTTTCAGTTTCTGAGAGAATTTTGTAAGGCACTTCTCCAATGTTACGACTGTGAAAATAAACTAAAGAAAGCGTAGACCACACAACCTTTTTGTCTTTGATGGCAAATTTATTGTCGGCGTCAGAGAATAAACTGTAAAACAAAGAAAGCTGCTGAAGGCATGGCCGTGTTTACATAACAAAACCTTTTTTGCATACTATGACATTGTTGTAGTTTACATCTACCGATAGGTAGATGATAGTGCATGGTCATATTAGATGATAAGACCACACTTTACCTTGCCATGGGTTTCAAAAATAGGCGTAGGAAGGGGGACAGAACCCCTTATTTGTTCCCTCTGTAAAAATGTCAAAAGTTTGCAGTAATTTTCCTTAAACTCTCGCACCCAATTGCAACTAAAATCCCTCAAATATTCAAAAGTTTCCCAAAGGGGAGGAGGACCCCCCTCCCCGTAGACCTATATCTCAGGACGGCGGTTCGAAACAACGTTCTCCCCCATCTGAGGGCAGCTTCCCTACGCTTATGGTCTCAGATGGCAAATGTCTGTTTTCACAATTGTAGCCCATACAACGACTTAAAATTCTCACTAGTTACCATGGTTCTATCCGTTAGCTAATATGTGGAACATTATGCTTGACACCCCATCGCGGGTATGTTTCTTATATGTTTTCTGAACACTCAGTTATCAGGTTCGATATTGTTCTCGTATCCCAAAAATACTTAAAAAAAAATATGAGCAATGTTTTCTAGGAACATCCAAATGCCACTTCTGTTCTATGCAGTAACAATTGTGGCAACTAAACTTGGGAAAAGTTTTACTCAAGTTCAATACTTTGTCAAGTTTCTTTAAATATTCTGTCTTGGAAGAGGATGTAGTAATCATCTCTCATCATTTGCAGTGGCGTCGTCGAAGCCAGGTTGTCTCGCCTACTCCGACAAGCTCTATTTAGTGGCCTTCAGCTTTTCAATCTTACTGGGGTCCGTACGGCGTACATGCGCCGAGTTAACATAAGGTCAGGACATCAAACATATTCGGAGATGAAAAAAGTCAACAGTAGCCATTTTCTCTTTGCAAAATGACATCATCCGAACGCTAGCAAAATAATCATTTTGCGAATTTTAGGAAATCGTACTCTTAGCAAGTTGACACTGAAATGAAGTTATTGAATTGAATCTTCACTATAAATCTGTTCGTTAATATCTCCCAACCCACGACGGGTCGGTGGGGTTTTCTCCATACACCGATCCTTAGCCATGTGTGGTGGACGCCTAAGACGTGCGTTCTCATAGCCTGGTCATTTCCAGATTATCACATTTGTAAACTTCGGCAAACGTAGGTCACCGGAACAAAACTCCTTACGAAAATCCAATGGTAATAATAAAAGGTAATAATAAAAGAGTATTCGAGCAAAAGTCAATTATTACAATTAAATGTATCTCTGCAGAAGAAATCCAAGTACATACAAGTCTACATTCCCCACACGTGACATTTTTTTAAATCAAATAATAAACGCAACTATATCCTCATCAGTTATGTTGTCGACATTTATTTACCAAACTACTTTCTTCATATCACCCTTACCCGACTTTGATTTTTGTCATTTACTCTAAGTGTATAAAGTCAAGCAGTGCTGATATAACACACCGTGACCACTGTAGATTTGTTTTCTAATCGTTTGCTAGTTGCCATCTTACAACTGTAAGGAGTATTTGATTTGTTCCTCCGTGTCAAAGATCAAATGTATGTTCGCCATAAATAATAGGATAAACTTTGTTTAATCAAAAGACGTTCGAGAGTACGAATGTTAAACAGAATTTTTTGTGGGTCAAATTTATGAGATAATTTAAAAGGATACCAGAGAATTACAAACAAGGAAATACCGAGACCAACGAAAGGTGGCTCTTGCACACGTGCAATGAGGAAGAGATATATTTTCTCCACGAATACAGTTATATATACAGATAATGAGGGTTCTCAGTCACCAAATAACTCTGAACCACATGCACTCGTGTGTTGCAATGGATCATCAATACAGGCTTATACCATACCATGTCAACTCCTATCATGTCAACTCCTACATCTTGTCATGCCATGTCAAGCCATAGCTGACACCATACAATACAGTACCGTAACATGCCATACGCGTGCCATGGCACACCATACCATACTGCACCGCGTACCGAACCGTATACCATACCATTCCATTATGTACCATACAATGGCGTACCACACCACGTCATACCATATACCCTCCTACACCACACCCTATGCTATAGGCCTAACAAAGTAGAAGCAGGTCCGAAGCCAGACAAGGTACTGAAGGGGCGAAAAAAGGTTCCAACAGGTAAAATATTCTTGAGGGGGGGGGGGGGACACACTTAAATGCATTAAGGCAATGGTTATTTATGATCTTATAGGGGACGAAAAAATTTCCGGGAGGTTCGCCCCTGCCCCTCCTTGACTACGTGCTTGATTAGATACCATACATTGTCATGCTGTTGTTAAGAGGGCGTTTCTCCTATCCGTAGTTACCAAGAAAGACATTTTTTCCATCACCTGCAAAGATAATTACAAAACAAAAGCTATCATCAGGTTTGCTATAACCGAAAGCTTCTGATGAATGAACACCGTTGGTTTACAGTGTACGCAGGATTTAAGAAGAGAGACTGTCCCGAGATTCAGCTAGCCCGCCAAGGAGGTTGTCAATCAGCGGCACTCATGCATTAAATCATAGGCCTATGTGAAATTGCAGCACAGATGACCGCTACTTAGTAACCTTTCACGTTTATAGAGGGATTTCAGTCACGTGACTTTAACCAACTAGACGCAATTTTGAAGGGTAAGATTGCGCGTCTTTTTTGTTTTGACGGGCACGCATCCATTGTGTCACAGTAGCATCTATGGTTATGCCATGCGCGTGTGCTGTAAATACGCTTACAGAGAGATTTCATGTGACGTCGATTTTATGTGACGTCACGCGCAATGGATTCCCAGGCACTGAAGGGCAAAACACACACGCAGTAAGCGTATTTACAGCACACACGCACGGCATAACCATAGATACTACTGTGACACAATGGATGCGTGCCCGTCAAAACAAAAAAGAAGCGCGATCTTGCCCTTCAAAATTGCGTCTAGTTGGGTAAAGTCACGTGACTGAAATCCCTCTATAGCTCACATTTTCTTCCTCATGGCTGTGATGAACTTCGGAAATAATGTGCGCAGGCTTAGGTGGGTGTGAGGGGGTGTTTAGGAAGACTGGGCCCCCAATAA
The DNA here is from genome assembly GCA_029531755.1 of Holothuria leucospilota. Classification (NCBI taxonomy): domain Eukaryota; kingdom Metazoa; phylum Echinodermata; class Holothuroidea; order Aspidochirotida; family Holothuriidae; genus Holothuria; species Holothuria leucospilota. Next base: position 41,831,573 of record CM055975.1, read on the forward strand.
TTTGAGAGAGGGCTGAGATTCCTTTCAGCCCCACAGTAATTGATGATACAAGAGAGAGGTGTATATCGAAAACGAATAACCATTACCATAGTTTGATATATTTTATATATTAACGGCAAATTTTACTCATTTTCATCATAACCTACACAGACATCAAACATTGCCTTTAGAAAATATTGTGAGTGTAATTATGCAGAAATTAAGATACAACCTGTAAATCCCTAAGTTAACGTAGATTACAAGAAGTGAAAAGAATTTTTCTGTAGTCCTCACTGTTTAGAAAGACTATATATCTCAGTACTATTGCAGCTTAGGGATTGTGTATGAACTACGAAACTGTACACGCATCATGTCTTCAGGCAATGGGAAGAGTAATTTGCTGTATAGGTTATAACCTGCGTCACAGATTTGTCCAAAGTTCTTACAAAATATGTGAGCAATGAATTTCATAAAAAGATGAAGATCTATAGGAACTTGAGGGGTGACTGGGTGATCGAAATGTTGCACTTCTGCCATCAGACTGACAAAAGTGTTTATAATTATCTAACTGATATAAATCACGTTTCGTGACGAAATGAACAGGATAGGTTGCAAAAATCTGTCACAGTACGAAGTATACATTGATAAAACAATGTGATGTGCTATGAGATGTGTTGATTTTCAACCCGAGGTAACAGGAACGGTTGGCCTACTAATCGACGTCAACATTATTTTAAAGAGTCTGCATGTGATGGCGTTGTGAGAAAGACAAGAATACAAGAAGATATCATACCTAAGAATACTTTGTGTGTTGCTTGTATAACTGTACAGGTAGGGCTATGTTCGGCTTGACACCGCAAGGGGGGGGGGGCACCGAAGAAGATTATGCATTCAAATAGTAGTACCACCAGATGATGGCAGCTGGCAAAAACCACAGGGGATGATATCTCAAGCCCTAAGACGGATAGCTTAGAAATCGGACCTATGTGTGCATGTGCACAAAAAGCGAGCGAACACTTCCCTTTCCTCCCCTCTTGCGATTCAGAGAAGTGAAAAGTCTCACAAATGAACCGAACAAGGCTTTGATCATGAGATGCTTCTTCAGCTGCGGAAGCGTAGATTAAGAGTTGAGTGCTTTTCGGACGGTGTGGGGACCATGGAATACCATATGGCCTTGGTGTGGTTCAGTATAATTTTGGTGGGATCCAGACTGAGGGAAACTTTCCGAAATGTCTAAGATATTAATGCAGTGGGAGCGCTAGCATGTACCTTTTAGCTGGAGTCCGAATGACACTGAGAGTACACCAAACTCTTCACAGTTATCGTATTTTTACTTTGAACGAAAATTTGCATGAAAAGCTTGCAACAGGATGAAGTGTACAATCATTATGAAAGAAAAGGTATTTTTTCAGTTAATTTGTGGTTCGAGAAGATTAAAAACCGTAAAGTCATCACTTGCATGTTACGAATGTTGTTCAAAGTATTAGATTGCTATAAAACACATTGCTGCTCGCTTGTAACTTTGGGTGTAGGCCTACACCTAATTTGTGCTAGAAAAGTTCACTGGTATATTTGTACTAATAATGTTCACAAGTGATACAAAGTCTACTGTGAGGAATGCGCTCGAAATTTTGAGCGAATATCGTCGCCCATGGAAAAACCTGCTATCAGGCTCGGCCAGGGGTGGTGCGAGGATTTGCCAACGGGGGAAAAGCCCTAACAAGGGGTCGCCTACCCTTAGCCCCCAATGGGTTGCCGAAAGGCCGGTGAACTCGAAATTTAAGGCATGAGAAGCGTGCCGAAAAATTTGAAGTTATATTGAAAAAGATTTTTGATTTCATTAAGAAATATTGGAAAAGTTTGGGTTTTTATTGAAGGATCTCCCCTACTTAAGAGCAAAACCAAGAAATTTGTTGGAGCGACAGCATGGCCGTCGTCGGGGATTACATACTTTATCTTACCCCTTAAGGCTTACCGACGAAACTGAAAAATCCTTACAAAATATGTTTACCACAATGACGAGTCTGAAAAAGAACCCTCCAAAAGGTAGGAAAAAGAAGATAGACCTTCGCATCGATGCATTTTCGTATTTCTCCAGAATTACGCCTACACAGAAGAGCAATAATTTTGGAATATTTACCGTTGAATAAATTCAATATGTTTGAAACGGCGTGCATTCAGAGGAGTCTTGCCCATTGGGGACCCAGGCCCTCAATATTTGTCAAGAATGTCGTATGATTCTGTCTGAAAATGCGTTTGAAAACCCTTCACATGTCAAATTAATAGCCTATGAAAAGTTAACTGTTTTGAAAAATATAGCACTTTGCCTCAGGTTATGCTACTTTTCACCTAACCCCTCAAAAAATATTTTGTCGCACGACCCCTTTTATACCTTCACCCAGTCACCACTTCTCACGGGCCCCCAAAAATTATTTTTGCACGACGACACAATAAGTTCATCTTTAAACACCTTTCGGGATCATTTTAAATTTTGCTCAGTCCCTTGGCGGTAGGCAATTGTACAAAGGTAGAAAAGCTTTATTTTCAATCGAATTTCCACATGCCAGGGCACAGTGGTCCGCACGGGGGGGGGGGGGGCTCGACAACAGGCAGACTTTCATTGGGTTGTAAACTTAAAAGAATGTTGACAACTCTCTCTCTTTCTCAGAATTATAGCCTACGGCTTAAACAAAATAACGGACGGGAGAAAGCTCCAAAACCATTGCAAAATTTATAAAATGGTGATATGACCCTTATCGAGATATACTCATCAAACAAGCCTTGAAACACTGAAAACAAGCATGGGGGCTGATTGTAACATTTGAAGACATTAGTCAAATGTATTGTTTTATAATACTGGAATATTGGTGTCTGGTCGTCACTTTTTATTTCAGTTTCGTATACTTCCTTATCGTTCACATTTTCAAGAACTTTCAAATGTTTTCTTATGCTCGGGAGTATGTAAATTTTTCGAATTCTTAAACATATTTAAAAACTCCTGTAACTGCCTGAACAGACAGGAGAAAACACAGTAACAGTGACAGTTATTACTGTCTTGTCAAGTTTGCAACCAAAGTGAAACAAAGAGTCCAAATAGGGATGTCTTGCTTTCACGCAGTGCCAAAAGAATGTTCTAGATTTCTCTTTCGAGGGTCAGGAAAGGGGGAAAGTTTGAAGATTCGAAGAACTAAGGCCAAGGCCATAAAACGCCTTGCTATATGAATGAAACTTGTTGCAGATTTCTGTAAATGAGCACAGCCATTGGCGTAGGAAAAGTGGAGGGGCGTGGGGGCGAACACCCCTTTTCGCCCCGTACTCTCAAGTATTGGTACCGCAATTAATGTTACCTGCAACAAATTAACATGATGTTTTATATTGCATTCACACCTCGCTTCCTGTACATTACATATAAAGAACATTAATTATTGACAATAACATTTTCCGCGCGATTTTGTCTGTCCGTTTTCCTTTGTTCCCCGGTTTCCTTCTACATACGAAAGAAGGAAGGGTAAGTACAACTTTTAGCTGTCTATTATGAAATCTGTTATGAAAGGGTACTGGGGTTAATCTTTTCTGAGAGAGATCCCTCTACCGACATATACTTATTTGCAGTATTTTTGTTAATTGGTTCTTGACACTTAGTGCTCATTTAATGTAACTGAAATTTACAAATACCAAAGATCATCTATCCCCTATCGAAGTGGGTGATAATTTTGCTCACCATCAAAGCATACAAGAAAATTTGGCCGAAAATACCTCCTAGATCGCTGGAAATGGCACTTCCAACGCCTTGTAAGTTGCATCTAAACATTTCTTTTACTTTCAGTTACTAGCAACGTCATAAAAAATCATTAAAAAATACAAAAAAAAAAAAATATTCTCAAGGGGGGCTGCCCCATCGCCCCCCTGGCTACATGCCTACCATCAATACAGATTTTTCAACATTAGTTCATTTTTTGCCGCTCTTCGCAGTTGTGCTGACCATGTTTGCAATCAGAAAGCCCAAAGGCTTAGTGCTTCTTTACTTAAAAGAAATGCTTTGGCGCACTGGGATTTATCTTTCAAAGTGATCCTTCTTGAGATATCATGTTTTACAATGTTTTCACAATTTGACCTCTGGTGACTTCACATGTCCTTTAACCTGCACCAAAAATTGTAAACAACATTGATCGTCCACGTTCTGCGTATTAGATCTCTCACAGTTACATACCAGGTGTCCACACTTTGACCTCTTTTGACCTCAAATGACATTTGACCGCTCCCACAAACAACGGAATTATTGACCGCAATATGGGGCATCCACATGCCAACTATATGACATCCGTCAAGATTACGCTTTATGATCATCGTGTTTACGAGGTTTTAACTACAGAACCTCAAGTGACTCCAAATGAACTTTCATCTCCACCAAAACAAAAGGTTCTTGTAATTAGTATACATCCAAGTATGAGATACCTCAGTTTACAAGATTTTCGTATTTTCACAGCCGGCGGCCTCAGATGACCTTCGAACGCTACCGAAAACAAAAGGGCAAGTTTTGTAAGTATACGCATCCACATTCCAGATATGAAAGCATTCATTATTCCTTACTTGAGATAAGGTGTTTCACTTGTTTTCAGTTTTTGATCTCTGGTGACCTCAAATGGCCTCTGACCTAGACCAAGACACTAGGGTTCTTCCTCTCAAAATCGAAAATCTGCATACCAAGTATGATACGTAACAGAAGAGAAAAGTTGAATAACAATAAAACTGATAAAAGTAAAATGTATTCGAACCTGGGCAGTGAGAATGGGGAACCAAGCACTTTCCACTACACCATCAACATACACGTTTAGTGTAAGCCGTTTTAAATTATAACATGGTTACAATATCCTTCACACAAGTCCATCACTAGGTAATTAAAATTGGAATTAATTGTGATTTTACCCGAGTTATTCTTGTGAATAGGTATATGTTGTTCTCTAAAATTTCATCCTTGGAATGGTACAAACATTCAGCCCTCCCTTTTCGAAACGACAAAATGATACGGCCTATTGTTTTGAGATAACGCGTTTATGAGCAGTTTACAAGATTTCGTCAATGCACGTCTGGTGACCTCAGATGACCTGGACCTCCACCAAAACTAATAGGTATCTTTCTCTTAATACGACAAATCTTCATACCATGTCTGAAAAGTATCCATCATTTCTAGGCTTGTAATATCGTGTTAACAATTAGTTTCTGTTTTTGACGTCTGGGTTAGTTAGTTAGTTAAATGAGGCTTAACGTCCCAGTTTCCAACCAATTGGTTCAAGTCGAGACAACCACGGCCTTTTTTCCAGTTGTGGCTCACTGGCTTGTTTTCCCTACTCCATTGCTTATGCTGAGCACCAAGCACAAAGGCAGTAGGTTCCATTTTTAAAGTCTTTGGTATGACCCGGATAGGATTTGAACCCTACACCTTCCGGCTGCAAGTCGGATGCTCTAAACACTTGGCCACTGCGTCTGGGGACCTCAAATGAAACCTCGTCAGACTTCCATCAAAAGCAATAGGAACCTTCCTTGCAATATTACAATGATACCCACTATGAAATCTATCCATCACTGATACCTTGAGATAACGTGTTTTCAAGCAGTTTAAGAGTGTTTTGTTTTTTACCGCTGGTGACCTCAGATGACCTTGATCTTCATCAAACTGGTACGTGTTTTTTTTTTTCGTAATAGCCTATGATAAATCTACATAACAAGTATTAAAAAGGGTCCATCATTCCTATCTTGACATGTCATGTTGACAAAGTTTTTAGTATGTCCCTCTGGCGACCTCAAATGACTGGCCTTCCCTAAAAACAATAGGGTTCTTTCTTTAAATATGACAAAACCATACGCCAAGTGTGAAAAGTATCCATTTTTCCTATCCAGAGATAACGCTTTTACAAGAAAGTGTCTCCCTTTTCGAAATTACACCTTTGGTGACCTCAAATAACCTTCGTCCTCTACCAAAAACGATAAGATTATTTACTGACCATTACGTATCCACACTCTAAGTATGAAGTAGCCGTACTTTCTACCTTGAGTTATCGTGTCTACAATGTTTTAGGGTTTTGACCTCTGGCTCCCTCAAATGACCTTTGGCCTCCATCAAAAAAGAATTGGGGTTTTCCTCTCAATGTGATAAAGCTATATCACAAGTATGAAAAGTGTACATTATTGATATCTTGAGATATCGTGTTTACAAGCTAACCGTCACAAAAACACACACACACACACACACACATCCATCCGTCCGTCCGTCCGTCCCTACGTATGTACACCCATACATACACTCGCCAGCATGATTACATAGATTCCTTTCGCCTTCGGCAAGGAATTCATAATAGCAAAAATTTTCAATGGCGAGGCGCACACCCCTCCTCACAAATCCCTCCCAAAGGCGGTCAACTCGAATGCCCAAGTAGTCTTTCATAAGAAAAGTTTCTCCTCCACGGATTAAGCTTGGAAGTGTACTTAATTTCTACAGCATGAGATATCAAATTTAAATGAAGGATGTTTTGATGCCATTACAAGGCCTGGGAAGTGCCATTTCCTGAAATCTGGGAGCCATTTCAGGCCAATTTTTTTTTTTGCTACTCTACGCGCCAACTACTGGTGGCGCTTTGCTCAGAGAAAATCACAAACCTTTCACGAGGTCACTGACCACACATTTTCATTTCGCCCCCGCACTTCAGTATACCTTTCTACGACTATGCACAGATGGTGACAACGGGCGAAGTAGGGTATGGGTTACGTTTAAATAAAAATTTTTGACTAAAACATTATACCATTGAACGTACCGTGTTTATTTATACAGTGAGCTATAGTGACACGCTTATGGTAATTCCCAAACTAATACCGTGGAACTGAAAGCGAGTTCTTGACTAACTTCTCTCAAACTGCCATTTATGATGTCACTGACATGACAAAAGAGTGTTATCACTTCATTTTCACGCTTTTCCTACATGTTCCAGTTCCAATCTGGTTTATACTCTAAGCTATTCCCAATTGATGAACGTTGACATTTAAAGAAGCAATTAATTCAGGACACCTCCGTGATCATACAATATAAGTTTTTGATATAGGTGTAAGGTAAGCAGTAAGTTACGTGTATAGACTGACATGTGTTCTTTGAAGGTGAAAAGTGCAATTCATGTATTTTTAAGCACTTGGAATGTTTTACCAGGTAAAATAGACGCTCGTAAGCATCAGTCTTCAAATACCGCCCGGTCATTCGCACACGGTTTAAAGGGCCAGTCGCTCATAAGCGATATTTCAGAGCAATATACTGCAAGTCTACACTGAAACACCTATGTCAAGACTATACATACAAAATGGGTACAGCCGTTCATACGTATTTATACTAAATATATGTACCGATAACTGCATCGATAACGAACCAAACCCGCTTCTTTTCAGCGTGCAACTTAAAGTGAATTGTGGGACATGGCCACACCTCACCAATAAGCTGCTGGATGTGCGGAAATCTTTACAAGGAATCGCGCACTGCACAACTTTCCCTGCTGTTGCACCGATATGGGTCGGACCAATCAAAGTTGTACCAGTTGAAAGCTATACCCAGTATAGCCATTCCCTACGTATGAGTTCTGTTTAATTAACACAATAGTCATGGAGTTGGTTCAAATGAGTGACCTGCGGGTTCTTTAATATCTGTGATCAGGGAGTTGCAACTTCCTGCTGTAAGGACGTTTCCAGATGGTTCGGCATTATGAATGAAAGGAGTATCCCGTCACCCATATGTATAACAATGCATAAAGGTGATCAACTGGCACACCACTCACAACACTTGTGTCACTCCGTCGTTATCACAACGTGAAACCATACTTTGCATCTTATAACTTCATAAATTATACAAAATACGAATTGGTTGGCCCTAGTTGAGCCGGTAAGTTAGTAGAATAAGCTACTCCCCTTCCCTGAATATCACCACGAGGAAGCATTAAAAGGTAATGATACTTCCTCCAAGAAAGAACCCAGTGTAACAATCTGACAATACTTTCTGCCACGAGTATGCAAGTCAGTAAACACAAACTACGGCAGATACTCAACAAAAGAAAAATACAAACAAACAAAAAATTTAAAAACAAAAAACAAAAATCCACTATATTTGGTGTCAACAATTGTTTCATTAATTGTGTACCAACTTTAAGTGTTTTAACTTGACAGAATTTTTTATCTTTACATATGATATGAAATATGCAAGTGACCACATTTTGTGATATTTGAATTATAGTAAAATATCACGTTCTGGACTAAGTTATTGGTTTAACGTACAACTCGTCATTTTGGGGGAAAGTGATCAACACACAGTGGAGTTAGCTGAGTATTAGTGACCTATACATTCATTAATTTTGACAAAGGCTTAGTTACAAGTAGTTATAAGTAAAATTAAAATGAAGAAAAGTGATCTATACCACAAATACAATCAAAGATAGAACTTTACAAAACGACCATAGCTTTTTCCAAAGTCCCCCTAGACTCTTTGGCGAAAAGCCGAAGGGCGAAAACCAAAGTCAAACCACCGTAGGAGTTCTGCTCCCCAACTTAGGATCTACTTCCCCTGAAGGGACACTAAGACTCCAGTGGCGGATCCGGGGGTCGCCGGCGTCCGGACCCCCCCCCCCCTCAAATTTTCCAATGTGCCCTTTTTAAAAAAATGTTTTTTTCACACTAGCAAAAAAAAAAAAAAAAACGAGACAGTTTCACAGGTAATGACAGCGTTGTCCAATTCCGAGGCCCCCATCCATTATCGACCAATTCACTAGTCTAGCCATGTATCGCAGAAACTCTCTGCGATATATTTGACTACGGTAGCCTATATTGGCCGCCTCGAAACCCGAACAGTGCAATCGTTTTACAGAAAATGTGACTACAGTATGTCTGCGTGACAATCAGGCATTCTAATCACTTTTCGCTTGGAACAACGTGTGGCGTACTTTGGCATTCAGATATTACGTCATACTCACTAGCTAGCGCTTTATTCCATGCATTACTATTGGGTTTTAATATTAATTCCAAAAGGTCACTGCTAAGTCTTTTGGTCTTACAAAATAATGATCTGTTCACACTCCCTAAACGCTACGAAACCTTCCCTCCACCCTCTAGTATCCATCCTCTCGTGAACAAGAGAGAGTAGGTAAATATGTTTCGCTATGATATGTATAGTCTGGAATTACTCTCTTCTTTTATAGTGTTGACCTAGTGATGGGAATAAAAAGCCAGTCTTAGGTAAAGTCCACAGCCAAGAGTTGACCAGAAGTCACAACAGACGAATCGGTGTTTGTTTCATTTTAAAATTACTATATAAAATCACCACCAGGTCAAATAACGCCATGTCAGTCGGTTCAATTTTTGACGTCTTTGGTACGCTTTGTCCACTCTTCCTCAGTTCAGTTATACTTATAGCTAAATATAGTACAAACCCTCTCCACCTTTTCAAGTTAATAAGTAGAATACATGGATTTACGTAAATGTCGGGAATTGAATCGCATTTCGCTAAACATGGTTAACGTTCACTTGCGTCTGTCGTACGGTACGACTAGTGACTCGAGGAGGGAAGTACAATAAAGTTATGCCCGATAGGGCCCAACTGTCCGCTCAATTGTTCTATACACTGATATAAGCTTTAATTTAGTACAAATTCTTATAAGTGTAGGCTTACCCAAAAAATTTTCGCGCTTCGCGCTTTGCAATTTCACCTTTTAGATTTTAGGTTTTGATTCCAGTTTTTTCATGTCTTTTGGTTTATCCTTTCTTTGTCAATATGCGGTAAGTTGTGTAATCGCTGACGTTTATGGGAACCAAAATTAAAAAAAAATGAATGTGCCCATTTTATGTTGGACCCCACCTCAGAAAAGACCCTAGATCCGCCCCTGGACTCAGACCATCCTCTTGACCTTCAGACCTCTACGTCATTGGTCTGTCATGCTTGACCCCGTTCTAGATACCATGACGACCCTTTGAACGTTATGCTTGCTCAAATAACTCAACGGCGAGTGAGGTATTAAAGTTGAGCTACTGTTTTGTGGTATAATGTACTTTAACTAACGAATACGTGTTTATTAATTCATAGTACTGTATCAAAACTAAGACGAATGTTGTAGTAGACATGGCGCCCATTATTTAAAATAATCTTTTCCAATATACCTGATTTCCGTTTCAAATAAACAGGTTCCTGTAGTATTTTTAACTGTACAGAATAGGCAAAATACTTATTGCGAGTTGTTTTTAATATTCAGCATAGTTAGCATAGTACTTTCTTTATGATCTTGCTTTGAGAAGTCAACACGCGTACTCAGGAGCACTGTGAACGTTAGGTAACGATCTAAGAGGAGAGGAAGTGTTAGGGTTAGGGCAAATTATGTCAACAGGTTTTCATAAATCATGTCAATGAACGAACACTATCACACGTACACACGGATAACATGGCTTAGCCTTAGTGGTTGTTAAGTTGGTGCGTAAGGTCAAAGGTCGATACGTTTAAGTATCCCGTTTCATGGTGTGCAATAGAGAATCGTCTGGAGGAAAGGAGAGCACGATTTTCATACAAAAAAGAACTGGTTATTTCACACGTTTTTTCGTGACATTAACAAGTAATATCCAGGGAGTCGTAACTCTCTTTCTCGTGCATCAGAACTATCATGTTGAGATGAGGAAACTTTCGGTCTGGTAGAAATAAAAATAAGGGTTTATGTCATCGTGACTTTATAATAGAAAGCTGTAACTTGTGAATGGAAACGAGAGAAAAGATTACATTGAAAGCATTGAAATATTTAAGGCGGTGTATCAAATGCCACCACTAGACAAAATTTTAAAGAAATCGGTTGTGAGGCTTGGCATATTCTTATAAAGTGATCATTTCTGTCTGTCAAGGCATAACAACCATTCCAATGTATTCAAGAAACAAAACTGTACGTTCACTCTTGGAATCGTTCCTCTGTATGTTCTGGCATGTAAACTAGCTTCTACAGGATGAGAAAATGCACAAGCCACGTCCCAGAGGTCAATCGAAGTCCTCGTATTAAGTAAAGGTTGTATGCAATTATGAGGGGGGTAGACCTATCAGTTGTTTCTGGTATAGTTTATAATTATCAACATGGTGATTTGTATCAACAAGGTCATGTAAAAATACAGAATCTATACTAAACCTAGATCAGCTTCCATTGTGTCAGTCGCGATCGACAGGTCAATCGCAAGGGACGGAGTCAAATTTCCTAAATATTTTTTTTTTGTTGAAATGCAATCTCTTACAAGACGAAACTTAAAATAAAGAATCTTCAGATGCGACTTACAAAGCAAAGGAAGTGCATTTTCAAATACATTTTGCAATCTAGGAGACACTTTTGACAAAATTTTCTTGCCATGCTAAGCGCCACCTGATGTTTTCTCCCGCTTAGATTGTAAACCCTGATGGTTGACTAAAACGGTATTTTGATAAGCCCACGTTTTCTTCGTAGGCCATATAGGCAAAGTGCCTACCCTTAGTACTCCGGGCTGCTGCTTAAAATCCGTAAAACTGACCGTTATTATGCAGATCTTTTTTTTTTCAAAACGGTTAGACACCCCTTTCCTGGACCATATTGTGTCCAGCATTCTTAATCATGGGCGTAGGAACAGGGGGGGGGGGCGATCGTCCCCACTCTTGACAGAACGGGGCTGAACACCCCTTTTCGCTCCTGCACTCTCAAGTAGGGCACCTTAATGCTATTGCTTGCAGCATGCCAACATGGTGTTTTTCATTGTATCCACAATTTTTCCCTCTACATTACATGCAAAGAGATATGACTTGTATTGAAGTGTTAAAACCGAGTATTTCGGGTGCGATGTTGTCTCTCTTTGAGTCGCGTAGCCAGACTCTTCGGCAGGGGAGGATTGCTGCCACAGTCAGCCACACCAGGGGGTCCCCTGAGAGAAGATTAAAATCTAAGTGGACAGAGGTAAGATTTATCACTTCAGCCTATATCTCAGCTGTGAATGCAAAATATGAGTGGAGCTAACGCATGTTTTAGTGTCTAGTGTCTATGCTTACCCTGTGACCGGATGAGCCTGAACGAAATATTTAACGATTTAAAATGGAATTGGATGCTCACTACAAACAATATAGAATCACAATTTGATTTTTTTTATAATTACCAAACTTGGACTAGGCTATCGGTAGGTTAATATGATGGTCACGGTGAAAGGGTGAGTGTAGATGGGAGTGGATGGATTATACCGGGAGCTACACGGGTCTTTGTAAGGATTAATTCATTTAAGATTTTCACAAAGAGCAAAAATGAAACAAGCACGCTGGAAAAATCCTTTTTGAATTGAGAGATTTGCCCTGCAAGGCATTGTTTTTCTTCAATTGTCTAAAATTCTTTCTAATTTATTCTCGTCTCTTTTCTTTCCCGATCTTTTTTGCTTGTTTGTTTCCTTTATTTTTCAAAATTTGTTCCTATTTTCTGCCTAGAGGAGATGGGATCCATACCCTCTGGATCTGAACCTGAGAGGATGGATGATGGTAAATGAGGGACGCATAAGGCTTTGAGTAAATTCTGCTCAAACTGTCCTGCATGACTATAACGACAATCTGTGCCATTATGATTTGTTAGAGCGAAGCGCGCCGAAAAAGCCATTTAGTATGAATTTCCTTGACATGCTTCACCTTACATTGCAAACGTTATCTATTATATTCAAATTCACATTTAGTTTCTCTTTACATGGCAACTTTTCTTGACCCACTCATTAAGGTTGTGATATCTGGTACCAAACGCCAATTCGTGGGAACGCACTGGCAACTGGCTCTTTTCCACTCGTTGTGTGACTTTAAAAGAAAATCTGCACCGGTACAGTGATTTTAGTATCCCTTTTTGATAGGGATGAAAAGATAAAATCGGGACGGCAACTGTCATCCCTCCAACTCACACTGACAGCCTTTCTTTACGTCCTCGTCCTTATCTCCCTCTCCCAAACCCGGATAAAGTGATAGTAACGAAACGTTAATTTACGTTTCTTTTGAGAGTGTTCTAAGTTTCGTATCCACGAGATTTCAAAATGAAGAATGATTAAGTGCACCTACACTGTCTGAAAAGTGCAATTTCCTGAAATCTGAGAGCCTTTTGGGAGAAAGATTTCCTGCTACGCTACGCGTCAACTCACGGTTTCGCTCCTCTTAGATAGTATCAACCTTGAACACCCTTTAGAGGCCCATGACCATGCATTTTTGTTTCGCCCCGTACTCAAAAATACCTTTCTACGCTTATGTTAATGTGTAGGCTAAGCATTCTTGATGGTTTGTTTCCGAGTGTTACCATCGGACATGGGCTGATGTTATTCAAAAAATTCAAAAAATTCAAAATCCCCTCTCTAAAGTACTATACCCTTCCCGTTTACTTAAACAATTCTTTGTCTCAGGAAGATCGAATTTAAGCCCCCATTCAAAAATGTAAGGGACGTAAGTATGCCCGCCCCCCCCCCCCACCTATTTAAGGACAAAAACCTCTTGTTTGTTCACTCTGTAAAAAAATGTCAAAAACGTCAGTAACTCTCTCTAAAAGTATCGAAAATGTCGCACCAAATTACATTCCAGGAACCTCAATTATTCCAAAATTTCCTAAAAGGGGAGGGGACATCCTTCCTCTTACTGCTTAGACCTGTCCCCCTGGACGGTTGTCCGGAACAACGCTCGGCCCAAGCCGAGAATAGCTTCCTAAGCCTTAATGATGTCAGTACAGAATAGGTGGTCGAAAATTTTTAGCATACTTTTTTCCGTCTCCTCCCCCTTCCCTCACCTCCCCTCATATGTACACTTGGGCTTTGCTAAAAGGAAACTTGAACAGTCAAACGTAGTGTCGGAATATTTTGAAATGATAAAAGCTTTGCCCTCCTTTGACAGAACTCGAGGTCTGAGGGGGTCTTTTTTAATTCCCTGAAGTACATGACCTATGCCAATGTACATCATACATGTCAAAAGTGTTCATGTTCGGTTAGTAGTACGTTGCAAGACTTTCCACAATATCCTTCGTTTCTGTGAACTCATCTTGCAACGTACTTCACGCTTACTAGCCACACGAAATCTAAGCTCAAAACAATATTTTAGAACATTTGAATTAAATTCCTTAAAACAGTCGAGGCAGATTTCGGTTTCTTCATTAATTTTTATCGTCCTGACAAAGTTCTTTCTTGTGTCTGGGGCGAGACTTCTGTGTACAGTGTTACTCGTGATTTCAAAGATAGAAACCCTTCAAATATCTGTGATTGTATTAATGTGATGCTGAAAGTGAAAAAAAAAGTATCGGCGAGCAATGTTTCATAAGACCCACAATGAGTGTACAATGGAAGACGAGTACAACTGTACTGAGGAGGTACCATTTCGTGGGTAGGGGCCAGATGTTTAAAAATCACATTGGCCCTGTGGGTGACAGAGAGCAAGAAGAACGGTATCTTAACTTTTAGTGTACCATTTCTTTCAGCTGGTACGACTGGTATTCCCTCTGGTCATTGGTAAGACCCTTGCAATAATACAGACCTCCAGTGAAAAATGAAAGGTCAAGCGATCAGCTGACGTCACACCTAACAGCCTAACAATAACATGTCATAATTGTTAATGAAGTAGGTATTAGCTACTTTCGTGGTTGGGGCAATAACATTCGAAGAAAATGATCATCTTTGAGCAATGTTCAAGTGCGTGCCAAACTTCGCAATTATCACCAAATTGACCAATACTTCACTTGGAAGGTCTGTTAGTATAAGCAAATTCATCACTCTTGAGAGTTTAGACGCAAGCCTTGGGACATTTTTATTGAACTAGGGGTTGAGCCATCTTTGCTCCCCCCCCCCCCCCAAACTCGGGAAACCCAATATTTTAGACGTTCCTAGCCTGTCCATGAAATTGGTTTTACCGCACCTCCAGGTAGCTGTATCCCTCCAGCACCCCAACTCATAGTCTTACGCCTCTCCCCCTGCGTGGAAGGCCAATTAGCCAGGGAGATTTTGTAGACAGTGTTTAAGAGTGGCATGAACCTGGACAGACAAATGTATAGAAATCTGGTAGTGGTAGAAGCACGAGTGCGTAGGCTTGTTCACCCTTCAGTAAGACTTTAAGCCAGATAATATTTACATACTTCCTTCCCATCCTTCTAATTAACTGTTAAAATGCTATGTGTGCAGAAAACAAAAGAAAAATAACTAGCTTACCTGTTAGCCAAGATGTTATCAACACTGTCAATGGTATCAAAATCCAAGTGAAAAGATCTTAATCCATGTCGTTTACTTAGAAGTGGAATCTTTGAAACTCCATACATCTCGATTCTTTTCTTGTCCCTCTTTTAACACCTCGATGAACTTCTTTGCTTCATTGTGGTACTTTTAATGGGCTGATTTCAATGATACTTCATAAATACACACAGAATGACGTTAAACTCCATGATAATTATACCACTGAATGACACACTCTCATCACGAAACGGTTGTCATATCTTGCCAGTTTCAGCACGGGTAAGTGAAAGGTCGTTGGTAAACATATGTATGTCGATTCCTCTGCAACAAAGCGAATAATTCATTTCTGAACAAAAAAATGTAATAAATTAAAACAATATGCTCTGTATAACCCAGAGCGTGTTTTCGTAGTAATCACCAAGCGCCTGAAAAAAATTGTCGTATGCCGAACTTAACCCCGCAGCATATATGGCACCGGCGGCTTCAAGTGCAGAGTGAAGAATGTCAGTGACAGAATGAGGGCTTAACCGGCAGAGCAACCTTGTTTTTATTAGTAAACTTTCAAGTTCGTAAGGTTGGTAAGTGGCTCATCGTTGGCCAACCACGTATACTGAATATGTGAATAACTTCAACGATAGACCTACTCTAATATCATTGGCGAGGTAGGCCTACAGCCGCGGCGTGCCAGACGAATATTCACTTTAGGTAGAAATTAAATCGTTTTCGTGTAAAGTGGATAGGCAGTGTTAGGTGTTGATTGAGCGAATAAAAGTAATTCGATTCTTTATGGAAAGAACGTCCAGGCCCCAATGAGTAGCATAAGGGTGGGTTTTAAATATGGCAAGTGGAGACGCTGACCATTACTTGGAATGACCCTCTTTGGTTTATCACCATTGCAGAAGACGACTGATTGTCACGGTGAATCGACTTAGAGAGATTATAAACAGGGCTGTAACCGACTTTACCTAACCCAATTCGGGGCCGATTCCGAAGTTCCAGTAGCCACCATTCCGGACCAATTTAGAGTCCAGTACCCTCCGATCCCGAGCTAATTCCGATTCTGGGCCAATTCCGAGTCCGGCCATTTGACAATGTGCCTCGTGCAAATGTTTTTTGTATTATTTACAATTACACTTATGATGAAAACGGGCATTTTTCCGGAGTCAGTTTCAGGCGCGGCGCCACGGGGGGGGGGGGCAGGGCAGGCATTTCCCCCCTATGGTTTTTGAAGCCAAAAAATAAAATCTTCTAAACGAAACGTTTTAAGACACATAATTTTGTAGGGGGTGGGGTGAGGTGTTACAGTATGTCACCCATCTATCACAATATTAGTTAAATTGTTCGTTACAAAATACCTGAAACTTGCAATCCCCGCACGGATAACGTTTTCTGTTTTCTCCATTGTTTACGTGAATGCAGGTTAAGTATTACATAAACACTAAGGCCATTATACATAACGCGCAAACAAAAAGGGCATAGGAACCGAGAGTAAAGCTAAAACAATATACATTAGTATACCCTAAAGACAAGTTATTGTGAGACCTTACACAAATAGTGGTGTCACTGAGCAAAAAGTTTTCCCTCTCTTGGAGAAAAGGTGTGTATCATTGCAAGTTACACCAAAAAATACAGACAGCTAATTTGTGCATCAGGGGATACGCCTGATCCATGAATATCTGTCTAACCAAAACCCCAACCCTACCCGTAACTCGGAATATATTTTCGTCCGGGGGAATCTTCGGTCTTTAGTGAACCTTCGACCAAGTGAACCTTTCGTCTATGGGTATTCCCCCCGTCCGATTTTGTAATGTTTGGCAATCTCAAACATTTACTGTCTCTCCAATCCCAGCATGTGACTATTTAAAATTTAGAACGTGAACATATATATTGGGGGTATCATGAGTCAATCACTTAACGAACATTTTGACAATGATAATATAAAAAAAAATCATTTAATAAAATTAATTAAACTTTGAAGTAATATTATATGTCTCCCTTATTGCATACGCGTAGGAAGCGGAGGCTGGGGGCTAAAGCCCTGGTCAAAAATCTGGGGGCAGAAACATACTTCTGCCCCAATATCCAAGGTCAAAAACCCCTTATTTGTCTCTTCAGTAAAAACTGTGAAAAATTTGCAGTAATTTCCTTAAAATTTGCCCAAAATGTTGCCCCAAATTGCATCTAAGGACCCTCAAATACCCAAAAATTTTCCAAAGGGAAGGGGAACACACCTCCCCTTAGACCTCCTCAGGATAGCGATCCGAAACAAGGTTCAGCCCCCAGTCTCGAAAAGTTACCTACGCCTATGTCTTATTGTGCTTTATTTTGGTGTTATCTCGACTGAGTAATCCATAGAAAACGAATTTTAAATAGTAGGTCAGTGCATGTCCGTACACAACACAATCTTTACTGTATGAAGAAATCTTGAGTCAATCAGAAAAAGAGCAAAGAAAAACAGGGCGATGCCACATGGGGCAGGGGGAAACCGCCTCCTATCATTTGCAAGAACAGAGGAAAGAGAGAAGGAAAAGAGCAGCAAAAAAGAAAAGGAGAAAACGAAAGAGAAAAAGGGGAAGCGAAGGAGAAAGAAGAAAGGAGGAGGGTGGGGTAGGCATATATTTTATCCATATAATTAGTCCAGAGCTTCCAGGAGGCCCTATTCCGGTGTCTGCCAGCCTTTAGATACCTTGTATAATGCATATATGAAGCAACGAAAATATTCGTAATAGTTCGTGTTTCTGTCGACTCAACGCACGTATTTTTGAGTGGAAACATACCCATAAATAAAAGTGGGGTAGATTCAGGAGGGTTGTTGACTACATACCCTTCTCTTAGACTACAAAGGCTACTCTCCTCTTTCACTAAACCAAAACTTAAAATTCAATAAAATTATTAACATTTTTCAGCTATATATGATCAGGTCAAAACATACCAAAGATATCACCATTTTGCATCTAAGCAATCTTAAATTGATAAAAATTTCTCAGAGGGGAGGGGACACCCCTCCCTTAGACCCCTCCCCAGAAAAGGTTCTTTCCTCCAAGCAAAAATTAAAATTCAATAAATTATGAACACTTTTTTACATATATGATCAGTTCAAAAATATACCAAAGATATCACCATTTTGCATCTAAGCAATCTTAAATTAATAAAAAAATTTCTCAAAGGGGAGAGGACACCCCTTCCCAGAAAAGCATCTTTCCCAAAACAAAAATTAAAATTACTAAATTATAAACTTTCCAGCCATATATGATCAGTTCAAAATATGTACCAAAGACATCATCATTTTGCATCTGAGCAACCTTAAATTAACAAAAAATTTCCCAATGGGGAGGGGGAACCCCCTCCCCTTAGACCCCTCCCCAGGACGGCGATCACTCATCTCACGCTTTGCCCCCCCCCCCTATCGAAATACCCTGGCGCCACCCCTGGTCAGTTTCATACTCTGGCTGACCCTGTAATTTAGTTGACTGTATGTGACCATTTACTTGTTAAATTGTGCACCAATAATAATGTTGCCTAGGTGACATTAATGAAACTTTAATTTTCGTGAACTCGACTGGAATCGGCTCAGAGTCCAAGTCCAGCTGAGCCCATTCCGGGCCAATTCCGAGTCCGGCGAAAACGGACTCGAGTCCAAAATCGAGTCCAGAATCGAGCCCTAGTCCGGACTCGGGGTTTACAGCCCTGGAAACTGAAATGGTAAAGAATCTGGACGAAATTCTTCAACACTTCAACACTTTGCCTTTTATGAAAGTAGAAAAACAAAGTGCAACTTTCATCTGTCTAAAGAAACCTGTATTATGAAAGAGTGTGAGGTTTGGGGTTCATCTTTTAGAGAGATCCCTTTTCCGACATATGCTAATGGTGTAATTTTGGTGGTTTCTTGACACTTGAACATCTTACCTCATGTAACTGGAATTTACAACTACCAAGTTCATCTGGTGGGGTCATTGAGAACACTCGGCCTGCAGGCCGTGTGTAGCCTGGAGATGGAACACCATTGATTTGGATGGCGAGACCATTCACTATTGCAGTTTCATTAAATACCGACATTATAATTACAGTATTTTCTTATCACCATTTAACCAGTGGTGGTGGCACAGGAAGGGGATAGGGGCCGTGGTGCTCGTGGGAGAATTTTCCAATTTCTTAGAGAGCCATTTCCAAGATAGTGGGTACGATAAAGTGTGTAATCCCTAATGGAGATCAGTCGCCCTGGTGGTTTATCTTTTGTTTCCAGGAGGGCAACGCCTCCAATACGAATACAAATCCTCGCTCTGCAGAGCCGCTTCGCTTTTCGTTCATACTTTGCTTTCATGTAGTAAATACTAAATGTCCTTCCATTTTACTTAGTAACCTAAAAATACCAGGGAGGTGTCCTAACAACTCCCTGGAAATAGCTATCCTACTCTGTTTTGTTAATGTTGGAACTTATGCTCATCCTTAATCCCATACTTGTTTTCTTGTATGTGGTCCGATACAATGAAAAGCAAATTATCATCCCCTATATCGAGGCAGGTTCTCAGTGTTTTGCTCGCCATAAATACAGATTTTACTTATATGTATTTCAAATACCCCCCCCCCCTTTTTTTTCATTATTTCTAAATAAATTTTGATTTGTTTCACCAAATGTGTTGGCAGGCCCGTAGCCAGACAAGGTGCTGAAGGGGGGCGAAAAGCTTCTAGGGGGGCGAAAAATTTTCCAGAGGGGCGAAACATACTAAAATGCATTACGACAATTGTAATTTTTGATCTTCTAGAGGGGGCGAAAAATTTCGCCCCCCCCCCTGGCCACCCTTGACTACGGGCCTGTGTGTTGGTGTCCTCAACAATAAAAATGGCTAATTCTAGTGCATACACACACTTCACGTGAGTAGATAATATGCATGGGTATCAACAGGTGGGGACGAAGGGACATGTTCCCCACTTTTGTAAGTGGAGGGGGTATTATATCGCTTGTTGTTTCCCTGTTTTTACAAAACCCAGAAAAGAGCAGGTCTATATTTGATTCCATAGCTTACAAAAAAAAAGCTCATTCAATAAAATCAAGCTCGAAAATAGTGAAAACAGCCATTTAATGGAATGAAATGAAGGGAAAATGCTTCAGATCACCCCTCAAATCTTCGAAAATACAAAATATTTTCGGGCCCTTTAGCTGGCTCCGGGTTCCACGTTCTTAGGGCTTCGGGATTTGCACTTGAATTATTTTCGCCATGCTTATGCCCCCTTCCCCAACTTTTGAGAAGCAGTTGATGCTCTTGATTAAATATAATACTAATAGCACCATTTGCATCTAAGTTTCTTTTAAGTACAAACATTTTCAATGGTGAGGTACACACTCCTCACAAATCCTCCCCGGGAACGAGCGACTAGAATAGCCTTTTCAACTAGTCTTTCTTCATAGAAAAAGTGCACCCAACCGGGATTAAACTTGTAACGAAACGTTAATTTACCTTCCATGAAGTGAACTAAATTTTTGATATTTCTTGATATCAAGATGAAGGACGTTTAGATCCACTTGCAGGGTCTGGGAAGTTCCATATCCTGCAATCTGAGAGCCATTTTGGGCGAAAACTATAAGTGCCTGCTTTCTCTGCCGTTTGGCTAATATCACGTGCACATGTGTATACTCCCTTTTAGCCAGTCTAGCATGGAACCTCAGCAGCACATCACAGGCCCATGATGTAGAAGTCTGAACGCTGAGCGCCCGGTCACATTCAGTTTGGTGTCCCTCCAAGGGATGTAGGCTCCTTTTGGGAGAACTTGGTTTGGTTTTAGCCCTTCGGTTTCGGTTGTTGGAAAGTTAGAAAGGGCAAGCAAATCTATTTGTTAACTTGTTGTGACGAAGCAAGTAGAGTGGGAACGTTTTCTTAAAGAAAGAAGGTGGGGTAAAACTTGTTATCGAACTTCTATAAAAATCATTGACAGACAGGTGCAGACTTTATTGAAATTTACTGCGCGATACCCTTGTTCTTAATTAGAAAACGGCGTAGGCTGACCCTAGGTTAAATACCTCCCGACTTCAACTCCTTTTATCGTATATAATAATGAAAAACAAAGGTCACGCTTTGACACAGCGGTAAATTGATTATTACATGTCATGGCTTCTGTCTTACCATTGAACATGTCTATGCCAACTTGTACGTGTGTCAGATCTTGCTGATGTGGTATAAGTGCGTACCATCTTAACGTTATGTCCACGACCTTGTCTGAATTTAGCTAATTTTGTTTAGAAATCGTAAGAGTTTGGCTCAACTTCGCACTTGTGAATACAATCTTGCATAGATTACTAGTCAACCAGCCGCGAGGAGGCGTGTTTACGTTTGGCCAGGGCTAGTGAAAGACCTAAGACAACTCGCGTCGAGGTTACCCTGACTAATAGACTACATTAGGCACTCCGCCTACGTGACTAACCACATTACCACGATATCCACCCTGCAGAGTGCAGTCATGCTGCCTCTGATATATATGAATTAATATGAAGGCTAGCCACGTAAACATTATGTAATGTATTTTGACTCATTAAAATGGTCTCATAAAACAATATAATAGTCACTATACCGAACTGTTATTAAACAGGTTCCCGATCACTGCAGCCTGCAACCTTCTTATCAGGGGCGGTATTTGATGTCTGAAAGTGGGGGAGGGGTGGACTGCCAAACGGCGCCGAAGGCACCGTGGGAGCACAAAGCGCTCCTCCTAACGGCTTGGGGCCCACGGGCCGCTTCAGGGCTCCTAGTGGGGTCCAGGGAAGAGCCCTGGTGGAGGTCCGGGGGGCGAAGAGCCCGGAAACTCCCCGGTATTTACGAAATTGTAAAAAATGATGTATTTCAGCTTCAACTTCAAATCACATAAGGTGGGCACTTAACATACCAGAAAAATCATAATTTGACTTTTTTCATTCATACCAGTATTCTTATTTCGTGTGACTATTAGTCGGTCGGGATCGATAATGCAGAAGGCTTGAGAAAGGAGGGGAGAACTGAATATTTTGAGGGTTTCCCGGGGCTTTGGAACAAAAATTTTAAGAATGGGAGATCTTGAACTGAGGGATGGTGCTGGCGACGAGCCCTGAAAAACTCGCATATTTTAGACTTTTTAGCGATATGAGTAATAGGAAAGCTACCAAAGGGATCCTTAAGGAGAGGGCACTCCCCCCCCTTCGATAAGCGCCTGTCCTATATTCCTATATTACGGTACCGAAATGGCACTTTCCGTGTCTTACAACTTGCATTTAAACAATCTTCAGAAAGTAGGTAAATTTATACAGATCGATGGTGATAAAAATTTTGCTTTGAAATTTCTGGGGGAGGGGGAACTTCCCTCTGCTGCGTACGGTCATGGATATTGGCGGTTTCAATGACAATGGAAGAGTTAGTACGAAGCTATGACAAGGGAGATATCTACAGGAAGTATAACCCCGAATCCCGAAACAATATTTAAAACGCGCGTGCGCCGACGAAAACAGTGTTGAGACAGCGTTTGAGATATGTAGTTGTAGCCTACTGCTTTTCTTTAGTTTTAAATGCAGTATTGCTCATTACATAAAAATTTCCCCCTTTCCCCAGGTGCCTGCTTTTTCCATGGAGTAAGATAAAGGAACCTATATCCTTCTCTATGGTTCTTTCTATTCATCTTTCATTTTTCGATGGTTTGTGACAAGCCCCCTCAACTGTTTTTAGTATAGTGTTAAAAATAAGGTGGTGTCGATTTTAAGGATATAGAGGATATAAAAAATCAATGAACTGTTCTATGGGTAGTTTTACATTAACATGGGCAAGCGCATCGGCGATTAAAGTGCCAGGGAAGTAAATTTCATTGGAGGCTGCATCTTGGGAGGTTGTGGTCGGCGAAGCCTTTAACTGGAGGCTGGGGACTGAGGGTCATCCCCGAGTAATTTTTCTTACATTTGACGGTTTTTGCGGTAATTCTGAGAGAAACCCATTTCTGGAGAAAATCCTGATATAATTTGAAATGCTAATGAAATATTTTTCTTATGATGATTGCAAATTTAAGATAGTAACTGTCAGTCAATTTGATAAGGATGGTGGTAGTTGGTTGGGAAAGTGAACAGCGGGAAGGGTAGCGAGGGTATTGGAAATAGTATGTAACTCAAGTTGTGCTACAGGAAGTAATAACGAGGCAATTCCACCAAAGCTTCCGACGCACAGCAGCACTAATGAGAAATCAATTTCTATAAGGCTCATGCGAAGTATGTAGAAAAATTAAAAGAATTACGATTCCCTATATACATGGGTAGGGTTTGGGATTTTGTTTGCAAGGCTCCTGGTGCATTTAATTACGTACATTGGTACTTTCAGTGACCCTTATTTCAGAGCTTCAAGTCACAATAGTGTGGCGCGTAGGAGACGTCCATACTTTGGAAGAAATTTTGCAGTGCCAGACAAAATTTTCGATTGTATTAGTCAGTTTCCTCTGGGGGTGCGCGCGAAACGGGCGGAGAAAAAATCTTCCTAGCATTTTTATGGTATTTGACATTAATCTTTTCCTTCATTTAACATTGCAAAATTTAATCATTATAGGCCATTGAAAACTTTCCTATAATTTCTATAACCTCGCTTCTTTCTCTCATATTTTTTTTAGTATTGTCATTATTTTTTAAGCTCTGAAAAAAGTGGGTTCAAGTTCCCCCTTACCCCTTTTTATCCCGTCTATACTTCTTATTACGTCCGAATAAAATGCCTGCATGCCTAGTTGCCTACACAGGCCAAGTAAGGGACGTGTAATTTTGCAGACCAGTTTACGGTAGTGTTGTGCTACAACAACGCGCGAAACAACTCAGCCTCGCACTGGGCTGCGTTATGTCGCACGTGTTGCGTTGCATTTCATGGCAATGAGTTGCATTACATCGTATTGCATTAAAATAGCCTTTGGGCCAGAGGCACTTTCACTTGCAGCCCCCAGGCGCGGATCCAGGTGGGGGCGCACCCGGCGCACGCCGCCCCCTTTTTTAATGACCAACGATTTAGATACCCCGAAAAAAATGAGCAAATAGATATGGAAAATATGCTTCCCAGATGCAAGGAAATCGCATCTAAGCGCAACTAGAATTCAAATTTTCTTGGGGGAGGACCCCCAACCCTCCGCCGTGTCTTCGCGCCTTTGGAACGCGCTCGTCGGCCTTCGGCAGACGATGTGTGTGCCCCCTTTCTCAAACTCCTGGATCCGCACCTGTCCCCCACACACACGCCTGCCCCCCCCCACACACAACTCTCCGAGCCAGTACTTTTGGAAACGTTATGGGCTCCTAAACACGAAATCAAGTGGTGGCAGTAGTATTTTGGGTCCCACTCATTCAAAACGGTTGCCAAAACAAAATGACGGAAAAAGTAAGAATATTTTGTAATAAATAATAAAAAAGTAAATAATATCAAAAATAAATTTTGACACATAAACTTTTTTTCACATTTTATGGAAACAATTCCAAACTTAAGTTTTGGAACTTTTTTGGCGCTATCCAGGTTAACCAAGATGGCGGGAAAACAAAAAGGCTCTCAAAATGAATGAAATATTTTCAAAAACAATGTAGAAACATTGCAAAGTGCCACAATCCCCATTAATAATGATGTAGTTTAGTGTTATATAACAAAGCTGGATTAAACAAACCTTCGCACAAGAGTACATGTCAGCCAATATGGTGGAAAAGCTTCGAAGAAGTAAACACAACAGTAAAATTTTCCCACAAAAGTAAGAAAATAATTAAAAATAGTCGAAAAATCACAAATATAATCGTTAAAAATATATTTCAATAAAAACCCCTTAATTTCTTTGTACAATATTGTACTTAAAAAGTGAACTATGATATCTGATATTTTTCACAGGAACCCAGGCTAACGAAGATGGCGGACACAATAAAATTTCCGCCAGTATAATAATTTTAATATATAAAAATAATCAGAAAAATAAACATTAAAATACTCTTGACGCAGATGTCTTTAGTTTCTAGCCATACTTTATGATAAAGAATGAAACTTAAGTTTTAGAATATTTCTGTTGGAATTCAGGTCAACCGAGATGGAGGGAAAAAAAAAAGCAAAATGGCCTTATTTTTGGTCCTGAGATTTTTTGCGCTGTTGAGTTCCCATGCTCCTTCGTGCTATCCTTCGCGAGAGCTTTTTGGTGTTGTAGTGGTTTGTTATAAAGGTTTTAGGTTTTTAGATTTGTTTTCTTGTTTACCTAGTTTTTGCTATGTCAGTTTTTGTGTTCTTGATAGGGTTAGCTTTGGGCTTGTGTTTACCAAGGGTTACATTCTTCTCTGTGTTTATTTTCTCCTCTTTTAAAAGCTTTTTCGTTTTTTCTTAGCATCTTAGTAGGCTAAGTTTCCTGATGAAGGACGCGCAGTGTCGTCCGAAAATTTGAATAATCGTTTTAGTACGGCACTGGACTTCTGTCATATATTTTGCGTAATGTTGTGATGCATGTTACGTTTACACACACACGCAACCACCCACATACAAACGCATATATATATATATATATATATATATATATATATATTTGTTTAAGTGTTAATCGGTCAATGGTAGAGAGCTCAACCTGTGAAGAGAGCTAAAACATTGAATAGTGGCTAGGGTACTACAAGACAGCTTTACAGCACTGTTTCGTAAGGTCCCAGTTGAGCAGTTCCTCACTTTTCAGAAGCCTGATGTAAAATGGTTTTAACAAAAGTTTAGAATGGTTTGTACGTGCCTGTTTTTTTTTAAACGGACACGCCCAATCCGAGCGAACGAAGATACTTTACCTATTGGGATAATTACACAGCAGATGTTTACTTCTATGTCTGCAAGAGCTTATGAGTTCGTTTCGTTTGTTTAAAGTGGCTAAGGAAGGTTTGAGTATGATGAAGAACTTTTCTTCGAGGCAGCGAACTAATAAATCATTTCCATAATAAAACGTGTGGGCAGACTTAGCACTAACACACTGCAAATTCCTAACAAAATACATCCGCTAATTAGAGGACAGTCTTCTTCTAGTAATTCGTGTAAGCTTTCAATTTTCATAAAATATGTCTTCCCTCAAATTGCACTACTTTGCATTATTGCAATGCTCTGCTCTCCCATAATGACTTACATGCAGAAGAACAATCCGACTTATTGTAGAACCCTCATCATTGAATAATGCGAATATGTCTGAAACGGTATTGATGGTAAACGCAGCTATGCAGTGAGATGCAGAGCGCGAGAAAAGTTTGATACTTTGAGAAGGACTAGCGAGATTTTTGATAGTTTGAACGACTTGTGATAAAAAGCGATTAAAATGGATTCATCATTCAATCATAAACACACCTCACCCTACCTACCCCCTATAGAAATCTATAGCTTTCAAGCACTTGTGGCTCATTTTAAAAAAAAAGCGGGGAAATTTTCGGAAATCGATCACTCCCCCCCCCCCCCCCTCATGCAGGCGCCACTGAATATGCAAATTGCGCGTGGAAAGTAGAGAAAAATTGACTGGGTTTTCAGCCATGTAACATACTGATGTAGCCCATGTACGACAGTGCAATTTGCTAGAGGGGGTGTGTAATAAAATTTGTACACAATCGGCCAAGCGAAAATGAACTGGATTGGAAGTCCAGAGCTAACCTCGAAGTTTGGATTGTGGGAAGAAAATAATTTTGTTGCATATAGGTGCCATGATAGTATAACAGCACAGCCGCTATTAGCATGATATAACCGACTGGACTGTGTATGTGAGTAGTGCCGGCAGTGAGTGACTGTGGTGTAGTCCGGCAGGGAATTATATTCGAAGGTCGTTAATACGTTTTTATAGTACTGTCTTAGGACTGTAGATATCTTCTCCGCCTAGGCGCTATATGACGTCAGGTTTTTCAGCAACTTCAGCCTACTGCCGTTCCGCGGTCGTTCATCAGTGGTCATCATGGGAATTCGAGACCATTCAGATCAACGATATATTTTTCGAACATGTAATTTTTTTGGACACTCAAATCCCAGTGGGGTGGACGAGTGGAGGGGCACAGGGTTTCATTGAAATCAGTATCAGTGGCGTAGCCACGGTTACTGACGTTGCTGCGTGTACTACATAAACTAAAAGTTAAAAACACTCACAACGTGTTGTAATCAATGGACCAGTACCTAGCCCTAGGAAATATGAGTTACCACAGTACAATGTTTCATACGTACCAGATATTTTCTCCAGTTACAATTCAGCAAAAACTCGTCATGCATGCAACAGAAGCGTTCGTCAAATTGCTCTTGAAACTTCTCTCTTTACGACGCACGGATTAAGGGACGGCTTTCAGGAACAATTTGAGACAACAGTAGGCCTACAGGACAAAGTATTTCATTGTAACATGGTGTACGTACCACGAATCAGGCCGTAGCACCGTTGCGGAAAACAAAACTAATGAGCTCTCATAATAAGTATCGATCGAATACCTTAGCCAATGAGTAACTCAATCACGTATGTTCATCCAAGTATGGTGGTTTTAATTAACTCTCAAGTACAGTAAAGAGGAGAATATTGACATTCCGGACATAACAATGGTGTAAATTGACCGGTAGTAAAGTATTCACATGTCAAGATCCACAAAGGCAAAAAGTATGTTCTCTCTAAATTTGAATATTGGAGTATACCAAACGACACGATTATTACTTGTTAGTAAGAATTAAAAAGCTTGATCAGAAAGAAATCACAAAACATAGATCATTAACCAATGAGCGTCACGATTTCCTGACTTAACCAGCCTGGCTGCAAGAGATACTTCCCTGCTTTAATATGCAATTCAACACTAGGCCTATGGTAAAATCACAGTGTTGCTATTTGGAGTAGCAGCTCCCTATTAATTAAAATGACTTATACCAATATTAAGTGGACATGAAGATACATCTTCACTTAAAGAATCATTATCTTTTGTTTTGTTGGTATTGTTGTTCTACTTGTCCCTAATTATATTGTGATGAAGGACAATTATACGTTGTGTGTATCCAACTGCGTGTTTTCTTGCCGTGTTATTCTTTTGTAATTAAATAGAACAAATAAATGACATACCTATAAGCTATCATGTTTCAAAACGAAGAGATATGGACATAGATTAAAACGAATCGGAATAATACAGATGAGATCATGTAACATGTTTTAAACATACATGATGGTATAACCTAATGATCTATGCACCCCTCCACCAAACCACCATCTCCGAGATAAAAAGAAATAAAATTGCTTTAGATTCTTCGCCTAACTTACGCTAGGTGCCCATTTGGTGGTTTGTCGGTTTTTCTACACTTTCTCTGACTTTTGATCTTAGACTGCAGGTGAAAACCTGATACTGTTCCCCCCAAAAAAAAGATTCCAAAGGGACACGAGACTTAGCGAGAAGCCACCTCTTGCGGGCGAGGCATTACATGCCAGGCGCAGATCCAAGCCCCCCCCCCTTCAGCCCTTTTTCGCAACATCAAGAATAACAAATACGCGAAAATTAGCGTAATGTTAATCTAGAAGACTATTCAAGGGGCTTCGGCCCCCCCCCCTTTTCAAAATTTCTGGATCCGCGCCTGCCATGCGAACTTTGATCGCAAGAAACCTTATGAGTTCGTTTTGTTGCTCACTTTGCTGAATTCCTTGGCTATGGAGAGGACAATTGCACATGTTGTTGCCATTATCCAGGAAGTCACTTGGAGTGTTAACATTTTTAAAAGGAAGATCACAAAATGTGGTCTTTAATGAGATGTTAAACAACTAATTCATCCAACTGTTCATACATGTCCCTATTTTAGAAGGTTTTTCACACTGGAAAATGCCACATTTTTCTAAGTAATATTATCCAAAATAATGAAAAAAATTTATATATATATACACACACATATATGTAGCCTACATGTTTATATGCAGGTCAAAAAAGTAGTAAATAGTGCTAAAGGTTTTTTAAAAAGTCCACGACCCTTCGGGTTTAAACCCTTCATCAGTTAGGTGGTAAAATGCAACTGATTGTTTTCTAAACGTACAATAACAAAACACACAATAAAATTGGGCACTACCAAACCACCTAGGAAAATCGACTGTGTGAAATAACCACCAACGTTTGTTTGTAAACAAACGAAACGAACTCAAAAGTTCTTGCAGACACAGAAAGAAACATCTACTGTGTAACTATTCCAATAGGTAATGTAACTTTGTTCGCTCGGTTTGGTCGTGTCCGTTCCTAAAACAATGAGCACGAATTCACAGTACGGGCACGTACAAACCAATTAACCTTTGTGGACACCATTCTACATCAGGCTTCTGAAGAGTAAGGAGCTACTAAACTGGGCAGTTATGAAACAATGCTGTAAAGCTGTCTTGTAGTTCCCTACAGTCACAACCTTTCAATATATAAGCTCCCTTTACGGGTTGAGCACTTTACCATTGACTGTTTTACACTGTCACGAATATGATACGAACATACGAATATATATATATATATATATGTATATATATATATATATATATATATATATATATATTTCTCGGAATATGCAAGCTGGACTTATCTCCTTTTGGACTGTTATATATATATATATATATATATATATGTATATATGTATATATATATATATATATATATATATATGTATATATATATACATATGTGTGTGTATATGTATATATATAAATATATATATATATATATATAATATATATATATATATATATATATATATATATGTATAACAAAAACTAGAAGTTCTTGTAGATCTACCCAATTACCCTGAAGACGGCTGTTAAAGAGTCGCTATTATATATATATATATATATATATATATATATATTCTGTAAATGAGTGAAAATAATGCGATATTGAATAGTCGTATAGAGACCTTAGGCCATGTTACCTGTAATAAAATACTTTGCTTTATACTGAAAGAGGATAATGTGCTCATTACCACAGGAACACAATCTTCCCTTTTCCAAGTCGAAAATAGCACCGGGTGTGCATTCAAAAGTCAATAATAACGAAACTTTTACGAAGCAGTTTTGAATCAAACAGCCGGTTGATTGGAGTAGTTGACGGGGAGCATGTAGGCCCGGGAATGACACAAAGGCTTCTGACAATGACATGATAAAAATACACGTGCGGGTAAACATCACAGAAAGATCGCGTATGTCGAAGAAAAAAATATATTACAACATCTTACAAAATTACGGGATCCGAAAGAAAAGGCCCTTTACCGCCATGTTGTGACCCACTAGGCCATACCCGGTTAGGGTGAAGACCCCAGAGGCCCGTACTAAAACGTTGTCAACATTAAAATGTAGTTAAGTGGCACAATGTGCATGAAAACACTTGAAAATAGTAGCTTTACCTGTTTAAGAAAAGATCAGACTAAAAGCTGGTCACTAATGTAGAGAACGATGTGCGTTGAATGGAGACAGTTAATAAACAGAGGGCTTCATGGACCTTAAACTTTACTTTTGGAACATTAATTTCGTAGGTTGTCAAAAATGCTGTTAAGCATCAACAATTTGCGCGCAGAGTGCGCTGAAAAAATACACTTTTTAAGTCACCCAGAATCCAGTTAAGGTGGAGATGGACTATAAAATTTAGGTCTCTCTTGGCGATTAAACTGTGAATCTGAGTTGCAGTTTTGTTTTGAACAATCTGAGGGGTTTTTAGGTCATAACTTTTCCATTTATCAGACTCTAATGGTCATTTAACCCCCGCCCCCGACAACTCCTGGTGATAGTTGCATGTGAGAATTCCTAGAGAAAATGCATCGTGAAATAAGTTGTATCAATAAAAGGGATAAAAGTTATAATTGTGGCGCCGGCACGGGGGGGGGGGGGGCCAAGGGGGGCGCGTGCCCCTAATGAAATTTTTTGATAATTTTACAATGATCTCAAAAGGCGATTAAGCTATAGATTTCTGTAGTGGGTAGGGTGAGGTGTGCTTTGACCGAGTGATAGATCTATTTAATCATTTTTCTATCACAAAAATTTCTCAAGCTATCCGAATTTTCGCAAATCCTTCGCAAACTATCAAAATAGTGCTAAAGGTTTGTGAAAAATTCCACGACGTTTATATATATATATATATATATATATATATATATATATATATATATATATATATATATATATATATATATATATATATATATACATGTATATATATATATATGTATATATATATATATGTATATATGTATATATATGTATATATGTATATATATATATATAAATTCAGAAACTGACGAATAACACGGTACGAGGACTGTTACGAAACTTCATAATGCAGAAAGTTTAATAACAAAAACTAGAAGTTCCTGTAGATCTACCCGCTATTAAAAAGTCGCTATAAAATATGTGCGATGTGCGTTGAACAGAGACAGTTAATAAACAGAGGGCTTCATGGACCTTAAACTTTACTTTTGGAACATTAATTTCGTAGGTTGTCAAAAATGCTGTTAAGCATCAACAATTTGCGCGCAGAGTGCGCTGAAAAAATACACTTTTTAAGTCACCCAGAATCCAGTTAAGGTGGAGATGGACTATAAAATTTAGGTCTCTCTTGGCGATTAAACTGTGAAGCTGAGTTGCAGTTTTGTTTTGAATCTGAGGGGTTTTTAGGTCATAACTTTTCCATTTATCAGACCCTAATGGTCATTTAACCCCCGCCCCGACAACTCCTGGTGATAGTTGCATGTGAGAATTCCTAGAGAAAATGCATCGTGAAATAAGTTGCAAGTCTCTCCGCAAACTATCAAAAATCTCGCGTGCTCCGCGCTCTTTAACCCTTACCACAATATTCTTATTATCAATATCTTCTGATAGCAACTCCCGGAAAACTGGAGAAGCACAGCAGCAAAAGTTGAAAGCTGTTCACGATTACCAGGTAAAAGACTGGCCTTTTGAGTAGCATGTAGTGTTGGGCAATTGAAAGTGTCTCGATGCAGATTCTGAATGCAGGTTTTGTCATGGAAATCTTATTTAATGAAATATTTCGCGCGCTTTGCGCGCATGCTTTACGGTTTGCACTCCATCTCATGACCATTATTAAGGTAATAATACATGGAACTATAATCACAGCATCTGTAGGGACCTAGCATCAATAGGGGATCTTTCAATCTAAGTTGTTGTAGCATGACTGGAAAGTTGAAATTACGTATTTGCCGTTATATATTTTTAATAAAAAATTACCGTGCGCTTTGCGCGCGGCCGTTATCGGTACAGATGGCAGGCGCGTAGCCAAGGGGGGGGGGGGCTAACATACTTTGAACATGTACTTTTGAACATATTTTTGGTATTTGTAATGTTTACATTTACAATATTGCTAGTGTTTCCTCTATTTAGTTGCGGTAAATAGGCCTGGGACGTGCCATTTCCAGCTATCTGGGAGGCATTTTGGGCCAAAATTTTTCTTGCGCTTTGCGCCAACCCACGGTGGCGCGAAGCGCTGAGAGTCTGTCTGTGGGCTTCGCCCCCCCCCCCCTTGACAAATTTCTGACTACGCCCCTGATAGATGGTGATTTTTAATACACCTTCGACAAAAAGCATTCTGAAAACGCGCTTGTTGGTCCTTCACCCCTTTTGCTATACGTATCAGGGAGGTCTTATACCACCTTCCTGCACCTATACTCTCCCTTCCGTCCGTTCCCCATTACTGGAAGCTGTTCATCTGGATTTTCGTTCGAAATTAGTAAAAAATACGACAGTGTTAAAGTGCTCTGCGTCATACTCTATAATTATCATTTGGATACCAGGTAATAAGCATTATGTCATTGCTCCATTTTATGTCAGTGCTTAATCCAGAGCTTCCAGGAGGCCCTATCAAGGTATCTGCCAGCCTTAGATGCCTTTAAATGCACAATGGAGGGGAGGGAAAAATTGGTTATAGTCCAACAATGTTTCTGTGGACTCCACGCACGTCTTTTGGGGTAAAAACTTTGCCTGAATAGAAAGCGGTAAAGTAGTCAAAAGGGAGTCTTCAGGTTTGTTGACAACGTACTCTTCTCTTAGACTACATACTCTCCTCTTTCACCTAACCAAAATTCGAATTTACTTAATTATGGACATTTTACAGCTATATATGATCAGTTCCAAAAATATTCCAAAAATAGCACCATTTTGCATCTAAGAAACCTTAAATTAGCAAAAATTTCTCAAAGGGGAGGGGACACCCCTCCCCTTAGACCCCTCCTCCAGGACGGCACCTTTATGTAGTGACAAAGCAAAGATCCCCACTGCTGTATACAAACGCAGGGAGCATAAAAAGGCAATATTTCCCGTCGCCACTCAGTTGGAAAAAACATCCAGCCAGTCCGAAAAATTAAGAGTTCACTAAATTGGGGACATTTTCCAGCCATACAGGTGTGATCAGCTCCAAAAATATCACAAAGATAGCACCATTTTGCATCTAAGCAACCTTAAATAAACAAAAATTTCTCAAAGGGGAGGGGTCCCCCTCCACTTAGACCCCTCCCCCAGGACGGCACCTTGGTGTAGTGACACCTGACAAAGGAAGGATCCCCACTGAGAATGCGAACGCAGGGAGCACACAAAAACGCGTTTTGCGCAGACTTGGGAGATTAAATGAAGTGCCTTTACGACATCATCTGTTGTGCCCCCAATCACCAAAGCATTGCGGCGCCACTGGCTATTCTCCTGAGGAAACATTCATCTTACAAAGTTTCATTAAAAGTTGAAAAGAATGGTATCAGTATAGGGGCACGAACTGAAATCTTGTCAAATATTTCACCAGTTTGGACAAAATAACCATGTTTTTTTCATGTTTCATCAAGTCTCGTAAAGTTTGACAGTGAATCAAATTTAGTCAAATATTTGACAAGACCCGGTTCGTGCCCCGATGGATTAGATTGTTTTCAGAGCGCTGCATTGCAATTCGCAGAGAGGGTAAATCTCAGTTCATTGTGCTAACTTGAAGACCCTGGATATGAAGTTGCATATAATATTTGTCTGTGCACGTGTAAGGGTGTCTCAGTAATCACCAGGCACCTAACGTAGGTGGAAATAGATGCCCGCTAATCGCGCTGAAAATTTGGCCTTTTATGGTCAATAGAGCTAAAATATTACGGTCCTTGACAAAAAGAGAGGAACGAAAGGTACATGTTCCCCTCAAATAAAAAAAAAATATTGATCAGGCCTCAAGGCCTAACCGTGACGCATCTATTAGCAAATATTGAGGGTTTTGCCAGAACATTACAGGTACTCCTTCCTCCCTAACCAAATAATTGGAGGGGACCTTTTCTTACATACACAAAATTTAACAGTTGACCAACTCTACCGGAGCATTTAACAAAGGTATTTATTTCCCAACTGAAAAGGGAATGTACATGTTTATCTACGAATGTTTTGTTTATCACCGAATATGCCCACTGATACGATAAATTGTTTTTCATGAGCTTTGAGTCATCGGAAACTGGTTTACTATTCACACAAATATCAGCAAATAATACTGTTTTATCAAAATATCAAAGATATTCCATCTCCCTCAACTAAATTATCGGAGGGGACTATGTCTTACAGTCACAATATAATGAAAATATTACGGTCGTTGACCAAACATTGGGGGACGAAAGCCGGTCCCTCCAACCAAATTATTTGGGGACCATGGCCCCCGCCAACCCACCAGTTATCACCGCCCTTGACTGCGATTTTACTTTGTCCTGGTGAACGTTGGGGAATACTGATGCCAACTAAGAGGGAAAATCGTAGCCGTTAGGAAGCTCTGCAAGCTTGAGGACTTTAAACTGTTAGGGGGCACCTGGTGTTGTTGAAATTCGTTTTCATTTTCTGCTCCTCTATGCTGAGTGACCATCAGTCGAGTGAATTACAATATTGAAAAAATAATCTGTCACATAGCAATAGACCTGCCAGTTGCATGTATACTGGTGTATTTAATTATGTTATCCTACACATATACACAATGAATTACAATGGGCTAACTGGGAGGCAGTTCATGAGTAACATTAAGCCACCAGAATAAGATTCATTGACCCGTTCGGCACGCTTCTAACGCCAAGTTATCCCATGGTAGGTGGAAAGATCAGACAGTGATTGCTTATCATTTGGGGAAGCAAGAGGTGGGGGGGGGGGGTGTTGCCGCACAATGTTTTCAAATCAAGGTACGAACTCAAAAGGCATAAGCAATCGCTCCAAATTTATTTTGAAACAGAAGCTAAATCTCATCAATATCCTTTTATTTCTCTTCATGTATCTTGAATGATGCTTCAGAACATAAATATTACATATATATAATGTAACCCAAGGAGTCACTCCTCGTTTCTGAATTAAACAATTCAGTGAGAAAAATATTGTCACATGATTCTCAAGAGCCACTCATGAAATAGAATAACCGGGTACATTCATTCTAATCCAAATTAGGGTCCCTGCACTTCCACTTTATGGCAAACTTTAACTAGGGATTGTTGCGTTTGAAGCAACATTCAAAAACTCTTACAGTATGTGGTATTTTGTGAAGCTACTTCTATTGGTGAGACTCTGTGCGCCATGTTGATGTTAACACATCATTCCCCCTTTACAGGGAATAAACAGTCGCCCCAAACTTGTTTTGAAATATCAACTAAATCTTCAAATCTCCTCTAATGTTCCTTAGAAGTGTCTTTTGTGATTATTCCAAGATAAGTATTACAAAATGAAACATAAACCAAGGCGTTATTTTGCACGAATGCAACAATTCAGTAAAAAACTACTGTCACATGATTAAACCAGATAGCCTAAATGAAGGCTCAGTGATTCCGTGCTCAAAGGGGTGATTTGTTGCACTGAGGTCCATCCCTCAAATTTACACTTCTTGACTTTTTCATTTTTTACGATGTTTTTCACAACTTGACCTCTGTCGATCTTTGAACCCCAACAGAAAGTGAATAACAAAAAATGAAAAGAAAAACATGTCTTAGGAGGGATTCGAATCCGGACCTTCTGCGGGAGAAACCGAGCTCTAATGTACTAAGTATGAAGATTGTCCATCATTGCTATCTTGAGTCAAGAGCGGCAATTTGTTCTCAATATTAGGGGGGGGGGGGCATGACAGCATTTTCAAATAATTTACTTTGTGAAAAATCAAAGTCAATGGACGATTTCTCAAACATTGGGGAATATGGCCCCCTGTCCCTCCCCCCTCCGGGATCGCCGCCCATGTCTTGAGTTATCGTGTTTATAAGCAGTATTTAAGAATTTCGTATTTTCACCTCCTGTGACCTCAGACCTTTGATATTTGCCATAATCAATAGGCTTTATCTTTTGACTATAATGCATTCACATGCCAAGTATGAAAAGCATCCATGCTTCCTATCTAGAGATATCCTGCTTACAAGGTTTTCGGTTTTAGACCTCTGGCGACCTCACATGACCTTCGACCTCCACCAAACGATAGGGAGCTTTCTCTTAATATAATAATTCTATATCCTATGTATGGAAATTATCCATCATTGCTATCTTGAGATATCGTGTTTACAAGCCAAGCGTCACAAACACACATACATACACACACAATCGCCAGCATGATTGCATAGATTACTTTTGCCTTCGGTAAGGAATCAAAAAGCCATTCATTAATTTGGATACCAGGGTACACTAATTCAAATTGGGGTGACTACATTTCCCTTTAAGCATATCGCATTCTACACGCACACATAATATCGTTTATGCCACTCAATAGTTCCTCCACTTTTACTACATCTAAAATACCGCAGACGAAAAAAAGGAGTCTGTAGGCTTGATGTCCCACAGACTAACTTCCATTTCAACGTTTTGAGGCCTCGATGAAGCTGAACTGAAAGTAATACCAATATCTCTAGCCATAACAGCAACAAGTAACAGGGTTTATTCTGGGAGATCTCGTTACAAGGGGTTAGCAAACTACAGCCTGTGGGCCAGATCCGGCCATAGGATTGGGCCAATCCTCCCCGGGGGCCGCTTGGCATGCTCAAGCCATCAATCTCAGTGGCCTACCGTAGACAGTTCGCTATCATAACTAAAACACAACGAGCGCTTAGAATCACTAAATGAAACTAGGGAGGTGTTCCTGATGAGACCTAATAAAAATGTCAATACGGCTAATAATGTTGTTATGGTCGTCATTGCTTTGGATCTATGCTATAAAAGTTAGAAATACTGCACCGTTTTTAATTTATACAGCTACAAACACCAAAAGCTTTTCTCAACAGCTCAAGGGGAAGGCGCTTCCAGTACCTTTCAGGCTCTAGCTCCCATGTCTCAGATAATTTGCCCCTCCACGCCTGTTAAAAGATTACTGACCCTGGGTCTATAGCATATGAACAATTTGCTAAGATGAGAGAGGGTTGCCTCAGTAAACCTTGATGGAGTTCATTTTTTAGACATCTAGTTGGCATAAAGCCGTTGCGTCGCAGTAACTTGTAATCTTGTATGATTGGCATTCCATACCCATTTTGTGTTTGTGTGAGGAATTGCCATACCCATCGAAAGGGAGAGAACCCTGACACAGTGCTTCGCTGAGTGTTTAACAACTTTAAGCCACAAAAGTTTTGAAGGTGCTTCCGTTGAACGGCAAAACAAGGGTTGATTGGTGTGTTTCCATTACAAAACTATGGTTTCCTTATGTCGTAACAGTGTGCATTCAGCTTCAGAAGTTAAAAGTTAATTTTATTCGTTTTTCGAAAGATTGGGAGCAATTTTTCACAACAGGAATAAGTCATGGTGCTGTAAGTGTTTTGTTTTATACTCGGGCCGAAGCTGAAAACTTTTAGTTTCTCCGCCAATAACTGGGGCAAAAACAATGATGTGATGCAGTTGAATTGTTGTCGTACAGAGAGCCAAATCAATTGCTTGAGTCCAGATCGCCCTTACTTTAATTTATATGACCAGACCACACTGGCACATCATACACAAAAAGTGGAGCGTAATATTAATCACAGCAACATGCCTAGGTTAGAAATTAGTCAAGAGACAGAAGAAAAAGAGTAGCCTATATAGGTGCGTGCCAGTGCTAAAACCGACTATGAGGTCTCCAGAGGACAGTTGCTAGTCTGAAAACGTAAAATACGTATAGGCTCACGGTGATGAAGCCCTATACTACATTTGTAATTACTCTTGTACACATTGACCCAGCCTCTTTGCAGACATCTTAAGGTTGCATAATGAACACTTCCCAAAGCAAGGAACATGGTAATAACAGTCAATTACACCCATTCCCATCAGGGCCTCTTTTAAGAATTTTTTTAGTGGGGGGGGGGGGGGGGGAACATTCAACGAAAGGGACCATCTAAGGCCGAGGGCCACGACTGGTTGGCACGTAGTCTACGGAGAAATTTTTCAGGAAATGCCTGTCCAGATTGCCAGAAGTGGCACTTTCCATGGCTTACAAGTAAATTAGGTTGTTATCTTTTATTATCGTTATCATCATTATGTGTTTTAAATGACAAAAAGGGGCCTAATAGGGGGCCAAATGAGCTGAGTGGGGCCATGGCCCCCAGTTTGTATGTTAAAAAAGGCCCTGATTCCCATCTGTACCCCCTTTCAAACAAACAAAAGCTGTGTGAATCTTATCTTCGTGTACAACAGTGCTTTATGGATCCTATACCCGGCGTCGGATCGGTTATTTCTCAGCCGCAGAAATATATTACACCTGTTGAGATAATGTCTGCTGGTAAGCAACAGCTTCTCTGTTCGGCGTTTCACTTTATCAGTCTCTGCCCGGGACGCGTAGGGATTACAAGGATCAAATTCGGGGGTGCTTTCTGTAGACGCATCATATTTAGGGTTTTAGTTTGGATATTAACTATTAACTCCATGCAATAAAAACAGGCTACGTCACGATAACCCTAATCTACACTGTAATCGTAAGGCTGCTGCAACATGTCAATATCGGATTATTCTCAAGCACGTAGCCAGTCCTGTTAGTGGGGGAGGCAAAATTAAGATGATTTTCCCGATTTTACGAATTAAAATTAATTAGTTAATATGAAATAATATTAAATCAAAACAGTCGAAATTTCGTTCTTTTATTATAATCTGTGATTTCTTGTTTCCTTGGAACTACCATTCTTCTATAGCTATCGGCAGAACATAGACCCTTTTCCACACAGCAATTACAAAGGATTGTGGGATCAAGTTTTGGCGCGTGTCGTTTTCGTCAATGGCATTTTACTGTGGACAAAAAAAAATGCGTACTTAAAGTCGATCCCATAATCCTTTGTAGTTGCTATTTGGAAAAGGGTCTATTCCGATGAGATCGACTTCAACATGCATAATTAGTTGTAATGTCTACATATTCATAGCCATTGATTTTGATCGAGCAGCGTGCCCAAGATAGAAGACTCAACTGTACGTCGAAAGCACCGCGGGAGATAGAAGCCGTAGTTAAAACAGCATATCATCGTGTATATTTATATATACGACGTGCGAAGTGCGACATTTTCACACATCATACAAGTCCGATAATCAAACTTTCAAGTAAAGTGTTCAGTGACGGTTAAAGAAATCTTAGAAGATTTAGTTTCAAAATGATCTTTAATCGGTTTAACATCTGTTACGTTAGAAGAGTCATTTCGTGACTGAGGCAGGTCAGTTAAACTGTATGGCTTTATTAAAACTTCTCAGTTTGACGACGTTAAACACAAATCATCCACACTTATACCCATATGTTATCATATCCATTTATTTTCCAAACGTTATGCTCCTGTCCCACTTTCACGGTTCGACGTCCCGGAAGGCCACGGATCTCATTCGTGACTATCCGTAGTGAAACCGTAGACAGGATCGTGGCGTTCCGGGATCTACCGTCGCGCTTCCGTAGCCTTGTTTTTGCCGTAGCTCAATATTCTTTCCGTCACCAATCATAGGTAAACGTAAAGCATCGTAGCACAACCGTAGGCACCGTGGCACAACCGTAGAATGTCCGTAGCACATCCGGCAATAACCGTGAGGTCTGATTTGGGCACGGAAGGCTACGGAGAGGCTACGGATAAGCTACGGATAAGCTACTGTTGTGTCACGGTGCCTACGTTTACGATACGGATATACAACGATTATGCTACGAAAGGGCTACGGTTTTCATTTACCACGTGGGTCACGACACCG
Organism: Holothuria leucospilota; assembly: GCA_029531755.1. Taxonomy (NCBI): domain Eukaryota; kingdom Metazoa; phylum Echinodermata; class Holothuroidea; order Aspidochirotida; family Holothuriidae; genus Holothuria; species Holothuria leucospilota. Next base: position 41,871,839 of record CM055975.1, read on the forward strand.
ATTGTGTTGTCAGCTACACGAAAGTTATATGAAAGGCTCGTATATGAATCTCCACTTGCCATATATCTGAGGGTTATGGCAAGACGATGTCCAGGCTCCAGGGCTGTCCTCATGAAAGTGTCCTTCTTACTTAGTCTGGGTCCCACACGTTACAATAGTTCGCGAAAGAGTTCAGGAGATATCCTGGTGTAATTACTAAAACCCCTCACATCTTCGGCTATCAGTTCTGCCAACAGCTTCTCATACTGCCCATAGAACACTCTGCGTTGCAGCCAGTTTCTTACCCAGATAGACCTCTTCCTTGGGCGTTTTGTTTTCTTTATACTTTCTAGTTGGAGGTAAGCTGCAGCCAAAAGCGTGGCTTCTTCTTCGTCCAGGAACTTCACGTGGAGTTGCTTCCTGCTCAACATATCATGATGTAGAATGATACAGTATCAGAGACCCAAGTGCACAAAATAAAGACGATCGACCGTAGAAGAACTGTTAAGTATATCCGTCGACGCCGTACCATATTCGTGGTTAATCCGTAGCGCTTCCGGCGGCACCGTAGCACAACCTTGGGAAACCCGTCACATAACCGCAATTGTCCCTGGCAAAACCTTGACACTTCCTTAGCACAACCTTACTGCATCCTTAGCCTTTCCGTGGACATCGTAGCGACACCCTAGTTCCATCGTGGGAGGTGTTCAACCGTGTCCAAAATACGCCGGTTTCACCACGGTTCATAACCGTAGCAAACCGCGACCCAAACCGTGAAAGTGGGACACTGGCATTATTCAAATCGCATGCCAGTGGGAGACACTTTACTAAAAATAACACTTAACCCTTAATCAGTTTACCCAGCCATTCACGTATCTTGGCGCAAGATAGTATAAGCGATTATAACACAAATTGACAAACCCACAGCTCAGTGGTGGGCAGCGATGTTAAAAAAATTTCTTCTAATGAAAACAGGTAGCAAGACCCTTCGTTTGGCAACTGAGTCTGAGCCCTTATCACCGCCTAGAGGCCATGACGGTGGAAAAATTTTAAAAGTTGGAGGAGGGGATAGGGGTAACCGGTCTAGCTGACAATCCTAATCGTCAGAATTTAAACATGTAAAGCAGTCGTTCGACTTCTAAACTGCTAAGCTAAATTAAATTCGCAGTAATGCGTAACCATGATTTTGTCATTGGGGTTGGGGTAAGGTAGATATGGGTGACTCCATCCACTAGATCATTGTGATGTGCGGTAAGTATGATAGGAAACAATGAAGTAAGATTAATGTTTGTTTCAAATCTTTCTCGATGCATATCCTGAAGTAATAGGGGTCCAAAGGGTCAGGCGTTCTTCTATTAAAGACTCAAAAAAATATTGTGCTGAATTTTCAGGTATTCAATTTAAAATGCAGTAGTTTCTTTTCACATAAATTGTTGATGAAAAATATGAAATACCATTGTCTTCATTACAAAAGTAAGGCTCTTAGAACCCAGGAAATTGCAGTGTAAAGGCATCTTCGATCCAGGTGTTTCCGCGTGAGGACCCATAGACCCATAACGGGGGCACCTTGTGCGCGGGCTTCGTCTTTACGGTGACCTCTCCTACTACAAACTCATGCTATCTCCGCCCTTGTACGTAGGTATGGCCTTCTCCCGTGTTAGCTTAGCCGCGCTATGGATTTTTTTGTCATTGAGCTGTGCTTTTTTGTAAGTTACTTATTTTATGCGATCGCTGTCAGGAATTCCTTTCGCACCGATTCAAACATGGTGTGTTTCCTGATGATGGGTACAAAAGATGGAGAATGGGGAAAGGCTCAGAAAAGCTTCAAAATTAAAGGGGCACATTTGGAAGGTGCAAAATCAAATTTCATGGCAAACTTTGCATTTGACAATTGGCGATATCCCCACTTGCAGGTGCATCCACACTAGCTGACTAGGGAAAACGGCTCATGTCCCCGATCACATCTATTACATACGCGCACACCGTACACATGTACACACATACACTCTTCAGAGTGATTGCAAAGACTACTTTTGCCTTCGGGAATCAAAAATTACAACTCGTCCATATTTCCTTTTTGAAAATACCTCTTTCTACTCCCTATACCTTAATCTATAAATTAATCGCCCTTGTGGGGGTCATTTTTCCTGGCTAAGGTCTCTTACAGAGCAGCATAAGACTTCTTTCCCCCTTCAAATTGATTTTTCTGGATAGGCCCATTTTTATTACTTTGATTTTTGAAGTGAACATTTCTAAAACGTCAGATTTCAAAGTAAAAATAAAACTGCGCATTTAAATGCATCTGGAATGTCATTTCCGGTACACTGAGAGACTGAGCTTATGTAAGTTCACAAAAATTTTCTTTGCACTGTTCGTCATACTCTCTAAAGATTTATACAGTGTTTAGATATAGGTCTAGCCTTCAGGTTCTCAAGTAGCGGTCGAGGGCCATTTGAGGCCCTCGACGTCTATTAATGTGGCCCATGGAAGATTCTAGGGCCAGAGCCGGTTTTTTACGTGCAATTTCCTGAGTGCACTCTAGAGTCTAGAGCACTTGGATGTCACACTTTCTCGAATAAGCCAACTAGTGATTCGCGGATGGTGGATGCAAAATTCCAGTTACAAATTTATGCTTAAAGTGTGATTTCCTCCAATCTAGAGAGTTTATCATGCCAATTCTTCTCCTGCACTGTTGAAACACCCACGGTAGACGCAGAGTTGTTATGACAAATTTGCGTTTTAAAACGGCACATTGAGTTGATATTGATAATGTTGCGAGGACTTTGAAGGGCACTGCCACATGACAATGCTTATAATTAGCATAATTAGTCTAGTTTCACATCCAACACTTACGCAAAAACTAAATATTGGAAGTTTTGGACCCATGCTTGTAATGGTCATCATGTGCTATTAATACTAATGTTAAAAAGTGTCAGGTCACGAATTCTTGGAAACCGATTGTTAATTAATCACTCATGAAAAGTTAATTTGTACGTAGGGTATGGGGATGATCTTGTCTCGTACTGCGTCCCATTAAGGAACCACCACCAAAAGTAAAAATCCCTAGACTGTCACTTGCCTGCTGTGCAGTCACTCTCGGAGTTCCTTTGTATTGGATTCTCCCGGAAGAATGAGTACATAAAACCAAACCCTGTATTCGCCCCTGTTTGCCACTACAACAGTGATAAAGTTAAAGCTCAAAGAGATGCGGCCCTCGGCAAAAACACTTGAGAAACCTTGGTCTAGTCTATGCATAAATTCAGTTTGGGGGGAGCCTCACCCCACAAAAAATGCTCCTAGTTACGGGCCTCAACAATGAAAATAATAAAAACAATTAAACAATTGACAAAAACTGTTTTAGAAGATGTCTGTGAAGTGTTCTCGATCATCCACTAGTTCACTCGCGTGGTATTTCTGCATGGAGGGGCACCGACCGTGGAAGATAATGTCAAAAAGGCTAGGCTATAGCCACTGGTGGTGTGGGGGCTAGGGAAAAGCTGTGCCTGAGAACGGCAAATTTGCTTAAGGAAATGCCGAATTCCAGGAGATAAAACTTCTCAGCCCCCCCCCCCCCCATCCGTAACAGAAACCTTCCGATGGCCTGATTATCTTGCAAGCAGACAAGAAACTGTCTGCAGGTTAGCCTTCGAGACATGAATCAAAACCGAATTTGTTAGCGAAAGAAAGAATATGCTACTATGGTTAGAGATCTTTAATTTCATTTTACAAAGAATTTTATAGATCATTACTTTCGATTTACTACTGTCCAAGGTATATGCCATTTATTACCTTGTCAGTAAGTTGTGGTTAGAATATCCGCATTTTAGCCCTCCATTTTGTAAGAATGTCTCGCATAAAATCTTCGTCAGAGATTTTCCCTCTTTGTGGATCCTCAAAAGGGAAGAGAACAATAAATAAGGACTCAGTATTATTTTCTCGTTAACTCTTTTAATTTTAGTGGGACTGGTTTGTAATTTAACAATAGAATATCGTGTTGAATGGTGTACAGCAACTCGTGAGAACTTTAATCTACTTACGGTATGCCTTTATTTCATTTTGCAATACAGGCAATAAAAGAATATTTTTCTAAGAATTAAAAAAATTGTGTCAAAATCAGGGTTAGATTTAATGAAATTGGTATACATATAATGAATGTTAATGAGTGCGATAATATGAATTATTTCATGAGTTGAAAGATTGAACGTTTTATTCAACGAGGCGAAGCCTTCAAGCGTAGTGACATAGCAACTTCAACGAATGAAACTATTCATACTATCGCACGAATGAAAACATTCACTATTTGTTTTATATAACACCTTATAACTTTGATCTAGTCGTTGGTTCAGTAAATTGTGTTTGGCGGTCACTATTGTTCGTGTTTGTCCGTGTGGTACAGCTCCATGATGTGTCGTTTTCTTGCTACGCGTACGTTTATGTAGTATGTAGTACATTGTACCTATTACTTACGTAGCATATGTAATGTGCGATCCCAAAGCTGCATTGATTTATTGAGTTCAGTGGCGGATCCAGGATTTTGAGAAGGGGGGGGGCGCACACATCGCCGGGAAGGCCGACAAGCAAAAAAAAGTTTTCAAAATTTTAAAGACTTTTTTCTTTTTTTGCTTTTTCGCATCTGGGAAGCATATTTTCCATACCTATTTGCTCATTCTTTCATATCGCTGGTGAAAAAATCATTGGTCATCGAAAAAGGGGGGGGGGCGTGCGCCGGGTCAGGGCCGTCTTAACGCATGGGCCCACTGGGCCCAGGCCCAGGGCCCCGCGATGTCAGGGGCCCCTCAAATTGACCTCTGCGCAAAAAATCATATCTCCCCTTGCGTAAAAGATTTTTGTGTGGAAATACTTTTATATACTCTTGAACAAGATTCATAACGGATTCTGAGTGTTCCAGTTTCCATGCTTTATGCGCGACATGGGGGGGGGGGGGGGGGGTAAATGCAGGCATGGCTATGCTTGAGCGATGGTCAAGGATGTCAATTTTTCACGCAACTTTTTTCGCTCCAATGCCGGGCCCAGGGCCCGGTGATCTCTTAAGACGGCCCTGCACCGGGTGCGCTACCTTCTGGATCCGCGCCTGGAGTTGCTGCATAGTTTGTAAGTACCGCAGTGATAGCTGACGTCACCACCGTGTGTTATACTAGTAAAACGCACGACCGTGTGTTACTAGACTATTGCACGATGGATAACACACGACCGCGATGATAGTGCCGAATCACCCATGGCATGTGACCACCAATCCTCCAGTCAGATGTAGAGATATTAATATGGTGTTATATAATAAAGGTTAACAACGCCCGAAGGGAACCAAGACAGGATAGCCTTTTATAATCCTAGTTCAAACCGAGAAAAAAGAATGATCGAGAACATCGTTTTCGAAAAGTGCAGCACTTACTTTATATTCACAATGTTGAATTTAATGGGTCGTTATTGACTATTAGACCAAAAGAAAAAACGGGACACGTGCTCATTTAAAAATAGAAGCAGTGTTCCCACGTTTCCTCGATATTTAACCGCACTGAATTCCTCTGGTACTCCTGGATATATTTATTTGTTAGTTTGTTCTTAACGGTGATGTATTTTCTGATGCGGTTTCATCTCATCCAAACTTTTTTTTTAAATTTTACTTGTCAACATACATACTTGTACGCCACATTTCGCACTAAGTACAGTGCTCTCGCAGCTAGGACTTTCTATCTGGAAAGGTCACTTGGGTTCAAAATCATTTTCGAGATATTCAAGTTTCAAGTCACTCTGTACGTTCATAAAAGTTTTAAATCTTACCTATAAGAACAACGCTTCTGTAACGTGTTTGCGACTATCCTTTAAACGTAGGTGCATGTACGAGGCCCGCTGACTAAAACGTTTCAGGGCGATTTGAGGGCAAACAATGATGTTTTCAGGGGACAATATGATTGCTTGCCGATGAAATATTCCAGGGCAAGGACTTTTCTACCCCTATCTCCAGTGAACTTACGTCTTCCTGTACCCCTATGTCTCTCAAAGTTTGCCTGTAATTATATGAACATCAATTTGTATCAAAGAATGATCACTTCGAAAACGTGTAATTCATATGAACTGGTCAAAAAGAATTGTTCATGAACATTGCTCATGTGCCACAACCGGGCCGTACTTCTAGCATGCCTCGACGGGGGAGAAAGATTACTGTAGTGCACGGTCTGAATAAACGGAAGTCTTTAACCTTGTTAACGGGAGAAGAATCAGCGGAATGTTTGCGATTCACTTGTTACAGTTTCTCGTTTTCCGTCTTTTTGTTTGAGGGCTGCAAGGCTAGCTGAACTATGTAATCCTGTTTCCCAACGTCCTTGTAAATACTCGACACAACCTGTTACAAAAATCTCACTAGTCAACCGAATCGGGAAAAGAGGAAAGTAAATTCAGCTATCGAGGGTTGCAACTTTGGAAAGAAAACTACAAATACCAGAATTAAATAATGATCAATGAGCTTAGTTTTAAGTCATCTTAGTTGTAAAGAATATAGACTACTCGTCTGTACGACCTATGAAGAGAGGTACGGTACGTGATTTTTGCGAATTTGCAAATAACTGATTAACTAAGCCTTTAAGCGTAGTGACATAGCAACTATTGTCTTCCTCTCCTACTTCAGTGGCGCACCCAAGATCTTTCCGAAAAAAGGGAGGAGAATGTCAAACTTTGTGCCTCAATGTAAGAAGAGGGCCACCATCGATTGGCCCACACTGCTCAAAAAGAATATTCAACACTCTAAAAAACTTCAGGGGTAAAAATTTCACCAACACTATAGGTATGTATGCGAAAATTATGAAATTGGTAGAAGAATTGACAATCATTGTAATGGATTAAATACCCAGTTTAATGGTAACCAGATTCTCGGTAAACAGTGAAAACCATTAATCACCAATTGTTGGGCATACGTTACCCAGTTTCAACATTTTCACATACCTGCATGTGTACGTAAAATACCCCCTAGATCCAGGGCAGTTCCATATAACAGCTCCCTGCTAGATCTTAGAAAATGAGACTTCCCAGCAAGGAAACAAACCTTCCCGTCTTACAAAAAGAGGTAGCATAAATGCGTTGTAAACAATTAAAACAGTTTGACCGACATCTCTTGTGGTGGGTGACTAGAAACCATGCACCTCCCGGGTCCATTGTCTTACTTGTTGTATTAGAAATATAAAAACATGTGAATAAAACTAAAGTAGCTAAATATATTTCGGAAATACGACTCTTTTGCAACGATTGGCGACATTAATGTTTGTTCTGTTCCGATTGATAATTATTCCTTTTCCTGGTCATTCTGAATCTTACAAGTCAGTGTTACATGTGATACACTAGAAACCACCACACCTGGCTTTTGACAGGCAACGTTGAAGCCTATTAGCCCGGCGTTAATTTATACAATTATAATTACGGTAGTTCGGTATTGAAAAGCCGTTAGCTGGTTATTTTACCATGCGATAGGCGATCAGGCAAAAGTAAAGAAGACAGTCGTATACGTCACGTCGGTGTCTTTCTTACGTAGCAGGCTGTACGTCATATTCTTTGTTCAGTCATATCGCAAGCATCAAAAAGGGGCTGAGCAAAAAGTCTGCTCGGCATGGTAATTAGTGGCTAATTAATTCAACAAATTAGATCAAGTTTAGATTTCTTTTTAGTAGGAAGATAACCCGAGAGCGAAGCCCATTCACCCTTTCCAAATAGTAATTACAAAGGGTTATGGGATAGAGTTTTGGTACGCACCGTTTTTGTGAACGGCATTTTACTGTGGTCAAAAAGGACGCCCACCAAAAGTCTATCCCATAATCATTTGCATTTGCTAGATGGAAAAGGGTCTATGGCAAGACATCGCTTCTTATGAAACATCACTATCTGTACCAACTTGTCTGTGGCCTGCAGAAATTTATTTCAACGTTTGTGAAGGGCAATTTTCCTGTACCACTTTGCCGCTTTTCTTGTCGGGGAACCAATATTTTCTGACACAGTGGAAAGAAAGTGATTGAAGATAAGCTAGGGTAGGGAGGAATGTCCTTCAACTATCTCAATGAATCCTATGCTCCAAAGTCCCTAAGAATTATGGTCCTGGTTCTAGTTTGGTTTTAATTCCGGAACGACCCACCAAAGTAATAACGGCTTCTGTACACAGTATGCGTCACGTCTGGAGGACACCTGATTTTCAGGCGTACGGCCCATGGGCGTCGATTTGGGGAGACGGGGGACATGTCCCCTCCACTTTTTTGAGAGGAGGGGACGCAAACACATTTGTCCCCCCTCACTTTTCGTGACCTGAAACTAAAAAGTGAGGTAACCAAAAAACTACATGTAGGCGACGGAGCAGTGGTGAAGACAAAGATGTTCTCAGAAAGTATTCCATGCACATGGCTCTTTATCAGGCTCGTAGGCAGTAAGTTTTGTAACAATGCTTTCTATACCTTAAAAAAAAAATCGCGCGCTACGCGCACTTTCATCTTCAGTTCTATCTACCTGTAACGCCCGCCATTTCAAAACTATTGGATTTATCTAACGTTAAAGGTTCCACAAATATTGTAGTCGTGATTTTAGGGAAACACGAAAATGCAGCGTTTCGAAGTTCTAACCTCTTTTTCATATCTTTTGGAAGATTCCTTTTTCAACCTCACCATCGTGGCAAACTTATTTTGTAAGAAAAAGGTTTTTCACTTTCGTCCGGGAGCCTTAATGAGTAAAATAAAGAATGTGCTCCCCGACGAAGACCATGTAGTCGCCCTATCAAATTTCTTGGTTTGCAGATTCTTCAATAATAACCCAATTTTTTTCAACTTTCTTAATGAAAACAAAAATATGACATCTTTTTCATTACTATAACCCCATTTTTTTCGGCGCGCTTCTCAGGCCTTATATTTTTGAGTTCGCCATCATTTTGGCAACCCATTGCATCTGTCGGGGCTTAGAGTAGCTGGCCCCCAGTCAGGATGCTTAACCCCCATGTCGGCATATCCAAGCACCACCCTGCATTCCTTTGAGCAATGAAGTATACCCCCAGTTTCTTAGTATACTCCCAAATATTGAAACATTTGGCACCATTTTGCATCTGGGCCCCCTCCTCTTAGACTCCTTACCAGGAGAGTCAAGAAGTTTTTGGCCAGATGTCTCCCACTTCCAAAATCAAATCGACGCCCCTGGTATGGCCTACTAACTAAATGATGTAGAAACTATAAGCATAAGGTACTACTTCCAATTGTGGGTGTCCTTAAGCCCTTTTGCCCGGAAATTTAAAGTACGTTTGTGCGAAAATAGCATATATTTTGCCCGAAAGTGGCACATTTTTTGCCGAATCAGGGAGCGGTGTGCACCCCCGGCTCCCCGTTTCGTATGCATGTGGTAGGGACTGAACTTATTCTTTTAAACGCCATTTTCTACCCTATAAATAATCCAAATGTAATTTAGAATTTCACCCCTTAATAAGAGTAAAATAAGTGCAGTCATGGCAGAGTATATATACATGCCTAGGCGTAGAAAACACTCTTCACAAGGGACGCAGTTGTTGTTTGCCCTGCAGTTTTTCCTTATTGGCAAAGAATAATTTTGTCCTGAAAATGAATTTCAAAAATATTTTGCTTGTAATCATTTTTTTTCTGCTCAGGGATGTCATCCCTACCCTGCCTCATACGCTTATGTATATATACATGTTGAAGTTAAGGCATCTGTTTGTGAAGTAACATTCTGCATAAACATATCACACTGTCACAAACTCGCGAAACATTTAAGCAAAAGGTGTGTGATACATTTGTTATCACTTACATTCAAGCTACACTAGGAAAAAGTAATGAAGGTCAATTTTACACTTTTATGTTAGTTCGGCACCATTTTCCAGTGACATAATTTCTGGGCTTTAACTGCTAGAACGTCAGGACACACCTGTAAACAACTCCAAGTCGTACCACCTCGTTCCCGGACCTTTCATTTCAAGATTTTCTATGTTTGATGTTTTGTGAGTCACGTGTCAGCATTCTCTGCAACAGTAGCCATGGGTGTTTTCTATTGTTAATGTTGCATAGTGCTTGTTAAGGACACTTGAAGATAAATGTCGGGCCCGCAGTCTGTCCCTCTCAAAGGGGCGTGATTCCTTCTTGGAGCCACGAAGACAAGTATCTCTCTATTGATTTCCCGATGTGCGTCAATGGGCCACAATAGAGAGTAATTGTAAAGATATCTGGTTCATGAATTCATTAAAGCACGGTTTTGTCGTGTCATGCTTCTTGATGAAAGAAGGAGTCGGAATATTTAAGGTTTCCGTAACCTCCCATCCCGCACAAACTAAACTATAGCTGCACTCTCATCGAAAGAAAGACTTTTTCTGCATAAATTTCTTCCTGAAAGAAGGTAAGTGTTCATTGCAATTTGCCTGTGTTATTTCTGCGACATAAAATACAACATAAAAGAAAATGTATCATATGGATAATACATGTATTATTTGCATTTCTATGTGAATTACTATTTCTTGCAGGGTCTATTGTTCTTTTCGTCACTGAGACTTTGTAGCCAAAGAAAGGAAGTATTTAACGATAAGTGAAGAAAATTATCAGTTTAAATTAGGAGGGATAGTCATTTTATTTTTTTTTTCAAATTCCTTAAGGAACATCAAAGAGAGAAATTTAAATATTAACTTATTAGCTTTTTGTTCCTTAAGTTATATTTTCGAATAAAATACCATTGGAAAACGCAAAATAAGGTTATACTAGTAATTTTTCTTTCACATATGACCTAAATGTACATTTACTTTAATATTTTACATTATTTTGTAGGTTGGAAGATTTCAACATTTATTTAAAAGCACTTTCCCATGTTGTCCTCCTTTTAACAAGCGAGTTAATGTCACAGACATGGCCGTATCCGGGCGAAATCTCTAGGGGCAGCTCATGACACTATAGTACCAAGTCTGCAAATAGTTGATACACGAGTGGACCCTTCCCTTTTCACCTTTTCACGAGTGCCGTCCTGGGAGAACGTGCTGGGGGGGGGGGGGTTCATTTGAGACCTGGATTAGGTGCAAATTGTACTATCGTTGACAAAGCTTTGAACGGATTACATCTTTATAAATTGCTACTATGTAGTGATGTTCTTCTTATTATTGGTTGGGCGTAAGTCAAGAGGTGTTGTCTAAGAGAGGAAGGTGACACTCTATACTCTTGACAATTTTTTTTTCTTTGTGAGGTGGCTTGGATGCAAAATGGTTCTATCTCTGGTAAAGCTTAGTTAAGCGTTGAGTTAATTATATGTTTAGGAATCCTCATTATTTAGTATTTTTTCCTCTTTTGGAAGAGTGTTGTTGGAGGGGGTGCTTCCGCAGGGGAGGGGTGACACTTCTACTCTTGAGAAAGTTTTCTTGTTTTAAGTTTCTTAGGTCCAAAATGGTGTTATCTTTGGTAAAGTTTTGGACTGATAACACGATCTGAAATTTTATTACTTACTGATCTTTTTTTGTCTGTGGACAAGACTGGTACCCGGTGCGGTCTTCTCCCTAGCTCTCTTAGTACGCCACTAGGGGAGCACCATCGGTTGGCTGGTAGTCTTAGCGTAGGCCTTGCAAGAAAAATTTCGGTCGAAACGTCTCCCAGATGTGGAGAAATGCCACATTTTAGACCTTAAAGTTGCATCTAAACAATGTTTACTTTTAAATTTCATGCTTTACAAACAAATTTAGATCTCAAGAGGAAAAGTTAAGTTGATTCACAGGGAAAATACATTCACCCTAATTTGAATTAGTGTACCTGGGTATACTATTTCATGAATGGCTTTTGAGAATCATGTTACTGATTTGTGAAATTGATTTACCTTTAATTAGCAATAGTTATGTTCTAACATACCACGAAACATAGTTGAACTGAAATAAGAGGATATTTGTAAAATTTATCTGTTGTTCCAAAATAAGTTTGCAGCGACTGCTTTTCCCTTTAAATTAAAAGTTTCTTTACCAGATCATTGAATTTAGCTAATAATTAATTAATGGTAATCATAGACTATTTTTTCTTTAGCCAGTGTATATGCTGGTGTATTCAAGCGGTGTATTGGCTAGAAGGAAGTTGGTTCAGTCGTCAGAAAGAGAAACCGGCATAAGAATGCGTCCACGGAGGGGTCCGGGACCTCCTCTAGAAAATCTGGGAAAAAAGGAACGCTTATAAGCGACTTCCCAGCTTTTGGGAGCCTCGAAATCATAACTCGGACAGTGAAATTTTAGCATTTCAGCATTTTTTCTCAAGCAAGCCAACTTTCATTTACGATTTAGAAATGTTAAGGGGGCAGTTGCCTCCTGTCCCCCGCAGTCTACGGCCCTTACAGAATTGCAATGCATGCCGTAAAGTGTTGAACTTTTTCTGCACCAACTATAGATACTACATATTGTATTTTGTATTACCCATAGGTGCAAGGCGGCATTTCTTCTGGGGAACTGTACCACTTTTGACCTAGAAAAACTTCTATTACCCCAGAAAACTGGACTATTTTGAGAAAAATTTTCCTGAGAAATAGGTTTCCCCCTACTCTGGGGGTGGCAGAACCCCGACCCCCGGACTGTATACGCCCATGGTATTGATAAACACAACCTGAGCGTTTAAGTTGTGGTTTTCCGCATCAAGCGCGGATGAAAATCTCTTAAAATTGGACTGAAAAGGTTACTGGGTAGCGTTTAATTGCAGACTGAACAGAAAGCAGCCACGCGAAGCGTGTATATCTATGAGAAAAAATACCAGAAAGTTGTTTATGATAAATCAATGAAGTGTACCACTCCGAGGGCGCTGTACAAGCATGTGTGTGATTGTGATTGCATATTTCAAAAGATTTAAGCGACAAGTTTTTTGGACGTGCGATAGGGAACTAAATCCAGAAATTTTGGGAAAATTGCCATTCAGTTCTTATGCGTGCTTCTCGAGATATTAGCAAATGAAGTTACTAATTTGTGACTTAAAGTGAAGTTGAAGCAAGCAGTAGTGATGTCATCTCCTCACAATGATGAACAAAACTTTGTTTTCTTTATTAATCAACCGGGAGGTTCGGGGTTCGATTCCCGGCCGGGTCAAAGTAAGGTAGTTTTTCACCCAAGAGCAATATATGGTTTTCTCATCTGAACTGGCTTTTCAAAAGAAACCAAACTTGATCTAGCTGAGCCTGCAGTGACCCGACGTGAAGTTGTAATTCACACGCCATATTGGCTTCTCCCACATCTGTGGTCGCTTGGCATAGTTAAACAAATGTCCTTCGAGGTCTGAATTATAATATTATATCAATGTATCGTTTTGACCTTGAAATAGAAAGAGATTTCAATTTTTCATGGGGAATGTAAAGGCCAAAATTTCCATTCCTGTCGTTCATTTTCATTTCATAAATACAAGATTATGGAAAGGAAAAGTTATTGCAAAGTTTCAAGAAAAACAAAATAGTGTTGGTTAAAGTGAGGTTATGACGTCATGAGTGCTCTCATAAAGCTCACATTGGCTTGAAATTGTGATAACTTTATGTGCTGGTATCTCATGAAACACGAATGAAAATTCAACTTAAATTCCACCATTTTGTATGCCAAAATTAAAATAATGCCTAAACTATTCTTTTAATAAAACACTAAGCCATTACCAGAACTAAGATGAAGCCAAATTCAAATAAAACAGACTCATCACTATATGTCAAATTTTCTACAAACATCCGAAAAATTACAACTTTGTTGGAGAACGAACTAACTCACACTCATTGTCCCTCCAACATTTAGTTTAAAAATAAAAACTGTCACTGAGCTTCCTAAGCGTGACCATATTATTACTTTCACAAAACGTTGCAGCGATATTTAATATATAAAAGGCAATGGAAGAAGTTATCCCCTGCTTACGTGTTTTACAGTACACAAACTACATAGCCACCTTTAATACTTTCCTTAAAGAAGCAAGTTTCATTATTATGACTTTACATATGTTGTAGGATTTACGAAAATCAGACTTCGAACTGTAACGGGGTGCCGTTTAATGGCGTGCTACCAATTCCTTTTGAGGTTGTTTGAAATTAGACAGACTGGTGAAGTGTGAGCTCGCATTAATAATGTGGTCAATTGCCCGTGATTCTCATACTCGTGGGAATCGCTACAAAGTGGTACTATTGCGGTACTCATATATATTGAAAGTTAAGTACTGTTGCTGTTGCAAAACGTCAGTGGCGTATCCAGGGGGCCCAGCAGGCCATGGCCCCCCATCGAAAAATGAGTAAAAATAAAGAAAAAGAAAAAAGGGGAGAAAAAATGCAGAGAGAAAAGAAGGGGAAGGGCGAGAAAAGAGGAGAAGGGGGAGGGGCGAGAAATGAAATTATATGAAACTGTCCTATATATAAAAACTTTGCTTTTCACCTGACCAGGAATTTTCAGCTTTACCGATTATATATATATATATATATATATATATATATATATATATTATATATATATATATATATATATATATATATATATATATATATATATATATATATATATATATATATATATATATATATATATATCATAATCAGTGAAAATTGAGACTTACGCCTTATTGACTCATTTGCATAGAGCATTAGTATTCTGTTGCGCACACTTGATTGTTTGGTGGTAATAAACAATGTTTTGTATTCAGTTACATTAATTTGCTCCTGACGGTGGGTAACTAGACATCAAAGCTGTGTTGCCTGTCATGCAACCCCCTCTGTTAGGATGCATTTGACAAGGATGAGGTTGCCACACAAAGAGGTAAATAACATTAAATGCAATGATCCCTGGTTGTAGGATATTACCCACGCACTGAAGTGGATCAAATTGGATTAGTATAAATTGAAAGTTTTTCCGATGTATCCAGCTAATACCACCTCCCTGATCTTATTATCGTAAGCTTCATAATAATCCTTGTGTAAGGTTTGTAAAGGATCTCTTCTCACAGAATGTTTCTTCCCTTTATTTCCATAGCACTCTACATAAGTTTCACTTATCCCTGTTACCTTTTACTATTTTTACCAGTGGCACCGGCACGGGGGGGGGGGGCATGGGGCCACGTGCCCCCAATTGATTTCCGAAACTTTCCCGAAAACTTTAAAATGAGCCACAAAGGCGTTTAAGCTATAGATTTTTATAGGGGTAGGATGAAGTGTGTTCCTGACTGAATCATGAATCTATTTTAATAATTTTTTATCCACAAGTCGTTCTAAACTATCAAAATTCTTGCAAATCCTTCTCGAAGTACCACAATATTTGGGCCCCCGTGCCCTTACAGCCTCACCACATGGCCTTGTTTACTATCAATACCGACTCAAACATATTCGTATTCAATGGTGAGGGTTCTACAATTACGTAGATTGTTCTTGCGCATAGGAGTCATTACGGAGGAGCACAGCATTGCAAGAATGCAAAGTAGTGGAATTGAGAGGTGACACATTTTATGAAATTGAAATCTTGTACGAATTATTAGACAGAAGACTCACCTTCTAATTGGCGGGTGCATTTTTCTAGAAATTTAAAGCGTCTCAGTGCAAAGTCTGCAAGCAACTTTTGGTATGGAAATGATTTCTAATGCAAAATTTCCACCCGCTTCGAGCACATTCGTCACGGCACACACTTCATATCTTATAACCATTACTGGGGCAATAATACATTATTCTGACCAAAACACTTGTCCGAAAGAAGTACATCTCCGACCTCTGCAGGGACCCTGTGTTACAACCGATAATGTAAAAATCAACCGATAATGTAAAAACGACAGATAATATATATAAAAAATATTTACCGATAATGTAAAAACAACCGATAATGTAAAAAAAAAAGAAAAAAAAATACCGATAATGTAAAAAACTCTTTGAACCGATAATGCAAAAAAAATTTACCGATAATGTAAAAAAGTTCGTCTACCGATAATGTAAAAACTGTTCTAAGGACGTTTCCATATGGAATTGGAAACGTGGAATTTTATCAAAAAAGTCATACGTTAATTCAAAAAGGTCTTAGGTCATACCCCAGGGGAAGGGGCTCTCACCCCTATTTCACAACGCCCTCTTGCAGGTATATTTCCCTTAAAAAGGTACATTGAAAGACAGCAGAAGAATGAAAGATCACTGTTTCTCAATTTTCTAGACCAATACATAATGCTTTCATATTTCTCCTTCATATACTTAAAGCGCCCTCACTCCTCTGTTGTTTCGCAAGCTCACCAAAAAGAACATATTTACGATAAAAATATCATGAAGGACTGCAACATATTTTATCACATAAAGGTGGGTCATATTGATGGTACAGCTTATTTGTATAGGTCTATGGCTTAATAGAGGGCGCCCTCTAATAAAGTCAGATATTTCAAAAACTAAAGGAATGAAAATTATATTTTTGAAATGAGCATGTCTGAAATCCAAGGAGTGTTATTATCGTTATTCTGAAGTTGAAGGAAGGTTATCCTTCTCACCCATTCCCCACCCCAGGGGAAGAAGGGGATGAAATCGAAGCTACTCACGCCTGATAATAATTGGTCCTAGAGGTAATCGACCACGCTGATCACAGATCCGAAGTCAGTCATCCCGTCTATAGGTCGAAGTGGGATGTGCGGGCCGTTAAAAGGCCCACTTTTAGGGTCAGTGTCCCCAAGAGCAGATTTTAGGCATTTCAAAACACCCAGTTTTCATACTAGATGGTTGCCAATTAAAATTTAGGGATATGATTCCGACTGCACTTGTTGAATGTGGAGTAGAAGTTTTCCTTCCATATATCACCCTTGAGGGTTGTTAGGGTGTGACCCTCTTACTAGATACAGGGCGCATCAAAGCAGAAAATGTATGTTTGCCATGTAATGCCAGCATTAATCCAAACCCAACCCCTTCCCTATGTTATACAGGACTCATAGGCCTATCACCTTTCGAGTTTTAAGGCGTAAATTAAGGGTTGGTTAAAGAGAGGCTCCTTCCCCGGGGGCAAAGCGAAGCACGACCCCAAAATTAGTGTTAGCATATATCGAAAAAAAATGCGTTTTTTCAACTTAATGCATACAGCGTAGCTAGTGGGAGAAAGAACAAGCTTGTGACTCACAGGAACCAGGAACGGTAGGCCAATGTAGTGCATGGCCTTTTGACGGGGTAATCCCCTTCCCGCTATCATTTCAGAGATAGGAGCCTTCTCCGGAGGTAAGGCGCAACGTATTAGTGAAGCCATATATGGAAGGGAAAACTTTCACTCCACATTTAACAAATGTAACCGAAATCATATTCTTAAATTTTAATTGGTAACCATCTAGTATGAAAACTGGGTGTTTTGGAATGCTTAAAATCTGCTCTTGGGATAACTGACACTAAAACTGGCCTTTTGACGGCCCGCACATCCCACTACGACCTTGAGACGGGATGACTGGCTTCTGATCTGTGATCAGCGTGGTCGATAACCTCTAGGACCAATTCTTATCAAGCGTGAGTAGCTTCGATTTCATCCCCTTCTTCCGCTGGGGTGGGGGAATGGGTGAGAGGGATGACCTTCCTTCAACGATAATAACACTCCTGGGATTTCAGACATGCTCATTTCAAAAAAATAATTTTCATTCCTTTAGTTTTTGAAATATCTGGATTTATTAGAGGGCGCCCTCTAAGCCATACTAAGAGTATTTATTGAAGGTCTAATACATGCCCTGTACAAAATTTCGGCCGATTTGGAAGCAAGAGCAAGGTACATAATGGTTTAGTCTCCGACAGTCAGTCGTTGCGCTGTGCGCATCTAGTGGCCGAAATATGGCGACAACATTTTGGTGCTTTTCGTAACTTAAAAAGAGGTATATATTCTCCCTCGCAATTCCCGAAGAGTGAAGGAACAGCAGTACTTTTGTTGCTGTAGGAACACTATTTTACCTTTAGTTCGATTATGAAAGAGTTGGCGCTACAAATCAGTGGTATGTCGCCTATATCTGCGATTTATTTTCAACTTTCAGAGCCGCAAAGCGAAGGTAACAGTTACTAAGTTGCCTACTGAGCCGCCTCGCTTACGCATAGACTGTGCAATCATTAACATTCACCTTCGTCTGTCTACGTTTGAAACATTACTAACGCTTACAGAGCTAATGTAACAAATCGTTACCATAGCAACATCATTCACTACGATAACGAATGAAAGCTTTAGTCGTGTAAATCCTAGGCTAAATATCTAAAACGCCAAACGTACAGTACAGAAGTTCACACACTGTAGACAAGTAAAACTGCTTGCAAGATCAAACTATACGCCGAGCATATTTGAAGGCGAACGCAACTATTGCTATAACTTGTGTAGACTCTAAGTGGCAAAACAGAGCGCGTTCGTGAACGCGTACTTTGGCTTTCATAGAAACGCGTATTTTTGTTTTGTTAAGGACGCGCGAGTGTGCACGCACACTAACATTATCCTGCTACAGCGCGTCGACGCGCTACACATAACAGGCTATGTAAAGCGCTGCACATAACTGGCGATGTACAGCGCGTCGACGCGCTGTAGATAACCTGATAAAGTTTGTGCGCGCACTAAAGCGCTGTATTTCAAAAGCGCCCTTTATTTCTGTATGATTATGAGACGCGATACGGCGTATGTTGAGGTTAATTCTGTGCACAGCATACGCAGGCAAGCCCTATAAATAGCACGAGTGTTATAGAGAAAGTACACGTAAGGAAGAAACGACTGGTTGGTCGAGACACTGCAAATTCGTACCTTCTGTGGCCTCCATGATCGGACGTTCCGCCATTTTGACCTTGGACTATACAAATAAGCTGTGCCATCAATATGACCCACCTGTATGTTATAAAATATGTTGCAGTCCTTTCATGATATTTTTATCGTAGATATGTTCTTTTTGGTGAGCTTACGGAACAACAGGGGAGTGAGGGCGATTTAGGTATATGAAGGAGAAAAGGATAGCATTATGTATTTGGCCTAGACAATTGAGAAAAAGTGACCTTTCATTCTTCTGCTGTCTCAATGTACCTTTTAAACGGAAATATACCTGCAAGAGGGCTCTGTAAAATAGGGTGAGAGCCCCTTCCCCTGGGGTATGACCTACAACCTTTCTATGACTTTTTTGATAAAATTCCACGTTTCCAATTCCATATGAAAACGTCCTTAGAACAGTTTTTACATTATCGGTAATTTTTTTTACATTATCGGCAGACGAACTTTTTTACATTATCGGTAAATTTTTTTTACATTATCGGTTCAAAGAGTTTTTTACATTATCGGTAATTTTTTTTATATTATCAGTCGTTTTTACATTATCGGTAATTTTTTTACATTATCGGTCGTTCTTACATTATCGGTTGATTTTTACATTATCGGTTGTAACATCCTGCATCAATAGAGTATCTCAGAGCAATCTTATATCATGAATAGCATTTACGGTAACATTAGTAGCGTGGATTTGCTATTGCAATTCAGTAAAACGAGTGACATGTCACGGACAAAATATCACTAAATAATGATAATTTCTAAGCATGTAATTAATTGAAAGATTTACCAGATATACCAACATTTTTTTTCAAGGGGAGGAGTTGTTACCTCTCCACTAAGACAACACACCTTTCCTTTACAGTCAACCAAAAATAAGAATTTACTAAATTGTGAGGTTTTTTTATATACTATCAATTCGAAAATTTGTCAAAGATAGCACCATTTTGCATCTAAGCCATCGTAAATGGCCTACTGCCCCCCCCCCCCTTCATACGCCACTGCCACTGCCCTTCCTTTACATGGTACGCAACTGACAGCGCAACCATCAGTTGACGTACCGTATGGTGCTAGCCTACTTGTCAAAGTTGCCTTCCAAATTAGGGGGAATGGCATTTTCTTGACCTCGTAAGTTGCATCTACATATAAGTATATACGTTCTTCATGCTCTAGAAAGTCAAGACTTTAAGGGAAAAATATTTATTCAGTAAAAACGCTCGGTCTAGGAAAGCAGGAATTGATGTTACTTTAGAATCTCATTGATTTTCGCATGAAAATAAAAGGTATTCATGGGGTTTTTTATTTTTATAACTCATACTTTAGTACAGTATGAGAAACAGTACTAAAGAGCGTTACCCTGTTCTGTTCAGGTATGTTCTGTTTATCAAGTAGGAGGAAGGGGGTTCACTCGTCATGGCGAGTAACCGTCTGCCCCGAAGGTCTGAGGACCTACCATGGAAATGTTGGGAAAAGGGAATCGTTAGATGCGATTTCCAAGATTCTTGGCATTAAAATGAAATTTCGGTTTTGGTGTTAAGGAGCCTTAGACGATTACCTGAGAAGACTCGCATCAACTTAAGTCCATCTTATATACCTCTAATGGTATTAAATTTTTTAACAGGGCCGTCGCGACCAGAAGTGTAGAGGTGTCTCACCCCCAAAAGTTTGTAAGAGCGACGATAGTCGGAAAATCTGAAATACCAGTTGGATTTCTGATATCTCAGTCTAGCACATTTTTCCGACTGAGCCTGTGTCAACTTTGTATATATTTTCCAACTAGATCAAGTGAGAATAATACCAAACGTTATTTTCCTCACGTAAAATCGAATCAAAACTGTCCATTGTCACGAAAATTTTGTGTATGAATGTGATGGATCTATTGCAAGAAAGAATCTTCCAAACGCTAGGAAAAAGTGGATAGAACTTCGCAACGATGCATTTTCTCTACAAGTTCTGTCCACTTTTTCCTAACTTTTGGAAGATTCTTTCTTCAGCCTCGCCATCGTGGCAAACATATTTTGTAAGAAAAAAGATTTTTCAGTTTTGAAGGGGAACCTTAATGGGTAAGAATCTATATTATCACTTGGATGTCAGGTAATCAGCATTATGTCATTGTCCCATTTTATATAATTGATCCAGAGCTTCCAGGAGGCCCTATTCAGGTATCTGCCAGCCTTAGATGCCCTTTTATAATGCACAATGAAGGAAAGGAAAATTTTTGTAATAGTCCAAGAAAGTTTCTGTTGACTGCATGCACGTATTTTTGGGTAAAAGTTTACCTGAATAGAAGGCAGTGAAGTAGCCAAAAGGTGGGCTTCAGGAGGTTTGTTGAAAACGTATTCTTCTCTTAGACAACATACTCTCTGCTTTCACCTAACCAAACATTAGAATTCACTAAATTATGGACATTTTCCAGCCATGTATGATCAGTTCCAAAAGTATCCCAAAGATAGCACCATTTTGCATCTAAGCAACCTTAACTTACTGTAGCAAAAATTTCTCAAGGGGGACTCGCCTTAGATCCCTCCCCAGGACGGCACCTTAATGCAGTGACAAAGGAAGGATTCCCACTGCTGTATATAAGCCCAGGACGCATAAAAAGAAGGTGAAATAACTAAAATTTACGGATCACTACTCAGTTGGGAAAAACATCCAGCCAGTAGGAAAAATTAGAATTCACTGAATTATGGACATTTTCTAGCCATATATGACCAGCTCCAAAAATATCCCAAAGATAGCACCATTTTGCATTTAGGGAACCTTGAATTAACAAAATTTCTCAAAGGGGGACACCCCTCCCCTTAGACCCCTCTACCAGAACGGCACCTTTATGTAGTGACAAAGGAAGGATCCCCACTGCTGTATATAAAAACGCAGGGCGCATAAAAAGGTGCAATGTACGCGCCACCATTCAGTTGGAAAAAACACATCGATCCAGTCGGAAGTTTGGACCTTCACACCCCCAAACATATGACCCTAGCTACGGCCCTGTCTTTTAATATCAAAGTTTCTTCTGGCTAACCTTTCCCGGCACCCCTTTCAAGTCTTTTGCGTATTCTTCCTGATGTCTGAATCACGATAGTTAGCATGTTATGGTTTTATGACAATTTACTTCTATTGATTATTAAATATGGTAATTTCGTTTTTACTTTTTCAGATAAAATACAAAATGTTAGCTCTTCGAGTAGCTGTTGTCGTGGTGCTCGTAGCGTTATTCATTGATGCTGCACCTGCTGGGAGAGGTGGACGTCCTGGAGGACGCCCTGGAAGCCGTCCTGGTGGTCCTCCTGGTGGCCGTCCTGGTGGTCGGCCAGGTGGACGTCCAGTCCGTCCACCACCAGGGGGTCGACCGGGAGGAAAACCAGATGAGGGAGACAGACCCGATGAGGGTGACAGACCAGATGAAGGTGACAGACCAGATGAGGGAGATATGCCCAGCGAGGGAGAGAGACCAGATGAGGGAGACATGCCAAGCGAAGGAGACAGACCAGATGAGGGAGACAGACCAGATGAAGGAGACATGCCAAGCGATGGAGACAGACCAGATGAGGGAGACAGACCAGATGAGGGAGATATGCCCAGCGAGGGAGACAGACCAGATGAGGGAGACAGACCAGATGAGGGAGACATGCCAAGTGAGGGAGACATGCCAAGCGAAGGAGACAGACCAAGTGAGGGAGACAGACCAGATGAGGGAGACAGACCAAGCGAGGGAGATATACCAAGCGACGGAGACAGACCTCCTGAGGGAGACAGTCCAAGTGAGGGGGAAATGCCAAGCGAAGGAGACAGACCACCACTACCATGAGAAAATACCATACATGAGGGCTACGGGAAGAATTCATCTGGAGATGATTGCTTCTAGGCATTTAATATAAGTTACGTAGAACTGAATTTCCAAGGGCATTATGATATTTAAAATAGTCAGACAAACATAAAACTTTAAGTTAAGAAACGTTCATAACTTATCAATAGATTTATGACTTGAAGTTTATTTCTGTTGAACGTCATTTGTGATTTGCTGTAATGCTTTTGCCCAAGAAACCTTTAATCAGCGTAACTGTCACGGAAGAATGTAATGCATCCTAAGGAGAGAGAAAGCTTAAGTCAGTTAAAACAATCATTAGGATTCAGGATATTTAGATAGGTATATTACCACCTATTTACCTATTTACACAGGTTATATTATTGCCTCCTTTTTACTTGTTTAGATAGGTATATTACCTCCGACAGGTACATTGCTTGCACAGATTTCTGTTGCGTGCTTCCACTATATTTGCATGGTATATTGTTTTGAGATTTCATCTGGAAATTATATCTCCGCCCACTGTTCTTAAAAATGTTGCTCCCATCCTGTGCCACTTCAATGATTTCATTTTCGAAAGTACCCAAACAACTTCCGCGTTAGTAGGGTGCGCTGGCTCTTGGACTACCAACGAAGCGTCGTTCCGCAGCTACCAAGGGCCCTAGGGTGGCTACAGGACACCACCCCAGCAGAGGAAGGCTTCGAGCTGCAAAAGTTCTTAAAGTGGCGCTACATATTGACTACCAGACTACCCACAGCTCCTGTAAAGACTTGTGGCCCCGTTCCCTCCCACATTTGGAAAGGTTCGGCGACGTCACAATGCCTAACCGATGTCCAAAATTTCTGTGACTGATCACTTGACTACAAAGAACGCGTAATTCAACCCTTTGAAGCTGTAACCGTGCCCACCTGTTTTACTATATCCTTGACAAAACCAGCAAAGAAAAATCGCTAGTCAACATTTTCACCCAGACGGTATGGTAGATTAGAAGGCAGCGTTGTAGACTTGAGTCATGCGACTTGGACTCCAGCCCGACTCGTGTCGTTATTTTTCTGCCTTGTGACTTGAATAGCAAATACTAGCAAAGACTTGCGACTTGACTTGGACTTGCGAAACTTGACTTAACTTGGACTTGCCAAAAATGACTTGTTACCAACGCAAGTCAAACTCTGCGATTCGAGAAGAATCCATTGACGATTTGTGTGAAATACCAGAAGTATCAAGATCGTGCTTCGGTCACCGTTCGTTGGTTCTGGACTAACCTGACAAGCATAATTTGTGAAAAGCACCCTGATAATTAACGGCCTGGTTGGTTGAATGAAAGCAACACTCTTTCGACTTTGTAATTTTGCCTTGAGAGCCCTGGTTGTCCCTGCTAGTAGTTCCCCCATTGAACGTGTGTTCAGTCACGAAGGAATCATCATGAGACTCCAGAGGGCAAAGTAGGGATACACTATGCTATGCAATTAATATATTTGAAATGCAACAATTAGTTCAAGTAAAATAGATCGTTTTTATTCTTTCCGACGTAACAGACCTGGTTTCAAAGAAACTGCACTCATCTACGGTATACAAGGCGGTACGCAGCAGGGAAAGTCCCCCCTTCCAGAAATTTTCAAAGCAACTCTTCAAAACATCGAGTTGTGCAAACTTCCGAGATATTAAAATAAAGATTGCTTAGATGCAACTTGGAATGAAAGATATGGGACAGGTGGCTAGGGGCGAAGGAGACAACCACTCATCTTGAGTATATTTTGCTCATATTTTTCTATTACTCATATCGCTGAAAACGTCTAAAGTGCAATTTACCCATCCCGAGTACTTGTTTTTCTATTACTACTTGTTGTTGGACAATTTGGTGAGATTGTTTTGCTAATGCCCTGGGAAGACATCAACATCATCCACTTTCCCCTGGTACCCTCTTGTCCTCTTCATCATCAATCCCGTTGGCTTTAAGTTGGACGTCGTAGGGATGTAATTTAAAAATTTTATACTGTGATTAGGGGGTCTGTTTAGTCCCCACTCAACGCAATTTGAAGGAGCTTAAATGCATTATTCTAAGGCCAACAGTTTCTAAGTACCGCTGAACTTTCGGGGGCTTCTCCCCTGGACCCACCGAGACGCTGCCCCTGAACCTCACCAGGGTCCCTAAGGCTTGCCTCTGCATCCACGTCTGGGGTTCGACTCCTGGCCGGGTCATACCAAGACTTAAAAAATGGAACCTACTGCCATTGTGCTTGGTGCTCAGCATAAGCAATGGAGTAGGGTAAATACGCCAGTGAGCCACAACTGGAAACCAGAATTCAAAAATGCATTGAGGTTTCGATGATATATGTTCTATTCCAAATAATGCCATGATGTCCCATATCTTTTAGTCACTGGTTAAGTGCTATCTTAACATGTTGGAAAAATGATTTTGGGTTTATCTTTGATCTTGGCTATTTCTTGGAAATTTTGCATTTTGACCTCTCATGACTCAAGATGATGATCTTGGGAATTCTTGGGAAAATTTGCTTTTTGACTTCTGGTGAACCCATGAGACGATCTTGGAGATTCACAAAATTTTGCTTTTTGACCCCAGTGACCCCAGATGACCTTTGACCTCCACCAAAAACCAATTCATTCATCTTTTCACCACAACGCATCCACATACTGAGTATGAAATCTATCCAACCTGGAGATATCGTGTTAACAAGGTTTTCAGTGTTTGACCCCCAGTGACCTCAGATGACCTTTGACCTCCACCAAAACTGATAGGGTTCATCTTCTTACCATAACGCATCCACATACCAAGTATGAAATCTATCCAAGCTTCCTACCTGGAGATACCGTGTTAACATAGTTTTAAGTGTTTAACCCCGTTAACCCCAGATGACCTTTGAAACTCCACCAAAAATGATAGCATTCACCTTCGCACCTTAATGCATCAAAACACCATGTATAAAATCTGTTCAAGCTTCCTAACTAGAGATATCGTGTTAACATGGTTTTCAGTGTTTGACCCCCTGTGACCCCAGATGACCTTTGACCTCTACCAAAAATGATAGGATTCATTTTCTCATCATAAAGCATCTACATACAACATATGAAATCAATCCAAGCTTTCTAGCTTGAGATATCATGTTAACAAATGTTTTCAAGGTTTGATCCTCGGTGACCCCAAATGACTTTTGACCTCCACAAAAAAAAAAAAAAACAATAGAGTTCTTTCCCTTACCATAACACATTCAGTACGAACTATGAAATCAATCCAAGCTTCCTACCTTGAGATATCATGTTAACAAGGTTTTTAAGATTTGACCGAAAGTGACCTCAGATGACCTTTGACCTTCCCTAAAAACAATAGGGTTCTTCCTCCTACCATAACGCATTTTCATACTAAGTATGAAATTTACCCAAGATTCTTATCTTGAGATAACGTGTTAACAAGGTTTTCAGCATTTGACCCCGGTGACCCCAGATGACCTTTGACCTCCATCAAAACCAACAGGATTCTTCCTCTTACCATAACGCATCTACATTCTAAGTATGAAATTTATCTAAGCCTCCTTTCTTGAGATATCGTGTTAACAAGGTTCTCAGGGTTTGACCCCCAGTGACCCCAGATGACCTTTGACCTCCACTAAAAACAATATGGCTCTTCCTCCTACCATAACGCATATACATACTAAGTATGAAATGTATCCAAGCTGCTTATCTTGAGATATCGTGTTAACAAGGTTTTCAGCATTTGACCTCCGGTGACCCCAGATGACCTTTGACCTCCACCAAAATCAATAGCGTTCTTCCTCTTAATATTGGGCATCTATGTACCAAGTTTGAGGACCGTCAGTTTCCCTTCTTGAGATATCGTGTTAACGAGCAATGTGTCACAAACACACATACACACGCACGCACACACATACGCCATCGCGAATGCATAGGTTTCTCTTATCATCGAAACCAAAAAGGTCGTGGCCGGCCCGACTTAAACCAATTGGTTAGAAACTGAGTTGTAAAACCTCATCTTACTCATCTAACTCTAACCCATGTCATTGTGGAAGTGTCGGTATATCCAAACCTGAATTCATCTCCCTCTCCTCTTGACAAAATCCCGGCTACCCGCTTGATATCGGAACACTTTTGGAAGTTTTCTTGGTACGCTGTGGGCCAATTGATGGTGGCTCTCACCTTAGACTTTGCCCGGGCCGAAAAATTCCTATACATGGCCATGCACAGGCCCATGCATGCACAGCGGTACGTACAACTCTTCTTCAATACATCTATTTCTTTATTCTTCCAGTATGACAACAAGCTGGGAGGCTACTGGATCATCGAACTATACCACCTCGAATTTAATGTAGCAGGCGCAAGCAAGGAAAAGCAAACCAAGTGTCGCCTGTTGTTCTCAGACCATTAAACATAATTTTCACAAACTCTTACCATCAGCAAAACGAATAGACATAGGGAGCTGCTTTTCGCAGGGGGGGGGGGGGGCTAAACTTTGTTTGAATCGCCGCTATGGGGAGGGGTCTAAGACGAGGAATGTTCCCCTCCTATTGGAAAATTTGAATATTTAAGGGTCCTTGGATGCAATCTGGTGCAACATTCGGGGAAAATATTAAAGAAATTTACTGCAAAAGTTTGACATTTTTTACAGAGTTAATACATAAAGGGGTTTTTGTCCTTGAATTGAAGGGGTGGAAGCATGCTTCCATCCCACCACTTTTTGACTGGGGGATTTACCCCAGCCCCCTGCTTCCTAAGCCTATGGCAAAAACGTATTGTTCATTCCTGTCTTCAAATTTTCCAGTATTTCCTGAGAAGATTAGTGTACCTTCTAACAGTAACAAGTTCATTTTTTAGTTACCACAAGATACCGCAAAAATGTTACAACTGCTTAACGGCACATCCAAAATAAGAAGAGAATTGGGCCTACAATTTGAGAGACATTATCGGTATCTTATTGTTGCATTTCGCTCCGCCCATTTGTAAACATGACATGTTGCAGCAACAACACGTCGACTCACTAATTAATGATTGAATCCACCTTACTGTTCCTTCTAAGACATTGAAAGCTTCATAAATCGTGCTTCGGCTTTGTAACCAAAACCCTCTTGCATTGTGAAATAATGACAAAACAGTCGGGAATATAGGTTTAAATGAATTTAGAATTCATTAAGTATTCCAAATTTTATCTACACAAATATACAGAAATACAAAGACGAATTTACGACATTGATATACATATATGGTTACATCGACCATGGTTTCATTATTTAAAGTCAAAAATAATTTCATTTTTATTCTAGCCATGTTTGAAAACAATATTAAGCCATACACGGTGTAACGACCATAACTAATCAACAGTCTATAAGAGAGGGGGGGGGGGGCTGCTATAAATACTACATAACTACAAAACACAAAAATTCGGAGAGTTTGCATGATTGCGCCGAGAACGTTACCCCACTACCATTTTCGAAAATATGACGTTGAAGCGAGTCAGTGCTAGGCTCATAGCCACGGGATCATACTGGGTAATTCCCCCAATCCCCACCCTCAACAAACAATCCATGAATACAACCATTTTTCCTTATCATCAACGGTTTCAGTAACAAGCTCCCATAATGTATGCATGACGATGCTACCAACCCCAACTAATATTCTGCCGGCCCCTAAAATTCTGTCCGCCCTTTCAAAATTGACATGCTATGTTTGCTTGGCAGCATCACAATCCCCTTGTTACTCATCTTTCGACACTCCACATTTAGTACACCAAGGGCCCGTTAATATGCTTCCCTAAAATCATTATGATGTAAATGGTGGTATTGGACATATGTGCTTTTTCTAGTAGTCCCTTCGGCTGGATGTCGGAGGGCGAAAACCAAAACGCTATCCCGAAGGGTTCTGCTCCCTCAAAGGAGCTACGTCCCCTGATGGCACGCTATGGCGTAACGCATGGCCCTGGCTGACAGGAGGTTGCTTAACGCAACTTCCCCTGAAACACTTACACTACATGTGCAAGTCAAATTTTACCAGTTACAGTCCCCATGGAGGTCATCAACTGTTAACTAATGCATGAAGCAAAAGAATAAACAGGTGGCAATTGCAGAAATGGGACTCATCAACTGGGAATTGGCAGGTTCATACAATGGTCGGGTTAGCAGGCCAAAGTTATGTGGGTTGTGGCATTTTCCCCATTTTAAAATGACCTCATCCACATAAATTCAAATTTTAGCTATTACATTAAGTCACCCGATTTGGAAATGTAATAAGGCCGTATACGCTATGGATTTCCTACACATTCGTAATGCCACAACCTTCTGAGCTTCGTATCGCGAATGCCAGGGTTGATTGAGTCGACGCTTTAACTGTTCACACCGTGTTAATACTCCAGAGTCTCCAGAGTCTCGACAAACGTTCCAGCACATTTATTCGTTGCCGAGCTATGTACCATGAAATTTAAAGAAAGTGGAATTACACAGAATATCCTTAAGAATCTATTTTAATTACTCATAAAATACTGCTCATAAGAGAAATTTGTAATTAGCCTTCCAACATTAATTAAAGAACCGTTTGGGATATTTTAAGTACATTTCCCCACGATCTTTTCAACTAATCCCACCCAAGTTTGTTTCTAGCGTCATTTGATCAGCCAAACTAACGGCATCATTGTAAGGGACATGAGAAACCATTGAGCTGAAAATCCCCTCCTGCAACCAAATAACATCTCACATTTGTATGATTCTGCTCAAAGACAAATGTATGATTGTGTGGACTCCTTTCCCAACAAATTTGAACAAAATCCAACATGTGTGAAGGTGTTCAAACTTTTAGCTGCATGTTTTCACCTTCCCAACAAATCTTCAAACATTTGTATGACGATGTCCATAGACAATCGTGCAGAAATCAAAACAAGGGAGTTGCCACCACAAATGTTCATGAGTCTCCACAAGAAGTGATCGTCTTGAACAGCTTCAACAGTTACAATGCTCTAAGCAGACCACACTGTATTCGCGAACAAATGCGTTTTTCTAGTTTTAATAGGCACCAACTTCATGGATAGTTAGAGTGACCAAATGTTTTACTAAATCGCAGTTTACCAAAATGAGGGCACTCTCAGGTTAGTTTCTGTCATCAATACCAATGTCACAGTGTTTTAGCAGTAAATAATCATATTTAGTTGGTTTCTAATGTATCTAATGTATTGTCTATGTATCAAATCTCAGCTTACCAAAAGTTTGGTTTTGATACAACTTGCTTTTTAGAATTTTAGTTCAATAATGCGTGGAGTCCACAACATTGACCTTGGGAGATGTTTTAGATGACGTTACGACTAAACCTTCTGTTTTTCAAAACAAATTGCCGACAGTCAATTCATTGTTTTGTTGTTTAAAATTCAGTAAGCTTAAAGGTGCTTGGCACTGACCACGAAAAGTTCACGTCGGCGTCTGCAAAATCTTGACGAGTATTTTTTATAACATTGCAACTCGCTTAAATCACAAATTCATTTGAGTGTTTCGACGCGTTTTGATGCTTTTAAAAAAATATCATTTTTCCGTGTAATGTTTGACCATCATGTTGATCATTTGTAAACCTGCCTCTTCCTTAACAATGTGGAAATAGACCAAAATCCAATAGCGTGTTTATTGTTATTCCTCCCTCTGCGTAAATAACAGTTATGTAAGTTACTGCAGCATCTCTGAGTTCCGTGAATATAAATTTCAGCATCCAGGCCGACAAAAAACATTGTTTAAAGCATTGTAATCTTTTGTTAGGGTAGCAGTGGGTATGAATGAGGTTGCCTATAGATTTAAAACAAGAGAATGGAATGTCCCATTTTTCATTCATTAAAGGATTTTCTCCAACAGTGGATGTAATAGTACTAGCATAAATATTTTAGCCACATCCCCATCTATAACACCCAGGTCCGTAATCAGGTGGTCCTACGGGGAGGTACTCGGTACTCGTTGTATAGTTGTAACATTTGAATACATTTATGGGGTGGGTGTTAGGGGGAAGTTACGCACAGAATTTTTCGAATAATGAAGGCTGCTCTAACAGGTGCAGTATTTTGCCAATTTTGAAGCAATTTCAACTCCAAGAGAAAGGTCTCCTTACGAGTAGTGGGATGTCGCCCGACCCTACCCCCTGGTTTCGGGTTTGACATTTCCCTGGTCAACACCAGTACTACTAAACATGCTATTTGTAATGGATCGATGTAAACTGATTCCATAAATAGGCAAACTAATGCTGTTAACGTTTCTATATCATATTTCATATATATGCAGCTGGTGCATACTAGCTGTTTGAATGCAAGAGTGTGACTAGACGACGAAAGAGTGCCGTCGAAACGAAATAAAACAATATATGTATATTTTTAACATTTCTTTTATAAACTATCGATAAAATTTAAAATTTCAGAAAACACAGAAACACCTTCGAGAGTGGAAGATTCTGACGTGACTTTCGCGCAATAGATTGTTCTCTACGTAAACTGCAATGAATAAACAAATTACACCACTGAAAGGTTGCCATGGTTACCGGCAGTTGGCCCATTGGGAATGGGCTGAGGGTAAGGGTTCTCAAAAAATGACCCAGGTATAGATGGCATATAATTATCAAAAGCTGGTTCTTCAGGAGAGAGCGACTTATCACTGTAAACCCTTCTCGCATGGTGACTCTTTGTCGGTGAACCACTTCCAGATGAGGGCGTTGTGGGCAGCTGTCGGGAGGATGACACCCCTGATCGTGAACTCTCAGCCCCCGACCGTTCTGGTCCTGATGCGACTTTATTCATAAGACTTTCATCACTAATGAAAACTTGCTTTAGCTGGTCTCGATTCTGCTTCATGGAAAGCGGTTTGGGCAATCGAATTGGTGAAGGGTCGCTAGTAGGTGACAGGTTACCTAGCGAACTGTCCGTACCGTGATAAGAATATGGCAAAGAATTGTACCGAGAATTATCGGAAGCGGGAGGCGAATACAGTTTGCCACCATATTTTGTGGGCGATCTAGAATTAAGATGTGGACGGTACTTTCTCCCACTACCGGAACTTGAATGTGACCGCGGTGATCGCGGTGATTTCAATTCCGATTGCTTAGATTTCGATCTCGGGGAGGAAGGACTGTGTCTTCGTTTGCTATGTGAAGTCCTGCTCGAGTTCATATCTTTCATTGATATATTCTCTTCTCTAGATGGACTTTTCCTCCTGTTTCCAGCGTGGTGACTGTGATGGCGGTGACCTTTTGAATGTCGACCGGAACCAGACTTAGATCCACCTGATCTTTCAGCGGTAGAGTCTGGTGAATACATTCCGGCATCTGACGACAATCCTGATTTTGAAGATCGAGTTCCACTACGATGTGATTTGTGTTTTCTATCAGACGAGTGATAACCTGGCCCATGGTTACTTCTCGTGAGTGTGCCACCATTTTGCAAATTTTCAGGGCTCTCAGCTCCCTCGGGACTTCTATTTAAGCGGGTGGGTCGTTTGTGCATTTTACCCGTTGCATTAAGCCCTTCAGGTGTGAGTTCTCCATTGGGACTTACGAAAGGCGACGTATTGTCAGAATTTTCTACTTTGGCAACTATTCTCTTATGCCTGTTCATATCATTTGGTCGGCTATCAACGCTACTTCTACTACCCCGAGTGCTTCCATGGGCACTGTAACCCCTTGTCGCATATTCGGACGGGGTTTTATTAGCTAAATGGATGGTATTTTTATCCGTCATTATTTCACTTTGTCTACTAAAATCATCCATTGACTGATTAGGGTTTCCAAAATGGAAGGGTAGAGATAAATCTTTCTTTGGCACTGGCCATTTAGGCCCTGTCTCTTCTTTGTAAGGGCTCGGAAGTTCTGAGATAGTTTGTATTTCTGAAGAACCTTTGTACGGCGGGGAGAGGGCAGTCTCTGGTAAATACTGCATATTGGTGTTCTCAGGAATCAAATACATTTGGCTCCGATCACCTGTACCTGCGCCTGTCCCATTTCCGTCGGGGAATCCCCTTTTACTCACTGATTGGTGAGAGTGTTCCGAAGGAGATGTAGTGCTGTGACCTGGCACTCCAAATAACCTTTGATTACTACGAGTAGTGGATGAGTTAAAACTACCGCGGGGTCCCGTATAGATCTTTTGAATATTTCCGCCAGTAAACTGTTGGCGCTCTTCCTTAAATCGGATGATGATAGTCATTATTAAACTGAGCAAGAGCATTAAAACGAGTAGTGATACACCGACGGCTAGTATGATAGTACTGTGGTTGGACAGACCTCCCTCGCTGCTGTCATTGGCTAGAGCACCGGCTACAGTTGGCGGTGGCGATTTGGGAAGATCTGTGTTAATCAGAAAAGTAATTAGGCACAACAACTTAATAATATCATACCAATCAACATAGGCCATGCATTGTCACTCTTTGCACATAGATGTATATTATTCGCGTGTCCAGACTCCATTCCCGTATCAGATTCATTATTTTTTTTTAAATTTTTTGTTTTTGGAAAATTCAAAAAGTACATACTTTTTACTCAATCGTATTCCAGAAGTCAGCTTTCGGGGTCATAAATTCGGTTCAAAATGCCACTCGCACTGGCGTATTTAGGGGGGGGGGGCCATTGGGCCATGGCCCCCCCCTCACCGATGCCAAAAAAAATAAAAAAAATATAAATATTTTATAGTTCTTGGGCAGTCTCATTTTGGCCCCCCAACATCCAACATTTACAGTGTCGTTTTACCCATTTTTGCTCTCAAGAGGACAATATCTCTTCTAAAAACACAAAATTTTCGGCGCGCTACGCGCGCAGAAGAGCTAATCCAGTTTCTTCTATGGTTCCACTCTACATTGCTAGACAGCGCAAGTCCTTCCCACCTCACAAAGTAACATGTAGGAAAAGTACACAGTTTATGTAGAGGTCGGAAATTTCCTCCCATCGCAAAGGCTAGTAACTGCTCTTTTGTGTGTGTCATGCGGCACGGTCAGTTGGTGAAGGACTCACGGAGCAATGCTTGGCTATTTGATCGGATGGTCAAGGTAGTTTCGATACAATGCATATTTTATCTCTTATACGGTCTAAAACCCCTAAAGATTTTCCTTCTTTTTGTTCTCCATGATTACATGTGTTGCTTTTTTTGTGAAACCTACCAAAAAATTTTTGCGCGCTTCGCGCGCTTTGCAAGTTTACATTTTAGATTCCGGGAAAAACATTTAATCAACGCCGAATTATGCTTCTCTAGCATATACAAATTTTATGCAATATGTGGCCCGAATGAAATGGTCTAGTACACAGGGTGTTTTTTTTTCAAATCCCACCTCACCTATACCCAACAGCACTGGGGCTCTAGGGGCCTCGGGTCGCAGGCCTCCCGTCGGGCAAATCTTGGCGTTACCTGTACTCAATAATAATAATAATAGACTCTGGCTGTGGAAAATCTCCGTTCCAATCAATTCACTGAAATCCATAGGGATAACTCCACTCTGGATAATTTTGAATAAAGTCGGATAAATTGTGACAAACTTAATGTGTTTTAGAACAAATTCAAATCAACCTTTAAAAATTTTTCGCAACAATTGCGCATCTTGATGGCTGCTATCAAGCCTGACAAGTGCCATTTCCGACGATCTGGGATGTATTCAAAGCTCAAATTTTCTTGGTACGCTACGCGCCAACCTTTGGTGGCGCTCCGCTCAGATATTACCGCTGACTATATATCCGGAAGTCAGAACACTTTACCTATTTCTAGACTTTTTCCAATAGGCCTATTTTTTTAGGAAAGACATCAGACAGTTGTCTTAGTATCACGTTGAAAAGCCTGGGAAGGGCAATTTCCAGTGATCTGGGGGTATTTTTTGCCAAAATTTTCTACGCTCCGCGCCAACTGATGGTGGCGCTCCGCTTAGATATTGCCGCTGACTATATATCCCACTTTCAAAGACGGATCGCCGCCCATGGTGGTCATAAAGAACATCCATATCTACCGAGGAGTTATGTGATTCTTTTCTTTCTTTCTTTCTTTTTTTTTTCTTAAATATGTGTCATTATACAAAATGTCAGTACACGAAATGCCAATTTAGAGATATTTTCAGCGCAGGTCAAACGGCCCGGAGATGCAATCTCCAGCCATCTGAGAGCCTTGGGGAGCCAAAAATTTTCTTGTACGCTCCGCGCCAACCTGTGGTGGCGCTCCGCTTAGATAGTAAATCGTGCTCCATGGCCCCCCCGTCACCGAATTCCTAGCTACGCCACTGGCCACTCGAAATCTAATTAACAACTGTTCAGGTAGCACATTTTGGTTACTTGAATGGCAATTCAAGGTGTTTAAAGAAGCTAGACTTGAAACGACTGTCAAAAAGCTTGGTGGACTTTTAAGTGCACCCTCAAGTCAGGCACGTTATATGTAACCATTTCAACAATTTGTTCCGCCATTTTTCTGATTTCGTTTAACACAATACGATACTACTCCAGTACTACTACAGTATACATAAAATATGCATCACTGTTCATTCGGAATGAACAGTGATGCATATTTTATGTATACTGTACATGGGTTAACTGGTAAAATCAATACGCTGTGAATATAACGTTATCAGCATAAGAGTACGAAACTACTAGGAGCTGAACACTTTTGACCGAAATTTTACTGCAAAAATATAGCAAGTTTGCTAGATAAAAACAGAAACAAATTCCTAACTATTCTGCCCAGATGGGGGTGGGGAGAGGGGAGAGGGGAGTTGCATCCCTATGGTAATTTTGTAGCATAACTCCATGGAAACAGACTGGTACTTTACACGCTGATCATGGAACCATTGGATGCCAGAGGAAACAAATCTCACCGAAGGGTATGGGTAAGCTATGTGGATAACCACAAGTGGGGACGTCAAACTGAATAGAACAATGCGAAGAAAGTCAACTGAAAACTGAAGATCCATTGAAGCAATGATTTACCTAAAGATGTATATGATGCTGAGAATCCTCTCTCTGGTGGCTTGCCTTTTGCAAAAACTTCATACTCTACATAAATTTGGCTGCCCGTTGACGTCACAGTATCCGGAATCAGTTGTCCAGTGTGGAACGCAAGAACCTTAGCACGGGCATTAATCCCATCACGGATTCTGACATATTCTTGAGGCAAGTAAAGGTTAAAGGTAATGAACTCGACACGAATTCTCTTATTGTTTGCCACTCGAATAACCCATGTAGCGCCAGATGGACATGATTGAGGCGAAGCAAGGAGATTTCCATTGCTAGTAGAAAGCACATAATTGCACGAGGATGGTGTGGCGCTTTCCTCGTCAACGTCACGTGACACAATGTGAGGAAAAGAATCTGCAAGGAGAATTCAAATAAAGTTGTTATCGGACATGTTTCCATAACATACAGTCGACATAAAGGAAAGTAAAGAACGTGAATGAGATACTGAAGAATACACACGATTTCAATAAGACGAACGACAACTATTACGGTATTACCTAGATACCGTATGGTTTGGTTTGGACGGCATTGACAAATGATAAGGAAAGTACCAAGTAAAGTGATTTACAACGTTCTACATCGTATGATAAATATGGACACTCTATTCCCTTCCATCGAACAGAACATTTCCTAGGGAGGCTCACGACACAAATGTTCCGTACATATTTCCCACTCACTCCATCTGTATTCAAAGTGGTAACCTACACTTTATTTCCGTTTCAAAATGTCTACAAATCTCACACTGTTCATTTAGCAATTAACCCATAAATCGGTGAAGAATACAATTCTGAATGAGAAACATATTCTTCTGTCGAAGTCCACTCCCTTACTTTTCGTAGCACCCGTTGGACCCTGGTGGAAAACAGGGACAAGCCTCGGGAAGCTACAAAATTTTACTTAATACAAATAAACTTCAAATATCCTCGATAGGCAACGCTGGTATTGGAAACTTCATAAGGTTTTGAACAACGAGTTTCGCCCACGATTAGTCGATTTGTGAAGTTAGGAGATGTGTATTTCAAAATAATTGTCGAGACCATAATTCCATATGAGATCAAAATCATCACGGAATTGTAACGAAGAGGATATTACAAATTCAGTTAAGGAGTGACTGAGAAAAACATTTCATGACCGTTGTTGACAATTTGTAAAATGAGTGTTTCAGTAAAGGAAGGGCGTTATAACGAACTCCTAGTTCAGACCCCGTTACCAGGTTGTCTATAATGGGAACTTGGGAAGGGTCGTTTTTTGTTCGAACGGAACTGGGGACTGGATTTGTAACATTTGAAGAAATTTATGTGGTGGCGTCTTGTCTAATGGGTGTTTACAATAGTGAACTTTTGAACAATCATGTTCAGCTAGATAAAAAGGTGTAGCATTTTGAAAACTTTGAAGTAAATGTATACATAAGAGTTGGCCTGTTTTTCTTGGGGGAGGGCTGATCGTCGATCCCTTTATTTACAGGCCTGTAGAGACGACCATTGCTTAAACATGGCCAACGTCCGTTGCTACTGTTTATTCGATTTGTTTAACTGTTATATTACACATTTTTACAAGCTTCTTAGACCAGTATGAAGATTTGGATCCATTAAGTCATGGATAATTAATGAAACTGTTTGCCAGGAAAATCAAATAACGACAAACGATAACCTGCATTAACGACACACCTTGAAAGCTAAAACGGATTATGTCAAAAAGTTTTCGATGATTTCTTTGTAAAATCGTTCCGTTTACTCGGGGAATGAGTCATTGCTTCTCCTGATGATAGGAGAGCCGAAACTGTCGCTTTATACATTTGTCTACTTAAATCATTCGGTACTTCCACTTTTTCGCCCCGAAGAAAACTATGTGGAAAATTTCCATGGGGACTATAAATCTGACGGTAAAGATCATTAAACTGGTTAAGGGAATATGAAATACCGCGATACTAAGTTGGACATCTAAATAAAAGACGCGGAAAGTAGCCGGCCGACGGCGCAATGTCTTGCGCATTGTGCAAATATGTATAACCCTTCCCCTTCCCCTGACACTGTCCACCAGGAGGAGTGGCCAAGTAATGCTTTGAGAACGATAAAGGTTTCTAAATCTCCAGCCCTTTCGATTACATCTGAATTATGTGTCTTGAGCACACCACTATTTTGTAGGAGTACATAGGCGGAAATTCCCAGGGATATAGGAGATCCCGACTTTTTGGAGATGCTCCCACTGACCTTCACATTTCCACAAGGTAACTTTTGCCTTATGGGCCCATTATACCCCCCTACCCCCACTTTTTCACACAAATCTCCGTTACGCATAGGGCAATTGTTCGAAAAAATTGAACAAATTAAGTTACTGATGCAATCTCAGTCGCCGTTTTTTGTGCCTGATTATATCAAACCGATCTTACAGTTCGTAGTCAAGAGTAATATATCTATGATAGCATCTCGAGCTACTATAGCCTATAGCTGGCCTTTTCATATAGGCACTTCAATTTCTTATCACGCTAAAGATCAATATATGCCTACTTGGCCACGTAATTGTCAACCACCATGTCATTTGAACCTCTTGTGATGAAAACCTTCTGTTTGTGTGATTTTATTTTAAACTTTTTCATTTCAATGTATGAACAGAATCAACATTATGAATAGCCTACGTATACATACCATCGTACTCTGGACACTTTGGTACTTCACACGACGCAACGTTGACTGGGTTACCTACACAATCCTCACCGCCATTAGCCGGTGCTGGACTGTCACAGACCCTGCGACGGTAACGAATGCTATCACCGCAACTAGTAGAGCAGTCACCCCATTCAGACCAATGACCCCAGCCCCCATTTACTGATCATCGGAAGAAAAGAAAATGAATAAAGTGATGAATACCACGTAGGTATGAAAGTATTTTAATTAAACAAAAGTAGCATTACATTATAAAGCAACTAGGCCCTCTACAAGGCTATTTCAGCAGTTAGGATATCAGAAAAAATGATCCAAATGTATGGGAACTGTGAACAAATAATAATGACGCTCGAGAACAAGCAGGTACTATTTCATGTGTGTGAACATCTACCTGTACTGCACATGCTTGTTTGTTTAGACCTGCGTCACAGCTTGTTTCACTTTCAATTGCCAACAGACTGTTAGTTTACATATTTGCATAAGTTTTGCCAACTTACGGTAAGTCACAGTAGTCTTATTACATTTTGACATTGTTGGTATGTGGCTGTAGTGCAAAGATAGGGCATTTCATGTCTGATTGGAGATGGTAATTGGGTGGGGGGCTGATTCAGTGAAGCACTAATTTATATGCGGCAAGTTAAATAGCTTCACAAATTTTGCGCCCTCACTTCCCCCTTGTCGCTACGTGAATGGGGGTTTCGTGGTGTTTAGAGTAAACTGCTGGATGACCCGAAGCACTGGAAATTTCTAATCCGTACATAAAGTAGAATCACTCCCATTGAGGCCGAAATATAAAGACCAAAATTCTTGTTAGAAAACAGAGAAAACTTGGTCGGTTTAAGATTGTTTGGAGTAAATTCAGTTGTTTTAAAGACAAGATTGTTAACAAGAATTTTAAAAGTAGTTTAAATGTAATGAAGAGTCGATTTTCAAGAAATTCATCAAATTTCAAGTGATATCAAGTCTGAATACAATTTACTTATAAATGATGAATCTTCAACCATAAGTTATAGCACAACTCCCCCTGAAAAATTATGACTCATCCCTCAATCTGAATCAACCTTGACGCTTCTTTTTATTACACAAATTAAAACTGAATCACCCACGGAAGACCAAATTGACCCTAACAGGTAAATGTAAATTTCCCGTGATTTTTACAGCGTGTTGAGTCAAAACACAGTAGACGGCGTCAACATTATTCACGACACCTGAGTTCCGAAGAATAACTTCAAGTGGTAGAAGCTGCATCCATTAGTAATCATTCGAGGTTTTCATGGGCTAGAGATGGAATTCCTAAATACCTTTATCAATTGACCCTGTTTAGTGGTAATCATTTCTCACATTCTCAAATATGTCCTACAACCACTCCAAGGTAGAGTACACCTCGAGTTTTATTCCCTTGTTTACCCTTATTGATTATTTAACACTTCTCGTGCCTACTTCACCTACCCTCGAGACGGCGAACAAATATACATCAGCTATTCAATCCCAGGCAATCCAATGTTCCGAAAAATTAACTTCATTTCCGTATCTTTTGCGAAACTTCTGTCATAGATTCTGTTAATTGAAATCATGCATTTATGCCCATAAACTGTGACAATATCCTTAAGGCATAATCGACTGGGTTTTTCTAAATTAAAGAATCCGGGTACGATCACGCGTGATGAAAGTTTTAACAGTTGTTCATCGATACGTGAGTCACATTCTTATACTGTTTAATAGTAGCGTGAATTCAATTATGCAATTAAACATGAATGAGGCAAAGGAGAAGGGCAAGTCTATTGCTCTTCAGCGACAATTTTAAAGCTTGGAAGATCTGGTTCCGATCTATTCTACAGCCTCTCCTAGCTGTTGCTGTACTGACATGCAGTTTCACTTATGTGTTTGAACTACATTTACGTAAAATTCCTGAAAGCTCTGGGTAAAGAAATCTGTTGCTAATGGGTACACCGCTTTTCCTATATAAAATAATGAGAACTGCTCTCAAATTGAATATTTTGACTTATTTTCGGCTCAATAATACGGAACAGATCATTGAGGAAGCATGTAAGTTATATTCGAAACACTTGCCTGAGCAAAGATTGCATGTAGTGCTACAATCCTACATAGACCAACACACATATGGCTCTGGCCACCACAAATTGTACAAATAACCCGGCACATGGACCAGACTTAACCAGCAGTTTGATATTGAAACACTTATCTCCCTTCTATAGGGTGACACACCACTTATTACCCCAATATTGACTATCGCTTTAAGTTTGCTCTGTTTTGTGGTCTCTGGACCCTAGTAGAAGTTTTCAACAGGCACTTGCAGCCCCTTAAACAAAAGCTTGCCAGTACACAGGCTTTTTCACATTGTTGTCAAATTTACTTAGCATGACCACTAAAGTTTTGAGATACGAGAGTTTCTATTATTGGGTAAGGGTATCCCTTTAAAGATCCACTAAAAATGCCTTTCTCCCCATTGGAAGGATATGGAGCAAAAAGTTCCTCAAATATTTCAGTCTTCGTCATTTTTGCATAGGCGAATGAGTATTTCAATTCATTTTCTACAACATTCACATCATGCATCGGGCACATCACTTCAGCAAAATAGTTTCCACTGCGCCCCGTTTTTTTTTTCTTTACAATGATTGCCTATATATTTTTCGCAAAGTTAAATTTAGAATTAACTAGAACAAATTCGACACGAGAGAGTTAGTCAAATATTGGAAATGTAGCATTGGTCTTAAAGGTCGTATGATATGAAAATAACATAGTTGGATATTTGATGTAAAGAGCATGAAAAATCCAGAAAATAGCCACAATTCCCATTAAAATCCATCAAATATTGACCATTTTACAGGTAAATTTCTATTTCATACTTGTATCATGAATAAGCATGAGCTAAATATGCAAAAATGTGACATCGAAAGAGGGACATACCTATATGGCAAATGTTAGCCTTTGTTTTTTCAACCTTAATTTCAAGGACACTGGTAGCATTGTTATTCCCCGAGGGGTTTATTATATGAGTTAAATTTTTGCCTTGAAAAATATTGATAACACTCACCAAACTGTAATCTGTATGATCAGTAATAAGAGATAATTTATATCGGGTTAACAAAAGAAATCTTCACACTGTGCAACACTCCACATCATTATTTTTGCATAGGCAATTAGTTTCTTCAGAAACCATCAAACTTTCAAGACGTGTATTTTGAGAACGGTAAAAGATATTGAAAAAATTCCAACGGATCTTTGATTGGAGGACTCAATTCTTTAACTGACAAGTGAAACAGCTC
The DNA here is from genome assembly GCA_029531755.1 of Holothuria leucospilota. Taxonomy (NCBI): domain Eukaryota; kingdom Metazoa; phylum Echinodermata; class Holothuroidea; order Aspidochirotida; family Holothuriidae; genus Holothuria; species Holothuria leucospilota. Next base: position 41,913,237 of record CM055975.1, read on the forward strand.
TTTTTGGTGGCATGTCACACGACCTTTAAAACTTCATCACAGGATGTGACGACCTTGACATTCTTCTGCTTTAATGCTCTGCTTGAATCAAACAATGACACATAAAACGTAGGTCTGTTTCCCTTTGAGCAAGATGCACTAGCCTATCGCACAAAAGGTTATTCCCAAGTGTACTGAATTTGTGAACGCTTAGTGACGTCACCCCTATTACCATCTTGGGAAGATGCATTACATTTTCTCTTCTATCACTTACAAACATCTTCACGCAGTTCAAACCACACGTTGTGCGTAATTGAGTAATGTTCGCAATTTGACATAAAACATTTGGTATCTGCCATCTCTCGCTCCTTGACAATCTGATTAAAAGTTACGCCCGTGATGCGAACCCTTTTAAAAATCTTAGCAGAGCAAACAACGTGGAACGGAAATTGACACAACATCACTCACCGAGCTGACGGGTTGGCAAACATCTCACGACCGGCTCGAGCACAGCTCCGCTTCCAGAACGGCCCTCATATTTGAAGCAATAACCTGTGTAAACATCGTTGGCGAAAGTTTCACAGGGTAGGCTGATTTCTCGGCCGAGACTTGCATCGACTTCCTCGACCAGCCCCAACGAAGATACAGATGGATCGGTAAGGGAAGTCTCTGGCGGCGAAATGGTATACACGCCGATAGTTTTTGGTTGAAAATTGCAGCTCTCGGGAGTTGAATAAGTAATGTTTAAAAAGTCAACGCAGTTTGCTGTGGAGCGTTCCGAGAAAGATAGATCAACTGAAGGTGAAACAGAGACCTGAAAATTATCGCTGACAGTCAAGATACTGTTCTGGAAGGAAGACTCCAACTTGACGGTATAAAAACCTCCTTTGGCAACACTGTCGCAGGAGAATACTGCTTGCATTTCATCACTTAGGGACCTAACATCTATTCTCCCTACCTCCAAACTTTCTTGAAGAGGTTGTTCATTGGATCCTGAAGATTCCGATCCCAAGAAAAATAAGACAAAATTGATTTCAAATCTATTATAAACTAAATCTGTACATAAAACTTCATTTGTTTGTGCATATATCTTCAAATCTGAAAGTGTTTTGGCACTTTCCGGTACGTCAAATGTGTAGAGGGGCCACCTAACTATTATGTTTTGGCTTTCTGCAACAATATTGTCTGACTCATCGAGCATGCGCACAGCGTAAACTCCAGCATGATCAAAACGGGAACATTCGAACACAATTTCCCCGATTGTCTCCGTTATCGTTTTTTTAATTAGTCCTGTGTCTGTACTGACATCATAAAGTTGAAGTACAAGTTGTCCAATAGATTGATCTGATGCAGTTTGGTAGCCGACTACGACGTTGGAAGTGAAAGCAACGTGATTTGCAGGTCCATGAACTGTGTACCCTGCGTCTGCGCACCAAGCTAAGGACAGAGAGGAAAAGATTATTAAAAAAAAATATGAAAACGAACCAAAGACACCACGAAAATTTTAAATGGGAAAGTAAACTTCAAGAAGTGAACATTAATAGTGAAAGCAAAGAACCAATGAAGCATCATCAGCAAAGAATGGGAATATGCAAGCAAAGCTTCTCAAAGGTCTGGAATACACTTAATAGTGAGGAATTTGTGCAATTTGTGCAGTCTTATGTGAGTATTAGCTTCAGCTCATCTCAGGTTTGTCTCAGCACAGCTCAAGAGCTCTAGTCAAATTGGAGTCCCTTCCAAACCCAACGATGTATTAATCAATGGCAATAGGTCATCTTTACCCTAAAAAAGATTCTTTAAAACATAATCAAGTACCGTCATGCCTTATTAAGGTATACTCTACAATGTAAATGGCAACAGCGCCACCCACACAAGTTTCTAAAGTGAAGCTTGACGGAATTCATCAGCTAGTTCAAAGAGCTTGAACACACAGTGTAGTCAGTACCTTGTATAACTTCCTGATAAGATCATTTTAAGGACGTACTGTTTGCGGAAATATTATCCCTTGTTTGCATTCTTTGCTATCAAACAGGGTCAAAGGGCTACCTCTCTCGTAAGGAACGGCTCACCTATGGGGTTAAAGGTATGATGACGGCTAAGGGTAGGCAAGTTTGTTGTGCATGGTTCCCATTGATGATCTCTGGATTGTTACTCCTTGGAGATGAGAAGGCGAAATATACGCAGCTGAAGCAATAAAATCGTGAATTCTCAATAATTATTGAACACACACTTTAAAGAGCAAGGATGTACCATTATTGTTTTGTATATAGGATAGCTTAAGCCTACTGGTTTCTCCAAAGAACCACGAAACCTTTATCATCATGATGCATTTTCCGGCCCACATGCTTCCCAGCATCAACAAATCGACCGGCCGTTAACCGCCATCGAGTAAGGACAGTATATATATGTAATGGTCTAGAATTGTGATTTTTGTGATCTTTTTAGAGCGCACCCAATATTATTTGAAGATAGTTAAATGCCATGCCCACATGGTTTGGTTAATACCCCAAAGGTTCCAGGGCTCCCCTGGTTAAAGTGTTCTCCCAATACGGCGTTGCCCCTGGACCTTACTAGGGCTCTATGGACGCCCCCTGGTTCACACGTCTTCGTTGGACCTCTTCGAGCTGTGAACTGTACCTAGGCCTATATGCTGTGTGCATATTATATTGAATAAATTCTATTAGTAATCACGCATGATTCTACGTCTCCCTGCTCTGAGGATGGATCAAAGAATCGAACGTATACTCATTACAGATTAAGTTTTCAGGAGATACCTAGGCCCGATTTGTGCCAAACAATTGGAGAACTGGCTATCGATGGAATACCCTGCCGAAAGCCCCCATTGCGGGTATCTTGCACCTCAGATAAAACTGAACAGACAATGACAAGAATAAAATAAATCCGCGGGGACACTGCGGAGATATGATTTAGAAGTCCATGGTACTGAAAAAAAGAACTTGTATTTGTCATCAAAATTGGCGGGAAATTAAGGGTTTCTCTGGGAATATTTAATACTGCCAAACGACTCTTGGGGATAATAATATAATCAACTTTGCAATAAGTAGGACACAGCTGCAGTATCGTTTGCTCTGATTTCATATTCATCGTTTTCTAAACGACCGGAACAAAGGGGCCGCCAAAATGTTCTATATACTGAAAATAAAATCCAACCACTGCTTGATTTAATAAAGTACAGTCAAGCAATGGCATTGTTTTAACTATACTCACAGTTTTATGTCCAACTTATAGGGAAGTGCCATCACACGGCTGGTGTACCAAGTATTAGCGAAAACGTATAGGCCCTGCTTCTATGAGATACTACAGAGGATAAAACACGCCCACTTAGAACTATCTTAAAATTATAGCTAATAGGTATACAAACCTCCACCGTCCATATATGTTTATACAACATTAGGAGTATATCAAGAGCTCTAAATCAGTTTCAGGGCTAGCTACAGGATCGTTCCGAAAATTAAAAATCACTTCCGTACTCGTAAAAATGGGTTGCATTTTTACAATCATGTACAAGTGATCGGTTGTCGTATGTCTGTATTCACATATTTTGTTTATTAGCAGGGAGTGGCAACTCCCAAGTATAATGTCAAGGATACCCCTAAGTCGCAGCCCCCAGTGTTCACCGAAACTTGAAGACGGCACCTCCACGGTTACATTGCATACCTTTCAAGGTGTAAATGTGTATCCGACCTACAGCGAAGCTCATAATTCAATTTGAAAAAGCAAGAAGGTTTTGGTTGAAGATTCAAACTATAAGAGTTTACTATCAACTTAACTACCAACGAGGTCGTTTTGGTCACCTCTCGCAATGTAACGTCATTTAATGGTTGTGTTCCAGTGGAAATGGTAAAGATAAATTAAAGGTCTCCACTTCGACACATCTCTGGAAAAATATTTTCCTCAACTCCAACAGCGCAACCGGGTACCCTTAGTGGATCAACTATAGCCAGGCCTTACTATTCATATTACACAGTTACACTAACATTCCACTTACTTTACTTAAATGTCTCCTTTAAGTGAGGTTTGCTGATTTTAGAGCCTTTTTCAAATGCCTGACCTCATCTTACTTCAAACGTGGTATCCCTTGAAACAGTAACCTACTTATCTTCGCAAATATTTCTCATGTTTTAAACTTTCAGTACAGGTTAATGCTATAGTTTTAACTGAGAGTGAGCCATATCACTTCATGCAAATATTGTTTTTTATCATGCATAATAGTACCTTTCATTCATTAATAAAACGTTGGCATCTTGGCTCCCCTCTGATTTACATGATAATACAATAGCAATCATTTTTACTTCTAAAACAATAACATTCACACATACGGTCCATTAGGCATCTCTAGTAAATACGTGAACTAGAAAGTCAAATGGCTTTGTCACTCCTTACCCATTATAAAGTTCTTCTCAAAAAGGGCCACATATATGGTATGTGATGAGATTCATCAAGTTTGCCTTTATAAGCTACCGTATTGACAAGTTTCACATTTTAACCTTGATTCCATTGAAGAATGTCTGACTTCCACCAATATCAACAGAGATGTTGCACTCGGTTTGGGGCACCCACGACATACTAAGAATGGGATTCATCTATCTTTCCTTGTCTTTTCTGAAGATATACCGTTTACAAGCCTTTTACAGCTTGACCTCTGGTGACCTAAAATATTGTTTGACCTTCACCATATAAGCAACACTGCAACAGGGTTCTTGAACTCAATATGGGGCATCCACATTCCAAGTATGGAATCCTAAGGGTTACTCAAAGTGAGATACATAACATCGCCATCGCATAATTTTCTGCCTCCGGCAAGGAATGAATTGAAGTCAACAAGTATTAAAATGATTGTTATGTTATTTATGTAAAAATCGTTTAGAATCGATGATACATTAAGTTGCAGACAGGCAAAGAAATTTCAACCTGACTTATAGAAAAGTTCCTTCGTCTCGTCTTCCCGCTCTTGCCTAAGAAGTAGTATCGACATTCACACGTGTAAATAACACTGCCTTGGTTTATAAGCTGTAGTCAAGCATTACGGGACCGCATTTTTACCGCACAGTCCCCTTCCTGTATACGAAGTCAAATTACAGCTCATTGTTTCACACGTACTGTAATTGCTTACTTACATACTCAATTCAAAACTCGCGTTAAGCAGAATAATAAATATATTTTTAAACACCTTTTTCATGTCAAAGGAAGTACTTCATATATAGGCCCACATGTTTGTGATTCGCAAGAACTTATTTCATATTTATTCTACAAATTAACACTTTGCTCCCGGTTTCAACCGGACAAATTCGGCACTTCAGACACTTCTGTGGCGCCTAGATTGATTTTGAATTATAAGAACAATTTTATTTACATAAAATTTCCTTTTACAAAGGAGGTATTACTCATTTTTACCATTCAGAAATATTCTTGGGTGTTATGCTCTTATCAGCTTATCTACAGACAGCGTTGAAAGGCTATTATAGAAAACATAAATGAGTACGGTTTAGTGTTTTGAAGTTTCGCTGCCTATAGAGATCGCACTTAGCAGTACATGTGAACTTAAAGTGCCATGGCTGAACTATGCAGAGTACATCTTCTCAAGGTGGTGAACTGTTAAGACACCGCCTCTCACCAATCCTGCCTCGCTTAGCATTTTCACAATGCAGTTTCACCCGGTGAAACTGCATTGCAGCCGTACAGATTGGTTTACTATAAGGTAAACAGTTACGAGGATTTTTGAGTGTGCCTTTTTTAAGAGGTGGGGGAACGGTTGTCATTAAGGGAAGGGTTTAAAGTGTACCTAAAGTCTGAAAATTCAAAAATATATATTACAGAGCATGAAAACTGAATTCCAATGGTCCAATTCCCATCTTCACAGGACTTTCTTAAGCTGAGATATAAAATGTTGAAGTTTATTCACTCGATTTAAAAAGGTAGATTGCGCAATAATTTGTGATGTCATTGTTGTACTACTCAAATTACAATCTTTGTATTTCTTTGTTTTTCTGAAAGCCACCGCACCTTGTGCCAAAATGTGATGGCGTTCTTACTGCTTTGGGGTGACTTGACTACATAAGCCCTCTCTGTACAGCATGTCATGCAAGAAAACAGGAAGCGGTCAAGGTCATATAAACATTTTTAATTTTAAAAGAAAACAAAGCATTTAATGTGAGTTGTACAACAAGAATGTCAAAAATTATTGTGCAATGAACTGTTTGGATTTAAGTGAATAAATTTTAACATTTAATATCTCAGCAATGGAATAAGCTATGACAATGGGAGTTGGACCAATAAGATTAATTTTGTAACCTCTAAAATATATATTTTTGAATTTTTAGACTTTAGGTCCACTTTAAGCAAAAGGTATTTTCAATATATGAAAAAGTAATCTAATCATTCTGGAGGATTGTTCGTTTATTTCTGAATTTGATTCTCGAGATATTAACAGATAATGTTACAATACTTGTAAACTACAGTCAACTTGAAACAAGCAAACTGATGTCATCTCTTCACATGAAAGGCTCTCTAATCTCAATCCAGAGACTAAAATTCTCCCAACTAAATTTACTTATAGCCTCCCCCCTATAATTTAAACGGAAAACACCTGTCTAGTACACTTCCAAGACAGAGCCACAGTACGTAGCCTGCATTGAGTTTAATTTGCTCGAGGCTATATATATTGACACACAGAGACTGTTTGTGAGCTTACTGAACACAACCGACTGTACAAGTAAATCATCGCTGGTCAATCAGAGTGGAGCTATATTGTTTGAATGAGTGTCAATCAAAGTGCAGTCATCAGCTGCATATTTAGAACTCTAGTGCTATTCTTAAATATGTTTGGGTAGGGAGTTGCTATAGCAACTCCCTGGTTGGGGGATACCATATTTCGTTTAATGCTCAATTTTTCGTTTGATTTCCCCCTCCCCTTTGAAAATTTTTTGGGTATTTGAGGGTCCTCAGATGCAATTTGGTGCAACTTTTGGATAAACGTTACTGAAAATTACTGCAAATTTTTGACATTTCTTGCAGAAGAGAAAATAAGGGGTTTTGCCCTTGGATCTTGGGGGAGCGGAAGCATACTCCAGCCCCCTGACATTTTTGATGGGGGGCTTAGCCCCCCCCCCTCAGCTTCCTAAGCTTATGAGCCAAGGCGTCGCACTTGCGATTCAAAGATTGCTGGTTCGAGTCCTGCCTGGTTCATTTCGTTGGACTCAGCCTTCGGCAAGATACTTTATCTCATCTCCAACCAGGAGCTAATTTATCATTGACCCTGATTATAAACTGCATTCGTCTTGAGGATCTGTCTCGGAAGGGTTACTTCTGATCAGGTGTAATATTTGCGAATCCTTCTGAAACCTCGGTGATAAAGCGCTATACATAAACCAAAGTACCATACAGTTCATTAATTGGGGAGAACTACTCATCTAACCACACTTAACCCCAATATCTTTCTTACTTCTTTAGTCTTCTTATTTTTAAATTTTGTTCGTTCCTATTTTATATAAAGAGATGAACTAAAATAAAGAGAATTAAGTTTGACCTAAAATGTTGCATTGCGTCGTTAAATAATCGCCTTCAAGCCAGAATTTACTTCAAAGGTCATGTTGCAATATAAATATGAGACTCGTTCGGTTTAACGCTTGACAACGGAATGTCAAAGCTACCATAGTTTTCTAAACGTAGCCTGCTACTCAGCCTGTTTTAATTGAAATTCATTGCGTTTATATCCATCCTCTCTTCAATTATCTCGTGAAAATGACCCAAAGTTTATATTCACTGGGGCCTATTACCTTCTCAGGTGCCTAGTTATCACTATCTGATAAATGGCTGTTTACGATGCCAGCTGAAAGCATGTTTGACGGAAGAGATTGTCAATTGGTCATTAGATTCAGGATTTGCAGGAAAAAAGTTCATCAAATATAATTTGATTTGTGTACCTGAACAACTCAGTCATTGAACTATTTAGATTGGAGACGAAATTAGGCGGTGCAACCCTAAAGTGATACCAAAGGCTCTTGAAAGAGTAATGTTGATTCTTCTAACATATAATACGGGATGATCTCTATGCCTGCACTCGCGTACAATCAATTCCATTTTTTCCCCGAAAAAATGACGCAAGATAAATAAAACTTCAGACTGTACTGCATGAAATGAAAGGAACTTAGAGCAATTGATCACAATGATTGACCGAAAACTCCGCGTTACGGACCATAAAAACTTGAAAGTTGAACTTCTAAATTATCTTGTCACTGATGCAGTGGTTACAAAGTTTCTTTACGAAGACGAAATCAGACGACTAGTAACTTGCGGCTTCATTTTGACGTCATGGTAGCCCTCTCTTTGTAAAAATATGCAAGGGACAATCTTCTCAATGTTTCCGGTATTATATTCCATATTCCATACCCAGGATATTCACCTTGCCTAACACTACAGCTAGATACAGTGGTTTACCAAGCACGGGGGCTTGTTGCCGCAAGTGCCAGCCCTAGAGAGATGCCATGCCATAGTACGCCATAGTACAAAATAAAAATTAAAAAAATATTCATAAAAGAATTTCTAGATATAAAAACAAACGATTAGAAATTATTCACAAAATAATGGGAATTTCTGGATAAATCGTCATTGCAAAGCTATGCCAATGATAGCACCATTTTGCATCTAAAAAAAAAAGTCTCAAACGCGAGGTTTACCCCCTCCTGATGTACCAAACCAAAACTCACCGCTCTGCCAAAACTACAGTAAGTATTCACAAAAAAAAAAATCTAAACATGTAAGTACTAAGTTCAAAGCTTTGCCAAAGATGGTAACATTTTGCATCCAAGCCACATCGCATTACCAAAATTTCCATAAAGGGGATGATACACCTCCATTAGTCGATCCCTCTCCCAGGACGGTACTGCCAACACTGAGTGACAAAGAAAGGATCCGCCCGATGCTAACTACTCTAGATCACTAACGCGATAAGTCTGTAAGGGAACAAGCTAAGACTAAGCGACTTTTAATCCCTAAATGATCCATGGCAAAATGTGACATTTTCATTCTTACTTTGTTTTGTCGTTCTTATACTCAGGGTGTTCTAAATCAGTAATAGACAAGAAATGACCAGGACATAAAAAATACGAGGGAGAGTTGTCAGCCGAAGGACGTTAGTTTTCTGTCGTTTATCTGCAGTACTAACACAATCTTTAGTCGACTGCTGAGCAGGCCATTATTCTGTCAGATGATGAACATATCTGGTCGTTCAAAGGTCATTTATTGCCAGATGAAAATTACTGTAAACAATAATAAAAAAGCTTACTTGAGGATATGACCCAGATTAAAATCCAGGAGTACACGAAACGCGCCCAGCAGAAGTATGCCTCACACTTCATCGTTCCCGTCATTGCGTCACGGCATTTTCAAGAAATTGTCCTTCTTACCGCACAAAGTACTCACTCTGTATGGAAAAGATCAAAGAGCATTGTATTACTGTGTGAGCAATTAAGACAGTCAACTTACCGATACGCTGTGAAAAAAAATCACTTGTATCATTTTCACAAAAACAAATTAGTTAAAACAGTGTTAATAAGTGGTAACAGGGACATAAGTGGTAACAGGGAGGCCTCATTTGAGTTCATTTGATCAAAGTAACATCCTATGTGACTATAACTGCTGTTGTCTTGGCTTCTATATATTTTGTAGTGTGGTATGCGGAATTGACGTAAATAACAACACAGACTGGAATATGGGCTGAAAATGAAATGACCTGATAAAAGAACCGTGCATATTACCAACCATCAGGTAACTTGTAAAAAACATGGCCACGTTAGTTTAACTGAACTTTTGGACACCAAACAGAAGTAGGACACCAAACAGAAGTAGGAGAGAGAAGGAGAGTGAACTTTTCAGTTTGTAGGAAATTGACCAGAACATGGGTATTGAGCGAAGATCGTAGCAAGCTGGTTTAGTTTTATCTTGCTATTTTGCCTTCGATGTACAAGTATACTTGGGTGGTTTAAAACTGGCAAGATGTTTTTACAAACAGTTTTATCTTAATCCTGTGTGGGATGGCACTTTAGCATGCACCTGTGTGGGGACGATTCAAACACCGTAATGGAAGAACCTCACAAAAATTTTTAAGTATATGCACCAAATGCAAAGATCAAGTAAAGTTGCCAAAGAAGATGTCTGACATGGTGATTTTTGCATTAACATTGCTCATATGGACCAGTTACATATACACATCACGAGGAAGTCATTTTTGTTTCTACAGCAAGGATAAGCCAAATCGACAGTTCCTCATCGTGGTCACTATTTCATACTAATTCCTCTCAGTGGATACATGGCTGTGATATCATTGCGAACGAATCAGACTCAATTTTATCTGGATGAGAGTCCATCTCATTCGCTGTGATTGGTTCAAACTCCAGGTTTATTGATCGATAAGTAACAGACAGTATCATTAAGTTTTACGCAAGGATGGTGACAGGAAGAAATCTGCAGCTCACAATTTCTGATTAGAACTTTAATCTTCGTCTTTCATTTTGAGGATAATTAAAGACCATTCAAGTCCAAGAGTGAGTGTAAGACGTTCTGTTTCAACTCAAACGTTAATTATGTGGGTTTTGATGAGGAAATAACCAAACAAGAGGTTGATTTTAGTGGCTATAGGTTACACATTCATCATTCTTCAAGGGAGTGTATAGGCGTACTCGATATGTATAATGATTAAGGCTGCTATGGAGAGGGGTATAGCATGCCGTGTAGCATTCCCAAAATATTGACTGAAACAACTATCAACACCAAAACAATAAACAATAGCATGTAAGTGTCAATCTCAGGTTCCAAAAATTGGGCTCGAGTTTGGCGCGAAGTAAGACCCTCGATTTGTTTGAAGATCTAAGCTATGATCATAAATAACCATAAATTAATCAATTTAATATATGACCATAAATTTAATTACGAAGAATAAATTCCAAAGTATTACTATGGATCTTGTTTGAGCTGGTCATCGAATATGAAACAGTAGTATCACAATTCTTCTCCAAGCCATTGAAAGTACATAATCCCTTTATACGTCTGTCCGTTTGCATGTTTATCTGTCCGTCTGTTTGTCGGTCAGTCGATACCCATCCAGAGCCGATTATGTGTATTGTAATCGTGACGGGAGGAGGAATTGATAACGTAACACTCTTGTGATTTATCTGCCTAGCAGTGCCTGTTATGTACCTCTGCTATTTAGTTTTAAAAGACTTGCATACAAAAGGTAGGTCAATATTTTCCTACATTGTTATCCCCTCAAGTACCTTACTCAATTTTGCAAGGATGAATAACGTAACCGTAGCATTTACATCAGGGGGCTGAGCCCATGGGGGGGGGAGGGGATTGGACCATGCCCCATCCCCCACCTTGATGCCGAAGAAAAAGTTTCATTTGCATTAAATTTGGTAACCTAAAAAGTAAATACTTAAGCACAAAGTTTACTTCAAAGGAAGCATAAAAACAGAAACGTAACACCTAATTGCATGTAAGGGCACTTAACTATTCAAAATTTTCTCAATTAGATTGGCCACACTCCCATCCCCAAAGTCCCTTTCACACTGCACGCGATATGCGGTAAAATTTGAATTGAAATAATTTCAACTTTCACCCGATTGTCACCGAGCGATATTTTGCGTGACCAATGATGAGACAGAATTACTCTCCTGTTATACCACATGACTCATCGGTCATTGGAATATCTCTGAGATATTAAGAAAAAGTCGCCTGTAGTATGAAAGAGGGTCGGCGACAATTTTTATCGTGTCGTATGGTATCGCGTCGTACCTTATGGAGTGCAGTGTGCAAGGGGTTTTAACTACTCTCATGTCGATGATAGTAAAGCTTATGGTATGGTCCCTGCTAGCCATATCCAGAGCCCCATTCACACAATGCGTGACACGATACGACGCGATATGATCCGACGCGATATGATCCGACGAGATAAAAATGTCGCCTTTTGAGTTACAGACGACTTCTTATTGCTCGACGATATTTTCTCGAAGAGATACACTTGAAAAAAGATAGGGATGTAAAATGAAATTGGTATAATTTCTACACATCATTTGAATCTAATAAAAGTAAAATGGAAATAATTTGCCATACAATTGTATCATCAATGACGCTGTGAAACCGGCCTGCAATAGTCTCTCCTCAATTATCAAAAGTTATTTATCACCATTTTCCCACTTTTAATATTTTTGCACACGCAGATATCCCTTGTCAAGAACGTAAACTCTTGATGTTAGTTCTTATCAAGTACAGAATTCTGTTTAGAAAAGCGACATGCATTTCTAAAAATGGCATTTTGTGTAAGTGAATAGTCGAAGAAATGTTACAATCATCAATAGCCAAATGTTTTGTAAGAATGGGTTTGACTTGATAGTACTTACAGCTAATATTTTCTAGGAACAGCTGAAATCTTATTTGATTTCCCTTTTGAATTATTGTTACAGAACATGAATATACACTATACTGGCTATTAGTAAGAATGTTTTATTGAGATGCTGTACTGGGATACTGATGTTTACGTTTTTATTACAATCTTTTTTCGTTATTTACAACCGATTACGTTTATCATTGTCACAAAGAAATATTGTTTGCATATATCAATAAATTAATAGCTGTCTTTGCAGTCACTATCGACACCGACTTGATATACACAGATCTGAATTATGAATGGCGATGACTGAAACTTTCTCACTCAATAGAGCTCAAATATAGAAAAAAGTGTCTACCCCACTATTAGTCTAAAAAACTGATGTACATGTTAATCCATAGGCGTAGGGAGCTTTACGAGACGGGGGGGGGGGGGTTGAAAGTTTTTTCGGACGGCTGCCTAAGGGAGGGGTGTCTGGAAAAGTTTTGGATATTTGAGGGTTCTTAGATGCAATTTGGTGCAACATATTGGGTAAATTTTAATTAAAATTAATATAAAGTTTTGTCATTTTTCTACAGAGGAAACAAGAAAGGGTTTTTTGTCCTTGGGCTGAGGGGGCGAATGCGTATTTCCGCCCATCACATTTCTGACTGGGGGTGGGGCTAAAATCCCACAGCCCTGCTTCCTACGCCTATGTGTTAATCAGTGAATTTCGGGGACTTTTTTTTGTCTAAAATGAATTGTTAAAATAAGCTTAATACGTACACCACAGGGCGGCGTGCAGACCATGTCATGACTTGCAAAGAAAGGTCAAAGCAAAATGATGCTTGTACAAAAATCATCCAAATCTTGAAAATTTGTTTTTCTTTACCAACACACTTATCTTTCATGTTTCAGAGCATGTTGGATATCAGTGGTAAGGAATTATTACACATGAATCTAATAATTCTGAAACAAACATGTTGTCACATGATTCAAATTACCCATACACGAATTAGGATACCAAGGTAGTACGTTTACTACTAAAACTGGGGTAGTCTGTGTTGAAGTAGGAACCCCATACATATACCGATGTTTTATTTATAATTTTCTGTTTGAAACTGCAGTTTACTCAAGATGACGTAATACTAGATGATTTCTTCCAAGTTCCAAACTGGTTATCAACTATCCCTTTTAATTTAAAATATGATATTGTTTCTTGAAAATGAATACCCTGGGGTTTTTTACTAGCATTCGGGTGGACTTGATCTTTTTTGGCTAAACTAAAAGTTAAAATACATAACGGGACTCTCTGAAAAACATTTTTTATTAATAATTAGTATTTTGCAAACGCAGCGTGCTAATGAAATACGGTTTCACCAAAACATATACTTACTTTATTGTATTGACCTTTCGTGTTTTTCGCCTGGATATTTCCTAACCTCTTATTGATATAATCACAAAAGCATCTCCCTTTTCGCAGTTTACCGTACATACTGTAGCTTTATGAAGGCCTAATAAGGCCGTCATGTTGTGTTACCTGTGAGTTGTCGAAGGAAATGGCAACTTACTGGCATTATGTGTATGTCTCGCAAGCATGATTTACCGCAACTATTTTTCATCTCGCAATCTTAATTTTACTACATGTTTGAAAAGAAATAAAAGGAAACGTAAGGACTAAGGAGTTATTAATCAGACAACACTGCTGGTTTATCATTTCACATTTCTCTTCTTTGAAATCATCTAAACTACAACAGCCTGGTCTGCTTCACCACGGTAAAGTGATAACAATAAACATGATCGTAAAATTTATACAAGGAAGCTGACTTGTGTTACACTGTTTATCCTGACCGTTCATGAAGACCTCATGGGAGATATCATAAGATTACAGTCTGATTTTATTATACCAGAGGGTGACTAGTTCCCTGACAGCTAAAACTATCTACGCAAGATGAATATTTCGGTTTTTCACCTTTCCTTAAAGTTCCTTTTTTCACTTATTCACTTTTATTCTTTTGTCAAGTGCGGTAGTGATTCGAGTAAGCAATGCAGTGTGAAACACCCAGTTCATGCAAAAAGCTTTCAAGAGAACAGAATATTTAACGGAGAAGTATATTAGAGGGCGCGTCTTTATTATTACAATGCAAACATACTGTTTTTGAGGTTCGATGGTTCCTATGCACGAGACGTTTAGCAGATACATTCCGCTAAACAAGCAGTTATTTTGTCTACCAATATAACTAATAGTATGAAAGTTTTGTTTGTTTTGACGTAAGTGTTTCTCTCACCATGGAATTGTTACAACAGTTCCTTACTTTCGCATCACTTCATCTGTCCACACCAAGTGATTCTTCAACGGAGCTCCATCATACGCCAATGTTTTTAATCCTCACAAATGGTTTCTCGTGAACCAGCCGACTAAGTGTCGGTTTCACTTCTTAATTGCGCGCCAAATACCAGGAATGCCTCGGGTGCCGAGCTAGGTAAAGCGTATCTTTACTTTACGATGGAAGGAACGTATATTTATGCAGGGAAAGTATTCGAACCGTCGGGCATACAGCCATGACCTGTCAGCAACTATCCACAGTAGATGAATCATGTGATGAAATACTGAATAAATGTTTGCTATAAACACCCTTCCAAAATAAAGGTATCTTTTATGTTATTAACCAAAACATTGCTGAAGAACAGTGAATTACCGTAGTGAGGACTTATGTATTTTGAAAAGAAAGCCAACAATCGAACTTTCTTATCTTAAAGTTATTGAACAGACCTTTATGTACAGACGTCTACACCTACTTGATAACCGCCATCTTAGGGGGCATGGTAAAATACTGCGAGTACAATTTTGTACACATGCTTCTTCTGAGCGATGGCGCACTTCGGTTTGCACGGCCCTGTGAAATCTTGTGCATATAGCCTTCTGTAAGTATCATGTTCTTTGTGTATCATGGATGACCCTTATTGCCAATGTACCTGATAACTAAGGATGAAAAGGATTCGATTTCTGAGTTAGTTGAAATCACGTTTTTAAGATGATCTTAACCTAAAGTATGTCCTCTATCGTTAAAGATATAAGATACCTTCGTTACAGCAGACTACCCATACTGTGGGGAAATGACTCATCATGGCTACCTGATCAGTATAGAAACTGTACTAATCAGTTTGACGGATTACTGAACACATGCATGTGACGATTCTCGTTTTAAGGAATGTTAGATGAGGCGGAAAGGGGATGATTAAAATGAAGATACGTCAGTTTGATGCAAATAAAATGACCCAGACGATAAAAGGCTTCACATGCCGAGTGGAAGGACCAATACTGATAATCCAGCGTGATAAATTACGTTCTGCAGAATCTGCGATACCTTAACTATACAAGACACGAAAGTAGGGTAATCTATATACTTGACTTATATCAAACTACGAGGGCCCCGAGAAAGTATGAACTCCTTATAGTCTCAAAGGGATCAAGAAAATAACAGAAGGTAATGGAAGAAGAAACAGTTGATTATGACTATGAGCCGGTCTACAAAGAGAAAATGAAGATAGCGTCTACTCCCAAAATGTTCTGTAACATTGGAACCACTTTGTCGTATACAAATCAGAGAAGACTGTTCAGTTTATCTGTAAATTGTCCATGAAAGCCCCATGTACAGTAAGTCATGTGTAAAAGTACAACCATACAGTGTTGCCGTACGTGTACAACAATTACTTTGTGTTACAAGGCTATTTTCTTTGTTGCAATGTCGTGCAGTGTTATATCTTGTAAAGCTCTCTCTCTATATATAGGTAAAAATGTAGTAAATAGTGCGAAAGGTTTGGTGAAAAAGTCAACGACGTTTCGGGTTTAAACCCAACAAAGGGTTTAAACCTGAAACGTCTTGGACTTTTTCACAAACCTTTAACGTCATTTACTACCTTTTTTGACCTAAATACTTCTTATCTGCTACGCAGTACTTTGACCTTATACATACATACATACACACACACACACACATATATATATATATATATATATATATATATATATATATATATATATATATATATATATATATTCATATATACATACATATATTATATATATATATATATATAATATATATATATATGGTTCAAGAAAAGTAGCATCTCACCAGTAACAAAAAAATAGCATAAATAGAAAATGGTGAAACATTTAAATTTTCGGACCACACAGGGCCCTTCATCAGTTTCGACGAGAGGCAACTTAACAACAAATGTACTTAAGAACACGAAAACACAGTGAATAGCAGAAGAGAAGGAACTTTAAGGAGAGAGCTGAAAGCGATTACAAATGAAGCGTAACAATAACACAATGGCTATCTGGAATTAACACGAGATTTGCGAACTTGGACATGAAACCCATCATTGATGTTAAGGCCTTTTGGAAAGACAGTGTCGAGCCTCCAAATCCAGCTTGTTTCTTTATCTCGTACGTCGTGTTCGCTGTCAAGGACTTCTAAAATAGTAAAATTAAATTCGTTTGGGGAATGAATGGAAAGGTGCTCGTACAAACGCCAGCAATCATTGCGTTGGCTAGTACCAGGTCTAGAAAACGAACGTAAGGAGGACTTATGCTGGTTTAACCGAGCGCGAAGTTTAAAAGAGGATCCCACGTACTGTAAATTGTAAGAAGGGCAAATGATACAATAAATGCAAAAAAATATTACAAGAACCTCCCTTCGCTTTTAAGTGAAAAACTTTTCCATTAGCTTGGCTACGCAGGGAACTAGTACTTAACATAATACTACACAAAGAGCAACGCTTGTTCCCACAGGGTGTGCAAGTCCGGTTGGGGTCCAGAAGATCGTTCCCAGGGGTTTTAAGCTTAGCGCGAACAAGAGTATCACGCGGGTTGGGTGGGTTACGAAGACTTAATACGGGCAAGTTAGGAACCGCATAACGCATGTGATCACACTGGTGAAGGAGAGGCTGATACTTTTTCAAAATAGCAGTAATATCAGGAAGCCCGGGATGATAAGAAGTGACTAAAGGGACCCTTTCCTTCTTAGGTGACCGATGACGCGTGGTCTCATCACGCGCCAAAGCGCGACCGATCTCCTTACCAACCTTTTTACGGCTATGACCCCTACGATGGAGACGCTCCTTCAGCTCATGGCACCGTTTTTGAGCAGTGGCAGCATCAGAACGTATTCGTATATATATATATATATATATATATATATATATAAATGAAAGAAATGTTCCCATTTCTCTCTTTGAACTTGTACATTTCTTACACTTATATATATATACATATATATATATAAATATATATATATATATATATATATATATAAATATATATATATATATATATATATATATATATAGTAGGAAGAGTGACGTAGCGACTTTATATGAATGAGTGAATCAACGCTGTAGGTTGGCCTAAGGTCTCTTTGCGACTATTCATTACAGCGTTGATTCACTCATATATATATATATATATATATATATATATATATATATATATATATATATATATATATATATATATATATATATATATAACCTATCATAAATAACATTGTTTTTGAAACCAACAAATTTTATGACTTTCAAACTCTTTTTTTCCAATGAGAGACAAAGCCAGGAATGCAAGTCCATGCGGTCAAACTGTTCTTTCCTCCTTGCATTTCATGTAGTCTACTACGCAAAGCAAAAACTAATATGTAACCATGTTTCAAAGGCCACGTGTGACCAGTGGCAAATGACCTTGTTTCAAACTTGTTGGCCGGGTGCCACTCAAGGCGACTGATAGCTGCCATACGAAAAAATGTCACACTATCATATCGCTCGTAAATATAGAAAGAGTGGTACTTGTATTGTCTAATGTGATGTGAATATCACAGAAGTGACAAAATCATTATGCTTCGAGGTGTTAAAAGTGAATGAAACTACAATAGGTGACTGGAAGTTTGTCATGTGTAACAACTAGTCTCCGTAGGCTGTTATTGTATCATATCAGCCATGGTGTTAGTGGCCAGCTTGTTAACCCCTATTTAACAAATAGCTTCTACAGCTGCCTGTCTGCTGTTGTTTTAAAATGTTGAAATTACTTCGAAAAATGCTTTTCCAATCAACTTTAATAGCAATCGTTGTTAGTGATTTGCAATAACTGACAATAGAAAGTAGGCCTGTATTATAAAATGCTATCACTATTACAACCTGAATAGAATACACCAATAGGGCACCGCCACTTCTAATTCCGTAAGCAGACTATACTGCTGTTGTAGTTTAGTTCTGGATGAAAAAAAAAACAGGACAAAGTCAATGGGTCAAATATTTCTTAAAGTTAAGAGTTACAATAAAAAGAATTATTATGGTATCTCATTTTCCCTACTGTTTTGTATTGTTCTCCATTCATAAAAAGATCTTGTGCGAGCTACCTCCACAATTCCCACTTGTTGTAGTGAATAGAGTTATACTCCCTGGTTTGGTGTTCTTTACTCGACTCATTTTACTTTTACGATTGTCTTCTATTAAATAAATTTGACAAGTTTGTTGTTCTTCAATTGACAGTTACTATAGCTTCCGTTGGTAATAAACTTCCAGGAGTGTAATAATGGTCCTATTTTACAAAAGAGCGAAGTACTACAAGCAGAGACAGTGCTGGCTCCACGGCTTATCGTCTAGACCAAAAGACCACAACTGCCAGACTTTATGGAAGAAAGACAGAAAACTTGATATCCTGCACGTTCTAAAACGCACCCCCACGATTGGGATACAGATTGCTATAAGGCTCGCAACCAGGGCGTCTAAATCGAGGATCGCTTTTCCATGGAAAGGAAACTCAAGTGACAAATTGTTACACCAATGAAGGTGTGGCCGTCCTGGGGTGGGAAGTGGGAGTGAAGAGAGCAAGTTGAGAATGTTTATTAGTAAAAAAAAATGCGTAAAAAGCTATCTGGTGCAGTATGTTGCAATTTTTAAAGTAAATTAATGTTCAAAGTAGCCATGCATGCAGAATTTCTATTCAGAGGATGGGTGGGGAAGGGGGTGGAGTAGTTGTCCGACCTCCTCCTGTTACAGGCCTTGCCATAGTTCAGTTGGCGTCTGTGACAAAAACGCCTCCTTGGTTCTTTCAAACATCATCAAGGCGAATTTAATTAGAATTACTGTACTGCATTAGTATAAGGTATTCGACTTGAAGTGTTCAAGCAAATTGATGGAGATCCTTTATACGCGAGGATGATTTCCCAATTAGATGTTAAAAGGCTTCCAAATGAAAGAATGAACTAGTTCATCTATATCTCTAAACGATTTAAAAATAACAGTTGAACCAGGGAACTCCTCCCTGATTCTTCCTTGTGCATGCCTCTTTCGATTAGCACTATAATACTATTATATTTCATATGTAAGAAGGGTTTAGTATCAAACGCATGCGCATTTCAGGACTTTTGAACATAAGCAAGTCTCCTCGAGGAAAAGCACATTTATGACTTAGTTTCGTAGAAGACAGAAACAAACTACTAGATTCGACTGAGGGTGAATTGGGTGTTGCAGGTATGAATCAAGACAAGGTCTTTAAGGCAGTAGAATCTGAGACCCAAACAACACAATGCTTGATACAGTTGTATTATAAAGATTAGGAAGAGAGGTCATCATCAGGGTAAATTCTTTCATGAACTATTAACCCTTCTTATCAACTCTAACATTATGAATTATCACTCACTATATACCCACCTGCATCTGGAAACCTAAACAAATTATAGTGTGCACAGTTCAAATGTAAACGACGAACTTGTTCCGTCCTAGCAAAATAAGCGATTACCCTTTACAAATACGTAAAAAACAGAATTACATTTAATTGGAGGGAAACTGGGCGAACTGCCGACATGTTATATCCAATTTATGGCTTTCTGCGAGTTTTTTTAACTCATCGCTACGAGTGGTGGTGGTGGGGAGAGGGTTGCCCCTCATAGTTGCTAAATAGGCTACTATAAGCAAAAACCCAACTCACTTGACGCTGCATGGTCCTATTACACCCCTTTGGACTGATAACACGACTGAATATGCACACTTGATATATATATATATATATATATATATATATATATATATATATATATATATATATATATATATATATATGCAGTGTTTTTTGCAGTCTGCAGGTTTCTTCAAGATTATGAATCCATACATACCATAATCTAAGGGGATCTTAACG
The DNA here is from genome assembly GCA_029531755.1 of Holothuria leucospilota. Lineage (NCBI taxonomy): Eukaryota > Metazoa > Echinodermata > Holothuroidea > Aspidochirotida > Holothuriidae > Holothuria > Holothuria leucospilota. The sequence goes on from CM055975.1 coordinate 41,933,795, forward strand.
TATGTATGTTGCTGCCATTCGTTCCCGTTAAATTCCTATCATAATGATGAACCAGACTGCTGGCTCCAGACTTCTAAAGTCCCTCTGCGTTAAAATGGTTTTAAATATCCATCACTTAGCAGTTTTACAATCCGGTGTACGTCACATCGAGTCACTGTAGATGATCAACAGTTACATAAGGCCGTACTGCTCTACATCTGTGCAAATTGAAATGATATACTAGGAAGCGATAAAATATGTAAACATAATTTATATTTCTTTAATCCTTTGTCATTTGTTCTTCTGACCTTTACAATTTAACAGATACTTACGCATTATTTAGCTAGCTTATTCATTTTCTCTTTTATATAGTGAATAAATCAAAAGTAAACAATATATCCAAGGTACAAACATTAAGTCCAGACAGCAACAAAGACATGGCATACATGTAACAGTATACAGCAGGCACACACTATATGACTGCACGATACGTACATTATGATGTTATTTTCGTTGAGTAGATGAAATCGAAGTGGCCTTTTTTATAAACTCCAGCAATAATATGAGGCCAGATACCTTTTTCTATTCCCTTAGAAAGCTATATGATGTTTCATTACACCACCCCATACTTCTGAAATCTCTGGCTTGCGTCACTAAATGATTCTCCCTATCGCTGTTGCTTTATTGAATGGTTTAATATCTCACACAATTTTCTGGAAACACCATTTTACACTTGATATGCTATGGGGTTTACGGACGTGTCAAGCGAGTTTCTTGTCATTTTACGATGCAGCAAAACACTTCGCACCTAAGCTAAGATTTTTGGAGTATTTAACAACTTACACGTCCAAATGAACCCTCATCTTCGTACAATTCCGCTCAAGCCAATTGAAGTATGAAGCATTGATTAGTTGTATTGTTAATCATTAATCGCGTAAGCTATTAGCTTAACGAAACTCTTACTGACTGATCGAGATAGCTTTGATAAATTCGTTGTACCAATTAAAGGGTAAATGTAGTCAGGACAAGATGAATTAACACACTTGGAATTTCCAAAGCAGGAGTGAATATTTTGACACATGAAAATTTTCTTGTTACTAAATTGCTAAATATGACAAGATAGCTTCTGGTTTATAAGCAGTAACAGTGGTACTATAAAACATCGTGGAAGTAACTTGGGGGGGGGGGGAGATCTGATAGGTGCAATTGGTTCACTTTTGCACTTGTTAGTAAATCACATCCACTCATCGGCATGATTTTGTAATGACCATCTTCTCTTCCTTTCAGTTCTCATGTCACCCTCCGTCAGACTGAAATGAACGTTTGAAAATGTTAAAATTTAGATAACAAGAAGAAAACTTCCAAACCTGATGTTTTCACATGCCTAACAAATATTTTATCAGAACGTTTAGAAAACAGTTGTTAGTTCAGGATACAGATTAATATTTATTTCAATTTTAGCTTAAATTTAATGTTTAACAGAAAATCAACACTTAACGATGAGAAAACTTGATTTATTAAACTATTACAAAAAAATCCGCTATGACATCATTGCACCAGTCGTGGAGGAAGAGGAGCACCCCTCACATTTTAAAGATTGAGGACAAGAGCCACCTTACTGTTTTATACACGTTTCGTCATTTTATGCCCCCTTCTTGTTTAATTGGAAATGACGATGGTGCTGGTGGACGTTAGAAAGGATTTTTTACACACTGAAGGCAATTTTGCGCCCGCCACGCCCCTATCCAACATTAACACTTCAAGGAGTAAACTTTGGTACACGGTTATTGTATGGACAAGCTCTAAATGTTATAGCGTAGAAAGGAGAAGTGTAACGCTGTGTGTAGCACATAGCGTCGATTGACTTTACCCAGAGATGACATGGCAAAACCCATTCACCATCGATCATAGAAGTACTTCCATGCAGGTCATCACAAATGTGTGTAATACACTTACAGTGCAAAGATGGTGATCACTCAGCGTGTACATCCTCCGTCATAACACCTACTTCTGTAACTACACCCTGTGAGGCCGGGAATCGTCACACTTAAGTTTTCTTTTCTGTCCACGGGGAGGAGAAGTAATTAAAGCCGTAAACTTTCATCACTTTCTCGTATGTCTACTGAGGCGTCAGAGTGCAACAACCTCCCCTCAAAAAGAAATTGTCAAAGTGATGGGTCAACCGTGGCTTTAAGGGACCATAAAATGTCAGTCATAATTTTAATCAAGTATACCCTTCAACAATTTGTTCTTCGTCACAAGAAAACTTGGTATACCAGTTTCACTGTAGGCATTAGTATCCTTCTGTTAATATCTAACAATGCAAAATATTTGAAAGGTATGACAGTCTGTGGACAGATTGTTGAGTTGAACTGAGCAAAAAAGTTCTGGGGTAATTAGGAAAATTCCAAAGTGCCATACCACTGGATATGAACTTATGTTCTTACTTTTTTCAATTATCTTTGATTTCAATTACATGTTCAATGATGTGGAACACCTGTTTCAGTATATACTATAGATAAAATGTTATGAATGATAAACCATAAATTTTCCAATAAGGATGGAACCGAAGTTTGAAATGGCGATTTATTGCAACTTAGCGATAAGAATATAACAATTGTAACTTTAATTTTAGCAAAAGAAAAAACGTAACGTACAAAATCACATTCTGAATTGACGCTGACTTGGCATTTACTGTCTAAATTACCTTTATACTAGTACTCTTTGAAGCCATACATTCCCGGCAAGAACATATTTGTCAGTACCTATAAATCACATATTAAACTGAGTTGATCATTTCAAGCTTCCATACAAAGTACATTTCGGTGATTATTTGGACAGGTTCGTTGTTAGCAAACACAATCATCTCATCTTACAGGACACCTTAACAAGAGGGCGTACAATCGTATCACTGTACCTTCACCTTACACCAAGGTTTTGATTTGACAAGAAACATACATGTCCAACATCCTTGGTTAGAAGTCATCGTCTACGCACGTTGCGTGAATACCTGAAATCTCTGTATGGATTACATTCTATGACTGTAATGAGATCGACCTGCCATCTCATCTTAAATCTCATCTAGCTGAACCTTTTGTTTGATAAAACCGAGCAATCATTTCAAACTAAGAGTAAAGAAGCCATTCATTTAGGGTCGTTTATTTACTTTTGTTTATATCAATTGACAAAGTGGATGAAATATAAACGTTTTGAACATGTTTTAGAGAAACCCACTTATGTTAACTCTCTCAAGACCAGACGTCAAATGCCGTCTGCGCTCACTCTTGTGACCCCAAACAAGTTTCGTCTCATGATGCCTTGTACTTATGTTTATAGTAGCGCCTAATTTGTTTTGAATTGACTGTATATAGCATTAGGAAATAATGCTATTTCCCACCATGGAAGTACTACCTCGGATGGTATACAAAATCCATTCGTCTTAATTTGAAATTGCGGACATGTGGAACCCATGTGTATAACTGCAATAAAATGATTTAAAGTGCTAAATAGTACGCTACTTTGTAACACATTTACATGCAACACAATCTTTACAACAACCAGTAGCCTATCTCGACCGTCGAGCGTTCCCCAAAAGAAAATAAAAATATCAGACAGTGACGGGAGTAATGCGAATAATCTGTCTTCAATAAGAACCGATCCAAGAAAAATAAATTCAACAAAGGTCAAAGGAATCGATCAGGATTACAACTGACGATTTATGGTAAACTTCTGTCCAACATGACAGGTAACGTAAAACAAACCTGAAACTATGAACAAAAACGTACTAACATTCGGCGAGAAGAGAAACTATATAACACTAGGCTATAAGTAGCTAAGGCAGTCAGGCGACTTCTAAGCACAGTGGGAAACGGAAAGGTATAGTGATTAATGATTGCTTGGCTATGTTGGTGAATGCTCAAATGAAGACAGAGTTAGCCCTATTGACAGGTGGAACGAACAATATTATTCAAACATCTGATGAAAGCTTCAGTGGGAGATGGCTTATTGAAGGAATGCAGCAGACCTGAACAGTGAAGGTATGCATATACATGGACAGGGCGATCATTCTTCTTTAACTGCCAAAGATAAAACGACCTTTAATCTATGGTAGATGATTCTGACTGAAACCTGGAAATGGTCCAGTCTAAAGAGGCACTGAGTGAGAGGATTATGTTTAATAATACCTTAACGAAGATGGAGTCTCCCAGTCTGACTGCATGATCAGACATCTTCTCAACGACCAAGACATTTGATTCCCTATCAACAGTTAATTTCCAATTACAGAGTACTTTGTAATTCGTACACTATTTAGTATAAATTTAAAAGAAAATTAGTATTACAAGCCGACATCACAAAAACTCTTCAATAACGTCACCATAACAAAATGTGGCAAAATCGTCCGCACTAAGGGATATCCATGCCTGTTCGAGAAGGCGTTCAAGTAGATATAGGGATATTATCATTTATAACATACAAAGCTCTATGTTCGTGTGATCAAACTCGACTATAAAGGGAGAAAGCAGTTGCCCCAAGTGTATTTAAAAACATCTGCTAAATCTTACAAACATCCTCTTGCTTCGCTCACAAGTATCTTTCTTTATGTTTCTGTATAAAAACGGTTGAATACTGAAAGTAAATCAAGGAGTTATTCTGCATGAATTTAAAAAAGCAGTACCAAAAATATTGTCACATGATTGATAGGAGCCATTCCTGAATTAGGATGACGGGGTGCACTAATTCTCAGATGGGGGCTCCATTTCCCTTTAAGTGTTCTTACACGACTTAAAACATCGAAATAGTTGGTCAAATGGCTGAAAAACCTAAAATGACCCCTCCGGTAGTTTAACTTAAGTGCACATATTACGATACAATAACAGCCCTCATGAGATGTGAGAGTGGGGTTATGAAAAGGTTTTAGACACCTCGCTGCACAGGTGCATGCCCCTGTTATTTTGTTTAATTTATGTACAAAAAAGCTGGTTAGATATACAGTGATAAATGGTACATTTGAGCGATTCAGAAAAGAAGTTTTTATCCATTTTCCCCGATGGAGGAGGCTCCAAAATTTTAATCAAAACAATTCGTTTTTCTGAAATCGATCTTGATCGGCTAATTGCCTGGTTCCTTTATATACCCACAGCGTTAACTGCAATAAGGCACACAAAATACTCAGTTCTAGCAGATGTTATGAAAACAACCGTTTGATTTTTTTTTTTCAATTCTGTGGTAACAAAATGCAATGCACGCGGTACTTTTTAGCAGTACGAATATGAAATTCGAAGACATCAAAATTCCCCCTAGCGATGATCGTGTATTCAATAGGGAAATTCAGACCGGCATGAATACGATGGTTTTACAGTAATAGTGGCAGATTTTAGATTTTATGTTCAAAAACAGGCCGACGCGTGTAAAATGTTTCTCCTTACAGCAAAAGAATGAAATCACCTATGGTCTTGTTACTACTACGATGTAAGGTACTGCAATGAAATACCAACCGGCCGCAAAAATATACCGTACAACATTGTCATGTTATATCATACTATGACACAAGCGATGATAGGCCTACAGTACAGCAATGGTTGGGATTGTACGGTTAAGGTGAAAAGTCATGCTTTATAAGCAAAGGCCAAAAGCTGGAAATGTAATTGGAAAACAACAGACGAAACGTTGTTTGAAAGTAAGCAATGAGGTTATTATAGTAAAAACTTATGTTGCACAGGTTTTGTCAGAGGTCAAAGGTCCTTTGAGATTATCAGAGGGCAAATATCGAATTCTCGTGAAAAATGATATACTTCAGTTTTGCGAATAAGGACGTGTGCAGCCTTGTTTTAGTAAGTTTTTTGCTGTAGTTACTCTTCCCTTATAGCGCAAGTCATGTAAATTCAGTGGCGGTTAAAAGTGCTAAAAGTGTGAACTTTTCGCGGTCGCCAAACGGTTTGTTGACATTCGGCAAAGGTAAAAGCCTGAAAGATTATATGAGGTATAAGGAAACGCCAATTAACTGTACAGGTAAAACCATGTCAATCTTGCACCAAACTGTGAAGTTGGAAGGACCTTAAACAATGATTGGGGACTTCTTTACTATTGTCTGTGATTCAAGGTCGTATATAAATTAAATTCAGTAGACAAAGAACTGAGAAACTTAGAATTAAATACAAATAAATCATTGTGACTGAAATTTCAGAATATTTTCAACGGTTAGAGGTTCCGAGTTTGTTAATTTGCTACCAAATTGTCATAAAATTTTCATTATATACCGGTAGAAGATCACCACGTATAAACCATTCGACTGCATGCAATGTTGGAAAGGTTCCGGGATGGCTGGAGAACGTAAGTTCATGAAAATAAAAAAAATGCAAATTTCGAAAGGCCTACATATTACGATAATGGAAACAGCAGGAATTTATGTTTTTCTCAGAGTAATTTTAATATTCTGGTTGAAGTGTTTATTCCAGGCTAAGAACAAGGCCGTCAGGCTTCTATGGACCTTCTATGGCAAAGTAAAGACGCGGTGCTTTTAGTTAACCTCCTGCGGGCTATCTCCCACTGCAGGCAAAGACATAAAACTAGTAACTTCTCCCACATGGAGTTGAGATATACCGAAGACTATAGCAATTGGACTGTCATGCAGTAGCGCATACGAGAGCTGCCGTGAATGCCTTCAATAACGTTTGACCGTTGAACAACCAGCCTGGTTGGAAAACGTATGCAGGAGATATTTTATAGTTGCTGGAACCTTCAGCTACACTACGCATCTTCAACAGAATGGATACATGAGTTCCGTATGTTGCCTTTATATGACAACTTATTTTATTCCATTAAATAGCATAAATATTGCTCATCGATTGTTGATGAAATCTGCCAAAACGATATTATTTTATCCTGATTTGAGGCTTTTCGCCCTTTTCCAAGTACATTTCGTCTTAATGAGTTCGGATGTTATACACGAATATATTATATCTGAGTGACATTAATACTTCATTAACGGAGTTGAAGTGGAACTATGTAGACTCGTACATACAGGTTTGCTGTATCTCCGCAATTCGTCATCTCGTGTTAAGATATACCTTACGTTCCCTCTAAAGATATTAAAGCAACCAGCTCTTTTATAGAGAAATCCTCGACCATATTTGACAGATGAGGCTATCGATAATGGAGCCAAGTGATTCAGAATATAATCTACGAAGACAAACAAGATTGAAGAGATTACCTGTCCTGTCAACATTTGCCTGTCTAAATTATCCTCCCTTTTCCTCCAGAGAAAATAATCAAATCTCGGATACGAAAGCAGTGTCTGTAACTTACAGGCGAAGGAAAAAAAGAGAGACAGTGTAAAGTTAAAAACAATGGAAAAGGTTCGTAAAATATATACTAACACGAAAAAAAAACGTAGGATTTAGGACATAAGGGAAGTCTTGACCAAATGCTGGAAAATGCTTCTCGTCTAAAATATATCCTGCTTTTAGACATGAAATGCTTTGCCTTACACGTGTCTTGAAGACTCGTTACCCTACAATGAGAAGGACGGGGGTTACAAGTAAATACACGGTGGATTAGGAGTTTTGAGATTTTGTATCTTTTCTGCCTTATTGTAAAACATTTAAATCCACTCTACCCGAAAAAGCAAAGTTAAAAAAAAAAGCAGATAGTAGAGAAACGGGAATACAAATGAGAAACCTTAGTTTTGGGACAAGTCCTTTAAGATGTAAATTGATACACACAACAAGAATAATAAACATCACGTCGAGTACACTTTAAATATACAGGGACGAAAATATAAAACCATCCCTCATAGTAAAATCAAAATCAAATGAGACAATCAAGAGTTGTCAATTCTATGTCCGTTATGGATAAGTGCGACACTGTGCACCCATCTATTAACGTCAATTCACAGAATTTCATTCCAACAATATTGAAGTCTTCACTCTTAGATAATGTATACAATTTCAAGGTTACTCTAGCTTCCTTACAAAGGTACAAATCAAATCTTGACAGACACGCACGGTGGTTTAAATGCCCGAGATACGAATACTTCGGTAAACACGGACAAAATTAAACCAGGATCAAGAATTTTAAAGCCATCTTTGATTTCTGCGTTAAAATGATGTCAATATTTATACTGCGCGAGAAAAAAAGAGAGTAATTAAAGAAAGAAACTAGCGCGTTCTCCATGTAACAGTAAACTGTGTACATATTTGTTCTACGAGATATCCACCGAAGCCATGCATGGTACACGATCAGCATGGCTCTAAACTCTAAAATATGATCCGAACGATCGAATAGCAACCAGAGAAACAAAAACACTTTCTGCCCGTTGTAAATGGTTTAAAGTGAAGAGAAATTTAATTATAGCTTGCCTACCGAGAGGTGAGTGAAGGTACAGAATAAACTTGACGTTCTTTGTCCCTGGGGGTGTGTAACCGGAACGTTTCTAGTAAGCATAAATTCAAGGACCTTGCAACATGTTTCCAAATCAGGTCAAAAGAAAAAACATAAAGCCTAACATGAGTGACAACTTACCCTAAGTGGTAACGCCGACGGTTTATCTGCCATACAGGTTTATATTTCACATTTACAAGACTCAGAAAAATTTTAAAATTTACCAAAGTGACATTGCCTCAAGCAACCCAAATGACATGTATTTTCACTTTCTAGAATCAAGAAAAGAAAGCGCTTGGGTTGAAACCAGCCGCTATACACAGCATAGGCTACATGGAATATTAAACTACATACTGCCATGCCACCTTCGCATGTCAATAAGTAGTAACTACACACTTCGGAAAGGATTGCTGCCTACATGTTTCTATCCTGTAGAGTGGAGCAAACATTTTCGTGCAGATAACCCATAGATTTAAGTCGCAAACGTACGGTAATTAAAATGTGTGTAAGGAGATGTAGACTTATTACTTTTGTCTAAAATGAAGTATGTATATTGCGACACATTTTTCATTGAAAGGATTCAAGGAATCAATTTGCCTGTCACCGACAGGGTTGGAGGCAGCCTCAATGGACTGCCATGCATGCAGGCCAACATTTCCTATTTATATGCTAAAGGGATATGTTAAACTGTGTTACGGCGATGGTAATATTTAATTTTCTGTGCTAGAGGGCGAAGATTTTTCTAAGGGAGAGCCCCCATGCTTGGCTAGGGGTCTAGCTATACCCTATCAACAAACCTTATAGATCTGTGGGTTCCATGCTCATCTTTGTGTGCTACATAATATTTCAAAAAAAAGCTGAAGAAGATCTTCAACATCACACTGTGTTTAAGTAGTATACATGAAACTATTTACCAACGCATATAAAATCAAAATCGTAGAAATGAAGATTGTTCTTGTAGAACACACTTCTAGACAAGTAAGAGTAAACATCACTGAGTTTGCACAAGAATACCTTGACGTATAGCTTGACCTTGTCTGAACACTATATATCATTCTGATTCTATCTCAAAAACAGACGGTGCTAAGCCACCAAAAGAGATATAGATGTCGATATTTGTAAATGACACAGCCGAGTGATGTTTATTCCCTTCTGCAACATTCACTGAGATAAAGGCAAAATATAGAAGAACTACCGTATCTCAGTACACCCTCTCTTATTATGAGGAATGCCCCTGTGGCAACTCTCTCGTTCAGAAAATAATTGGTCATTTTGCCAGCGCGGCTGACTTGCGGACGTGTATTAGTCCTGTTCATAGAGCAGGATTTATCCTGCTCCAAGTTCCTGCATCAGCGACACTCTGTATGTAATACGTTAAAGTGTGTTGCCTGTAAATGGTACCCAATACCTGCTGCGCAGGTAACCAGTTGTTGAGTGTCAGTGTATATACAATAGGGCCGTTTCACCTGAACTTTACGGGGAGCGACAACATAAAAGTAAACAGTAGACATATCGTTGTATTTATTTTCTCACAAAATTTACATATATAAGAGCTCAAGGGATAAAATTTGAGGGACATTATTGCGGTAGGCATACAGTGCGATCTCTGGACCTTTTTATTTCAATTTTTGACACAACGTATGCCATGATAATCGATTTCTTGCCATATAAAGATGCCACTAGAGAGGCTGTAGAAATTTATAGGCGAGCCAACAAAGGTGCTCCCCTTTGAACCTCCGGTCATGCAGTAGGCTGTCGCTTCATTTTTCTCTTTCTTGAAAATCTTCATAAACCAAGTGTAAAGTTACTGGCAGACTGTAACAGGGAACGAGAAAGTGAACAGAAAGGCTGCTCTCTTCTGAAGAAACTTGGAAAGTACTTTGAAGGTATTGAGAAGACAGAATAGGCCTATAGCAAAATAAATGCATCAACATAAAGCTGAAGTACTTGTCATGTAACTGTCAACGTATTGTTCGTTGGTGGTTTCCTTCTTAAATCATTAAAGACCCATTGTCAAATAATGCCGCCCTCTCCAGTCCTTAGTCCGTATAGTCAGTAACGTGAACCTTTAGTATTTATGTAATCTAATGACGGTCTTTACATTACAAACAACATTTTGCAGGACCACTACAAACTTTGAGCCTTGTTTGGACGCAATTGTCCCACCCCCGTACCTTCATGCCTGTCTCTTTGGTCATTTTTGCCAAAACCACAACGCCTCCCAGGAGAATTTAGTGGGTCAGACCCGTCACGCACAGTAATACTTTCGTCACATCACTTAACAAAAAAAAAAAAAAAAAAAGAAGAATGCCGCACACCAACGAGAAGAAATAGGAATCTAGACATGGAGAACGTTCATGTCTACAGTATTTGCCAATGCATTGCGAATTGAACAAGAAGCTTCAAAGCTCTGCATGGGAAATATACGGTCAAGAATGTTCATCTTCGAAGAGACAAACATATACTTAACAATCTCTTCATAAAGTCTACCCAGAACGGGGAACCTTCCCAGCGAACCAAAGATGAGCATTTCCCTACTTAACCATACCACGGGGAGAGATTTAATTCATTGTGCGTATCATCTCGTGTGGATATTCTCACCAATAAACTCTTCATAAATCAGCCATCACATATGTAGCGTTATAGTAAACCTTGTGGAAATATGCCTTGCTATGTGCTCTGTGACGTCACGCATGCCAACCGAAGGCTCCCCGAGTCATTGCCAGTGCATTACACACAACAAAATGGCAAGATTTATGTTTCTTTCAGTTGACCCCGACACCAGAGATACCGCGGAACTGTCTCGATGGAATTGCATCGCATTTGTCACAAATGTTGTTATGGGATCAAAATGTCAAATGGGTATGACGTTCAAAGTTTTTGCACATTTAACTTCCAAGTCATCCACAAGTAACATTTTGTAAGTGTGTATTCTATATAAACTTTCTACATGCAACGACAGAGCATGGAATGTGAAACTGGCATTGCGTGCATAATTGTGTCCAATACAAGAAATACCGTCCAAAGGTAGACCTCCCTGCTGAAAGCTACCCCCAACCGTGCAATATCCACAAATAGTCAGAACACGCGCATAAACCTTGCCAAAACCTTTATCGTTCATATGATTAAAGTGACCATGCGATGTAAAATGCAAACCAGTGCGAAACGACATTTAACGTGCACGTAAATCATTCTGTACTCAGAAAGATACTATGCGGCCACATCAGTTCCTCGCTGCGACACAGCCATTTCTACTATAATCCATAACGTGCATCACTTGCTGTAATATATTCATTACGTGCTACCTTCAAGTATAAAATCATCGTAAAACGGATGAGCAAAATAAGGGGGTGCAGATCTGAAACAAGTCGTAGTCACCCTATCTAGAGGGACGTGCATGGTTATTTGTGGTCTTTTCACTCACCCCTCGATCGATGTCAAGGAGCATATTACACTGATTCTCGAATTTAAAGGCTTCGAGAGTATACAAACATTTTATTAGCACCGCTATCGCTATTGGTTGCTGGAGAAGTTCACTGACATCGTACAAAGTACGAAGTTTCGGCCGTGGCATATACTTGTCAGGAATATTTTCAGTATATATTCAGCTTCGCGTAAGGTATAAAGCAAGTGAATTATTCCTTTCAAATGTTTGATATCTCAATAAGATCAGTATTCAATGAAAATGCTTTGTTTTGGCTAAAGAGAAGCTAGTTTCCAGTTACAATTTTCATTGGATGTCATAATTCAAAACTTTGTGCATATTCGAATAGTTGAGCGTACTTATCCCTGATTGGCCATCCACGTTTATTGGTAGGGGAGTGAGTTCTTTCGTTTTTGCTCCATGACGTTGAGGGTAAGTGAAAAACAGCAGAATGCCTCACGACCCTGAGACAGGGTTACTCTGACTACTCTGAAACGTTCGATACAGGTACCAGTTATAACGTTTCAGGTTTTACGTTCATTATAAATATAGCAAGGTTTGATAGTCAGCACCATCAGTTGAACAGAAACACGGCTCTGAACAGAGTAGAGTACCTTTATATGGATAAAGGTACTCTAAACAGAAGGTACAATATATAGGCGCTCTCTGTTCTTTTTTTGTAACCTTAATAACACATTTAATTACCTTGAACATTCGTTCCACTTACCAGACAAGATAATATGAGTCATCCTCTCAAGTTGAACTGATTCGTCATGCAGTCGTAAACGACGGTCAAATCTGAAGAAAGAAAACGTAAGCTAAGTAAAGATACGGAAAGCGTTTGGGCTAAGCTAAATCACTTGTAACTTTCCAGAAATGATGAAAAACAATAATTCCGCCAAAAACAGGTGGGTACCGGAAAAAAGGTGGATACCGGAAATTTCGTTCAAAATTAGCTAAAAGTTTCTTTCTATAAAGCCCTGAGTGCGTTAGTGGCACAGAAAGTTTCATACATTTTAAAAGCGTGATTTAATGTACGTTATTATAATGGTTGCTAATTCAAATCAAGGTGGTTAGATAACTCTATTTTCAAGGAAAAAGCAATTCAGTTCTTTGTAGCCCATAGACAGAAAGATGGTTTCTCCTCCAAAGTTTCAAATTTTCATATAAAGTAACATTTGTAAAGGTATAATACTTGGAAGAAGATAAACCTATCTCGAGATTTTTTACTGGTAAGCCTTACTGGTGTCAAAATTATGAAAGCTACTTTATGTGTAAGGCATATTGATGCAATATTAACAACATATGACCCTTTAAAGATCGACTTTCCAGTGTTAGGATGGTCACCAGGGGTGGCGCCAGGATTTCCCCGACAGGGGGGCCGAGCTCCCCGACGGGCGGGGGGCCAGCAACCCAAAGTCTCAACGAAGGAAATAAAGTGTCGAAACGATGTTTGAAGGAAAATTTTGGGGCGCGAAGCGCGCCGAAAATTTTGGGCTCTTTTTGGAGAAAATTTGAAAAAATTGCCGGCATTTTCCATGGAAAATTTGAAAAAATGGGGCTTTGAAGAAGAAAATTGGAAAATTTGGGGTTTTTATTGAAGAATTTGCCCTAATTTAGACCAAAATTAAGTAAATCGTCGGGGCAACTGGGCGTTGTCGGGGACTACATATTTTATCGTATACATAACAGCTCCCCGAACGGAACCGAAAAATTTCCCCGATGGGGGGGGGCAGCCTTCCCCGACGGGGGGCCATGGCCCCCCTGGCCCCCCGCTGGCGCCACCCTTGATGGTCACGTGATCATTTCATACCAACGGTGGTCCTACGTCTTACTTCGAAAAGAAACCTCGGGAACAGAATTCAGAAGATCAGAAAAGAGCTTGGTTCAAAACACATGAATCGAGCAACCTTTACTGTTATGTAACAGCAGAACAGCAGCATATAACTCTGTGTTGGAACGTAAAAGACAACTAGCTACGTATACAAGCAAAGCATGAGTGCATCCAGCGTCACAAAAAGTGTTCCAAACATGTATATTACTAACGACCGTTGTCATCTCACACTGCTTTTCAAGACTTGGTCACATTCTTGGCTATATGCTTACAAAGAATTCATACATCTCCGTTTATTCCGGTTTACGACATGCACTTCCACAGCACCTTTTTAAAAAGTTCCATTAAGACATTACCGTTTTCATACTTTGCGACTAACACTACTCCTATGGAATAAGTGTAATTTGTTTCAGTGCATTTCAAGCCAGTAAATAAAAAAGACACACTGTTACCTTGAGGTTTTACATTTGGGAGTGCAATTCACTGTTACCTAATACAAAATCTTTCATATAATACACGTCAAGTGACCTGTCATTGAAATTTTCTGAAAACTTCGTGTGCCCCAAGAATACGTCGACCTAGAGTCTTCAAGCAATTTTGTCCAAAATCTCGATAAATTCATCTCTACAGTTTTTGCATGGAGTTGCTGAGTGCCTGCACTATATGTCAATTACACTTGCCGTTGTCTATAAGCAGTATCGTAATATTTCAACCAAAAGTAATTTCTTTAAAACAAAGATTACCAGGCTCTTTAACCCCTGAAGCTCTTGTTTTTTTAACAGGGAGGCCACAAGGCTAAATCTGAATAGAAATCATTCTTGATCGGCAGGGAAGTAATAGCATAATGACTCAAAAAATATTAAAAAGGTAACGATGCACACACACCTGAACGCACCAGATTAACTGACAAAAATGCAACAGGCCAATGACCGAGCGTTTATCTGAGAAACAGAACAAATTCGTCATTCTGGATGACATCACTACCCGAGGAGATATTTCTGATTTGAATATCAACGGTTGAAGAAAACCGACATGTTTCGCTCTGGATTGAACGACGTTCTCAATTGACGTTCACTCAGAGTCGGGAAACTAACAGAGAACGATGAGTTTGAAGAAGCAGCAAATTCCTGCTGAAGACCTACTTTTTTACAGTATGTTGCTTCCAGTAACGGATAAAAGTGAATGTGCTGGCAGGCACTGGAAGTAGAATGGGTGCACATTGCGCAGAGTGAAGGAATTAAGAGGGGGTGAAGTCGAGAAGTTTCAAAGCGAATGACTTGGTCGCACTTCGCCACACCGTCGAGGGTGTTCAACATCTTTGCCGTCAAGCGCTATTCGCGCATACCGTTGACCCATAGCTATCACAGAGTTATTTTAAATATACTGATAGAAAGGTCACATCTTTTTCAGGAGGTCCGAGTCCTTCAAACCATTCTCCATTCCAAGTCCGTTCTCGAGTTATACGAGACGAGCATGAAGTTCTAGAAACATGAAATATTTCATTACGTCCACTCAATATGAACTGACAACAATTAAAACAATTGCTGAATTCGTCATTTGGTCTAAAGAGTATCTAACCTTACGTATAAACGTACGGAGGGATCTTAATTCTCGTTAAAGAGCTTTCTCTTCCTCGTGTTCTACTTTAAAAGCATGTCCAGATGACAACGTCATGCAAGGTTCACTCATCTAACCTTTTTGTCTACGTAGCAGCCTGTACGCATGTCCCTTGTTTAATGATATTCCTTTTCGTTCATTTGGGGAGCTTTAAAGAGAGGCTGAGCAAACCTAGTCCGCTCGGCGGGCGCAAACTTGTAGAATAGTGAAGGCAACTTTTACGACGGGTAAATCGCCGGTTCGAAAGCAGTGAGTACAACTGATTTGTAACTAAAGGAAGCCCCGTCGTGACATGGGTTGCCAGTCGTCTATTAAAAAGGCTTTATTAAGTTGACAGGTGCAACATAGTCGGAAAACAAGGTAAGAACTCTCCAGTGGTTAGACGGGGGTAAAGTTCTTCAGACAAAATCAGATTAAATCTTTAATGATCCCTAGGACCCCGTCAATACGAAAATACTCAAGTAACAAGGATGGTAAGGCCCATTGCATAACCAATTGACTGCACCGGTATCTGCCATTTTCTTGTCAATGTTCTGTACACATTTCAGTTACAATGGTCGTAATCACATTACTATTCACATTACCTTGTAAACCCCGGAGTTCAACAATATTTGTGCTTAATATGGGAGCGCAGGCAGACTATATCCAGCATTTCTTATCAGTTTTAAATATTCAACAAAAATGTTTGCACAGATACTATAAATTTTCACAAAAGAAATCCTCGCTTTACTCTAATTGCTAGTGATGATGACCGCCGCATTCATCTGTTCATATCGTCTTTTTGGCCGTTCACACTTCACTGTAGAACACCATACGCCCGCGGGGTCTAATTCCTAAATACATAATTGATCCGTGATTAGACGCCCTGCAGGCCTGACGGAGTTACGATATAGCAGCCGGTGAGGACTATGGACTTTGGTCATCTTTTTTGTTCTCACTAATGTTGAAAGTTCCCCTGGTGGTATAGACATTTTGTCCACACACCCAGGGGCGTAGCCTGAGGAAAAAGGTGGCAGTTGTCCTCCCTGAAATTTCCAAAACGTAAATGAGAGTTGGTCTACTTCAGAGAAAACATACTGAAATTCTGAAAATTTCGCTCTCCTTATTTTGATTTTAAGGCTCTATTAGGACCTGGGACACCGCATATAAGGGTTCCTTTTTTCCAAAATTTTCCCGGCGAGGTCCCCGCCATGCACGCGCCCTCATATACGAGGGTTACTCTTCCTGAAGAATGGGCCCACTTCCTCCTACATGATACACATCTTGAATACAGCTGCATATAGGCAGGCTAAGATCTATTATTTCTCATACCGTGCCACAGCAAGCTGCTATGAAATTGCCTATATGGATACCTCTACTTACATGTTTAACTCAATGAGCTTGTAAAGTAACTTTTAATTTTAATTTAATCTACCCTTTCTTCTTGAAATCTAAATTTGTTTCTAAAGCATAAAATCTAAAAAAGACAATGTTTAGATACAACTTACTAGGTCTAAAATGTGCCATTTCCTACAATGTGGGAAGCATTTCGACCAATATATCTTGCTACGCATCAACCGATGGAAACTCCACAGCAGCGTATTTAGAGGGACCAGCTCGCACGGGGTACGAGCCTTGTAGGGCTGTCATGCCACAACAGAAAATTCAGTAAATGGTAGAACTTCTAATCATGCGATCAGATCAATGATTTAAAAATACTATTGTGAATCTAGAAAAAAAAAATTTTCAAAGAGGAGGGATATCACCCCTCCCCTTGGGAACATTTCCTTCAATTACACCTGACCAAAAAAAAAAAAAAAAAGATAGAATGCAAAAAGGCATTGAGGTTTCGATGATTTATGTTTTAGTCCAAATAATGCCATGTTTATCCCATTTCTTTCAGTCACTGTTTATCACTGTTTAAATGCCATCTTATTGGAAAAATAGTTTTATGTTCATATCTAAACTTGGGAGTTCTTGGGATATTTTGCATTTTGACCTCTGGTGACCCAAAATGACCATCTCGGGAGTTCTTGGGATATTTTACTTTTTGACCTGTGGTGACCTAGATAAAGATCTAAGGAAACTTTCCTTTTTGACCTTTAGTGACGGAAGATAAGGATCTTCGGAATTCTTGGGAAATTTTAATTTTTTATCTCTGGTGACCCTAGATGACCTTTGACCTCTACTACAAAACAATAGAATTCTTCCTCGCAAAATCTACCTACTAAGTATGAAGTTTATCCAAGCTACCTACCTCAAGATATCGTGTAAAAAGGTTTTCGGAGTTTGACCCCCAGTGACCGCAGATGACCTTTGACCTCCATCAATAACGATAGGATATTACCTCTTACCATAAGGCATCTACATACTACGTAGGAAATTTCTCCAAGCTTCTTACCTTGAGATATCGTGTAAACAAAGTTTTCAAAGTTTGATTCCCGGTGACCCTAGATCAGGGGTCTCCAAACTTGTTTACTTGGTGGCCCAAACTTTCTACCTGAGAAGTCTGAGAAGTATGAGAGCTGTCGGAATTTCCCTTCTTGAGATATCGTATTAACGAGGTAAGTGTCACAAACACACACATACACTCACACCCATACATATACACAGACCATGATGACCGATGATGAGTTTCTCTTTCATCGAAACTAAAAACAGTACATACTGAGGATTCCTAAACATATAATCAGTTGAACGCTTTGTCAACCTTTTCCAAAGACAACACTATTTTGCATCTAAGCCACCTCACATGGACAATTATTTCTCAGAGAATACAAGCGTCGTTCCGTCCTCTCAGGCAGCACTTCTTGCCTAACGCCCAGCCAAAAATAGGAACAAACCACTAAGTAACAGGTTTCTAAAGATATCATAGCTTAAAAGCTTTGCCAAAGATAGTACCAGTTTGCATCTAAACCAGGCCTTTCACGTCACTCCCTACCCTTAGCATCCTCCCTCAGGATGGCACCCACAGGTGGAAAAGAAAGGGTCCGCCAGGGTGTCAACCATCTATAGGGATGCCACTTTGTACTCCGCTTAGTTTCATGAATTGCCCCCCTACAGATTTCGCCCAGGCTACGGCCCTGACAACGGCCTAGTCATTCATTCGTACCACCTTATAACTATAGGTGCAGTGTGGTAGATTATTACACCAAAAAGTTTACTTTTTTCAACTGCCACACTGCTTCCAAAATAACAATTTCTGAGCAAAGTGCATCAGAACTAACTTAACTTTTTGGCAATACATCTTTTCCAACTAGAAGTTCAAAGAGTCGCCTTGTATGGATTCCACCAAAGTTAACCAGAAAGCCAAAAGGCTTCGTGATTCCTTGCCGAAAGGGGGGGGTGCTTTGTTACACTGAGGTTCATGCATCAAATTTATACTTCTCTACTTCATCATTTTTTATGATGTGGTCACAGTTTTACCCCTGCTCACATCAGCTCATGCCACATGACCTTTGAACCAAAACTTGAATAACCCAAAAAATGAAAAAAAAAAGGTTTTTGGACTTCGACCTCTGGTGACCTTGAATGACCTTTGACCTCTGCCAAAAACAATAGGGTTCTCCCCCTTGACATGACAAATCTACATACCAACTATGAAAAGTGTCGGTCATTCCTACTTCAAAATATCACGATTACAAGGTTTCTAGACTTTGACCTCAGGTGACCTCAAATGACCTTTGACCTCTGCCAAAAACAATAGGGTTTTTTTCTCTTGACATGAAAAATCCATATACCCACCTATGAAAACTGTCTGCCATCCCTATCTCAAGATATCACGATTACAAGGTTTTTGGACTTTGACCTCTGGTGACCGTGAATAACCTTTGACCTCTGCCAGAAACAATAGGGTACTCCCCTTGACATGACAAATCTACATACCAACTGTGAAAAGTATCGGCCATTCCTACCTCGAGATATCACGATTACAAGGTTTTTGGACTTTGACCTCTGGTGACCTCGAATGACCTTTGACCTCTGCCAAAAAACAATAGGGTTCTTCCTCTCAACATGACAAACCTACATACTAACTATGAAAAGTATCGGTCATTCCTATCTTGAGATATCGCGATTACAACGAGTGTCACAAACACACATACACACACACACGCACCCACACACACACACACACACACGACATCACCATCGCATAGATTCCTTGCCTGCCTTCGGCAAGGAATCAAAAAGGTGGGGATTTGACTCTTGAGAAAACATGATGTCACTGCAGAGTGTCATGGACTAAAGAAAGATTCAAACGAGTTCAGGGAGACTGGCGTACCGATAATATTGACAATTTGTTTTTGCTTGGAAGTAAAAAGGGGGTGGGGTGGGACAATTTCATCTTTCACTTGGAAGTCACAAGGGAGAATTTAATCCCCTTGCTTCGTATAAACGTGGGGAACAATTTCCACCTACTTCCCCTTTCTCGATCTTGGCGGAACCCTGACTTGAAATATCGGAATACATCTACTACTGCACTGAAGCTTGTCAGTAAAGTCGTCTAACCATGGAAGTACCTCCGAAGTGCTTTCATGGTCTAACGTGCACAATATAATAAACAGAGAATACAGGAGTTGTCATCGAGTTGTCAATGGCGGCTCTCTTGTATATATTCTGTCGCCGACAACTACTACGATCTCCGCTGCAAAGCACGACGAAACATTTGCAACTTCTCCCTAGAGTGACGGCAAATTTGTAAGTTTGGTATCAAAGAGCAATCAAAGCAAAAAAAAACAAAGTTTACCGCGTAGGTGTGGTAAGTGATCAACATCGAACAATGTCACGTACATGAGGGGACCTTTGCAGGCTTATCACTAAGACGCAGGAAATTCACTTTAGGAACATGACGGCACGTAATTGTTTTCAATTGGTCCATGGGGAGTGATTGCATGTTTGTCATGTCTATGTATTATCACCATAGAATTAAAAGTAAGGCTATGATTATCACACATAAGACATGGAAAAATAGTGGAACTATAAACGTAGAAAACACATGGCAGTACAACTGTAATATAGTAAGGCCCACCATAGGTATACGATAACACGGTTAAGCAACATCTTCTTTGGAAAAAAGGTCTCTGACCACTGCGTGGGCACAAGGGGACTCAGTACGAAGCTCCCTATATCATGCCCGAACTCTGAACCAATCCAGTTTTGCCTCCCAAAAAGAAGAAGACTATTTTGACATCTGAGTCTCAGTGCAAGTGTTCAACCCCTATAAAAGCTGGAGGGGGACCGGCTCGTCAAAATACGTAAGCCCAAGTCACTCGTGCAAAATTTTGCACCCTGAACGAAATGAAAGTATATGTAGCCTACGTACTCTCTAGTATTCTACTAGCTCTTTGCTTCAGTCACGCAGGACTGCCGAGTTAGTTAAGGTTATCTAAAACCTTTTTTTCGTTCCATGGGTTAGTGTATGCCACGAACAGACTGTTGAGACTCTTTCCCTACAACCCTCCAGGACAACGCATCGCTGGAGCGCGAGCTGAGGTGCACCACTTTTGTACACTACACACTTTTCCATACAAAGCATGCACACGGGTTTTCATGTTTAGATGCCCCCTCAATATGATTTCCAGCAAAATTGGGGTGCAGTTGTCGGTGGTGTGTCATTTCATGTTAATGTATTACGTAGCATATGAATACATGGCATTTTGAGGCACTTCCTTTGTTCACTGATGGGATTTCTAGTAATCGATAGCGCCCGCAGCTAGAGGCCTACATTATTGTGCGAAAATCGGAGGATGTTCAGAGTACTTTACGGAAAAGAATTTGTAACTGGAGAATAACGGCGTAGAGTTGTTGCAGAAGCAAAATTAACAAAATTTAGTTGTCACTTAAATTTCATGCCATCATCTCCCTGTTGAACACCTTCTCATATTTCAAAGTTTTCGTAGAGAATTACTGTATACGGACTCCAAAACTTGCTGCACAGGCACTACGCCAACAGCCAAGAGCGAACCGACAAATTGAACCGCTTTTTGACAGGTACGTCGATTCGATAGAATAAAATTGATACGTGATACTCGGTCTGTTTTGGAAGCAGAAGGGCTGAAGATGAGCGAACCCTGAACGGTTTGACAGTGACAGATGAGTCATTCTGTACATGAAACATAGCTACACACTTAATGTGTCCAAAAATTGAAATTGAGGCCATTAGCCGATGCTCGCTCGAAATTAGTGTTCGGATAAAACTCCTTGAAAGACTTGACATCATGAAGGTTCTGGAAGAAACCAAACTCGATAAGACTTGCTGCATACATACGATCGTTTGCATGTGTCCTTAATGGTGTATTTTCAAGCGGTCCGGTTGTTACAACACGACCTTATGCCAGGCGTACGACTAAATATGCCAGGCGTACGACTAAATGCATTATCTATGATAATGAAAGGAAGATTTATATATACAGATTTGGCCGATATCACATGCAAGAAAAAACTACTTCATTAAGAATTAACAACCCACTAAAATGACAGATAAATGGGTAAAACTGCAAGCTTCCTGAAGTAATCAAGTACCTATTTGTGCTCATACTCAGGTACATTTCTCTGTACTCATGCATACTGGTACGCCTGGCTCTGTACTCGTAACTTGGTGGACCGATTATCGATATTCAATATCGATACCGGTCGCTATTCCCCATTTCCGTCCTGTTTTGGTATCAGTAAAAATTATAATATATATATATAATATATATATATATATATATATATATATATATTATATATATAATATATATATATATATATATATATATATATATTATATATATATATACTTCATGTTTTACCATTCTTTTTGTGTATTCCTTTTATATTTTTACTGGACTGGAGCTTCTTCTCACAGTCTGTATATATATTTCTCGTCCTATACTTCATAAAAGTCTCGATAGTGTACCACATGAATACTACACTTATTGCCTATAATAGCCCATCGTTCAGTTTACAGTTTGCTCATTTGCGAAATATCGGTGTCGGTAATATCGTATAAACATTATAATGAAAATCAAATACCGGTAATGCTCTCGCACTCAGGACGTTACTCGTACTCATAATCAAGCTGCAGGAGTCTGTAATACATACTCGTATACTGTGAATGCAGAAATCTCTAAAATATGACAGTAATAATTTTTTGTGATTCTTCACTGCATTTTTGCTACTCCGATAAATCATAATGAGAATGCTACGTGTTCAGTATACAGTTCGATACAAAGCAGGACTAGTGTACTCTTATAGGTATTACTTCCATGCAATTGTAAGACTGAAGTTCACCACATGAAAATGCATTTACGAAACACACCATCCTTGAAAATTGGAGCTGGGTTTTCTATCTTTGGTCTCTGATGGCCAGAAAAATAGTGTTTTTCTTTGGCATATCGTGCAGCTTAAGTGATTTCTTAGGAGGACTGTGCCTAGTTTTTTTTATCCCAGCCTTCTCTCGCCCACAAAGTGTAATAAAGTACGGCAAGATTGTATTCATACCCATAACTGCTATTTGAATTAAAAGCTGTCTATACGTAGGCGTAGGAAGCTTTTCAAAACTGGGGGGGGGGGGGGCAGGGGGCAGAACCTTTCGGATCGCAACATTTTGCACAAACTTTAAGGAAAATTACTGCAATTTTTTGACATTTCTTACAGAAGAGACAAACAAGGGGTTTTGCTCTTGGATCTGAGGGTGGGGGTGGGGGTGGGGGTGGAAGCATACTTCATCCCCCCACATTTTTGACTGGGGGGCTTAGCCCCCCCCCTAGCCCCTGCGCTTCCTACGCACTTGTGTCTACAGAATCATAAAATCAATGAACACATCGCGAGGACAGCTCCACGAGATGAATAAAATTGTTGTACAGTAGGTATTAAATATATAATGATAAAGAAAGAAACTCTTGCATCTTGTCATACAAACATTTCAAGCTGTGTGGGTGATCAGACAAGAGCTACAAAGGAACCTTTACAAACCAGTGAATAAACCATAGAGTTACCTCCCTGATTTCCATGGTAACTCAATGATTGGAAAATGAAGAACAGAAAATACCTAGTAGTTCACACATTCATTCTTTTCACTTCTTAACTCACATAATATTAGCCACCCATTCATTTTTAAATATATTTGAGATAATTATAGAATAACTACTGAACAATGTAAGTTACGCATCATTGTTTGAGCTGTGGGGGTGGGATCTGGGGCTTGACCCAAACAAGAACCCCTTCTCAGGACTTTCTATTTTTCTATTTTCTGTAATGTTGTTTAAACACACCAATATAAAGGTGGCGAAGTAGTCTATTATATTCTACACAAACTCTGCAAATAAAATTGTTGTACAGTACGTATGAAATATATAATGATAAAGAAACTCTTGCATCTTGTCATACAAACATTTCAAGCTCTGTGGGTGATCAGACAAGAGCTACAAAGGAACCTTTACAAACCAGTGAATAAACCATAGAGTTACCTCCCTGATTTCCATGGTAACTCAATGATTGGAAAATGAAGAATAGAAAATACCTAGTAGTTCACACATTCATTCTTTTCACTTCTTAACTCACATAATATTAGCCACCCATTCATTTTTAAATATATTTGAGATAATTATAGAATAACTACTGAACAATGTAAGTTACGCATCATTGTTTGAGCTGTGGGGGTGGGATCTGGGGCTTGACCCAAACAAGAACCCCTTCTCAGGACTTTCTATTTTTCTATTTTCTGTAATGTTGTTTAAACACACCAATATAAAGGTGGCGAAGTAGTCTATTATATTCTACACAAACTCTGCAAATAAAATTGTTGTACAGTACGTATGAAATATATAATGATAAAGAAAGAAACTCTTGCATCTTGTCATACAAACATTTCAAGCTCTGTGGGTGATCAGACAAGAGCTACAAAGGAACCTTTACAAACCAGTGAATAAACCATAGAGTTACCTCCCTGATTTCCATGGTAACTCAATGATTGGAAAATGAAGAATAGAAAATACCTAGTAGTTCACACATTCATTCTTTTCACTTCTTAACTCACATAATATTAGCCACCCATTCATTTTTAAATATATTTGAGATAATTATAGAATAACTACTGAACAATGTAAGTTACGCATCATTGTTTGAGCTGTGGGGGTGGGATCTGGGGCTTGACCCAAACAAGAACCCCTTCTCAGGACTTTCTATTTTTCTATTTTCTGTAATGTTGTTTAAACACACCAATATAAAGGTGGCGAAGTAGTCTATTATATTCTACACAAACTCTGCAAAGGTCTGCCTTCCAAACGCACAATTCGAAAAATGCTTAAAGGGAAAATGCAGTCACCCCAATCAGAATTAGTACGGTATACCCCGTCATCCTAATTCATGATTTTTTTGGGGGGGGCATGTGACAATATTTTAGTTACTGAATTGTCATGGAGAATAATTTCTTGCCTTACCGTACCTTTTGTTTGTAATGGTTATGTTGAAAATCATCAATTCACAGGTACTTGTAAGGCAAATAAGAGATGATCTGCAAGAGTTTGCTGATTTTTCAAAGCAATTTTAGGGCGACTGCCTATTGCCTTCAAATGGAAGGCGGGTATAGGCTACCTTACATCTACAGCTTTAAAGTATACATCTCCCAGGTTAAAATCAGAAAATTTCTGGTCCAACACGCGTCTTTACAGTTTATACCGTTACAGAGATTAAATGCTGAAATTTATTAACTTTATACAACGAGACATTGGGCAATTTAAGTTGTGATTTAGTACCACCCACGCTAA
This sequence comes from Holothuria leucospilota, assembly GCA_029531755.1. Classification (NCBI taxonomy): domain Eukaryota; kingdom Metazoa; phylum Echinodermata; class Holothuroidea; order Aspidochirotida; family Holothuriidae; genus Holothuria; species Holothuria leucospilota. Next base: position 41,958,759 of record CM055975.1, read on the forward strand.
ATACTTTTTGTAGAATTAAAATACCCACGAGATCGTGAAAAATGAGCCATTTCTTGCAAAGCTTGTTGTTGAAAAGAAGGCTCATAAACATATGGAACGGGGGTGTAGTGGGCTGAAGCTGAACACTTTTGCGAAACCTGAATGCACGTGTGCACAAAAATAGCCTTTATTTTGCCTTAAGATGGCAAATATTCTCCCCTCCTCGTAGCTATGAGTTGGCTGAAATAGAACTTTTAGGGGTCAGTGCTCTCAAGTACTGATACATCTTAATGAGGGGAAGTTCTTCCTCATTTCTAACGTTGTATGTATAATACAGAACGGGACCAGTTTATTTCACAAATACGTCATCCTACCTTCATGCTGATAAAATTCGACGAGTTTACTAAACCCCTGTGCTTTCCCTGTGACAGTGGCATCCTTATATCATGCTTTATGGTATATACAATACAGCCTCATAGAGTGCATCGATCACCCTATTCGGAATTCTTCACTTTGAAAGTGTAATGGTAAGTCAAGGGTGCTTCTTTTAAACCCGTTGTGATGGTTTCTCAAACATCGATGCAAGTTCTTCCTTCTACAAATGTTCTATGTATGCATTAGCTTTCATCTGCTGCTATATCGATCGGGTTCAAACACATACACAAACCTCCATGACAGTAAAACGAGGAAAACTTCCATGTTACCTGATTACGACTACAGTATACCTCCTTTTGTGTACGTACCAAACGTTTAGAAGAGCAAAACATGACGAAAGTATTAAAACTTGTTTCAAGAGACTGTTCTCGATTTCTTTCGCATCACTTGTTTGCAGCTGTAATATTTCTATTAGTTGTCGTATTTTATCCCTAAAACAGTATTAACAAGTTCAAACTTTGAGATAAGTACAGATAATTTGCTCTCCTGTTTTGACACCTTTGGTGGTACGGTCCGACCTACCCTTGTGTAGATAGGGTCGTAACCCTTTCAAACCTACCACGTCCGTTTTCATTACGCGGAACGTACGTTACGCTAGTTGTTAAAACAGAAAGGAATGCATAAAAAAATTGAAAGGGACAAACTGATCGAAACTAAAAGAGGACAAGACTAAAATGCAGTTTGCACTTTACATTAGTCGTGAACTTTGTTTTGAGATGACTGAATAGCATGGTGGGTTGGAACCTTGCGCACCTATGCAGGAAGAGGAACAAAAGTTGTATAAATAATGTAAACTCCTTTTTAATTTGATATTCTCAACTCTTTCCTGTTTATTTCTCTACTTATTTCTGGTGATCAGCATAATGTAGCTGATACAATGTCCCGTTTTTGAAGGTACCTTCAAGCGACTTCGAATCATGAGAGTGACGTAATGTTGAGCAAACTTTGCTAAGAAACTGTCGACGAACTCCCCATTCGCCATTAGGAATGATGAAGTGATTCAAGAACAAAAATCAATGTGATTTTTAGGCAAACGCGTCAGAAATTCTTATCTTGACTTAAGAATCTGGATTTTATCCCTCGCTGGTTTGGTTGTGTTCGTTTTTAAGCAGATAATGATAAAAAACAACACATGAGAAATTTATCACGAAGGTCATAGTTTTGTCTATTTTCGTTTCGTTATGACTGGAAATTAAACACCGTTCGTGTAGGCTTGTGAAATTCTCCGTATCATTACGTTACGACGGTGAGCTGGTACGCAACATGTACTCGCAACATAATGCATCACAAGATACTATAGTTATGGATCACAGCCATTTGTAACTGTTGCTTATATAAATGCTCTTTTGAAAGCTTAACTGCATTAAGGTTTATGTAAATGAGGGAGGTGTAAGTAATCTAATCCAATCTTCTTCCCAACCATTTTTTGTTAATGTGTTTCTATTGTGTTGTAAATTGTGTGTTGTAATTGCCTGTTTGCATGTAAGTTAGGGGAAAAAATAATTAATAAGTATTAATACTTCCTTTTTCTCCTTTTCCATGCAATGATGTTGATCAACTGTCTTAAACTATTCAAATATTCACGTCATTATTTGTTCATTGCTGGAATAAATAAATTGAATTGAATGTAAATTAGAACTAAACAAACTTGCTTTTGAAATTTTAATATAGTGTTTTATGGTTATAACTGTCCTATATTTGACCTGCTTGTAAGACAATAGAACTAAACCCAAACGTAGTTAAAAAAAAACTACAAGATAATTCACTTATTTCTAACAATCTTAGCTGATTAGTTAGTAACAGGCATGCAGCGTAGACTGCACAGCTGGCAGCGTGATCTTCTCCTGAATAACTGGGACACTTTTGTGCGGTACCTCCAAAAACTGCGTGCAATCATACACACGGCAAAGCAACTAGAATCAGAATCATTCACTTTCAAAAATGCTCGTGAAAAGTTCTCCTAAATAAACAACATGTAGCAATGCCCATGCTTTTATTAGTGGAGAAAGGGATGCGTGAGCAAGCTATATACTCCTGCGCATGGCATGCGTTGCGGTTATAACAACAAATAAGGTTTCGGACGGTTAATGAGCTATTGTATAAAGAAATGTGATGAGAGTTATCATGGAGCTAATACCCTTTGGAGGTCCATGGTATAATCATGATAAAGTTCCTACGATTACTATACTGTAACTTTCTACGCGATGAAGTCATCGCCCAATATGTCTGAGAATCCTCTCTCAACAAGTAGGCATAAATTCATCAACCTATTTCTCCTAGGATTATCAAAGTTCGGGGATCTCACTCTCTCTAGAGTAAAATGCAGCCATGCATGTGCAAATTAAGGGAGAAAATCAATTACGAGCAGCGATTTTCACATTAATACTATGATATTTTGAGATGGAAGAAGTGATCTAATTATTCATGTTTACCCGTGAGGGGGTTGACATTTTGAGGAAAGACATCGTTGCTCGATGGGTAATCCTCAGGGGATTGAGAGCTAGCCAACCGCAACAGCCCTGGAGATGAATAAATTATTGAGAGGAAAATTTATGTTTGGTCTTGATATGTTCTTCGATTTTCAATTTCAGCTTCCTGGGGCAAAAAACACAAATGGAACAACATTATTCTATGGACCTTACATTTTATGGCAGAGAAGAAGGTTTAGTGTTAGAAAAACAACAAAAATACAGAAGTACAGTGTATCATAAAATTTGTCAGGCTTATACGGATTTCGTATTCCAGTGAAGCTTTCTACAAGTCTCGTTTTATAATAAACGGTAGGTTTCGGCTTCTTGCTTAGGTTAGTCTACTCACAGACCTATAATGAAAACTACTTTTTATTCGGTGAAAGGTGTAAGCAGAAAACGACGCTACGTAATAAAATTATGCCACTTCACTGTTGTTAAGTTTATCAAACCGGGAGGAAACTAAACGAAACAGCACACCAAATCTAGCTTCATCTATCTATCTATCTATATATATATATATATATATATATATATATATATATATATATATATATATATATATATATATATATATATATATATATATATATATATATATACATACATACATACATACATATATACTGGGATGACTACGTCATTTGCCCTTGACCTCACAAATTCGGCACTTGTCTCACTGTATCCACATGCCACATATAGCCTAGATGGAGATATGAAAAATAATTTCACACTAGTGAGCTACCGCTGAGGCACTACTCCCTACTGCGACTCCAGTGAGCTGAACCATAGAGCTACCTATGCTAGCTCCCTGGCCTAAACCGTAATAGCTCCATGCCTAAAATGGTGGAGCAGTGAGCCAAACTTTACACAGCGCACAACTTTGAATTGCACTCTGATGTTTGGTGAAACCAGGGAGTTGCTCAGCGAACTCCCCAGTGAAACCTACACCTTAAAGCGTCTCGTCTTAACTCGTGCATAGTTCCGAGGCAACTATTTATGAGAGGGCCAGCCGATTGTTTTGATAGGACTTCACCTCGTCAGGTCATGACAATTTACGATAGATCACGAATTGTTTGCATTCAGAAAGAAAGGTGGAACGAAGGAGGATGAGAAAACGATCAAGTACTGTAAGACTACAGCCGCTCGTAGTGTTTCATGATATGATGAAAGAAAGGTTTCTAAGACACTAAATGCCTACGACTACCATACTATAAAAGCCTGTTTTCCATGGCGAATGGACGAAACTGACATTTTATTCCAGATATCATGATGCAAGAGTGCCTTAACACCATTGTAACTGGAAAAAAATCTATTTTCTCGAATCCTAGCAAAAGAGGCAGGCCTATACATCAAGCAGATGAGCAGGCTACTTGCCTAAGTAGCATGCTGTACTGCATATTCCTTGTTCAGTCATATCCATACGGTTGGGAAGCCTTAAAGCAAACAAAGTTAGTGGGGTAGCTGGCTACTTGATCAAACCAAACCATTGTGTTCACCCGTCCCAAGCTGCCTAGTGAAGATATCCTACAATTTCCATAATGTCTTTTACTGTAAGCTACAGGCCTATCCTTCGACATATCCCCAAATAGGTTATCAAGTTTTCGAAGAATATGTGCGGTTTGGATTTAATATTTCATAGATTCCATAAACAGATGTACGTGAAGTCATAGATATAACCGAATCTGTAGGCCAACTTCACGCGAAGTATCGAGTTACATGACCCTAACATACAGTCTGAAGTACGTCCTATGTAGAGACTTGTTCTGCTAGCGCTGTATTCTCGGCGATTCGTAATAGCTCCATGGCCACAGCCACGTAATATTCTTCAGTGGGTATCGCTCAGTCGGATGTCATTATATGCAGACATAAATAGCTCAGTTATCACACAAGAAAGTATCCCGACAATTCTCCCTGCACTAGATCACCGGTCACATCGACAAGCGACTACCGCAGGAGTTAATTTCATGTTCACTCTATGACATTTTAAGATGAATGAAACGACCTCTATCATGATCTTTATCAACTTAATTTCAATTAATTTGGAATTTTGTAAACCCGTTCACACTGTACACGATACGCTACGAGCCTACGACACGATAAAAACGTCAAACAGCCTTTCACACCACTTGCGACTTTTTCTTCATCACTGAGCGATATTTTAATCCGCAATGTGATCTGCCAAAATGAGAATTCTATCTCACCATTGTTTACATCAGGGGCGGGATTTTATGTTTGAAAGAGGGGGCTAACCTGGGTGAACACCAAATGGCACCGAAGACGCCGCGGGAGCGCGAAGCGTTTCCTTGAAGGCGTAGGGTCCAAGGGTCCGTTGCAGGGCTCCTGGTGTAAGCCAGGGGCAACGCCCTAGTGAGGGTTCAGAGGGGCAAATCCCCCAGAAGCCCTGAGGTATTTAAAAAATTAAAACCATTCGAATGAAGCACTTGTCTTAAACCTAATCGGATGAACGCTGCACAGATCACAAAAATTACATTTTGACCATTTTAACAATAACCTTACTCAGAATAACAGGTCATTTTTATGATGAAAAGGGTTTGGCTTGTGAGTGGTTACAATTATAATGGAAGAGCTTGTACAAAGCTATGGAACACGCAAGATGTTCCACAGGAAGTACTCACGAAACAATATTAAAACGGGTGCGCGCGAAGCGGCCGAAGAAAGTAGCGTTCATTTTATTGTAGCCTATCGTTTTTCTATATTTTTAAAGGCAATATTATCCATTAGATAAAATATTCTCCTACTTTCCCCCTACTTGGTTGATGATCTGGGGAAAGCAGCCCCAGTAAGTTCTTTTATTGTCGTGGGAAATAAGAAAATATAGGTTCAAGTGTAATTTTGTGAGGACGATCAAAGTTTGAGGGTTATAGCTATATAATACTTTCCAAAATAAATAATATGTTGTTACGGGTAGTTCCTACCGAGACATGGCCATGGGCGTCTGTCGTAAAAATGCCGGGACAGCAATTTTCATTGGAGGCTGCATCTTCTTCAGGCGTGAACTCACAATCGCGATCGCCGAAGGTGCGAAGGGGAGGCTGGGGACACAGGATCCTCCCGGAGAATTTTTCTTAAATTGGATGACTTTTTCGGCCATTCTGGACCATTTCTACAGGTAACTCTGTGTCCACCAGGTGTAATTTCAAATGCTAATGAAACATTTTTATTATGATTGCAAATTCAATAAGGATGGTAGTAGTTGGTGGGGAAAGTGAACAGCGGGTGGGGTTGCACCACGGGTTTGGGAAATAGTAATTTACTCAAACTATCCCATAGGAAGTAATAACGAAGCAATTCCACAAACGTTTTCGTATGGAGAGGTACTAACGAGACACCTACTTATATTGAGCTAACGTGAATCACGCCTAAAATCTTATTGAGGATTGAGATTCCCGCGAGTAGGTTTCTATGCAAGGACCATGGTGCGTGTAATGACGTACATTTAGTTCTGTGAATGACCCTTATTTGAGGGCTTCAAGTCACAAACATGTGGCGGGCAGCCGACGCCCATGCTTTGAAGGAAATTTCAATAAAGCTATCAAACAGAAATTTTCAGCAATTACCACTTGCCTCCTCACCTTGAGCTCCGCCACTGTATTAGCTTTCATTGCGAGTACGCGCGAAGCGCTCTGGGAAAAGTTTTCTGGCATATTTACGGTATTTGACATTAAATTTTTCCTCCATTTTACCTTGCAAGATTTACGATATTATAAAAAATACCTTATAATTTTCATGGTCTCGCTTCCTTTCGTTCATTTTTTAAAATTATTTTCATTAATTTTTTTAAGGTCTGGAAAAAATGGGGAGAGGGACGAGTGCCCCGTAATCCCTCCTATGTTTCACATGCACGAAAATATCTTTCGGCGTCGAGCGAAAGCTCATTTTTATGTCAACCCAATTTATCGCTACGCCTGTTCGTATTGCACCAAGTGTGAAAGGGTCCCAAGTAAAAACATTATTTCAACATTTCATTGCACTGTGTCGCGTCGCAAAGCGTGACTAACAAAGTATTCGATAGTCCTCTGGGGTTAAATTGAGAGGATGCAATGTCCGTGTACAGATATCAAATCGTGAAGACCTAAACATCTGTGCATGTAAAGAACTAAGGTACTAAAGGTGAAAATAATTGTTTTAAGATTCTAACCCTTTGGACAATCTATCTGGACAGCTGGGAGCATGATGATGCAGTGCCTTTAATTATTAAATGATATTAATTTAGTGACATTCGTGTCACATTTTCAGTGTTACAGTTGTTAAAATTATTGAAATAGAGGGCTTACCCCCATCAGAGTAGACCATGCCATCCCTGTGCATTATTTAAACAAATGCTACAAACCAATCACAAGCTTCGAAATCCATTGTCTACTTCTAACATCATTTTTGAATGATGTCTACGACTTGAATTCATCACTTGAAGTACTCAAAGCGTCAAACAGATTTTTGCACAATCATATATTCCAAACATGAAGAGGCTCGAGTGAGGCCGAGAGCTGTCACTACAGCTACTAAACAGCTCTTCGGGGTTTAAACTACTCGGCATTTCTGAATTTTCAGCTTAAAGGGGAAATGCAGTCACCCCAACTTGAAGTAGTAAAATAAACTCAACTGAACTGAGTAGTGTAGTAGACTGTCCTGTTTCATGATTGGCTCTTGAGAGTCATGATACAATATTTTTTCTACTAAAATGTGAAATTTACTTGAAGTAACTGATTGGTTTACCTTGAATATGCAATATTGAAGTCCTAAAATATTATGAAAGATACTTTGGAGAGAAATAAGAAGAAAATTGTGAGATTTAGCTGTTGCTTCAAAATAAGTTTGGGGTGACTGCTCTTGCCCTTTAAGTTAATAAGAGTTCTACAGCGTACCTCCAAAATAATAAAGAATGACTCAACCGCCCCGTTTGAAGTATGAATATTCTGCGTTACCTGATGTTTTCGCAGCTTATTGCAAGACTAACATCGGGGTGCTCATATGAAAGAGAAAATATTTGCATGTCGGGGTTAGTGCGCAAAAATAATAAGGAAGCATGAGCAATCAAGAAGTTTATTAATAAAGTGCAGCAAGATCCTAAACTTATCAACTAAGCAAATGGAGTGCAAAAGCATAAATCTACCTTTAATGGTAGACAATTATCGTTAAATTGACTTTCTATCATGCAATTGACGGGAACAATTAAATGTAACTAGCTGTCGAAGAGGTAAGGGTATACAAAACAAACGAGTTGAGTTGTGTTTGTGCAGAAATATGGTAAGCAAAGGTATTCACGTACCACTGCGTTTACAAATACCTACAGTGCTGTCAATAACCTTAAACCAACACGTCAGCTATGAACGTGCGAACTAAGGGTGATTAACCTTTAAAAGATTCGTTCAACTGGCCTTAGTCAAAAAGAAGAAATTCCACCAAACTGATTTTGCGATACGCTACATGTGTTCAATGTCAGTGACAATGTAAAAGTACTTTTTAAGACAAAAAATTTCAAAAGCTCAGTGATCCGATAGATGTATGGTATGTCATTTATAGGTAGCATAGTTGCAAATTACATACTTTCATCGAGAAAGCTATGTTTTCGCACAGGGAAAGGATTTTAAAGGGTATTGACGTACACTTTTGTGAACCAGAAATCACAGTATCAGTTATCAAAGTTTTACCTTTCATTGACACGTTATGTTTAATGTCTTTTACAGTTTGACCTCTGACATGGTATGCGTCATATTAAAAGGATCACTATCTATTTATAAACAATGTGATGACAGAATGTCAAACAGACTTATGTCAGGTTATCATGCATGATCAATATACATGTATAACATACGCTTCTTACATTTAACTGTGCCGAAACATTGTCAGATGTAAGGTGTAGACATGTTTTCCTGCTTGGTAAACCAAGTTTAGAAGGTTGTCACAATCTAACCTCTGGCAACTTCAAATGACTTTGCTTCGACCAAAGGTTATTCTATTCACTGCGGGGCTGTCACATGTCAAATAAGAGTTTAATCAAAGTTTCCGTACTTGAGATATTGTGTTAACGAAGTGTTTACAGTTTGACTTCCGTCAAGCCCGTTAACCTTTGATCTCCATCGAAAACAATGGGTTATGTACTCCTTATATGCAGCATCCTTACGCTAAGAATAAGATCTCTCAAGTATGAAAAAATGGCGGAAATCCGCGAATTTGAATCCCTGTTTAACCGTTCTTGAGATATCATGTTTGCAAGCAGTTAAAAATATTTATTCCAGGTCCAATGATTACAAATGAACTTTGACCTCCAGCATCAACGATATTTCTTCCATTTAATATGGCTCACACGAGCTCAGTATGAAATTCGTCCAAGGGGAGATATCGAGTTAACTGTGGGTTTCCACAGATTGACCTCTTGTAACCTTAAATGACATTTGATAACATCAGAAACAGTAAGGTCCTGTACTCCGTATGATTTATCCACATGGTAAGATTAAGATAACTTAAAGCTTCATTTCTTTAGACATCGTGTTTACAGACAGGGATCACATCCATAGGTGGATGAGCCAGGAGACTGCAGCTCCCCCGAGTTATAAGAGAAGTATTCTCGAGCAGACATTTAAAAAGAAGAGGGTGATTTTCTCGGGAAATATATGTATTTCTTCGGAAAATTTCAGCTCAGCACCCCCCCCCCCGAAAAAGGTTCCCCCTACGTCCAGCTCTGGTCACATCCCCACAAATATGCACACACATGATATCATCACCGCTATGATACGGCACCTTTGGCTACCCACAAGGATTCAAAAACTGGAAATAAGAGTTAAGGCTCTTCGAACTACACGGAACGAGACCGTCATTCTCAGGGTTGTGGTCGTTTGTACCATAAACATAATCATCATGGATATCGTATCCGTCAACACTATCGTCGTTGCCCTCGTTTTCATCGTCAGCAGCACCACCATGGCCGCCGTCATGTCCTGGCGGCAGTGAACTGACTTTAAGTTTAGAGAGTACGTTAAGGCGAAATGCTTTCTAGAAAAAAAGATTTGGTGCCGTTAACCAATTTATGATAGGTTCTGTAGCAGTACGGTACATCATATTATCGCTCTATAGTTGTCTCGGCAGAAAGGTGAACGTTTTATGGGGCCATACGCACTGCATCAGTGGTTGTTTCAAACATGCCGTATTTTTCTCGCAAGTGAGCAGAGAACATATGTCTCCCTCTCCCCCTCCTCTCTCTCTCTCCTTCAGCTGTTCAGCAAGGGTTTAGTCAGTTGGTGTTAACACGGAAGTACTCCCTCAGCGGTAGTACTGCCATGATGTGAATAATAGCGGCATCATAATTCTTCAAACCTAAGGTCGGGTCGCATGCCTGTATAATACTTTTAGACACTGCTGCCAATACAGAACCTTGATCGTACATTCATTATTCACATTGATACAGTTATAGTTTAATTAAATACCGACCGTCCAGTCATCAGTCTTATCCTTAACTGCTCAACGAATCTCTTTCTCTTTGGCTTCACATGTCAAATAAAATCTATACTTTGCATCAGTTGGTACAAAGCTGTGGGACATAAATTGCATTCAGAGTATTTAAGAACTCTTTTAGCGTAAAAGGAGGGCCCCAATCCCTACCTTGAGCGTCTCATTATAACATAATCTAATGCACACAACCGGTTGGATGTCCAAATCCGCCAGTCAATCAAAAATAAATTGCGCCAAAATTATTCAAAGGCTTTGACTGGTAGATACAAGCCCTGCGGGTATGAGCGTGCCTTGTCAGCGGTAGTCGCACCTTAGTATGAAAACAAAAACTGTGAAACCAACAACACTACTACAAAAGGTATATTTGAAGAAGATTTAAACGTCGGCGTGAGAATTTACAGTAACGAATGAACACTTCAAGTGACACCGTGATTCTTGTCTCGTAGAGTTTCTTTCAAGGCATGGGTGGTTTGACCGAGATGTTTGGAGCTTCTTAGGCGGTTTCGTAATCCACATGTACCATACGAAAACTGACGGTATGATTAGGGATGCACAGGATATCCGGTCCGGCCGGATAATGAAAATTATCCGGTTCCGGCCGGATTTTTCTCAAATTCTAGCCTGAATTACATATATGATTAAAAGATAAGGGTTGCTTTTCCAGATGAGTTTAACACCTTTTCAAAAGTTTTTCTTGATTGTGTCCATCTTGCGTCTAGAAATTGACCCATCAGGCCTGTGTTGTGGTAGGTTAGGTGGTCCCAGTTCTTAGTGACACTGACAGTGACTCAACTTCCATTTTGTAGTCTAAGAGTATGTACCATTTATGCACATACTTAAGGTATCACAATTTGTGGAGGTAACAATGGAGACAAATTCGAAGTTATTATCCACAGTTATCCCACAGGACCCACATTGCATATGTAATTTAATTTAAAAATGTTTACTTTACAATCTCTGTCCATCATTTTGATCAGGACATGCTTCCATTGTAAACAACTACAGTCCTTTAAACAGTCTAAAGGATTTTGTTAAACTTAAAAGGTGCAACTCACTGTGTGTTATGTTAAGTTATTTTACTTTTCAATTAAAGGTAATAGGCAGTCGCCCCAAAATTTTCTTTGAAAAATCAGCAAACTCTTGCAAATCTCCTAATATTGCATTACAATCACTTCTGAAGATGTTTTGAACATAACTATTACAAACAATAGGTAAAACAAGGAGAAATTCTCCTTGAATTTCACAATTCACCAACAAAAATATTGTCACATGATCAAAATAGGCCAATCATGAACTAGAGTAACAGGGGTCACTCACTCTGATTGGGGTGACTGCCTACTGCCTTTAATGTTCTGTCTTCATCATTCTGGTGCCCAAGCCCTACAAAATCACTTAATAAGCAGTGACCTGCTGTAGGCTAGTACTATCACAAAGTTAACAACCAGCTCCCGCCTCCCTTGCCTATACACACATACAACTCCTCCCCTACCCTCAATTCTTACTCTCAATGCTAACTTTAATGCTTTTCTTTAAACGTGCAAAAATCAGGTTCCGGTGCACCCCTAGGTATGATAAGAAAAACACAACATCTAAATTGGAAGGAATACTGCTTTTAGTTTCAACACTGTGTATCCCAAGTTACAACTTGACAAAGTCATCCCACGGGATGAACTGAGAATATTGCAAATGTGTGCCCAAAACTTGCCAACTTTTAATACAATGTTTCAAAGAAGTCAGCAGTCTCACGCAAGGAGAAAACTTAAGGGTAAGGTGGGGGTTGACATGCGACAGAGGACGCTGCAACAGTTCCTTTCTAGAAGCTATCGGTATTATAATTATGATCTCTAAAGGCACTTTTTTGCGGCACAATGTTCGTGGGTCACATGGTTAATGATGATCAAGCCAGGCTAAGTTGTGGTTGAAGTTTTCCGCTGAGCTCGATCCTAGCTACGGAAAAGCGGAGACCCATGTGTCAGAAGTCAATACTTAATAGTAAGTAGTTACACAGGCTAAAACCAGGTAGGAAATGCCAGTTATGATTCATTCCAAAAAAGACACGCCTTGACGGGCATGCAAGATTAATGCTTTCCCTGGATCATTGAGGCCCTTACAATATTGTTCCACTTTGGAATTCGTTCGTTTTCCATGATCTCAACAGTTAAGGGAAAGACTGCCCTCCAGATAAATACACAAACATTCAATTAAAATTCAGTTTGCGGGTCAGGAAGCCACTTTGCTCATCGAGGACCCTATACCAGATTGTTAGTGGATGAACACAGACGGGAGTCGCCTTCTCTTTTCGACTAGTGCTCATAGGTTCAAGAGGCGGTACACTAATCGATCCAAATCCTGCTCCGACGGATGTAAGTATATTCCCAGTCTTTAGCCACTTACCCAAAGGAGTGGGAGGGGTGGAGGATCCTTGCTCTAAACCACTATTCAAAAGGTGAACCGAGCAAAGGCGGACTTTGCTGTTCGGACAACTTCCGGAGACCTTCGACCTGCAGATACCCAATTTTAATTCACCAATCCAAAGCTCCTCGGTGTCACTGCATGTATGCTATGCCGAACAAGCAAATATTTAGGCCCCAGAACATTTCCAAGTGGTTCCTACCAGATTTGTTGCGGGGACCTCTGGTTTGCAAGAGACTGCACTCAAATCGCCAAGCCAATTCTACAGTACCCATACAGCAAGAACTCATCCAGTTCTACAGCTAGTGAAGGCTTTGTAAGTCTTTCAAATTGAAGACACCGCCCTAGTTCCACCTGCCATGCCGAGGTCTTTCATTAGGCAATTAGGCACAGTGCTTTGCAATTTTCACAATTCTGTAGCCATCTATTGACAAAGATTAGTAAATCGCTCTTACGTCATTTTTTGTGAAAACAAAGCACAGTATTCGCCTGTTATCATTTTATCTCATCTGGTCCAACTACCTATTATTCCGTGTATCTATTCTGTTGTTGTACCGACTAATTGGCTTCAGATACCCATTTATAGGTTCTTTTCATAATTTTTAATCGAGTTTTGAGCAAGGTGAAGTGTGGGTGGAACAATAGCTCTCCAGAATGGCATCTCCCTGCATGGCTGACTGAGTAAATAGCGGTCAATCATACGGATTTACTTCTGTTGCAATGTATTAAAACCTACATATCATAACGGCGAATTTCCCCCCTTGAAATTCGACACACAGGACATTACATCTCATGTACCAATTCAAGTTGCAGGGTTTACTGTACCCCAGTCATTCACTATGAACATCCATTCTTCCCAACAGGCAGGCTACTTCTATACTTTTTACATAGGGCGAAACATTATATTGCCCTTGTGTCATTTTCTGCAAGTCTGTAATACATACCCAAATACGTATCTTGTAGCAATACACATGAAAGGAGCGCATTTATGGGGGAGGGGTATGGCGGGGCATGTCTACTGTGGTACCACATGATTGTTCAATCCAGTGAGCCACAACTGGAAAAAAGGCCGTGTCCGGCCCGTTAAACCAATTGGTTAGAAACTGAGCCGTAAAACCTCATCTAACCCTAACCCATATGATTGTTCAGCGACCTTCTAATACCATACATATGGAGGTACAACTACCCTTCAGAATACAATTTACGAATAGTCTTGAGTTCTGCAAGTTTGTAATCTGACACCAACATACACATTTTAGGTTACCACTGTATGAAGCTAAAGCGTGCACCGGACAAAAATACTGAGGAAAAAGAAAGATCTAAGACACAAAGTTAGCCTGAAAAGTCAAAATAAACTTTTTACAAGTCAGTCAATTTGGCAGCTGCCTAGAAGATTATTAGAACTGTTGTATCTCGACAACCGAGCAAGGTATGATGACACGGTTTCTTGCCTTGAACTTAGAAATTTGTCCTCTTCTGATTATGTTCATGAAATATAACTTCATCCCTCCTTTAAAGTGCACAAGCAACCACCGAAACCTTCTTTTGGAAAATCTGCTAAGTTTCACATATCTCCTACTTCTCTGTCAAGTATCTTTATTGTTTAACCTCGTAACTAATGTTTTCGCAAGCTACTGTAGTATAGCAAACGAGTGTGTTGTCTACTCTGCGATCATGTTGTCATGATAGCACACAGGGCCGTAGCTAGGGTCATATGTTTGGGGGGTGTGAAGGTCCCCAATTCCGACTGGATGGATGTTTTTCCAACTGAATGGTGGCGCTCAAATTTCACCATTTTTTTTTGGGGGGGGGGCTGCTTTTTATATACAGCAGTGGGGATCCTTCCTTTGTCACTACATAAAGGTGCCGTCCTGGGGGAGGGGTCTAAAGGGAGGGGGTTCCCCCTCCCCTTTGAGAAATTTTTGTAAATTTATGGTTGCTTAGATGCAAAATGGTGCTATCTTTGGGATATTTTTGGAGCTGATCATATATGGCTAGACAATGTCCAAAATTAAGTGAATTCTAATTTTTCCGACTGGCTGGATTTTTTTCCAAATGAATGGCGGCTCGTGAATTACACCTTCGTTTTCATGCGCCCTGCGTTTGTATACAGCAGTGGGGATCCTTCCTTTGTCACTACATAAAGGTACCGTCCTGGGGGAGGAGTGGGTGTTCCCCCTCCCATTTGCTGCAAAATGGTGCTATCTTTGGGATACTTTTGGAACTGATCATATTTGGCTGGAAAATGTCCATATTGTGAATTCTAAGATTTGGTTAGGTGAAAGCAGAGAGTATATTGTCTAAGAGAAGAATACGTTGTCAACAAACCACCTAAAGCCCCCGCCCCCTTTGACTACTTTACTGCCTTCTATTCGGGCGTCTAAGGCTGGCATATACCTGTATAGGGCCTCCTGGAAGCTCTGGATCAATTATGTGAAAAAAGTGTTTAGAAAAGTGTTTAATTCCTAAACACTGTTTTCACAGTGTAGAGTATGACGCCAAGCACTTTACATCTATATCGTATTCTTACTAATTTTGAACGAAAATCTAGAAGAACAGCTTCTAGCAATGGGGAATGGGCGGGAGGGAGAGTATAGGTGCAGAAGGGTGATATTACACCTACCACACAGGTATAGCAAAAGGGGTGTAGGACCAACAAGCGCGTTCCAGAATGTACACCTAGTTTATGCTGTAAAAGTTCACTGGTACGTTTGTGCTTTTAATGTTCATAAGTGATTCAACGTGGATTGTGAGGATTGCGCGTGAAGCACGCCGAAATTTGGGGGTATACTTCAATGCCAAAATGAAAAACCTGCACGCAGGCTCAGCCAGGGGTGGTGCTTTGATTTGCCGACATGGGGGGAGCGCCCTGACTGGGGGCCAGCTACTCTAAGTCACGACAGATGCAATGGGTTGCAGAACTCGAAATATAAGGCGCGCAAAGCGCGCCGAAAAATTTGGAGTTACATTGAAAAAAGATTTCACACTTTTGCTTTCATGAAGGAAAGTTGAAAAAGTTTGGGTTTTATTGAAGAATCTGGGCAAAACCATGAAATTTGTTGGGGCGACGGCATGGTCGTCGTCCGGGATTGGCTCCCCGACGAAACTGAAAATCTTTTCTTACAAAATATGTTTGCCACGATGGCGAGACTGAAGAAAGAATCTTCCAAAAGTTAGGAAAAAGAGGAAAGAACTTCGCAACGATTCATTTTCGTGTTTCTCTAGAACCACGCCTACACGGAAGAACAATATTTGTGGAAACATTGAATAAATCCAATATGTTTGAAACGGGGGCGTTACCACTAGATAGAACTATAGATGAAAGAGTGCCTAGAGTGCGAAAATTTTTTGAAGTTATAAAAAGAATCGTTACAGAACTTACTGGCTACAGGCCTTATGAATAGATATTTGGAATATTTTCTGAGTATATCTATGTCTTCACCAATATAAGTCTGCAGTATAAAATTTTGCGCAATTTTTTGGGGCTTGGAAAAATTTGGGTGGCTAAAGCCTCCTAGCCCCCGTAGAACTGTGCCTGGTATAATTACCTCAATAATGTTCATGAGACTGATTGTAAATCGTAACGTATGCGCGCGAAGCGCGCCGAAATTTTCATTAAATAAGATTTCCATGACAAAACCTGCATTCAGAATCTGCATCGAGATACTTTCAATTGCCCAACAACCAACATGCCACTCAAAAAGCCAGTCTTTTACCTGGTCATTTGTAAACAGCTTTCAACTTCTGCTGTTGTGCTTCTCCGAAAGTTGCTATTGGAAGATATTGATAATAAGAACAACACTGAGGTAAGGTTTGAAGCGCGCGGAGCGCGCGAAAATTTTGATAGTTTGAGAAGAATTTGCGAAAAAAGGACAGTTTTGATTTGATTTTAAGTGAGGAAAATAACGTTTGGTATTATTCTCACTTGATCTAGTTGGAAAATGTATACAAAGTTGACATAGGCTCAGTCGGAAAAATGTACTAAACTGAGATATCAGAAATTCCAACTGGAATTTCAGATTTTCCGACTATCGTCGCTCTGACGAACTTTGGGGGGTGAGACACCCCCCCACACCCCCCGGTCGCGACGGCCCTGATAGCACAGTCTAGTTGAGAAGTGTGGTTTTGTGCGTGCCGAATGCGATCAGCCAGACTCACTTTTTGTACAACTCGCTCGTTTTCAATGGATCCCATCGATTTTATTGACTCTCGTACAGTTATACTGTACATGGTTTCTCTTTCTTTCGTAACTTTGTGCAGGAGACGCAGGACCATCTTGCTGCATTTAACCCAGACCAGACATACCGGTAATTGTCAGACGCAAAGCATACATTTCGTCATGGGGCTTTTGAGCACAAAGGGCGCAACGGGAGTACGTGACAAATTTCAGCATGGCAATTTTCCGTATGGGATCAGTGGCGCACTCACCGTTCGGAATGAGGACATCTCACTTTTGAAGTCCCCTGATCTTTGTCAAACTTACTAAAATGGGCTGTGATGTATTAGGTCATAGGATAAATACATACCATTGAACACTGTAATACAAGCGTCTCAAACGTTGGTAAGAGTAGGGCCGGGGTTCAATTAACTTGTTTGAAGAAAATTGACCTGAAGTCATGAACGAGCTGAATAAAAATTAAGCTTCATGGGACCTTAAGCTTCATTTCTGCGAAGGGGCCGTTGCAGGATGGCCCCTACACAACGCGTCTCCGAAGCAAATCGCGGAGGCACGTTGGCCACCCACGAATACGCGTTCTTGCTGGCTACTCGTCAGATATCAGTTTGTACGGTATGTCGATCAGTGGCGTAGCTACGGGGTGGCACGAGGGGGCACATCCCCCCCCCCACGACAAAGCCGTGCCACCCCAGGTTCCCCCTGTGGAAAATTTTGGAATGCACAGTTTTATATATATATTTGTCCTATAGAAAGGTAGAGAATTCAGAAATTGTGCCCCACCAGGAATGGTTCGTGACCCCTCAGTGCCTCCTGCTCTAAAAATCCTGGCTACGCCACTGATGTCAATATCGGTTTGTGCCTAAGATTTTTTCAGCCAACCATGTCAACATGGTGTTCACAGGGAACGACCCCTCCCCCCTTTCAAGACAATGTCCCAAAGTTAGCAACAACTTCGCCATAAAGGTACTTTAATAATTAAGCCATGGCCTACAAATTTGCCGTTACAGATTGACAAAAGAAATGCGTTTGAAATTATCTTTCTTTGAAGCGGCGTTCCTAACCCATTTTTATATTTCGGCAGCTATTTTTATTACCATTTCAGCAATATACTGACGATGGTATTTATCTTCTCAGCACAATACCACCAATATCAGAGAATTCCAACACTATAATTAATATTAATTAACGATTTTGCTACGGCGAAAACACAATTTTATTGATAAAAGCAACGTTCACTGTTCAAGGTCACAGACTCAAACATGGTCGTTAGATATAGATGAATTTGGTTGTAATCAAATTTCGTGTAAAGCAATAGCTTTTTTCCATTAACAATATGCATTAAAGCGTGTAATTCGCCATGTAACGTGCGGTTTCAATGTCCAACGACTCACAAAATGCATGTCAACAGCTTCTAGGAGTTTTTGCGTGTTGAGGGAATGGAAATTTATCACGTTCATTGCAACACTAGTTGGGCTCATTGAAAATCACGATTATGCTTGATATTAGAACTTTCTCGGTGAATTATCAAATGTAACTACACACACTTGATTATTTAATGCAAGATGCAGCAGCATCATTCACACAGTATTTCAATAAATGTCTCACAAAGTGCTGAACTTTATACGCTAGACAAAATGGCGCCTGCGTATTCATGACTAAGTTTTCAGGCATTGTCAAGTTGTGTCACCTTCCAAAAAGAAAATAAGATTTGCTTCCGCCCTCAAAAGCAACCCACCAAGTAATTTCAAATTATGCCTTAACAAAATACCCAAAGTCAACGATAAAAGCAACTAACCAAACGAGAAGTGGTTTTGTGCTTATCTAATCGACGCGATTAAATGCACTCATTTATGAATAATTGAATACTACATTGTGGCATTCACAATCTGCGGTAAAAATTCACATACACATGTTCGGTACGATGAATTTATACTATATATTATAGCACTCAAGCGAGAAGTGATTTTTAGCCCACACCACGAGGGTCTGTAAATCCTATGACGAATTCTTGTATGAGCAGAACATTCTTTCCATTAATGAATCAATTTGTAATTGCAAATTGGAGGGTTAGGAACACCAGTACATGTCCTGCTTGTTTCACTACCTTTCAAGTACCGACACCTTGAATTTGATCACAATTTTCCACTTGAAATCTCTAAAACCTTATGATTACTACAGTATACAATAGTCGCATAAATTTCCTTTTCTGTGATACAGGTGCAACCCTTTTATAAAGTAAACAATGTCGAAACCGTGATGACAAGTCTCAGTGGTTTCATGTGATGAAAGGTGAAAATTTCGTTCAGACATTTGAAATCCAAAGAAATAATACGTCATAATGTAATCCTTCGTCTGGAAGATTAATTCCACAAGACGACAGTCCAAGTTCACAACCTATTTCTGTTGGCCTGCCAAAGTGAAAGGAAACCTAAAGATAGCAACCATACATGTAACTAACAATGTGTGTAGTTCGACAATAGTAGAACAGTAGGATACGTGTTTAGTAAGTTCCATTCATTGACATATAGGTATTGATCAATGCCCTTCATTGACAAAACCTGCGGGCAATTTTATCGAAAGTCCCTGTGCATGGTTACACCAAGGAGCCTCTATAACCTCCTTGGTTTCATACATTGAAAAGAGAGCCGTAAACTGTCCTGTAGAGGTATAGAAAGTTATGGAGAAATTCAAGTTTCTCCCCCCGATAAACTTCTATGGTCAAGAGGACGCAGAGGGCCCAAAGTGGTCTATGAGTTTTCTTTTCATTGAAAATTTTCTTTGGGTAGTAGACCGTACTGTGGAGGGGTAGCCTATCCACTCTCCTTGCAAAATTTTTGTCTACACTCTTAAAAATTTCTGTAGAATTAGAGACAAAAACTAAAAACTACAAACTACAAAGACAATACACACAAAATGCAGTCAATTACTTTCAAAATTTGACAGCACTTTTTCTGTATCCTTTTTGTATTTCTTTATTTTTTGTTCCTTGATTCTACAACATTTTACAGACATTTAGTAAGTAATCTAGTATTAGTAAGTTTGCTGATGATACTACGCTCTATAGGAAGGTTAGTGATAAGGATGATGCCTCATTTCTGCAAAAAGACTTGGATAGGTTATTTTCATGGTCTAAGACTTGGCAAATGTCTTTTAAAGCAGATAAGTGCAAAGTCCTTCACTTTGGTCCTAAAAATTTCAGCTATGATTATAACATGAATGGTAGTATTCTGAGTGATGTGACTTTTGAGGAAGATCTGGGTGTAGTTATTACAGGCGATTTACAGCCATCTAGACAGTGTGCAGCTGCTGCTGCTAGGGCTAACAGGGTGCTTGGATTGAATTAGAGGAATTTCAATAGTTTTAGTACAGAAATTGTTCTAAATCTGTATAAGCAGTTGGTAAGACCCTACCTCGACTATGCAGCCCAGGCTTGGAGTCCATTCCATGGGCGTCAATCCGGGGGGGGGGGGGACGGGGGGACAAGTCCCCCCCACATTTCGATAAGTGGGGGACACAATATCAAATGTCCCCCCCACCCACATTTGCGTAAAAGAGTAGTGTCGTGGCTCTATTTGACTGGCTCTTTGGGTGGCATGTGGGTTTGTTGGGCAATAGACTCTTTTCCAAATAGGAATTACAAAGGATTGTGGGATAGATTTTTGGTGTACATCATTTTTTTTGCCACAACAAAATGCCATTGACAAAAACAAGTTCCAGGGTTGGGAAGTAACGAGTTACAAGTAACGCCGTTACTGTAACGAGTTACATTTTGTGTAACGGAACCCTGTAACGAGTTACATTTGCATTTCAGTAACGGAGCAAGTAACTAGTTACAATTCTGTGTAAAAGTAACTGTAACGGCGTTACATTTGGGTCCCGTTACTTTCCCGTTACAAATAGTCAAAATGACCACAAATTGCATTTTCTTTGAGCTAATAACAGAATAACAGAAAATTTTCAAATTGATGACACTTTGGTAGTAAAATGTAAAATTATTTTCGATATAGGCTATTTATCATTCATCGCTATTATCGACGTCGCCCTCACCGACATCAAATTTTATTCACGATTAGAATCAGAAGTTGATATTAGATGCACACGCTGCAGGCTTACAGGCCGGGCCACTTGATTGTCTATTGAACCAGGGAGTTGTCAAATAGCAACTCCCTGATTGAAATAAGTTTAAAATTGATCTGTATGTCAAAATACTTATTAGACAGATCAATGCTTATTATCCATGAGACCGATTTGTGCGATTATTTGAAAAATACTGAACGGTCCTCTAAGGCTCAGCTGACTTTATGTATTCTAAGTAAAGTCAGCTGGGCCTTGGTTTACTCATATTGTCCTTTAGAGGACACAGTGAAGACAGTGTACCGTGAGAAACGGGTTGGCCCATGGGCATTCAAATACCAGCTTACTTTGAAAGTTTAATCATTGCCTCTTGAGACGTTAGGGCTGGACCCGTGTTCACCCTATCCGAGTCGGAGCTAACTGCGATTCTAGATTCCCGAATCTTTCCGAGCATGGTACTACTCAGGATCCTCAAATTTCTGCCAGTTTTGATTCCAATGGCACCAATTCCGAGACCAGTCTTTTTGCCAATGTATATCATATCACACATACAGATGTTTTAATTCTATCGTACATGTCCACCATTAATTAACAAAGTCATCGTTTGTACTCACTTCCATAGCCTGGCCTCCTGAGTAATTTAGTTGATTGTATGTGACAATACCTTAGATCTGTACATTGTGCACAAATGGAACTTTAAACACTTTTAATGTAACTTTCATATTTGAGAACTCGGCTGGAATGAACTCCGAGTCCGAGTCCAGTTACATCACATTCCGTAAAAATTTCGATTCCGGAACCTTCTATCCCGGGCAAATTCCTAATCTAGAAAAACGCTCTTGAGACCGGCATTAAGCTAACCGAATCCGGACTCTTGCGTTGGAGCCCAGTAAATCTATACGGTGCCAAGCGTTGGTAAACACCGTGCATCCATTTATGCATCTAATTTAACATGTATGGTATCTTTATTTGATGAATCAAACGTATGAATTTAGGCTATATCATATTCTTTTCAATGTCCGTAACTCCTTGCACTGGAATAATAGTACGGTTAATATAAAAAAACAGCAGAATATTGAAATGGTCAATGGCGTTAAAAGTATCCTAACAAAGCTAATTGGAAAGAGAAGTGTCCGACTTAAAGCTTTACCTATTGTAAAGGGAAAGTGAATTATGTGCACATGATCTGCATGTATAACCTGCATAGTATCACCATTTCTATGCACTGTTTTATATCGACACAATGTGAAACTTGAAATTTATGGGGAAATATCACTTAGCCCAACCTTAGCGGTGAGGTTTTAAAATTTTACTGCTAACAAATGTATTCATCCTCTTATTATACCATATTTATGCTCTTGAGGGGTGAAGACTTTACTGCTGAAACAACGCTCTTCCCCTTTCCGGCATAGCCGCTAACCTCTCTAAATTAGCCGACTGTGTGATGGGAGTATAAAGATTTCAACCCTCAAAGAAGTACTTTGGTAACTGGAAAAGTTTTGGTTATAACCATATTCCTCTAACAAATAGTTTGCGTAAGCTCCGACACAGTATCATGATTCGCTGCTTCATGTTGAGCATTAGGAGCCTCTGCGACAATGCCCATTGAAGATCAGCTAGCTTCATTGACTTTCTTTGGGGAACACCTAAGGATAACCGGCACAAATGAGGTGTCGGTCGTCTCATGTGCCCCCGTCTTACTATCTAATTATGCCCCCCCCCCCCTCCATTTCAGGTACCGAGGTACCGTATATTCACCTTGAAGTAACGAGTTACTTTTGAAATGTAGCTAGTTACTTTTTAGTCAAAAGTAACTGTAACTAGTTACTTTTTCAACATTGTAACTAGTAACTGTAACGAGTTACAATTTTACGGAATTAACTGTAACTATAACGAGTTACTTTCAAAGCGTAACGGGAACAACCCTGAAAACAACGCGTACCAGAACTTTATCCCACACGCCATTGCAATTGCTATTTGGAAAAGGGTCTATTGTTAAGTGTCTCGATGTAGATTCTGAATGCAGATTTCGTCAGGGGAATCTTATTAATGACAAAATTTCGGCGCGCTTCGCGCGCATCCGTCACGGTTTGCATTCCTTCTCATGACCATTAAAAAGGTAATTATACATGGAACTATTCTGATCACAACACTCTCCGAAAACAGACATACATCTCCAAACATCTGCAGGAGCCTCGCATCAATATGGGATCATTCCATCAGTGGCGTACGCAGAGGCGAGGAACATTCGGCTATGCCCCCCTCACTAATTCCGATTTTTTAAGTTCCTAAAAATACGTAAATGTTTTAACACAAATTTACTTCAAAAGGTAGCATATTTGGCACCAGATTGCATGTAAGGACACCTAATTTTTCAAAAATTTCCAGTGGGGAGGGGGACACCCCACTGGGCCATGCCCCTCTCACTGATGTCTATTTTTTAGTTCCTAAAAACAGATTAATTTTTTAACACAAACTTTACTTCAAAAGGTAACATATGTGGCACCAGATTGCATGTAAGGAAACCTAATTTTTCAAAAAATTTCAAAGGGGAGGGGACACCCTCCCCTTAGACCTCTCCCCAGGCCGGCGGCCACACAACATACTGCATGCCCCCCCCCCCCTTGAGAGAAATACTGGGTAAGCCACTGCATTCAGTCTAATTTGTAGCAAGATGTGGAAGGTTGAAAGTACGTTGTTGCCGTTAAACATTTTTCAAAAATTTTTACAGAGCGCTTCGCCGAAGCCATTATCGGTATAGATGGTGATTGTTAATACACTCACGACTAAAAAGCATTCTGAAAACGCCCTTGCTAGTCCTTCACACTTTTGCTATACTACGATCAGCTCAAAAAATATCCCAAACATAGCACCATTTTGCATCTAAGCATCCTTAAATTAACAAAAATTTCTCAAAGGGGAGGGGGAGAGGGGGACACCCCCTCCCCTTAGACCCCTCCCCCAGGCTGACACATTTATGTAGTGACAAAGGAAGGATCCCCACTGCTGTATACATAACGCAGAGCGCTAAAACAAAGTGCAATTTACGCACCTCCACTCACTGGGAAAAACATCCAGCCAGTCGGAATTTGGGACCTTTACAGCCCCAAACATGTCACCCTAGCAACGGGCCTGGTCGCGTCCATGATCTCCGACAATAATCCACGCTGCGAAGCGTGGTTTCAGCTATTTTGGGACATGGTGAAAATAACATCTTGATGTAACTCCGTGGACTCTGTGTATTTCACCTGGCATATCATCTATGATGGTCATGTTAACTTTGAAATGATAATTCTTATTAGAATAGGGCGTCAGTTATAAGGGGGGAGGAGGAGGAAAGGGCCTATAGGAAGTCATGTATGTCCCCCGTCCCCCCACATTTGAATACGGACTGACGCCCCTGGTCCATTCTATGAAAAGGAGAAGTTTCTTTTAGAGCAAGTTCAGAGGGGAGCCACTCGCTTTATACCCGAGGTGAGACATCTACCTTATCATGTTAGACTAATTAAGCATCTTGGGCTTACCACCCTGGAGTTGAGGGATGGGGGACATGCTTCGTGTACAAATTTCTCTCTGAAAGGAATCCTTTGTCATCTTGTGGTTATTTAAAGGTGCAAAGAAGGCCTAATTCCCGGGTTCGAGGCCATTGTAAGAAGCTAGTTAAGTGTTTTTCAAGGCTTGACATTAGGAAGTTCAGCTTTTCTCACAGAGTTGTCAACGAGTGGAATAGTCTGCATGAGTGGGTAGTTAACTCCACATCTGTCCACTGCTCTAAGGTTAACATTGACAATTAGTTCTTCCGTAACTGTGGCAAAATCTAATTGTACTGGGCTCGTTTGGTGTAGGTTGGTTGTTTGTTTTCAGTTAAGGTTGTATGGACTTCAGGGGATCTTATGGAGCCTTAGCCCTCCTTTGCCCTTTAACCTGTTATGTTATGTTATTTTTTGAAGTGTAGTTATGTTGACTTGCATGTCAAATGGTGCTATTTTCGAGTGAACTATAAAATTTAAAAAAAAGTAGGCGATCCAAAAACCCCATTGAAACAAAAATCAGCCGGTGGTAGAATCAGGAAGCTGCCACTGGCAGCTCCCTGGTATAATCCTGCCTGGGGATGGAGTAGGCCTACCCCCTAAATATGTCCACTCAACAAAAAACCTGCTACAAGGGCGGCTAGGCCTAATACGTGAAAAAGTGGTAATGGCTCCGTGATCATGATTCAAAGGTTACTTGATCTCTTCGAATTGATCGTCATTAGCGGCTAGTGCTGGTGATTTATGGCGTCTTAACGTTTTTTGTAGACTTACTAAAAACCGTAAATCACACTCAATTCCAATGGGGAAACAAGCAGATACAACGACAGCGATTCGACTCTGTGTTGGAGCTGTAGCGGCACTATAGCATAGGCCTTAGACCACGGTCATCCATGGTTCTTCAAGTAAGGCAACTTCCTACCATCTTGCGTACAAATGATACAGGTCTGGAAATGTACCATTCAACTTTTAAGGCTTCCAGTGAATTATGACCTAGAATGGTCCCATCTCCCAATTACCCCATCCCCGCCTGCATGGTTTCATCCTGTTCCCCTAGTGTAAAGTAAGTTGCTTGTATCATGAACGAGCGGCTGTATTGAAGGATATAATGTAAATTACGGTAAACATTTGATGAAGCCTTTTAAAGAAATAAAATAGTAGCTCTCCGATAACAAGTCAGGACTTCACTGGTACTACTGGGTGATGTTGCACGTAACCCCTCTCCACCCCCACCCATGCGCACAGCTCAGGGCTCAGTTGCTTCCCAAAATCTGACATGACTCGAAGTCTCAGTTGCTTCCCAAAATCTGACGATTCCTGGTACCGTAGAGAGATGAACGCTTAATCGCCGATTTGCCCAACCCATTGCGTTCGACTATGACTGTATCCAATGATTTCGTACAAAAGTGTATTTCGAGATTTCTTCGTTCCTTTGAGCTTATGATACGCCAAACATCAACATCCAAAGTACAGAGATATACTATTAAGTAATTACAAAGAAAATCTGACCAATGAAGTGATCTACCTATCTATAATGCATACTTACCTTCCGTTAGTTGAGTGAACTTTCCGTTACAATGCCTTTACTTTCTGACGGCGAATCTGGGTCCTGCCTTATACACTAATCGAATAGATATAAGATCATGTCCTCCAGAAGTATGAAAATACACACTGCTTTTCGATTGAAAAATGTTTCATTTGCTCGTATATTAACACAAAGGTATCGGTTGTACTAGATCCAGTGGTGCGTTTGCAAGACACTGACACTCAAGTGTGTTATTGAACCGTGAAAACCCAATACTCCGCATGTTGCCTACATGGAGCTGCTATGGTGCATACGACTTCGTCCAATGTATAAGCTGTGAGTCGGTGTGTAGTGTGCATGTGCGTCAATACAGTTGAGTGAATCTTCCAAGACGTGTGCCTCGTCGGTAAACAACGGCATTCTTTACTGAATGGGTAGACATCATTAGCGGTAACGATTTAAACAGGATAAGTATCTTGAGTAGTTTTAACGGTGCTCAAGTGGATAAAGTTTTCTTTGCAAACTGGTTGCTAACAATAAAGATCATGCCGTAATGGTACCGACACATCATGGAAGTAGCCTACTTAGCACTTCCATGCTCCAGGCGATCTTTTCTAGGACAGGTATGACAAGTTCACGTATTTGACGACGGCATGGATGAAATACAACCTGTTGTATGTCTTGTCCAATAAGTAGACAAAATTATAGACTTCAGAAAGTTCAAAATTTTAATGCTAGTGATGATATGTGGTATAAATTATCACCAACACATTAACTCTTCCTTAAAATCTTTCCACTGACTAAATTTCGAATTCAAAATCTTACTAAGGCTTGTATACATTTTTTTTGTGGACAAGCGCCCTTTAAGCTTGTTTAGGAGGTCCACTTGCTTGGTTGTTCTCAGTGGCGGCACCGGGGGAGGGGGGCACGGGGGCATTTGTCCCCCAGTCAGAAGCCCTGCCCCCCAGATGCCCCCCACTCAGCTCCTGAAGTAAAGTGGCATGACGGGGAGGAACAGCCTAATACATTGAAATTATTTGGAATCTTTGCATTGGATGATGTATTATAAACCAAAATATACTACCTATCCTGAGGCTTATTTTTTTACCAAGAGATACGCTAAAACCTCGAAGCTTCCGGGCGCGTCGCCCCCTGGGCCCCCACCAGGGACTCTAAGGTAGGCCCCTGGACCCCAACCGCTTAAAGGTATAGTGGTCTGGCGGAAGGAATAGCCTAATATATTAAAACTATTTGGAATCTTTGCATTGATGATGCATTATGAACCGAAATATATCCACCCTGAGACATAGTTTTCACCCACAGATCAGAGTTTCCGGGGGCTTCGCCCCTGGACCCGACCCGCTTGAAGGTAGAGAAGCCTGACAAGAATAATAGCCTTATACATTAAAATTATTTGGAACCTTTGCATTTGATGATGCATTAGGAACCAAAAATATCCTTCCTGAGACATAATTTTTCACCCAGTGACATGCTAAAACCTCTGAGCTTCCGGGGATTCTCCCCCTGGACCCCCACCAGGGGCCCTAGGCGGGCCCCTGGACCCCACCCGCTAAAGCTCGCGCTTCGCGCTCGATTTCGAGCGAAAATATTTTTGCCCCCAGCATTTTCATTTGTCCTCTATTTAACCCCCACTTTTAAAATCGTGGTGCCGCCACTGGTTGTTCCGTAGATATGAAGCATAGTAACAGGGGTGGGGGGTGCCAATTTGCCTACACTGGCCCTCCTTTCCTCCCATTGTTAGAAAGTCTGCTATTTTTGTAAAGCGGAACTGAACATTTTTATGGCAGTGCGCTGTGTAACTTAAGTCAATTTATTGCTGATAATAAATAATAAAGGGGAAGGAGTGGGAGGGCAGGCTCAGCTGAACGACAAAATATAGGGGATCGATGAATGAACTGATATAGGCCTATACTTCTGCAAACGGATATTGACACAATCAAACCCCTTGCCCCGCTATCGGTTCAAGGCGCGTAGCGCAAAATAGAATACCTCCTAGATCGCCAGACACTTCCCACCCGTGGCAAAGTAACAGACTAAAGATCGAGAAACGTTTGGGAGTTTGTGGGCATGGTTAAAATCAGAGGGAAGGGGATTAACATACTGTAAGCTTCTTACTTTTAGATGGAAAGGTGCCACTGCGAAATCTCCAAATAACTGTTATGCGACGTAGACTATAGTTTGCCCTGCAGATGATGAATAGCCTATCTTTCATGTGCCGTCCTTTGTAGGCATATATACGATTATACGGTTTTCTTTTCAGAGATGGGGTTCTCCCATATTTTTGTGCCCCTCATTGACTGATGGTAGTACATAACTGTTAACGCTTTGGAACTTTCGCCTGTGCTCATGTCAGACTAGCAGACGCAAACGTAGGTAGGAGTCCCGTTTTTAGGCAGACTCGAAAAATTACTGTCTTTGATGAAAATGCTGCAGAATCAAATTACAATTATGACTCGAAAGACCCCAGAACCCGAGAAATGGCAAATAAAAACTTCCCTTCTCCAAATCCCAGTGAGGCCATCACCAGGCTTTCCCCACAGTTGATACTCACATACGGTCAAATGCTCCTCTATGTGAAAAACACACCCTTTGCACATCCCCTCTCGATCCGCCCTTGGAGGTGGGTGATTGTTTTTCCATGAACTTGGTTTCGTAGTAGTTCCATGGTTCAACTATAGTGCATCCATGCATGTAGTGTTACATTGGATTTATACTCTTGCTCTCAACAATTTACGGACAGTTAAGGTTTGTTCTTGTACCTTTACATAATTTTATATTTTTCAGTGCTCAGTATTTTATCTTTACATCCCTCCGTCCAGTGAAAGGAAAGTGATTCAGGAATCATACATAGAGAAAAATAGTAAAATAGAAAACCTGTGACAAACAAGAGCCACTAGTGTCAGGTCAAATACCCCCCGCCCAAAAAAAAAATATTTGACGGACAAATGCAGCCAGCCCGGGAGTTTGATTAGTATACAGTAGCCTACACCCTGGTTTCCCAACTGTAACAAGGCTGTTTTCAACAACGTGACGTAAAGTTTGTTATTGATTTATTAAATTCCTGCACATTAATTCCTTGCTTTATTTCTTATATGCAAAATAAATGTTCATAAAAATATGCAAAATACTTGTGAAGGTAATTAGAGGATATCTATCAGGTTTAGCTGAGTTTTATAGTAAATTTGCGACGACGACAGCTTACCCCCTTTCATATCTTTCTTTTTAATTACTTTTACGTTATGTCTAATTGACTGAGACTCTTGTCGCATTGACAACCTTCGGATCTTTCTTAACACATTTCATATTTCTATCCCTATACATTTTCCATAACATGATAACAGGAAGACAGGTGACATGTGAAAAGTTTATAACCCACAGCCTGGCCATATTCTGGTTTTATGATTTGAACGCTGCGTTGGTCGAATCTGCCCTACATAACCAAGGCGGATAGCCTACCCGTAACCGTAATGATTGGGAAAACAGGGGTGTAAAACATATACTGATTATATTGAATTCCAACTGACAGGTAATAAGTGGTAACTTGTGCCACGAAAACTGTAAGCAGTTGCCGTTTAAGCTTTGTGCGCTCAGGTTATCAGTAGTCTTGCGGTTAGGGGAAAGGTAAAGGCATATGAGGTAGGGGCAGGGGGAACTGTGCCCCCCAAATTTTGGAAAACCCCCAAATTCGGGCAGAATCTGTAGAGATTTGAGCAAAATTTATTTAAAAAGGCTTAGAGATTTGAGAAAAAATGTGCCTCAAAATTCAAATCGTCCCATACGCTTATGGGGAAAGGGATGTGGCCCTCGTACCTACCGCAAACTTCTCGCTATGTATTGATGTGTTCTGAATGAGATCACGGAAGTGAGATTTAGGGTTGCCTGCGGTACTTTATCAGTTACTGAAAACCCAATATTACACACCCGTGCTCGAAGCTTTTCAAAATCTGGTCCTCTACCGTTACTTTCCCTAATCTGACGACGCCACCTCGAGGGATTTATTCCATTTTCGATGACTTCATTCACAGACTTGTTAAAGAGGGAAAAAGAGTATAAGAGGGGTTCTCCAGTCGTTAAAAATACAAGTTTAAACTAGTTAAGAATGAGATTCAGACTCAGGGATGGCGCCTGCGGGGGGGGGGGGAGTGAGCAGGCAGGGGGCGCCCCCGTCGGGGAAGACTGCCCCTCCCCGTCCGGAAAAATTTGCAATCATGATCGTCGGGGAGCCTTATGCGT
The DNA here is from genome assembly GCA_029531755.1 of Holothuria leucospilota. Taxonomy (NCBI): domain Eukaryota; kingdom Metazoa; phylum Echinodermata; class Holothuroidea; order Aspidochirotida; family Holothuriidae; genus Holothuria; species Holothuria leucospilota. Next base: position 41,989,083 of record CM055975.1, read on the forward strand.
ACGATAAAATATGCAATCCCAACGACAGTCAGACGCCCCACTACCTGCTTGAATTTGCCTTTAGGAAGAACAGATGCTTCAATAAAGACCTAAAATTTCCAATTTTCCTCAGTGAAAGTCCAAATGTATCAAATTTTCCTACATAAAAACCCCAAATTTTCAAATTGTTGTAAACAGAAGCAAAAAAAAAAATTTCCGGCGTCTTGGCGCGCCGCAGATTTTGAAATTTTGCGTTCAACTTCCATTCAGCAACCCGTCGCCTTTTCTCGCGGCTTCGGGGTTTCCCCACCCCGTCGGGGAGCTTGGCCCCCTGTCGGGAAAATTCTGGCGTCACTCCTGTTCAGACTGGAAAAGAGCAAGTGTCATACTCAGACAATCATATTATTCTCCTTAAACAAATGTTACCAGCATGTTCTTACAATAAGAGGATAATTGGGTGAACATAGAATCGAAGTATCTGTTCTTGAACCCCATGCTTTCTCACATCAGTACAACCTCACCGCTCCTTCATTATCCAAATTCGCTGCTGCATTATCCAAATTTATCAAACGACGGGCAGATCTGGACAGTATGGAAACACACATTACTTTATTCTGCCCACATGACAAAAGAAAGAGCCAACAAATGATAAACAAATGATCCTTTTATGTTTAAGGTTTTTGTGTGATCCGGCAGTACCTTTAGGTGGCACAATGACTCTGCCAGTAATTTTACCAGTACGGCTTCTGCCATTTTGTGCAACAATCTGGGATAACTTTCAAGTATTGTTAGACGAAGGAACGAGGGCTTGTTGGAAACTTTGAAAGCATTCCATGTGTAAGATATTTTTTCGAAATCCCCCCCCCCCCCTCTTCTATTTCATACTAAGTCATCTAATTGGTAACCAAGTAAGTCGTGGTCAGTCAAGTTGCACGTAAACGTAGAAAGGTATAGAGGACGCTCTTTTACTAGAGTATCTTTACCCCTCGGTACGCACTCGAGTTGTGAGCCAACCTACTATGATGATAGCTTAACTGGCTGCAGCCACGAAGTGGGGGAAGGGGCATTGGGGCACGCCCCCTGCAAAGACCCTCAATGACGGTTTTTGTGTTATGAAAAACAAAGAAATGAAATACATAACGTAAGGGTAAGATGGAAAATATTGAATCATCTGTTACCTGAGAACCTTAAGTAAGAAGAGACCTCTTGAAAGCGACGTGGTGTTGTGACAACTCCCTGGTTGTACAGTATTCCTCAATAACAGCAGGTAACTGGTTTCTTTTGCTAATTGTGTACGAAAGTTAGTTTACAGTTTTGTTGTGTGATTTGACACTTTAAGTAGACAACTGTAGGCTAACTACAGAATACATCAAGATCAGAGGCTGATACAGGAAGTTCTTCAGCGGGAAACGCCAAAACAGTGGCGGAGAGAAAATTTGATATTTCCAACGTGAAGATACTAAAAAGGAAATTCAGGATTGAAAAGTAACCAGTTACAAGTAACATCATTTCTGTAACGGAAGCGTGCAACGAATTACGTAAATCATGTAACTGTAGTTACATTCCTACAATTATCTGTAACGGCGTTACACTTTGGCCCTGTTACTTTCCCGTTACAAGTGGCCACAATAACCACAAACTACATTTTCGTTGAGCAACTAACAGTTTCCAGATTGATTGTTCTTCAGTAGTACCGTTATTCGATATATTTATCGTTTACCTGTTTTCTCGTCGTTGTCACTCAAACCATCATCAAAGTTCTTCACGATTTAGAATCAAAAAGATTGAACGGTCCGGCCGGACATTGGCTTGAAATCGGGTAAATGACAACGGTTTGGCATGACCTCGGATAAGATAGGCCCAGCTGAAGCCCTGAAGTCCCATGAGGCAATGTTTAAAACAGGCAAAGTTAGTGTTTGGCTATGTCTGTCTTGGCGTTAAAAAACGTGGATTACTGAAGGATCATTCAGTATATTTTTGCGAATCTCATAAATTTAAGACACCACGTAGATAATAATACAGCCGGGTTCTGTTTAATAAATCACTTGACGCACAAGCCAAGATTGTGAGTTGCACGACCTATTTTGGTGTATGAACGAACACCAAGAAGTTCCCCCTCCCCCTCCACCCCAAAGTCCCAGCCAAACTCCAGTGACCCCAATCCCGAGACTTGCCTATTTAAAATGCAAAGCATATATCGTGCATGTGGTTTTTTAAAGTTTACATGTGAAGTGCGTCGTTAATACAGTGGCGTGGATTCATCTCCAAAGGTGGGGGGGGGACTTTTCACCATTTGCGAGTTGCCGTCCTGGGGGGAGGGGTGTAAGGGGAAAGCTGTTCCCTCCCCTTTGAAAAAAAAAACAAATTAGGTGTCTTTATGGCAAATGGTGCCATATTTGGGCTCAATTTAGCTTTTAAAATGTAGTGTCGATTCGTAACCTATATGTTATAATACAATTCATCACAGTTTTACTTTTCATCATTTTGAAAAAGTGTGTGGGGGGGGGGGAGGGGACTTTTTGGAGATGTCCCCCTTCCAAAAAAGTGAGGACGACGCGTCCCCCCCACCATCCCCCCATGATCCACGCCCATGCGTTAATGAGGTCATTTTTATGTCTCAATATTGCAGTCGGTCCTACCTAGTAAGCAGTTGACTGTGCGTGACCTACTCTCATAGTTCACATTGTGCATCATTAGCAATTCCTCAACAGTCCTGTGAAACCCCTAACATCATCCATATTTCCTAACAACATCCCCGTCAGCAAAATTTGGAAGGCTCGTCGACGGACCGCTGTCGTCCACTTCGGCGGGCCATCAGCCAAATGTCCGGTGGCTCGCCGATGGGCGTCACGCTGATTGGTTAAAAACTTTTACCCATCATGCAATGTTGTGTCCTGCCAGCGGACTTCTGATGGCCCTCCGTCGGCCCTCTAGAGACTGGCCGCGTATTCATGGCCGATCGTGAGCCGTCAATGACCGCCGGTGGACCGCCAGATATAACTGACTGTAATGCCCCTTACATCATCAATTTAACAGGCTAATGATCAAAGTTTTGCTGCTGTGAAAAAAAATGGTCACACTGAGCTTTTTGTGCTATTTATATAGTCTGCATCCAACACAATTTCAACACAGTTAAAAGCTACAAATAAAAAAAATATCCCAGAGATTCAGTGCTGCTTTCTGGCCAATCAGGAAAACTGTTGAACTGTGTGGGAATTTCTTTTTTTTTTTGCACCCCTGCATTGGATCATTGAAATGCTGAAAGCTTCCACATGATAATAAAACCAGACTTTGCACCTTAAACCCCCCCTTCTCAACACACCCACATAAAACACTTTGAAAGGAAATCACAGCTCTCAGTGTCCCTACAAATGTACCTATCTCACGTTTGGAATTGCCCCCCCCCCCCCCCACACACACACACACACAAAAAAAAAAATGTTGAATGTGATCCTGCATGCATGATAGGAGAATCTGCATTCATTCAGAGAAAAAAATAAACTATGGAAGTGACTGTTCACAGTTGGGCATCACATCCTTCATGGTATCCTTTATGGTACCCACAAAGGCTCTTCAACCAAACTGGAAAAATTCCTGGATGTGGGCCAGCCTTTCCTGACCAGGTCCATGACCTTCCTTAGCCACCACATGGTGCACCTCATGTCTGTTTATTCAGAGAATATATTTCATGTTATATGTGTTTGAACATGGAATACTGCCCATCTTCTGATAATGAATAAATTTGAAATCATCTTAATTCTTGGGACTTTCTTACTTATTAAACACTCACTTGATAAAAATAATATGCAACTAAAATAACTGCCAACACAGTCAAGACCGAACACATTCAATTTATCTACATTCCATTCCTCTGTAACTACACACCTAGCAGCTAGGGTGAGCATGACAAGATAGAACTGATGGTCATTGCAAGTAATGTTGTACAAAGTTGTACTACAATCTCAGGTCAGGACCCCTGTTAGTGTGGGGTCCAATACCACTGCCTAGTCGGCCCCCTTCTTATCAGCGTCTGCTAATGATCATGCCCAATTAATTGAAACACGTTAGCATTCATCTTCAAAATCATCCTTCCCAAACTTTATTCGACTGGCTAACTAGCACTGACGATTAATTCCAAGGACTCACAATGTTGTCTCTACATTTTTGTCTTTGGACAAAAAAAACAAAACAAACAAATAGGTGTAGTGGAAGTATCCTTCTAATGCTTTTTATTGAACTTAACAAGGTAGATGAGCATTTTTTTCACGTTATAGCACCCACGTACTGTCATAATAGTAGATTACATCCAATTTACATGAACAAACTGCTTTGATTAACATTAATGTAACATATATATCAAAGAGAATGTGATGCATCTTCAACATAACAACTTTGTGACACCCTGTTCTTGATAACAATCAGGAGCAAATTAGTCACAGCTGAAAAATTTTTTTAAAAAATGAAAAAGATATAGCTATCATGTCTACACCTTTACAAAACTAAAATTTATTTCATTTGATGCATCTATGAAACGGGTGGCTTGAACTATTTGGGGCCCCTACCTCCCTCGTACTAAGTTTCCTGGTACAGACACAATCCTTCCAAAATATTTCTTTGTGGAGATGACAAAGGGCCCTTTTGAGGGCTTACATCACTTGCCTTAACCAACCATTATGAAAAGTAAAACAAAGTTACTGAGACACCCCAGTGTCACACATGAATGTATATCAATTCTGCAAACATATTTACAGCACTCCTTTAATTCTATTCAGTTACCCATTAGTGCTACTTGGAGAGTAATTACGGTTGCAGTTAATATTTATTGTGACAACATCATAAATTCCAAAAATTATTTTACTAGACTTGTAACAGAACAATAACCAATACAGTAAATACATCAAAGTATGGAAGCACTGATAACTAACTATATAGTTTCATACATCAAAACTTACATGCTAGTGATCTTTATTTTGTGATTTTTCACTACAATAATTTCCCTTTTCCACTTCCCATAATACCTTGCCCCTCCAACCACCCTTATCATGCCACCTCTCTTCCCATCCCACTTTTACGAACTATTAGTAAATATTTAAGTATGTTTAGATACACAGCTTCAGTAATAAAGCAATTTCTATGTGGTAATCAAGATTTTGAACTGTTCTCCACTCAGATATTGATACCTGATTTAAAAAAAACTATGAAATGAACTGAACTGTAAAAATAAATCTTGCGATGTTATTTTCTGAAGTTTTTATTTTTGACAACAGTTCCATACATGCCCTGGTGATGAGTCCAATGCTTTCCTGGGACACAACTTCAACACTGACTAGCCCACAGTGACAACTTGTCCTCATAAAAATGCTACCAAAGTCCTTAACATATCCCATTATTCTTATCTGACCTGGACAAATACAAGCTCCACTTTCTATCTTCACACCCCTCTAACACTGAGCCATCACACATTCAGAGTGTCTTTCACCATGCTTTAACTGACCTAGTTTATAACTCAAGCAAACAAGTTACATGTGCATTATTGTAATTACTTTCAGTGAGCAACTGCTTACCTGTGGTAAATATAACACTGGAGGAAAGAGGGACATTTTTTTATTCTCTAGGTAAGTACAGCTACAACAGCTTTGGCATGAATTATTTTGTAGAAACAATCAATGCTGAGTCACATGTTATCAGCAGTGTCGAAGACCAAACAATAATCATGAAAACGGAAATAATAACAAAGAAAAGAAAAATAATGCAAAGATAACATATCTGACTGGCCAGCAATCCCAGAAAGGTTTCATCCCATACCAATATGAGAATAAAACTACTGTATACACTACACTGTGATACAAACAGTGCTCAAACTTGACAGGTAAACATTAAATCTTGGCACATTGTTAACACAACTACAGGGACAGACCCCGAATTTGGAGAAAGAGGGTGGGGGCTCACTCATGGCCGTGTGGCCCTCCAATAAGATTGCTGGAAAACTTTTAAAAAGAGCAGTACTTATATGCTCTGAGGGCATAACAATCATCAACATGAAATGAATTTTAAGCATCAATTGTTTAAAGTGTGTATGGATTGGGAGGGCAAAGGGTGGGCCAGATGAGCCCCCACCTGAATCCACCCTTGCTTCCTCACACCTTTGTATCAAGCAGAAACACTTCATTGAGACTGCTAAATGATCTACTCTCCATTCTTGAACATTTCAGACCGCAGCTGATTTAACTGTTCCAATCCCACTATTTTATGAAAAATATGCACTTCATATGTACACTCCCCCTCCCTCCCCCTTCTCCTCACTTATTTATACATTACTAAATGTGTATCACAAACAAAAAGCCCTCATATATTAAGAACTGACTAAAATATATAGTCTTTAATTCTGCTATTAATGTGTTTTTAAGTGATGTGTCACACACGCAAACAAACAAACACACCCATACACAAACTCACCAACCCACACATACTGGTTTTTCACACCTCTAAACACAGTTTCACGAACTGATTCATGAAGACTGCATGCCTGAATTGCTAAGAGCTATGGAGACGTTTTTGCAGTGTGTAAATTTACAAAATCTGAAACTTCAGTCACCATTCTATGACAGGGCTGCAGAAATTCAACAAATATATTGTCAGAATACTATTGTACTTCAATATTTGTGCAATTCTACTAACTGTCTACTATTTTTTTTTTTTTTTTTTGATGTGTTAATTTCTTGAAAGCAGTACCTTGATTTTACAAACCTGAGGAAATGTACTACTCAAATTGACAATGCACTCAGTAAATATTTTAAGTTAATTTTATGTAATCTTTCTGTTGACTCTGTATAACCTTGCAAGTTCAATTTTGTCACATCAAAACTATGATATTACTATGGCTTAAATCAGTCCTTGCTGGCCGTTTTTGAACTCCTGCCTAAATACCCTTTCTTTCCTGACTATTTACGCCACAGTGCCATGAATTTGAGATTGCCTTACTGAATGAGGAGTCAAAGGGGACAGGTGTCTTGGATGTCTCCTCCCCTTTGAGCATTATTAAGGGTGCTTAGATACAAACAGACATGTGACTGGCAAATCCTAAAAAAAGAGGAAATAATTTGGAAGACAAACGATGGTGTGCGAAAAGCTCTGCACCCTCTCAGTCAGAGACCCAGGGGTCCACTCAAGGGCCCCTGGTGGCATTGATGTCATTATAATACAGACTTCTAATTGGATAGAACTCCGAGGGCTATTTGTACAAGTTTAATAGCTGAGATTTATAAAGACATTTATGACAGAAACTGTTCAGTTCTTTGACGTGAAAAAGAGGAATGAACAAAAATAGGAGGAAAAGTAGAAACAAAAAAGAGGAATTCCTCTAAAAAGAGGAAGTAGTACATGCCTGTACAAACTGGTGCAATATTCTGTAATTTTTAGTGTAAACTAACACTTGAAGAATTTCCACTTTTCAGATTGACTTTAATTCCCACAACAGAATACCAAGAGAGCAACATTCTTCCCTACTGGCAGCAGGGCCATTTTCCATCTAAGATCAGCTCATTTACCCCTCCCCCACCCACACAGGTTGGAAAACACTAGCTTGAACAAAAGAAGACTTCAAACCTACCCCTTCATGTACAACCATGAGCAACAACAGTATTTGAAATAAACAGGAAAAGGTTTACATGATCCCATTTCAAGAGATATCTAAGCTTATTTTGGAAAAGTAATTGTTAAGTATACCTTTGAAATTATCAGCTGTACTATTGTTTATATTCATTTAGGAGCTTTATCTTCTGACCACTCACCAATAAATGGGAGGGTGCTGGACAAGGATGTACTCATCCTCTCTCTCTCCTCTAACAGCCACTTACAATGAATCATCCAGCCTTCTTTGTCTCAGTAATTTCACATAGTCCTCAGCCTGGTCATATCCAGTGAAGTGTGGTTTCTCAGGTGGTGGGCCTTCTCGGAGGCATACAAAATAATGACAATAGACCAGATCTAATACACTGCTCCTACCTTTTGCATGATACCTCATGGCATGTTCAGACCTGGCCCTTGTAGCAAAGGATGCAGCTGAAAGAGAGGCAGGGAGAGAGAAAGATATTTTTATTATGCTTCCTCTGCATGTCCATCCTTTCGCAGTTGTTTTCATCTTGAAGTGTATAACCACTTTCTAAATTATTTGACATCAGAAGATCCATTTCTACCTCTCTGCAAGTTTGCATCAATATACTGTATCCCTTTTTCATTTCTCCTTAACATCATGTATACCATATCACAAGGAATTATTCAGAATCAATTCAATAACTTCAAAGATAGAGGAACTTTCCCACAACAATAAGGAAATTATCACAATATTTTGTGGACCACTTAGGCTGACAAAAGAGTGTTACATTTCTATAATGTGGCTTATTTATCCTACACACACCTTTCAACATGTCTCTTGAATGCTTGAGAAATGTTGTAATTTTCATGAAAAACAGAGGAAAGACCATGACTGGACAACTCTGACCTCACAGGATGATTCCCACCAGGACTACCCACCAGACACCCCTTGGGACAATTACAAACCCGGACAATTCCCACCCATAAGAATTACAGTACCCCTCAAACAACTTTCCTAGTTATTTCCTAGAATCCAGTAGAATATTTTGAAAATCCACACGTCATCCAAAACTTAAATGCTAGCCAACTGTGACTGCAAGCAGAAATCAAATCTGATTGGGTAACAGCACAATACAATAGTGGTGCTAGAATGATTGCCTTTAGAAATGAGGGGACAGAAATGATTCAAAAAAGTGTAGGACTTCAACCAAGTATCCTGAAAAAAACTGTCATTCTCCAGTAACAAGGACTCCTTTCCGGTTCACTGTCAGCTTTTAAATCATTACTGACATTTTGATCTTTCCATTAACCAGTTAACTGCAGAATTAAATAACTGTAACTTTTATCCCACTGCGGAATTAAGTTGTGTACAAATGTATCACAGACGGATATATCTGTCATATATCTGTCATGACTGGTAAAAGCTGAACAGAGTTTAGTACAATCTTTTATGTTTTATAGTGTTATACAGCAGTATATTTAGCTTTAAATCATGACTTCCACACCTTAAAGTGGCAATTACCGTCAAACTGTTTTAAACAGCACCGCTACCTAGATGACATAACAAGGAGTTAATTAAAGAGACAAATTACTTATGGCTGAGAGTGGCATCTTTTGAAACACTTGTTGGTCAGCTATTAGTAATTTCAAGTATGGATTCAAACCCATGGATTTACCTCCTGTAAATTTATGGACTAATTACATTTTGGAGCATCACTAGTCTAGCTAAACCAGTGTTATGTTTGATATTTCACTGGTAACTCAATTTGAGAGTGCCATTGTAAACACCCTGTAGTTGCTAGAATTTCAACAGTTCAATTACTGTACTTGCTGAAGTTTCATCAGGTCAATTACTGTAGTCACTTGGATTTCAGAGTATGTCAAACAAACCAGAGAATCACTGATATCATGAAGTATTAAAGGAATCAAATTTTTGTACCATAATAAAACACTTTTTCAGAACTTTTGATCAACTGTTGCCAACAGTTGCCTCCTACATGTATTATACTGTATATGAATCACACAATTTCAGTGTGACCATTTCATAAACATTCTAAAACTGTAAATCTATGAGTCATTTTTATCATACAACACATTTAATTGTGATGCAAATGTTTCAAGTGTAGCAGTGCACTAGTGCATTGTAAAATACTTGTGCAATTCTCACATTCCCTTACTGTATTTCCCATGTGAAACATAAAACAAATTGAGACAAGCTGACACACTTGGTTACTCCTTCTCCTGCACTTACCAACATGGAGATTGGACCTGTATTCTACATTGTGGTTTGTGACTGCTTCTTGCTGAGCTTCCAGTAGAGCCTGTCAGAGGAAAATGGAACCTTGGTTTCTGTTGCATGATGGATAGTATTCAATACTGCATGTGTTAGCAGATAATCTCAAACATGCAAGTTATTGATAATAATTCCACTAAGCAAAGATATAAGAGCAGGACAAGACAATTAAGTATTCGTAAACAGGCACCACACAACATACAGGGAAAAATCAAATATAATAGGGAATATCACTGCATGAAAAGCATTCAACAGATTCTTCTGATTCAACCATTTAGCTTGTCTTGGAACAAATTAATGTAAAATAATTTCTGCTATGCTAACAATACACTTGAAATAGTCAAACAATACACAGTGTGCATGACTGAAGTCTTACACATTGTTATAAATATTTATGAACTCAAGTAGAAGAAGATCAAAGATGGAACTCACTGATATAATTATCATGCTAAACACAAAGGAAATCAATGGATTGGGGACATTGTGAATTTCTAGTTATTTTTTTCAATTCATCGATATCTTGGGTAGAGTCACAAGAAACAATACAGGCTGCCTAGTCAGTATTGTACTTTATATTCTTTCAATTTTGTTCCAAATGACTTTTCCTAAGCGCCATATGCCATTATGATTGACTACAACTCTGACAATGTTTCCACTCACCTCTCTCACAATCTTTGCTGCTTTCTTGTTGACATATTTAAGTTGTGTTAAGGCATCATCAATCATCATTCCCTTCACCTTAACAAACAAAGGAATCAACTGTACATAACTCTTCTTAAAAAGATAACTTTACCAACATTTACAAGACACTACATAGTTGTTCACCTACATGAGACTCAAGGGTTGTGCATATTGAAAAGTATTCCTCAAAATTTTACCACTCAGGTGATAAACTACAAAATGCCCTGCAGAAAAAGATACTTAAACTTTGCTGACAATGCTCAACTCCTCTACCCCACCCTTCCCTTCCCTCCTTGTCTAAGCTCAACCACACCATGACATGTATGAAAGTGACTTTCCTCCCAATGCATAGTAAACTAGAAAGCCCAAAGGCTTAGAGATTCCTTGTCGAAAGGGGATGCTTTGTTGCACTTAAGTCTACCACTCAGATTGATCCTTCTTGACTATATCATTTTTACCATGTCTTCACAATTTGACCTCTGCTGACCTCATATGACCTTTGAACCCTACCCAAAACTGAATAAAACCAGAAAGCCAAAACGATTAGTGATTCCTTGCCATATGAATATATTGTAACAAACATGAATCACCCACATGACAAGCATGTGATCCCTCACAGTTATCCTACTTGAGATATCATGTTAATAAGGTCAAAAGCTTTCGAAATCTTGTGACCCAAAATGACCTACATGCTAAATATAAACAATCCACTGGCTAAGAATAAGATCCCTCATAGTTACCCTCCTTTAAAATATGATGTTTACTAGGTTTTGACCTTTTGTGACCTCAAATGACCTTTGACCTGCACAAAAAATAATAGGGATCATCTTCTCAATATGGTCAATACACAAGGTAAGTATGTGATCCCTCACAGTTACCCTTCTTGAGATATCATGTTTACAAGTTTTTTGACCTCTGGTGACCCGAAATGATCTTTGACCTCCCAAAAATACTTAGAATCATCTACTCATTATGGGCAATCCACATGGTAAGTATGAGATCCCTCACATTTACCCTTCTTGAAATATCGTGTTAACAAGGTTTTGACCTTTTGACCTATGGTGACCCCAAATGACCTTTGACCTCCACCAAAAACAATACAGATCATCTACTCATTATAGGCAATCCACGTGCTAAGTATGAGATCCCTCACAGTTACCCTTCTTGAAATATCATGTTTACAAGGTTTTGACCTTTTGACCTCTGGTGACCCCAAATGACCTTTGACCTCCACCAAAACCTATAAGGATCATTTACTCATTATGGGCAATCCTCATGCTAAGTATGAGATCCCTCACTGTTACCCTCATTGCGATATAGTGTTTATAAGGTTTTGACCGTTTTACCTCTGGTGACCCCAAATGACCTTTGACCTCCACCAAAAACAATAGGGATCATCTACTCAATATGGGCAGTCCACATGGTAAGTATGAGATCCCTCACGTTTATCCTTCTGGAGATATCGTGTTTACAAGCAATTTCCAGCATATTTACTATTTGACCCCTTGTGACCCCAAATGACCTTTCACCTCCACCAAAAAGAATAGGGATCATCTACTCATTACGGGCAACCTACCTGCCAAGTATGAGATCCCTCGGAGTTACCCTACTTGAAATATCGTGTTTACAAGGTTTTGACCTTTTGACCTCTTGTGACCCCAAATGACCTTTGACCTCCACCAAAAACAATAGGGATCATCTACTCAATACGGGCAATCTACGTGCTGAGTATGAGATCCCTCGGAGTTACCCTTCTTGAGATATCGTGTTTACAAGCAAAGCGTCACATACACACACACACACACGACATCACCATCGCATAGATTCCTTCGGCCTTCGGCAAGGAATCAAAAATGAGAAGAGAAGTGTCTTGGTAGGAACTCGAAACTGGGGTGTCTGTGTGAGAAACTGACACTTTTCACTATGCCATCAATGAGCCTGTTAGAGGTATGGTACTATAGTCACAGCATCCTTTACACATTATCATGATCAGGTAATTAAAATCAGAATTAGTACTGTTACAGTTATGTTTGTGAAAAAATAATGTGGTTCTCTATAATTCTATCTAATAGACTGGTATAAAAATTCAGTCCCAACTTTTCTTTGTTAACGCAACGCCAGACACAATTTGGAGGTACCGTCCACTGCCTATTTAGTTTACGAGGTTTCATAGTGTAACCTCTGATGACCTCAAATGACCTTCTGCCACCAACAAACCCATAGAGTTCTCCCTCTCTGAAAGTGTCAAATCTGTATACCAAGTGAAAAAAGTATCCATCATCCCTGCCTTGAAATAGTGTGTTTTTTTGAAGGTTTTCGGGTTGCCACCTCTGATGACTTCAAACAACCGTTGGCCTCCACTGAAAACAAAGTTCTTTCTCTTAATAAGATAAATTTATAAACCATTAAAACCAAGTATGAAAAGTGTCCATCATTGCTATCTTGAAATATCTTGTTCACATCCAGTTTGTAAGAATTCCATATTTTCACCTCCAATAACCTTACGTAACCTTTGACCTCTACCAAAACCAACAGGGTTGATCTTCTGACTATAACAGATCCACACACCATTGAAGGTATCCATGCTTCATACCTAGAAATATTGTGTTTACAATGTTTTCGGCTTATGACCTCTGTTGACTTCCACCAAAAACAATAGGGTACTTTCTCTTCATATGATAATTCTATATGCCAAGTATGAGAAGTATCCATCATTGCTATCATGAGATATCATGTTTACAAGCCAAGGGTCACAAACACACATACCTTAATACACACACATACATACACTTGCCAGCATGATTTCATAGATTCCTATTGCCTATTGGCAAGGAATCAAAAAGTTTTGAGCTAACTACAGATTAACGGTAGTTTCTACACTCTTTTCTAACACTCTCTCCATAGGTTAAGCTTGAACTAATTCATTCTTTTTAAAACAAACATGGTGGATTCAAAAACTCACGAGTCAACTTCAGATTCAATACAAAATGATACAGCAGTGAGTACCTCCCCTACCAAAATCTTATAGACACTGCTCGATGCAGTTGAACCTACAGTACATTGTGTGCCAACCAGTGTTTCAGCAACACAGTGTATAAAATACACAAAATGAACTACAGTACTGCAATGCTAATTAATAGAATCTGCTACAAATTTTATGGTAATTATTGATAAAACATGTACTTACAAATGTAGCAGCATACCACATTTTACGTTTGCTGTGTTTGATGTTTCTCTTTGAATAAAACATTTCCTGTTCAATTAAAATGAGAGAAAGGTTTCTGCATGAAAACAATCAATGCTTGAAATAATCTCAACATTGCCATTCTTCATTAAAGATCTCTGGGGCCTTTAATTATAAGAAACACATACATCAAGGCCAAGGTTGTCACCAGGCCAAATGTAGTGCCGGGTAATTCTAGTGATCACCGTCCTTGGATTAAGGAAAGGTGTGGATATTTTTCTGCACTCTAAATTAATGCTCCAATAAGCCATCTCATTCTGAGATTACTGTTACAGCCAAATTTCTTTCAAAATCATAAAATTATAGTACCATTATTGAGAAGAGTGCTTGGTGGTATGTTTTTATTTTAGAATGAGTGGCGGGCGCAATTCACTAGTCCCATGTGGGGCCGCCCAGCCCTGCCTGGGGTAGTGACATCCCTGATCAAGGCTAACCAATATCTTCAGACATTAACCCCTCTATAAGAAGGAACCATGACTTTATATGACATGAACATTTTGAACAAGTTTTTTCTCAAGCATGCATTACATATATCAATCATACACATAGGTATACTGATATCCATATGTCATTATGGACAGTATGCCTCAATTCCTCACCCCTTATGCCTCACACAAATGGATGCACTTTATGACAACTTCAAGAACTCTTGCTTCTAAGAACCACTCCAAACAAGTATAATGAACAAGTCCATAACCAAGTAATGGCAAAACTCTGCATCTAGTGTAGATGGAATTTAAACTTAGCACACTTAAACAAGAGGTGTACAGGGCTCGAAATAAGCTTGGAAAAGGGCATGGCCAAAATGACCAAAATGGCTGTCGATCTATGTAATTTCAATGGACATTTACTGAGGAGCATCACAGCCATCAGAAAGGGCCCGACGGCCATGGCTGTCAGTGCCGTTGGTTATTTCGAGCCCTGGGTGTACCAACTTAGGTATCCACAACTTTGCCAATTATTGATGCATAACCTACCAAATTTATGTCACATACTGAATGGACTGTAAACTGTACAAAATAGGTACACAAAACTGTCCCTTCAAGTACTTCCCACAATCCAGAATTAATAGACATCAGTTTAAATGAATTTACTAAAATATCTGGTGCCACTGAATTAAAGTCTCTAATCTTTAGCAATGTATTACAGTATACTGTACTCTACATTACTCATTTTATATGCATCTTTAAAAGTGTGCTATATATAATATTCCCTTAATTGCACATAAAAGTGGATAAAATCAAAGGTACTAACTGCAGGACGACGTGGCTCTCCAGGTTTTTGAGGGGGATACTTCCTATTATTCTTGGATTCCCATTTTTCTTGAGGAGTGGAAGTATGAAACTCTTGCCTGGAAAATTTCAGAGTCAGCAAAGGGGCTGTTAGGAGGCTTAAAAACAAAGGAAAGATAACATCATGATTTCAAGTAGAACAATGTACAATGACTGCGACTTAAGCACAAATTCAGTCACCACAATCAGATTACAGTAGCATACTTCAGTATCCTAATCCATGTATGCATTGCTTTACTAAATCATTTAACAACAGTCTGGTCACTGAATTGTTAAATTTATGCAGTATTATACTTCTGTTAAGTTTTTCTTAACTCTATTAAACATGAACAGTAATATTTATTGCACTCCCTGACAGATACAGGAGAAAAATAAGATGAGAGTTGTAAGATTAACCTGATGCTTCAAAAAATAAAGTATGGTTGCAGGAACTGATTTGTCAGGTTACACATAGTGTAATAATTCATACTGGATACAGATTAAGAATAGTGAGTTTTGCTAAGTTTTACTGGGACCACCCTCACAGGGGGCAATTTGACGGGCAACCAGTTCTACTACAGCCACAAATCAAGCTTCACATGTATCAAACTTGACAAGCCCCACTTATCCAACCTATACTGTAGGTATAGGCCTATGAAAATCTCTACTAATCCAACCTATACTGTAGGTAGCTATGACAACCAGTGCTAATCCAGCCTGCAATCTAGGCTACAGTATGACTAATCCAGCCTTCAGGTATCTGCCTATGACTAGTGACTACCTGCACTAATCCAATCTGTATGTAGGTCTAGGCCCTGGGTTTTCAACCTGGGGGATGCATCCAAAATATTTTTCACTGGAGATGTCAGTACCATATTTTTTATTCTTCAGTGACAAAACAAATACTTACACTGTAACACAGATATAGGGAGCAAGGATTCCCATAAATGATTCACAAAGTTTTGAACAATTCCTTTATTTATGTAAAATACTTGCAGAATTAAAAGTGTTCAAGCATTAACTTGCTTTGAGTTTGAATCAAAACCTGTCATAAGACCAAAGAAAAAGCAGAAAAAGTACATGAAAAACTAATCATCATCAAGAACCCCAAAATGATCTACTGCATTTTTTTTATAACAGTAGTTCCACCAGTCGACTTACAGCTCCTTTGTGACTCAAAACAAATGTTCCTTTCACTTCAGATGACGTATAACAGTCTTTTCATACAGTACAAAAAACTTTCACAAATGTGTCTATGTCATCTGCTAAGTCATAACTTATTGTGGGCAACCCCCATCTATCAACTGTTTTCTTCTTAACCATAGTAAAAACAGTTATAAACCAACACAGAATGTTACAATTCCCAATATATTAAATAAGTTTCCAATGCAAACACCATCAAAAGTCATGCAGCCACGTGTATGATAAGTTAACGAAAGTTATATTTGTTTACAAACTTCTACTAATGCGTTTGTTTAAGCTCTGCCACTCCATTGCTAAAATCATTACAGCCGCTTTGTGCATTTGTTCCATTTTTTACACAGTAAAAATGATAAAACGGCTGGTTCTGAATTCTAAAGGTCACACTATGCCGTGTCATTTTCATGTGTACACAGTGATCACTTCGTGACATACTGAGTTTCGTACGTACAGTAAATAGCGATTGTAACGAACTTTTTAAATCAAGATGTTCCATAAAAGCTTGAAAAATTTCAACTATGTTTCATATACAGTATACTGCAATCACACTGAAAAACATTTGTTCAAATTTCGCTCATCATTAAGATTTTATTGGAAAATGACTTCTTTTCAACTTCAAGTCACTACTTGAAGCTGAATTATGAGCCATGTAGTGTGTAACTTTCGTTCCCGGTAAGCCCCTGTGTCCCGCATTCTATCGCCTCGGCAATATTTTTTGCTGAAGTCAAGTCGATTTGCTTTGGCATTTACCTCAGCAATGCCGAAGCTTATTGTGAGGGCTGTGCTTTTAAACACACAATCTATAAGCTATCACTTCTATGTCAACAAATTTACGGACGCGTATATGTTAACAATTACGGATGGTGGGCTACTGAAATAACGTTGATTACATCTTGTAGAGGTTGGGGTGAAATATATGCTTATGTCGTTTACTATTTTTTTTTCACCTCCAGGTGAGGGATATATTCAGGTTTCTACCTAAGTGTCAACTTAACCACACATACATACATACATACATACATACATACATACATACATACATACATACATACATAAATACATACATACATATTTGAACCATTTATGGCATTTGTATCCACAGTAATATAACAATAACATCATATAATCAACATTATTTACAGATACATGTCCATAAATTCGTCAACATAGAACTACTGTACTAGCAAATTGTGTAGTTGAAGTGTATCTAAAGTATAAAATGTCAAAAATATATGTTACAAAGCTTGAAAAACGAATCCAAATGGTCCAACTCCCATCTTCACAGGACTTTCATTAGGATATAAAATGTTGAAGCTTATTCACTCTTCTTAAAATAATTGGTTGTGCAATAATTTGTGATGTCCTTCTTGTACTACTCAAACTACTGTACTGTCTTTGTTTTTCTTTGTTTGTTCGAAAACCACAGCACCTGATGCCAAAATGTGATCACTTTCTTACTGTTACAGGGTGACTTGACTATACAAGCCCTCTCTGTGTAACATGCTATGCAAGGAAACAGTAAAGTTTGTAAGGTCATAATTTTTATTCCAAAAGGAAACAAAAGCAGGTAATGTGAGTTGTACAAGGACATCACAGATTATAGTGCAATCCACTTTTTCAAATAAAGAAATTAAGTACCTTTCAACATTTTATATCTCAGCAACAGAACAAGCTAAGAAGATAGGAATTGGATGAATTAGAATTCATTCTCCATACATTCTTGTAATTCTAGACTTTAGGTAGGCCTACACTTTAAAAGGATGTTACCCTACTTAACGTTTACACATTCCCATATAAAAAGTGTGTGATAATGCTAAGGCAAAATTTTTTTGCCCTATGGGCGTTATTTTTAGCATTTGTTTCCCCCAAGGGAAATCTGTATTATATATGGGCTGAGTCAGGTACCCGGATACTCGGCCGAACATACGGGTACCCGAACATAAAATGAACAAAACGGGTACCCATCTTATGTGTAAAAATACGTGAAACTACTCTGTACATATTGAACCAGTGCTGTCAAGTTCCGTTTAATGTCCTAAAAGGGTCAGAATAACGTTCGTTTACCATGTACAAGGTGTTACTATTCGGTATCAACCATGTAATGTGTTATTGGCTCTGAAAATCAGAAACTGTCAGAGTTAGTCCCTATGATTCGGGTACCTGTTACCCAACCAGATAATGAAAACTGGTACCCGGTTCCGAGTTTTTGCTACCCAACTCAGCCGTAATATATATATATATATATATATATATATATATATATATATATATATATATATATATATATAAGGTCAAAGTACTGCGTAGCACTTATGAAGTAGGTAGGTAAAAATGAAGTAGTAAATAGTGCTAAAAGTTTGTGAAAAATTCCACAACGTTTTGGGTTTAAACCCTTCATCAGGTGGCAAAAATGCAACTGATCGTTGACACGGCTAAACGTACAATTTAAAAAAAAACAATAAAATTGGGCACGGTAAACCTCGGCTAGGAAAACAGACAGTGTTGAGTGGTTACCACAAGTCAAAAAAATGCAGCAATTCACACACTTTTTATATAGGAATACGTATATATATATATATATATATATATATATATATATATATATATATATATATATATATATATATATATAAGGTCAAAGTACTGCGTAGCACTTATGAAGTAGGTAGGTAAATATGAAGTAGTAAATAGTGCTAAAAGTTTGTGAAAAATTCCACGACGTTTCGGGTTTAAACCCTTCATCAGGTGGCAAAAATGCAACTGATCGTTGGCCGTGTCAATCGAAAAAATCGTTTCGCCTTATAGGAATGCGTAACTCTATACGCAAGTCCGATTTACCACATAATGTTAATGCAATTACTTAGGTCCACACCAACTTACATGCATGTATCCATTAACACTAAGGACTTACGGGCCATTGAAATAACGTGCATATATATCTCAGAACCAAAAGGGGAAATATAATCTTATGTATTTTATTGTCTTTTTCTTCGCCGGTTGTATTATCGGTATACCGATTTCGCCTAACAGGTCTATCTAGCGTTATATATATATGTATATATATATATATATATATATATAAGGTCAAAGTACTGCGTAGCACTTATGAGGTAGGTAGGTAAAAATGAAGTAGTAAATAGTGCTAAAAGTTTGTGAAAAATTCCACGACGTTTCGGGTTTAAACCCTTCATCAGGTGGCAAAAATGCAACTGATCGTTGACACGGCCAAACGTACAATTTAAAAAAAATACACAATACAATTGGGCACGGTAAACCTCGGCTAGGAAAACAGACAGTGTTAAGTGGTTACCACAAGTCAAAAAAATGCAGGAATTACTGCGTTATAACAGTTCAAGTCTAACGTTCAGACCATGTGGGGACAGGGTTCCAAGTTTCATGATTAGGCGGTTTTCGGCAGCTAGGCGGTCATGATCGGAACCTCGACACGAGATGGCCGCCGAAACCATCAAGTCACGGATCGAGCATGTTGACGGGGGATTGAAGTGGGTGGCTACCGGGAACCCTGGGAGGTTCTGTTTGATTGATCTCAGGTGCTCGGTGACTCGGTCAGCAAGACGACGTTTTGTTTCTCCCACGTACAGTATATTACAGCGTTTACATACGAGAACGTAAACAACATTGGCTGAAGTACAGGTAAAATGGCTGATGAACGTTAAAACGGTTGTTGTTGGGACCTACAATGGAAAGGTTTTTGTCATAACTGACCACCGGGCAAGTATTGCATCTCCCACGGTTGCAAGGAAAAGTTCCTGGGGTGTCAGGCACTACTGCTTGAGGTTGAGAGGCACGGACCAAGTGCTTAGATATGTTCTTTTCAATTCTGAATGCCGTGATGGGGGGATCAGGGAAATGGTCACGGGTGGATGGGTCATGACGGAGGGTCTCTACATTCCTGTAAATGGCACGTACAATGGGGGTTACAGATGGGTGAAAGGATAGGACCAACGGGATACGTCTGGTGGGTGTATGGTCAGTTTTGGGGGCAAGGGCAGAGGCTCTATCAATTCCTTGTATGCGTTTCAGGGCATTGGAGAGCACTCTTTGTGGATACTGGCGTTGTTCAAAGAAAGAAATAATCTGCTTGGAAACTTTAGCGAAATCCTGGTCGTCGGAACAAATCCGTCTGGCCCGTAAAAGTTGTGAGAAAGGAATCGAATTGGTACAAGATCTGGGGTGGTTGGAAGGGTACATGAGGTAGTTGTGAGAGTCAGTAGGCTTAAAGTGGAGATTGGACTTGATTTGACTGTCGGAGATGGATAGTTCCGTGTCTAAAAACACTACTGAGGAGTTGGAAATACAGCCGCCTAGCTGCCGAAAACCGCCTAATCATGAAACTTGGAACCCTGTCCCCACATGGTCTGAACGTTAGACTTGAACTGTTATAACGCAGTAATTCCTGCATTTTTTTGACTTGTGGTAACCACTTAACACTGTCTGTTTTCCTAGCCGAGGTTTACCGTGCCCAATTGTATTGTGTATTTTTTTTAAATTGTACGTTTGGCCGTGTCAACGATCAGTTGCATTTTTGCCACCTGATGAAGGGTTTAAACCCGAAACGTCGTGGAATTTTTCACAAACTTTTAGCACTATTTACTACTTCATTTTTACCTATATATATATATATATATATACATATACATATACATATACATATATATATATATTTCTATAATTTGGGATTTAGGCGAAATATGGTATGAAAAAACGCGACTGTTGGGAGAACTCGACCCTCAGGCAAAAAAACCGTTTCGCCTTAATGTTTTACACACTGTTTTATATTGGAATGCGTAACTCTATACACCAGTCCGATTCACCACATAATATTTATGCAATTACTTCACTGCACACCAACTTACGTACAAGTATCCGTTAACACTAACGACTAAGGGGCCATTGAAAAAAAGCGTGCATGTATATCTCAAAACTAAAAGGGGAAATATAATCTTATGTATTTTATTGTTTTTATTTTCGCCTTTTGTATTGGCGGTATTGACCTTTCGCCTAACAGGTCGATCTAGCGTTATATATATATATATATATTTTGCTAATTTGGGATTTAGGCGAAAAACCGTATGAAAAAACGCGACTGTTGGGAGAACTCGAGCCTTAGGCGAAAAAATCGTTTCGCCTTAACGTTTTACACACTGTTTTATATAGGAATGCGTAACTCTATACGCAAGTCCGATTTACAACATAATGTTAATGCAATTACTTAGTTCCACACCAACTTACGTGCATATATCCGTTAACACTAAGGACTTACGGGCCATTGAAATAACGTGCATATATATCTCAGAACCAAAAGGGGAAATATAATCTTATGTATTTTATTGATTTTTTCTTTGCCGGTTGTATCGGCGGTATACTGATTTCGCCTAACAGGTCGATCTAGCGTTATATATATATATTGCTAATTTGGGATTTAGGCGAAAAACGGTATGAAAAAACGCGACTGTTGGGAAAACTCGACCTTTAGGTGAAAAAATATATATTTATATATATATATATCTATATATGTATATATATATATATGTGTATATATGTATATATATATATATATATATTGCTAATTTGGGATTTAGGCGAAAAACCGTATGAAAAAACGCGACTGTTGGGAGAACTCGAGCCTCAGGCGAAAAAATCGTTTCGCCTTAACGTTTTACACACTGTTTTATATAGGAATGCGTAACTCTGTACGCAAGTCCGATTTACCACATAATGTTAATGCAATTACTTAGTTCCACACCAACTTACGTGCATGTATCCGTTAACACTAAGGACTTACGGGCCATTGAAATAACTTGCATATATACCTCAGAACCAAAAGGGGAAATATAATCTTATGTATTTTATTGTTTTCTTCGCCGGTTGTATTGGCGGTATACCGATTTCGCCTAACAGGTCGATCTAGCGTTATATATATATATATATATATATATAGTGGACTTTTACCCGTCTATAACTGAGGATTTACTGTCACAAGCCCTTAATTTCGCTTTGTTAAACGATGCCATTTCTGAGCAAGACCTCGACATTGTTATGCACTGCAGGAAGTCCCTACTCTTCCATGATGGAAAGCCATGGGTCAAAAAATCATCCGAAGATCTATTCGATGTAACCATGGGAAGTTTTGATGGGGCAGAAATCTGTGAACTTGTAGGTACATTTCTCCTCCATAAGATCACTCAGAAATACGACATAGGCCGAATTGGCTTATACAGGGATGACGGCCTAGCCGCCTTCGATGCTCCACTACAAAAAATCGAACGCATCAAGAAAGATCTTTGCCAAATTTTTAGCAACTACCATTTGAGAATTACAGTTGAAGCCAATATGAAGACCATCAATTACCTTGACGTCACGCTTGATCTCACCTCAGGCCAGTATTACCCCTACTCTAAGCCAAACAGCATTCCGTTGTATGTTAATAGCAAATCTAACCACCCCCCTCAGATTATAAGAAACCTACCATCGTCTATCAACAGGAGATTGAGTGACTTATCCTCCAACGAGGCAGTATTCAACAAAGTAGCTCCTACGTACCAACAAGCCCTCAACGATAGCGGGTATACTCACAAGCTCACCTATTCCGAATCTTCCCTAAAGAAGAAACGCAACAGGCTCAGAAATATTATTTGGTTTAATCCACCATTTTCAATGAACGTTAAAACTAACATTGGTCATTTGTTTCTCAATCTGGTTAAGAAGCATTTCCCTACTGGAAGTGCCTTACATAAAATATTTAACAGGAACACCCTTAAAATCAGTTATTGCTGTATGGGAAATATTCAGCGTACTATAAATTCACACAACCAAGCCTTGCTTACTAAGAGCACCACGGTAATTAATGATTCTTGCAATTGTAGAAATAAAGACATCTGCCCAGTCCCCGGACAATGCAACACCTCTTCCCCTGTAGTATACCAGGCCACAGTTTCCACTATTGAGAGAATAGAAACTTACGTCGGTCTTGCCGAATCTTTTAAGCCTAGGTACCATATTAACCATATTAAATCATTTAATTATAGTAGGTATGCCAATGATACAGCATTGAGTAAATACGTTTGGCACTTAAAAGACAATAATATTCCTTATACTATCACTTGGAAATTTTTGAAAAAGGCAAGTATTTATAACGTTGCTACAAAAAGATGTAATTTGTGCTTATGGGAAAAGTATTTTATAATCTACAGGCCACATTTAGCTTCTCTTAATTCCCGGTCTGAGCTAGTTTCCACCTGTAGGCATTCTAACAGATTCTCCCTGATCAAGTGCACAAAGTAAGATTCGTATCCTTTAGGTATGTACATTTATTTGTTCTGTAAATGCCGATTGTTCGTTTCGTTGTCAGTCGTGTTTTGTATTGCCTGACGAGTGGACTTGTCCACGAAACTCAGAGTAGCAACGAATATACTATGAATTGCTAACTGGTCTGCTTTATCCATATATATATATATATATATATATATATATATATATATATATATATATATATTATATATATATATATATATATATATATTATATATATATATATATATATATATATATATATATATATATATATATATATATATATATATATATATATATATATATATATATATATACATATATATATATATACATTATATATATATATACATATATATATACACGTACACATTCTAAATTAGTACCCAACATACTTACACATGACATTTGGACTGCCTACAGGTGCCATCTGTTAGGACTCTGCACTTGGAGCCCACTCCCTAAAATTGGTCAAGTCTCAGCCCTGGATATCACATACTGACATAGGTCATACCCTAGCCTAGACCGTTCTCCCAGGGTGCAGTCCATGCACTAAAATCTGAAGATCTCTGGTGTGGAGTTAGCATTTGTCTTCTATTATTTTTCTTGGTGTAACTTCAGTGTGGGCCTGACATGGAATGCACTGTGGCTGTTTTCCAGTGCAATAACTTCTCTGCAACTGAATGGGCCAAGAAGATGGGTGTTACTGTTGGATGAATCACATTCATTTCCCAACCTCTGAGATATATATTCTTGTAATTCTAGACTTCAGGTAGGCCGTGTTGCATCGTGCACCGTATTAATTGAATCGTTGTGGCTATTTGCCCGACAGTCGGGCAAATTGGAAGTTTAGTTTTCTTATTTTCCCGACAGCAAACGACCAATCACATCACCCCAACGAGCTTGTGACGTAAGAAATGTTAGTTGGCGCGCGTGGTGCGGTGTGCGTGTGTAGGGCTACCACAGAACAATATATAATTCTGTGGTGTGTACGTACGTACAGTATGTGTGGTTACTACTTACAGAACAGCACACTCAGTGGACTTCCATAGCTTCGATGACTTATCAGAGTACAATACTCAGGAGAAAAATCCAGACAATTCCCATTGAGTCCCATGGGATTATTTTAAAAACTATCAGAAGAAACGTTTTCCGTGTTTTAGCATAGTTGTTCGTAGAACAGTAGAAACAGCAAACAAAGGCAAATAAAGGAAGGAAACAAGAAATGCAATCTGAAGGAGTTTTGGGCTCAATAGTTGTCTGCATGTTGCAAATTTAACAAAATGCTGAAGTCGACTCGGAATAGGCTTCAAACTGTTATTTGGTGGCACCATTTTTCTTCTAGCGAACTTCTCATTTTCAAAAAAAAAAAAAAAAAAAACTTGCGCACGCCACTGCTCCCTAGGCTCGCCGGGCCGGTAGGACAAATAAGGACCATATAGTTTCCCGACATACAATTCAAATATTTTCTGAGGCTACAGACTTAGAATAGCCCCGTCACTTTCATCCACAGTCGGGAAAATAAGGATGTCCAATAATTTTCCCGACTGTCGGGAAAATAAAGTTGACCTTATTTTCCCGACATACTATTCAAGTATTTTTAGAGGCTACAAATTTAGGATAGCGCCATCACTTTGGCCAATCGTCGGGAAAATAAGGAAGGAAATTCGTGTTATTTTCCCGACTGTCGGGTAAATAGCTTCCACCTAATTGAATAACCTCTCCAACTCCAAGGTCTAACGTTAGGCCTAAGCATTCACGTTATTCGTACCTTGTTGCTGTTAGGATACACCCTAACCTGTAATAAACTCATTTCGTCGGTTTTCCTCAGTCAGCGGACGACAACTTACCATTGCTTTTCGAAATTTAAAGAAGCAACACTTTTGCACGTAAGGGATGAAAATCTTGACAGGATCATTTGCTTTGATAATCGAAAAAAATTCAGTTGAAAAGGTGCAAGTCTAATCAGTGACAGAGCCATGGTGAAGGTAGTAACCCTGTAAATATTCAACCATTCGACCTAAACACGTCTCTGTGACCGATGCAGCTCGGGCATGCAGCTCAATGGTAAGACTTTGCATAAGTACGGTATGCACTGCACTACTATGGTGGTTGTCGAGTATGCTGTGCAGATCGAACGGAGTGTAGTCACGGAGCTGGAGCGAGGAATGTGGAACTGTAAACTGCGAAGTGTAAAGATGAACATCGTGTACCGTATTTCAAACCGCAAATTTTATGGCATGAAACCCATTGAAAGGGCGTTTTCATGCACAGGTACTTAGATCTTAGGAAATAGACTGACCAAGGGGGGCAGTTGCCCAAAGAGGTCCGAACTGGAAATGTCTCGACTTTCGCCGGCATCCACCAACTAGCCTAGGCCTAACGTTAGGGGTAGCCTAACATTAGGCACAACTGGTAGACCACAGATACTGGTTGGCCTAGGTAGAACCGAACCTAGTCCGCAGTCTGCTGACCTAGTATTTGGGAAGCTTTGGGGCTTCCCATACTAGGTCAGCAATATACCCATTGTCAAAATTGGGCTACCGCGACTTCAAAAATTTTGAATGGTCTCGATCTTTCTCAAATTCACGTATACTCCTACATAATTGACCTCTACGGGGCCCTATATGTTTAAGACCCTTCATTCTAAGATTATTAGCACTTAGTGTCCAAAAAAAGACCAAAAATTTTGATTTACACAAACGATCCTATTTTGTTTTTTTAACATTCTATGAAACTGCCAAATCGTGTAACTAGGACGTTCACACTATTGTATGCTAAATAGCACGCACTGCTGTTTAATTGTGACATAGTCCATAGCTATAGTTACGTTCATACACGCGCATACGCGTATATAGCAACAATCACTGCAGCAACGCACGCAGACGATATTACTCTCACAGTAATATGCGGTCAAAAGTTTGTGTTGCAATAGCCTAGGCCTAGTTCAGGGAACAAAGTGTACACGTGTCAGAACTAGGCCTAGGTACCCTAGGCTAAACCGAACCGTACTTTACCGAAAAGGTTAGGCCGAGGCTAGGCTACTGTAGGACATACAGGGTTGTTATATAAGTGGTCAAAACTGGTTTTGACCACAAAGCGGTTTAAACCTGGTTTAAACCGGTCAAAACTAGGTTTAAACCGGTCAGAACTGGTAAAAACCCATAAACCTTCTGTTAGACAAAATATTTTAGGTCACAGCCCATGAGCACACATCAAATCATGTGACCTTGAATGATCAGGAGGCTTTAAAAGATTGCATTAAATTTCTCTGATTGAAAATATTATTCTTTTGCCTGAAATAATTATGAATTAACTATTCCATTAAATTACATTGGGCAATGCGCCTTGCATGTCCAGTGATTTGGCTATCCATATTGAGACAGTTGATACTTTCTAGGTTTCATGTAATTGAGTGGGTAACTGGGAATGTATTCTTAATGGGGTTATTCTTGTGTTTGCTTTTTCATTATTTTGAGTTCAAAATAGGCACCATGAAGAATAAATTTGATTTTAGTTCATAAGAATCCTGTGTCAGAGTTTGTAGTGTAACTGTATCAAGCCAATGAAATAATTTTACAACTGCAAGACAGCAAGAGTGTTGATTTTTAGATGTTTTGACTTTTGAGACTGAAGGGGCAAATGAGAGAGAAGCCTTCAATAGCCCCCATGGGACTAATTTGTCTTCTGAATCTTTGTCAAATTGAATCAACTATTTGGCACATGAGTAACTGGCATGTTTTTTCTTTAAATTCAATTTAAATTGACTTGATTTAAACACTGAAGAGGTTTTGACCAGTTTTGACCGGTAATAGGTGGTCAAAACTGCCCGGTTTAAACCAGGTTTTAACCGGTTTAAACCGAGCGGTTTAAACTGCCCCGGTTTAAACCGAACAACCCTGAGGACATATCTAACTGTTACCTGTAGGCCTAGTTTGTACTGTATGCCATTACGAAGGACATCCAGCTCCACATACTTCAAAGTAGGCCTACTGGTGTTGCATTAGGCCTAGCCCCCATACTGGAAAGTTCGTTTTTTCGCCGCCGAAGATTTACGCCAAAGGAAAGGCAAGATAAAAATTATGCTAGCCTCTGCTGTAGGCTAGGTGCGCCAAATAGAAATCAGGATGACAAAGTACGCCAGAAAGTTGGCGTGACCGCTTGAGTGTCACGCCGAAGATCTTCGGCGTAACCTACATGTTTTCCAGACGGGCCTAGCCCTAATCACAGGCGTTCCGATTTACAAGTACATATAGGCCTATAATACACTTTACATACATATACTAAAAAGGTACGACAATTTTCTGGACGAAGCTTACAACTTGGCCTATTTTTACACTCTTACACTCACTGTGAACCTCCCTGATTTCTTTCAATCACATCATTCGATGAGAAAGAACATTCAACATGAATGTGACGGGATTGAAAATTGAAAAATTCACAGATGCACAGAACGAAAAGCAATGTTCAGGGACCATTATCTCCCAAATGAAGAGAGATACACTGTTTTTAATGCCAAATTCATAAAATATGGCTATGAATTACCCCACATATGTATTTTAAGCCTTGTATCTTTCTCCGTTTTGAAGATATTAGGCCCCCAAAATGGCCAAAATCACACTTTCGCATCTCACGAGTGCTTGTTTAGCGGTTGGGAGCAGTGTTCAAAGAGCTGTTACTCATACACCGAATGGAATTTTGACCTAATTTTTTCTGTGTGTTCCATAGACTAGTATAGCTATATGTGTAATGAATTTCAGCCAAATCTGAGATGGTACCCAGCCATGATTTTTGGGAAATTTGTTGAGTTGAGGGAGAATGACCCTCTATATATTTCACTTTCCAGATATTGCAGGCGTGCAGAGCCAGAAGCAGAGCCTGAGACATTCATACAATTTATATTTATCTTTTTTTTTGTTTTTGAATTTTAAAACTTATTAAAATTTAAACAGGTATTTAGTTATTCGTCTTTTTTTTTCTTGTTATTGATCAAGTTTACTTAGTTCATGGTTGAACGCATTTGGGGGCTACCCCATACGCCCTGCCCATGCCCTCCTTTTCTCTCGTAGGAGCAGGCAAAGAGTTAGGTCCTGTTGATTTTTTTTTACTTTTTATTTTTTAAGTCATTTCCCTAATTGATGGTTGAGCCCACTTGGGAACTGCCCCCAAGGCCCTGTCCATGCCTTCCTTTTCTCCTGTAGGAGCAGGCGAGGAGTTTATAGGTCCTGTTGGATTTTTCTTTTTTAGTCCAAAATTTCATATTTGGGATACCGTGATCCATCAATTGGGTCTTCTGGCTTAGTTTCTGTATGTTTCAGTTCAGTCGATGGTTGGTGACACAAAATGGGAACACTTTTGCAGGAGCTGTCGAGCTGATCTCTCACCGGCAATGTACAGGTCCCAGAGGTTGTTCAACTGCCCTTGCACCTGTTGTCTTCGTTGCAGCTTGTGGGATGAGACAAGTCATACTTGCATGTTCACTAGATCGGCTTGCTCTCGTAGCAGTTTTACCAAGAGGTAGAATGTAATGTTTCCTCGTCGAGCATGGCGATTAAGTGCCCTGTGCTATCCCTCTACATCATTGTTTGTTTGAATGGGCTGTTTGAAGACATACCAGGCGGCTGGATTCCAAGTTCTCCTCAATCCATTGGTCTCGAATGTAGTCCGTGAGCTGTCGCAGCTGATCTGTTGAAGCCTTCCTTTCCAAATGGTTGAATACTGGCTGAATGTGTTCGTGTGGTAGATATGGTAAGGCGAGTAACTGCCAGCAGAACTTGTGTGTTCTTTCGTCGTTGATGTATGCTGGTGAAAGTCCGATTTCCTGAATCTTCCTCCATACACATTGCGACCAGTGGAAGGCACAACCTCTGATGGTGACATCGGGAAATACCAGTAAATTAGCATTCCAAACTGCCCGTTCAAAGTCTAAAACCATCTGCGTCACTTGCTGCTCTCCTGTCAGTCTCTTCACTTCTTTCAACACCTTTCTGTAGTCCTTCCGGCGGGCAGACATCAAGACAAACAAAAGGGGAACCTGCTTCACGTCGTCACTGCTACGCACAAAGGAATGGATTGTCATCAGTTGGCAAAACGGCTCTTTCATGACTTTGAAGGTCCCGTCTATATACCATGTCTTCGACTTGCAGAGTAGTCCCAGCATTTCTTCTGTCGCAAAGATGAGATGTCCAGATTGTGTCCGATGTATAGTTGATAATAAAGATGAATATATATTAATGTAGCCTAATATGGGACCACTGCCAGTAGCGTTCTTTTCCCAGGACGAGAGGGGGGCAATTTTCTTTGAAGTCATGAAAAATGTTGCTCATGTTAGGATCAAGTTTAGGTTTAAGTCCCCCTCCCGGCCCCTCCTCCCCTCCGACTGCTGGTAGTAGAGTTCTTTTCCCAGGACGAGATGGGGCAGTTTTCGGAAATTTTCTTTAAAGTCATGAAAAATGTTGCTCATGTTAGGATCAAGTTTAGATTTAAGCCCCCTCCCCCTCCCCTCTGACTGCTGGTTGTAGAGCGCTTTTCCCAGGACGAGAGGAGGGCAGTTTTCGGAAATTTTCTTTGAAGTCATGAAAAATGTTGCTCGTGTTAGGATCAAGTTAAGATTTGAGCCCCCCTCCCCCTCCCCTCCAACGGCTGGTAGTGGAGTTCTTTTCCCAGGAAGAGAGGGGGGCAGTTTTTGGAAATTTTATTTGAGGTCATGAAAGGTCAGTCACGTCAGCGGGCTTTCTGCATTCTCTATCATTCATGTACCAAAATAATTTGGGTATTGCTGCCTGGCATAAATTGGCTTGATAAAAAAAAAACATTAAACAAGAATGCAAAATGTAATACTCATTTATATCTAATTGTGTACATTCATTAACATGGGCGGTGACCCTGGGGGGGATGGGGGGATATATCCCCCCCAATATTTGAGAAATCGCCCATTGACTTCGATTTTTCACACAGTAAATTATTGGAAATTCTGGTCATATCCCCCCCAATATTGAGAACAAATTTCCGCTCTTGTTCATTAACATAAATGAATGTAATATTCATTTTGATATCGGAATGCAATTTATAAATCGTGAACATTGGCAGGGGAATTAGAATTCGGTTACAATACATTACAATACTGCCGGCTGGTTGTAGTGAAAGTATGAACATCCCAGTCCATGTGGAGTGCGGGTGATCTTATTAGCAGACCTGTACCTTCGAGTTGCCTGTTGGTTTTGCTAGTAAATAAAAGAAAACTTGTCAAAGCGTGCACTCTTTGTGCAGGTTATAATTCTCAATTTATCTAACCTCGGCTACATTTTCCTCATGAGTGCATGGAGGCTTAACAACTACATGTCCTGTTTGAGCAAATATGTAACTCATGTAGCCTATGTTCAAGTTCAAATAACAGTCAATTAGGCTTATCTAACCAACCAAAATGCTTTTGAACACGGATTTCTAAACATCTACAACAAATCAATTTAATTGAATTGATCTTTCCAATTCCAATAGCTTAATCCCAAATCCATTAAACTTCCATCTTATAATTCCCATCAGTTTCTGCTAGAAGGTTCAGTTTGATTCTAATTTTTTTGTTTGAAAATCCTGCGCGGGGACGTATATATATGCAATGGTGTTAGTGTGTACTTATAATATTTAAAATCGTTCGCTGGCAGCTTGGCTCACAGCGCTGGGTTAGGGCATAGACTCGTGATACTGCAGTACACACTGTGTTCGTATTCTTGAAGTGTTCCGTGTTCGAATCACACTGTCTCCTTTCTTTCCACACCTTCTTTTCTCAAGTCTTGTTACACTACTTCATCGTAGGTCTTTTGGAACTTGACTTCGTCACTGATATTTTAATTTGGAGTTGTAAGTTTTAAGTTGAAGTTAATGCTACATCACTTCTGGAGACTGATTCTACATTAGGCCTGCAGGATGTAGCCCAATCATATTTTGTGTGGGACTCAATGTAAATCAAGTGGAAACACATCGCCGCAGAAAATTATTTAGCTGCAGTTTTGACTTAGAGCTAGTTTGCAGTACAAAATATATAGCCAGTTGGTAAGTTGTACTCCAAATCGAGTAAATCCTCATGCCACTACGCCAAGTGATTTCCTTCGTCTACGCGGAAGATCTTCGATTCTGAGTGCACGGAATGCAGACTGGCCAATCAGATGACGTAATTATTTTGTTTTGGGACCGATGGGAGTAACTGCAGAGTACAACATCCGTCTGAAAAGCAACCTTTGAAGAACCATGGAGTTGCACATGTACACAATCTTTCTTTACCTCTTCCTACTTTCTAAGTTCATAACCCTACAGTACAAGAGGTAGCCTAGGTAGGCAACAGATCATTGTTAGGGAAAGATTTACCAAATCTACTGAGTCTCCAATCTGCAAAGATGTAAGAGTTCAGGAAGTTTCCTGATTTCAGGAAATTGGGAGTCTTTGAGCAAAATTCTCAGGAAATCCATTTTCCTAGCCAAAATGTTCTGCAGTGGTCACTGTGGGTGAAATGGCCCAGGGTGGGTAAAGTTTGGTGATTTTTGTTTAAATCTCTTTACAAAAAAATGTAAATTTTTACCATATGAACATATTTGGAAAAAAAGGAAAAAGATAGCACCATTTTGCACTCCGGCCTCCTCCTGGTGTGAAGAGTTTTCTCGAAGGTGAGCCCTCTTCTTAGACCCCTCCCTCAGGCCGACAATCCTGGACAACACAATTTCAGGAAATGGACCTCTACTTTGCTTACGTCTCTGAATCAGGAGTGAAGGCGCAGTCCTAATCGCAGTGGCAGTACATGGAGGTTGTGTTTGTAATGTAAGAGGACAGAAATGTTTTCCTAGTCAAATTTCCCCAGAGTTAATTAATGCATTTAAATAAGGCTTACTTTTTTGTAGTTTGTGCTGAGTAGTGCAGTGTGTAGTATATGCATTTAGCTTACTTTTCCAAGGCAGTTTTAACTACAATTTAGCTGTTGAACTATACATCTTTTAATTTTAAGCCCCGTTGTGCCAATGGCATGTGTACAGTTTGGCCTTCGAGTCACTGGTGGTGTACAAAATCATGCTTGAGTCACTCGCCACTGTACAAAATCACATTTGAGTCACTCGCTGCTGTACAAAATCATATTTGAGTCACTCAGTCCTTCAGTTCTAGCTGCTCTGTACACTGGTACAGTAATCATGAGTGCTTTCTAAAGAAGTAAACAAAATAGCTGTGAGAAACAAAGGATGTTATTATGGGGAATTTTAGATAAAAGGGACCCAGTTTCAGAAGCAGATGGTCATTCAGAAGCTGCCACTTGATAAGAGTATGAAGATCTGACCACCTAACTGTAAATAGCTTATCTGAAAATAGTGTATATTGCAGACAGGAAGAGAAGATGAAGAGCTTGAAAGACTGCCACTGTCAATACAACTTTTGGGTAAACTTCTACAAGCTGGTTTTCTTGTCATCTTTGGCTGAACTCTTGTCTTGCCTGCTAAGACTGAAGTGGCATTACAGCATGAAAACAACTCAAAGTGAGTCTTGTGTCCATTGTTTGGGGAAGACTGTCTATGTCCACTGAGTTTTTGGAGGTGCAGTCACAGTGACTGCAACTGCTGTGGAGTCTCAGTGGTATGTCTTGAGGAGACAATGTTGTCTTCTGCAGTTGTACTGACCAGTGACTTCCTAAGGGAGAAGCATGCATCCTTATCTAGGTTATGCCTATCATGGTAGGTCCAGGCCCATTTTCAAACAAATTTCAATAGCAAGGTCCAGTGTTATTGTGACTGTGGTAGAATCTGAGGTACATCTGCAGAAAACCTTGCCCCAAAAGCCTTCCCACTAAGACAACCATACAAATCTTCCTACTGGCATTGTGCTTGGTGCTCAGCATAAGCAGTGGAGTAGGGAAAACAAGCCAGTGAGCCACAACTGGAAAAAAGGCTGTGGCCAGCCCAACTTAAACCAGTTGATTAGAAACTGAGCATTAAAACCTCATCTAACTCTAACCCCATACAAATCTTTGCAAATGTTGCCCACTGTGACTCTGATTTTCTCAGTGTTCTTTGAAAATTGGCAGGGGTATTCTGCAGAGGGACCAGTCAAGTCTCCCCACCCCCCACAAAGTTGCCCCAGGACAAAGTCTCACCCGAACTATGAAAAAGTCACAACAAAGTCACTCCCTTAGAAAAGTTGCCCTTGACAAAGTTGCCCCATGTCTGTTGTGCCCTCACAAAGTCTCCCCTCAGTTCAACAGGCATCTACTCATTTGTTTGAAACATGCAAAAAATGGCTACAAATATTCTTTCACTGATAAGTGAAAAGTGGCAAATGAAGCTTTCACACATACTGTACAATGGATACTGTGTTGAACTATGAAGCTATAACCACCACCATTACCTTGGCCCTAGGTTCTCCAGTGGTGGCCAGTGGGCCATTTGCAGCGAGCGGCATCCATTTGGGATGCCAATTTTTCTTCCTCACTGGTGACCCATGCATGATAAAAGCAGAGCCCTAATTACAATTTTTGTTTAAAGAGTGCAGTTTCCTACAATCTGTTTGGGTTGAGATACAGTACCATATTTTCTCCCCATGCTGGCAACACAAGTATGGAAGATGACAAATTGTGGTGGCAAATTTGCAGTGCAGAGTGTTTTCCTGCTATCTAGTGCATTTAGAAATGGAATGTTAAATTTTCTCACCTCAGTCCCAACCTTGTGATTTGTGTTTTGGTGTGGGCTGCAGGACATTTTAAGGGGCTTTTGCCCTCCTTTGCCCTACAGCTATAGCTCCAAAGTTCAAGGCAAAATGTGGGTCTGCAATTGGATTGCTGGCCCCGGGGAATGTTATAAGGGGAGGGTGTGTCCTTTGAAGTGTAGAAGTGCCAACATGAAAAATGGTGGAATTTTTTTAGCAAATTAGCCAACACAATTAACCTGAGCATTGTGTTGTAAAGCATAGCACTGCATTGACAGGAGTATGTATTAAGGCCTGTCACACCTAAACAAAAGTGATCATTTTCCTTACCCATATCATGTATGAAATTCGTTGTTGAACTCTTCTTGAGATACCACATTTATGCTGACTTTTCAAGGTTTTCATCATTTGACCTTGTTAGACCTGAAAGACCTTTGCCTTCCACGCAAACAGTAGTGCCCTACAGTATCTGTCAATATGAAATATCTTCATACCAGGTATGAACTCCATAGAGGTTACTCTTTGTGAAATATCCACAACAAAAGTTTGACCTTTTCACCTCTGGTGACCCAAGATGACCTTTGACCTCTTGCAGTATCAGTAGGCGATCATCAATGAAGAATGGTTCATCCACAATTACATGCCAAACATGATTTACCTCACAGATATCCTTCTTGAGGGACTGTTTTTACATGCAAAGCATCATAAACACACACACAAAGACAACATCATCATGGCATAGATTTTCCTTCCTTCAGCAAGGAAATACAAAGAAAAGAACACAAAGCAAAAACC
Source organism: Holothuria leucospilota (assembly GCA_029531755.1). Classification (NCBI taxonomy): domain Eukaryota; kingdom Metazoa; phylum Echinodermata; class Holothuroidea; order Aspidochirotida; family Holothuriidae; genus Holothuria; species Holothuria leucospilota. The sequence continues at coordinate 42,024,127 of CM055975.1, forward strand.
TTCAGATTCATACATGCATGTGATTTTATTAGCCTAACTGTCCTTTGGAAGTATTTAGTTTAGCATGCATGCAGTATTAAAGTTGTACATGTTTCAATGCCTTCTGATGTCCACCTGTATCACCCTGTGGAAAATCATTAAAATCTGTAGCACAAGCATAGGATTAATAATTCAGTATCAAATAAATTAAAACAAAACACTATGATAGTTTCAAATGCAGCAGGATAGGGTATCCAACTTTATTTAAAAGAAAATGAAATACTTTATGTAGACATCAGCATTTAAAATTGTGTGTGGGAGGGGGGGGGGGGAGAGGAGGGTGAATCTGTATTAAACTCACAGACAGTCTGTAAAAAGTTGTCATACAATAGTAGTGTATATATGGAAAACTGAGACTAAGAAGTATGGTATGATCTTTGGACAAAGCTCAAAAACAACTGAAGAACTGGTACAAATAGACCAATGTATGGTGGAGAGCTGTGGTTCACACCTTTTCAGGAACTGCTCCCCTAAGTCCAAGTTCTCATCTCTTGCCACCAGCCCCCTCCACCCCTTAAGTTTTGCAAATTCAAAGAGGTGACAGGTGCTGACTACTCAATGCATCCTTCTGCCACCTTTTTTGCTTTTTGGCCTCAATGAAAAGAGAAACGTGTGCAGTCATGATGGTAGGTGCGTGTGTATGTGTTTGTGACCATTTTCTTGTTTACATGATATCTCCAGAAGGGAAACTGTGACTTTTCTCAAAGTTAGTAGGTAGATGCCCCACATTGAGAGGAAAAACCTATTGTTTTTGGTGGAGGTCAAACGTAATTTGGGGTATGACCCCTGATACCAGGGTGACCAAATTTTGAAAAGTAAAATACGGGACACTGCGTGGTTGGAAAGTGGGTTGTGTGCACTCGTAGCATGAAGCCCCCATCGGATGGGGTCCAGGGGCCGCCTTAGGGCCCCAGGTGGTGTCCAGGGGCAAAGTCCCCGGAAGCTCCTGGATTTGAGTGCATTCAAAGCACCAGAAAATCGTAATTAGACTGGTCCAAGTTATAAATCACAAGGTCCAAAAATGTGCTGAAAATGTCAATTACTAGAATAGTATATTTGTTTTTTATGACACAGCTTTGAGTAATTCCCTGTAAGATTGGGCATATGTAACAAACTCAGAACATGTCATATAAAAGTTACAATTTGCAGTTCTGATCTGATAAGGGAGACACTCCAACTATTTCTGCAGGTTATACATAGGACTAATATGCCAGAGGCACCAGTGTTATGCGGGACTAAAACTGCAGAACTGACTACGAACCTCGACACTATCCTACGTTGGCCCATAATCGTAATACATGAACACGTGTAGGTGAGCAGGCTTTGAAAAGCTGCTAACACACTCTGCAGATTTCAAGGTTCCTTGCAGTAGTTGTATCCGTCCATCCTACCAGTTAACGCAGTGTTGTGTCTCCTTTTTGTGTCTATTTTGTAAGGAGCACATGGAAATACAGGACAAATAGGCGTCCCGGGAAGGTTCAATACGGGACGCGGGACAAATGAACCAAATACGGGACAATCCCGTATTTTACGGGACGTCTGGTCACCCTGCCTGATACATTTCAGGGGTCAAATAGGGCCAAACTCTGAAAACCGTGTTTACATGGTTTCTCAAGTTAGGAAGCTTGGATAAATTTCATACTTGGTATGTGGATGCATTATGATGAGAGAAGGAACCCTATTGTTTTTGGTGGAGGTCAAAGGTCATTTGGGGTCACCAGGGCTCAAATTCAGCAAACCTTGTTTACACGATATCTCAAGGTAGGAAGCTTGGATACATTTCATACGTGGTGTGTGGATGCATTATGGTGAGAGGAAAAACACTTCGTTTTTGGTGGAGGTCAAGGGTCATTTGGGGTCACCAGGGTCCAAACTCTGAAAACCTTGTTTACATGATATCTCAAGGTGGGAAGCTTGGATACGTTTCATACTTGGTATGTGAATGCATATGGTAAGAGAAATACCGCTATTGTTTTTGGTGGAGGTCAAGTGTCATTTAGGGTCACCAGGGGTCAGAGTCTGAAAACCCTATTTACATGATATCTCAAGGCAGGAAGCTTGGATAAATTTCATACTTGGTATGTGGATGCATTATGATGAGAGAAGGAACCCTATTGTTTTTGGTGGAGATCAGAGGTCATTTAGGGTCACCAGGGGTCAGACTCTGAAAACCCTATTTACATGATATCTCAAGGTAGGAAGCTTGGATAGATTTCATACTTGGGTATGTGGATGCATTATGATGAGAGGAAGAATTCTGTTGTTTTTGGTGGAGGCAAAGGTCATCTGGGGTCACCAGGGTCAAACTCTGAAAATTTTTTTTTACATATCTCACAGTAGGAAGCTTGGGTAGATTTCATACGTGGCATGTGGATGCATAATCTTCAGAGGTAAAATCATATTGATTTTGTGGAGGTCAAAGGTCATTTTGGGTTACCAGGGGTCAAAGTCTGAAAAACCTTGTTAACAAGATATCTCGAGGTAGGAAGTTTGGATAGATTTCATAGGTAATATGTGGATGCCTTATAATCAGAGGTGGAACCATATCATTTTTGGTGTAGGTTAAAGGTCAAATGGATTCACCTGGGGTCAACCTCTGAAAAGCTTGTTAACATGATATCACAAGGTAGGAAGCTTGGATAGATTTCATACATAGTATTTGGATGACTTATGGTGAGATGCAGTACCCAATTTAATTATGGTGGAGGTCAAAGGCCATCAGGAGTCAAACTCAGAAAACCTTGTTTACAAGAAAGCTGAAGTTAGGAAGGTTGGACACTTCCCATTGTGTTGCATTTAAGCCATCAGAAACCCCTGTGAGTTTTGTCAGAAATCAGAGGCCAGCTGAAATCACCAGAGGCCAAAAAGCAAAACTTTCCAAGAATTGCCAAGGTCAAATATGAACATAAAACTGTAATTTTCCAGCACTTTAAGATCACATGTTGCAACCAATGACTGAAAGAAACAGGACATCATGGCATTATTTGGGAGTACACATTAAGTGCTTTATTCATTGAAACCACAATGCATTGTAGCATTCTGATTGTGTCTTGTAGTCAGAGGAATCTATGAATGGTGATGCCGTGTGTGTGTGTGTGTGTGTGTGTGTGTATGTATGTGACACTGCTTGTAAACACTCTGTGAAGGAGGGTAACCTAAGGGCATCTCATACTTAGGATGTGGATGGCCCACATTAAGTAAATGATCTCTATTTTTTTGGTGGAGGTCAAAGGTCATTTGGGGTCATCAGAAGTCAAAAAGTTAAAACCTTGTAAACACTTTATCTCATGCATGCAGGGAAATTTCAAAGAATGTCGTAACTGAGTTGTAGGTGGCCCACATTGAGTAGATCATCCCTGTTGTTTTTTGTGGAGTTTCACCAGAGGTCAAAAGGTCAAAATCTTGTTAACATATTTCAAGCAGGGAAAATTTGATGGATCTCATTCTTCATATGTGAATGGCCCATATGGAGTTAATGATCCTCATCCCTTTTGGTGGAGGTGAAAGGTCATTTGGAGTCATCAGAGGTCAAAAAGTTAGAACGTTTTAAACACTGTATCTCATGCATGGCAACTTCAAGGGATCTCGTACATGAAAGTAGGTGGCTGATACTGAGTAGATGATCTCTATTGTTTTGTGGAGGTCAAAGGTCATTTGAGGTCACCAGAAGTCAAAAGTTAAAAATCTTGATAACATGATATTTCAAGCAGGAGAAATTTGATGAATCTCATACGTAGTATGTGGATGGCCCATATTGAGTTGGTGATCCTCATCCCTTTTGGTGGAGGTGAAAGATCATTTGGGGTCATCGAAGGTCAAAAGGTTAGAACCTTGTAAACACTATGTCTTATGCATGGAAACTTTGAGGGATCTTATAATTGACATGTAGGTGGCCCACATTGAGTAGATGATCTCTGTTGTTTTTTGTGGAGGTCAAAAGTCATTTGAGGTCACCAGAGGTCAAAAGGTCAAAGTGTTGTTATTATATTTCAAACGGGGACTTTGATGAATCTCACACTTAGCATGTGGGTGGCCAATTAAGGTTAAATGATCCTATCCTTTTTATTGGAGGTGAAAGGTCATTTGGGGTCACCAGAGGTCAAAAGGTTAAAACCTTGTTAACATGATATCTCAGGCAGGATAACTTTGAAAAATCTCATATTTGACATTTGAATGGCCTGTGTTGACTATTAAATGATCCCTCTTGTTTTTGGTGGAGAACTGAGGTCATCTGGAGTCACCAGAGGTCAGAAGGTTGAAACTTTGTAAGCACTATAAACACTTTATCTAGCAGAGAAATGTTGATGAATCACATACTTGGCATGTGGATAGCCCATGTTAAGTGAAAATCAAAAGTCGTCAAGAGGGCCTTAGAGGTCAAAAAGTTATTAATATGGTATTAGTGTGTTTGATCTCTGCCCAGGGATCCTGTACATTCTGTGCCAAAATTGTAAAGACAGCAATTTATGAAATGCTGTCAACGTGAAACACAGTAATAGACTTAACATTTCATTGGCAAAGAATCATTAAGCCTTTCAGCTGTCTGGTTAATCCCCACAGTTTTTTCTGGTGCCCATTGGGTAATGGTGTAAAGACCAGACAGTTCCCACTCAGACAATTTCCCCTGAATTACTTTAAGCATACCTAAAGTCTAAAATTTCGAAAATATATCATTCAAAGTTTGCAAAATGCATCCAAATGGTCCAACTCCCATCTTCACAGGACATTCCTGAGCTGAGATATAAAATGTTGAAGCCAGGTGTGGTGCCAGTATTTCCCCGACAGGGGGGCCAAGCTCCCCGACGGGGGGCCAGCAACCCAAAGTCTCAATGAAGGAAATAAAGTGCCGAAATGATGTTTGAAGGAAAATTTTGGGCTCTTTTTGGAGAAAATTTGAAAAAATTGCCGGGTTCCATGGAAAATTTGAAAAAAATTGGACTTTGAAGAAGAAAATTGGAAAATTTGGGGTTTTTATTGAAGAATTTGCCTTAACTTAGACCAAAATTAAGTAAATCGTCAGGGCGAATGGGCATTGTCGGGGACTACACATTTTATCGTATACATAACAGCTCCCCGACGAAACCGAAAAATTTCCCCGACGGGGGGGGGGGCCATGGCCCCCCACTGGCGCCACCCTTGGTTGAAGCATATTCACTCAATTTAAAATGGTGGATTGTGCAATAATTTGTGATGTCATTCTTGTACTGCTCAAATTAACGTCTTTGTTTTTCTTTGTTTTTTCAAAAGCCACTGCACCTTGTACCAAAATGTGATCACTTTCTTACTGTTATAGGGTGACTTGGCTATATAAGTCCTCTCCGTACAACACACCATGTAAGGAAAAAGTAAATGTTTCGAGGTCATATAAACATCTTAATTTTGAAAGGAAACAAAAGTAGGTAATGTGAGTTGTACAAGAAGGACTTCACAAAGTATTGCACAATCACTGTTTCTAATTAAGTGACTAAATTTCAACATTTTATATCTCAGCAATTAGCAATGAAAACGGGAGTTGGATTAATGAAATTCATTTTCCAAAATCTGAAATATATATTCTTGTAATTCTAGACTTTTGGTCCACTTTAATCTACATCGCCCCTCTCTTACCTCCTATCTACAATTGTAACCCTCACTTACCCGTATTAAGGGTAACCCTGTACTCCCAGACAGTCTACCCTAAAATTTTCACCCTGGGCAATTCCCAACCATGACAGTTATCCCTCTAACAACTTCCCCCACCAGAATATATGGAATTACCCTGCATGGAATTGTCTGGGGTGGGAATTCTCCAGTTGAATTGACCAAAGGAAATTGTGGGTGGGGGTAGGAATTATGTGGTTGAGAATTTGGAAGGGAAGGAGGCTGTCATCCAGGAACTAGTGGTATTGCCCATTTTGGGAACCAGTGTTAAGTGTTGGAAACTAGAAAGTTGGGAGAAGACATTGGATAGCCTATATATGTAACTGAGCAATTGTTCTAATTTTAACTTACATAATATCTTTACCCCAGGGTCTAAATTTATGCAGTTCATCAGATGATGAACCAGTAGTGTTTTATTAAAGCCAACAGGTAAAGTTAAAGTTTCTTAAAATAAGGGCTAAACTCAAATCAAGTTTTGATATGTTAGAGCGGTACTTATTCTAAGCATTCTGGTGAAATTTGCATTGAAATCTGATGTGTGGTTCTCAAGAAATGAGTAGTTAAAGTTGTCACAGTTTCAACACAAAGTGAACTTGTAGCAAGCACATATGCTGTCATAGCCTCACATTAATGAGTATTCTTTTTGTGTTTCTGCAAACTTTACAACCAATTTTCTCCTCCATAGTCCCGTGGTATCAGAATGTGAATGCATGAGAGGTGTGGGAAATTCACAAACTTCAAATTCCCCATGGGGAGCTCCTACCCCTATTAACTTCAAGGTCAACACAACAGACTGCAAAAACAAAGGAAACAAAGCATTTCTCATCAATGTGAGGAAGTGATATAACCTGCTTGCCTCAAGCAAACTTTGGGTCACAAATGTAGTTACTTCATTTGCTAATGTCTCAAGTACTACATGCCCAATTTGAATGGAAGTTTCACCAAATTGCATAGATTTAGTTCCTCTTTCACGTATGAAATTTAATATTTTGCTTTGCATCTTGCTACATGATATCTTTTTCTTTTTTTATTTCAGCTCAAAACAGAAAGGAAAAATCTGTCATACCAAAACGTTATCTAGGCCAACCAACACCATTCACTCACCAACACCTTCTAAAGAAAGATGAAATCACACCTGGCATCTCTGGTGCAGAGTATCAAGGACGGAGGATGAATTTAATGTCTGCCATTGGGAGGTCTATGTATGGTAGTGCTAAGTATCATGTTGCCATCATATTGGGTGCAAATAAAAAATTTATGACTGATGAGATACCATACCCTTTCAGACAAAATACAGACTTCCTTTATTTATGTGGGTTTCAAGAACCTGACTGTGCTCTGATCCTAGAGAGCATACCAGGAAAAGAGCTTCCTTCACATAAGGCTACTTTACTAGTGCAGCAGAGGGACTCAGACAGAGAACTGTGGGATGGTCCCAGGTCTGGACCTGAAGGTGCAGTTCAGTTTATTGGTGTAGATGAGGCATATACTATAGACTCTTTACCAGAAAGACTTCACAAGTACTTGTCTCGAGAGAACATGGTTGTTTGGTATGATGTTTTCCGACCTGTAAATGAAAGTTTACATCAGGAAGTATTCACAAACTTGATTCAGCCTTGCAGAAATAGAGGACACACAGTCAACATCCTTCAGCAAACCATCCATGCCCAAAGAGTAATCAAGTCTCCTGGAGAAATAAATTTAATGAGAGCATCAGGGTCAATCATCTCTAAGGCATTCATTGAAACCATGAAATACTCCAGACCAGGAATCAATGAAGCTCAACTTTATGCAAAAATAGACTTTGAAGCTCGAACAAATGGAGCTGAATTTCTAGCTTATCCACCAGTAGTGGCTGGTGGTAACAGGGCCAACACACTTCATTACATCAATAACAATCAGGCAATACAAGATGGAGATATGGTTCTCATGGATGCTGGATGCGAGTACCATGGTTACGCTAGTGATGTCACCAGGACATGGCCTATCAATGGAAAATTTACAGAGGCACAAGCTGAACTTTACAATGCAGTATTGACTGTTCAAAAAGATTGTATTGAACAGTGTACTGCTGGAAGCACATTAGATCAGGTTTATCACTTTATGTTGCTTGGATTGGGTCGCAGTCTCCAGCATCTTGGTATACTCCGTAGTAATCTCAATGAGGTGGATCTACACAGGGTTTGTACTTTAAATTACTTTGTGTAATAATAGAAATTCTCACAGTTTAAATTCAAAACTACCTCTTAGACATATTGCAGATTTCAGTACTTTTCTCAGGGGAGAATGTATCCCCTATAGGCTGTTCAGAGTTTGATGTCGTGGAGGTTGGAATTTAGGCTTAATGTTTCCAGGAGTAAGAAACACAAAGGTTAAACAGACAGGTCTTGGTGACTTTTTAAGAAGTGGGATTTTCTTTCTTTCCCACTGCTCCTGTATGATTGTGTAATACTCGAAAAATAATTTCCATTTTTTTCTTTCTTTCTAGGTCAGCAAAATATTTTGTCCACATCATGTTGGTCACTACCTTGGAATGGACACCCATGATACAGTTAGGGTATCAAGGAGTAACCAACTTCAGCCTGGTATGGTAATCACCATTGAACCAGGTAAAAATCTTTTTACTCCCCTTGAAATTAACCATTTTTTACCCCTTTGTACTGCTGCACTGTTATTTGTACAGGGATGTACGCAGGACAGTAGTTCTAATACTGATAAAGAGGGCTGCCATTTTGTTGCTTACAAGTTATACTTCCTCCCATTTGTCCTAGATTCCCAGATCCCTTCCCTCTGGATATTCAGGAAATTCCCACACCATGCCCCAGATGTCTAGCCTGCTCATTTTATGGATGTGGTTCTCAAACCCTTTTTTCCCTCTAATAGGTCAATCCTTCCAGCCCATTCATTAATATTCATATCCCACAGGTTATATTAACTATGGACCAGTCAGGAGCTATCAACTTATATCCCATGATAGTCGTTACTATTAGGATCACATCAACCTCCATGTATCTGTCCACAAGCTTGAAGTCACTTTCAGATCTATGCTCAGAGAGGAAATACTTCACAATGCATAATAATTGATCTATGAGGCTTGTGCCGTGGAGGCTTCAGCAGTGGATCTTCACACAAATTATTGAAAAAATTGCGAGAGAAGACCAGGGCTGGAGTTGAGTCCATCAATCCGAGTCCCTGGTATCCAAGTCTTGAGTCCGAGTCCTGACGTCTGAGTCCGAGTAGTCCTGAGGCAAGAGTCTTGGTCAGAGTCCCTAAGTCCCTGTGAAATTGAACTTGTTTGGTTTTGAGTGCAAGAGGATGAGAACTACTGTGAAATAGTCTTATTCTAACCTGTATTCCTTCCCCTAATATTAAAGATGGCCATAGATCCAAACAAGAAATAAACAACAAAACGAAGACCACTGAATTTCATCTTATGAACATAGACAGATTAGACATGGATTTACAATTTCCAAAAAGGGGCCAACCAAATAATAGAAGAGCACAGCAGTGCTTCCTTGCACACATAGTGCAAAAAGACAAAAATCAGCTTTTCTACCTTTCCAGAGGTCTATTTCACCATATATGAAATTGAATTATTTACTACTGACAGTTTCAACACCAAATATTGACTACTTTAGGATTAATGGCTATGAAGAGAAGGGGCTAAGTTCCCCTGAGCTCCACCTGGATCCATGCCTGGCATATAAAAGATGGCAGTGTTTACCTGAATGCTACCCCACCCTATCCCCTAATCAGGGCCAGATTTAAGCATGGGCCAGTATGGTATGTACCCAGGGGACCCACAAAATAACATTGTTGTGTTTTTGGGGTAGTTTGTGGAGATCATCTGTGCTAATTTTCGTATTGGAGGCTTACATGTATGTAAGAAGGAAATCTATGGAGTTCATTTCGAGTGGGGAGTTGAAAGTGACCACAACATTTGCCCTCCTTTTGTGACTTGCGCCACTGTAGTCTTGAGGAGAATTAAGGTTGAAGGGGGCCCTCACATTAGGTTGAGCCGGCCCAGGACAGTTCACAAAATGTGTTCTTTGCTGTTATTTCCCCACGGAAATCCCAAAATTTTACTTGGTTATTACCAAAATCTCATGGACTAGGGGTACTTTTTTCCTGAAAATAACCCATGGGTTTCATTTCTTCAAACTCAGACCGAGTTGCCTCAAGTATTTCAGGTACCAAGATGGAGCTATGCAAGGGGAGCATTTGGTGAATGCTGAATGCTTAAATGATACTCTGATATGATGTTGCAGTACATGATTTGTTATTATAACAAGTTCATTAGCCTGTAGGCTCCCGAAAATTACCTCAGATCTGAAACAAAAGCTTGAGCACTAGGGCCCTGGAAAGGCTGGACGCCAATATCATATTTCGACCCTGTCTGGTACACGTTTTTGGATACAAATAACATTAAACCATGCTCAGACCTGAAGGTGAATTCTCCAAACATTTGATCACTGAATGCTTCCTATACAGGTTCCAAGTGCAGTCCCATGGATGATGTGCTTAGCATTTCATACTGGATCTGTGCTACCTTCAGTCTAGTCTTGGAGGCCTGAGATTAAGTTGATATTCGGAGTGTTCACTGTTCATACTGCACACTGACTTATGTGCTGTACCCAACATGTAGCAATGATATTGTACGTAGTGTACGTAATGGTATATTCAGTTAAGATTTTTTTGTGCAGTTCCGACGTGAGTTTTACTGTTGTGGGAAAAAATAGTTGGTCTCTTACCTGGTCTCAGCCTGGGTCCACGAGTCATGTCTGCTGAGTCTGAGTCCTGAAGTCCGAGTCACGACAATCAGGACTCGAGACTGGTGCCGAGACCGGTCGCGAGTCATCCATCCCTGAAGAAGACCAGTGTTCATCAATGAAAATAGAGACCATTTTTCATCTAGTGGTAGGGCATTCGCCTCTCACGCGGGAGCCCTGGGTTCGATTCCCAGGTTGAGTCATACCAAAGACTTTAAAAATGGAACCTCCTGTCCTCGTGCATGATGCTCTGCATAAGCAATGGAGTAAGGGAAAACATTCCAGTTCCCCACAACTGGAAAAAAGGCCGTGGGCACCACTAGATTAAACCAAGAGGTCATAAGTTGAGGCGTAAAACTCTAGAAATCACGAGACGAATCCTCACTGACAACTATCATATTCCACTATAAAAATATGTCAAAGCCCCATGTTTGCTTTCCTGCAAGTTACGTAAAATAAGGGCTAGGATACAAGATGTAAATGAGGACTCGGACATTCAGCATAAGCTTACTAGATACAAACTTATTATTAACTTAAAGAATTCGAGTGCTCCTTGAGTTTGCTTGTACCCAATTGGTCAAATACATACTTGCATTATTTTCTCTTAAGTACCGGTACTATTTGCATATTTTTCCAATACAGGGTGCAAGTGTTCAAACAAACATAGCTCTCCTTTCAATAAGCCCTTGATATTTCCCCATAAATCACATACAATCTAATAACTTAGAATCAGGTAAATAAAATCCATAAAGTTTTCTCAATTCTCCAATAAATGAAACGCCATTTGATCCTGCAATACTGTCTTCTCAACTCAAGAAAAAAAATCTGCAAATTAAGCTTCAACTCAAAAGGTCTCACAAATACAACACCTAAAATCATAACTGAAAAGTGTTCAGAAAGTTTAACTCATTAAAGTATAAAGCTCGTTAACTGAAGCATTCTCCGCGAGTTCTGTGGACATGTGGCTGGGTTGTCACGTCCGTCACCATGACCGCCCCTTTGTTCCAAACACCATGCCGTCATAAAATGGTCGAGAATTTATACATCCAAAAATAATAGTTTCCGGTACATCACGCTGTCTCATAGTGTGTCGGTGCAAACGTCCCTTGAAATTTCTTGCCATGTGGCAATTAAACACAACACGATTAAATGGTTGTTCCTTCTATTTGATAAAGGAACCCAAGGCCTCACAGGACCTACAACTCAACAAATTTCTCAGTGCTGCAACTCAGGCAGCCATGCCTTAGTGCCTCTCCGTGCACATATTTGGAGCTCTCAGGCATCCACACAATTTTTGCTGCTACTCACTGGCAGCCCTGCTGCACCCCTCTTTGGGTGTCTTTACAGACTGAAGTCTCAGCTCCCAATGCCTCCTTCAAGTCAGCCTTGAGGAGTCCAGACTGCAATGCCCATGGACATAACAGATACAACACTACAATTTGCATATTGCACATTCCAGCAGCATTCTCTGACCCTCACTCACAAGTAAGCCACTGCGCAGACTCATACAAACCAAACCTTGCACCCATGCCTTAACTGTGCAAGTGAGCAAAACATTCCACAGCCTAACGAGAGAAACGGAATTTTTGCATCACACTTCACAAGAAATACAGTGCTCAAGGAGAAATAACTGACTTTCTGTGGCACTATCAGTGAAAAGAATTTAAAGGGGAATTTTCATTATCCCAGACAGTTCCATTTCTCTCAACTATGCAACTTCTAGCTCCACCCACAACTGTATGAAGCTCCTCCTTGTGCAGGAATAAACCTGTTTTATTGCATAAGGCCATGTCCTGGTGAGCATACAAGGCTATAAAATGTAATAAAAGCACTCTCTGTGCCTTGTGTGGAATGTGAGCTACTCTGCATCTCTCAAATTTTCAAACTTTGATGTCAATCAAAGAGCAGTCACCAACTGAGAATTTTGATACCCCCACACTAAAAATATACATTTGGGTGATGACTGTCCGTCTTTAATAATCCTTGAGGAAAGTGATTCGGAAATCAATAGCAAGTAAACTGAACATCATCATCATAGGCGTAGGAGCATAGTTTGATTTAGGGGGGCTGTAACGACTTGCCCGAAAAATGTGACCAAAATTTTTCGCACTCTTCGCACACGAGCACAACTTTCTGTATGAAAAAAAGACGTTTAAACTGTACTATACTTTAATAATGATGACGAATGCGCGAAGCACGCTAAATTTTGCATGACATAGATATCGAAACCTATCTACAAATCACAAGGCGATTCTTCTACGTGATGATTCGTACAAAGCTTTTAACTTTTGCTGCTGTGTTTCTCTAGGAGTTGTTATCACAAGGTAGTGATAATAAGGACAATATTGAGGTTAGGTCTAAAGAAAACTCTGATAGTTTGAGAACCATTTGTGATAGAACATGATGAATAGAAACATGATTCAGTCGGAAACACACCTCACCCCACTACTACAAGGATAAAGCTTAAACGCCTTTGGGGTGATTCAATGGGGGCATGCGCTCCGTTCCTCCATGTCACTGAGGCATGGAGTATAAACCCGTGGCACTTGCGAGCGAAGCTGGCCAAAATTTTGCGTTACAACTGTTGTAGTTGAGACAGTGTTAAGTGCACAAAGCGCACGACAAGTTTGGTAATCTGGGAAAGATCTTTGATAGAAAACTATCAAAATACATCCATTATACGTTTAAAACGACACCTCACCGTTTCCCTGCTGACAAAGGATGGAGATATACCTCTAATTTTCGGATCAGTGTCTTGGCCAGAAAACTTTCTTGCAATTTTATTTCCCTAAAATATAATTGTGGTAAGATATGTAGTGCGAATCGTGACAAGGGTACGCAAATTTGCATTAGGAATCATTTTGCCATGATAAAAGTTGCATGCAGACTCTGCACCTAAAAATGCGTTGCCAATTACAAGGTGAACTTGATGCCTTGTCATCCAACAAATTTCATTAACATGACTTTGACAAAAGAAGAAGGGGAAAAGAATTCCCCTGCTTTGCATTCTTGAATGCTGGGCTGCTCCGTAATCACACCATCAGCCTGTGCACACGCAATCTTTAATTTTTTCGGGCTTTCACAGAAATATTTTTAGGGGGGCTGCGGCCCCCCCAGCCCCCCGTCTCCTACGCCTATGATCATCATCGTGTACTTCTTGTTGCCCTGTTCCTGTTGTGCTACACTTCCAAGCCCTTGCCATCACATCTGGCCCAAACACCATCTAATACTACAAAGATAATGATTCTCTATATGATGGATTCTCATGTGTTTTGAGCCAAGGGCCATGTTAAATTGACTTTTGAAATTTGTTGTACTAGCCAGGACTAAGGCAGCTTTTTTTCTCCTTATTAATGGGCTCCTCAAATCTTGTTTTGGTGCATCTCGGGATTACAAATGGCCTGCAGACTGCCACTTGAGAATCAAGGCTGTACATTCCTGAATTGATTAATGAAGCCATCAGAAAAATTAGTGCACTGTTTAATACAGTCTCATTTATCAGTTGTAGTCATTTTTGGTTCCTTGTGTAACAAAGGAACCTATGTTGTCAAGTTGGCGTGTGTATGTGTGTGTGTGTGTGTGTATGTGACGCCATTGGAATTTGAGGTATGTGGTGCGATAACTCAATAATCAAGTGATCAATTTTTCTCAAACTTGGTGTGTACGTGTATCATATTGAGTAGATGTGCCCTATTGTTTTTGGTGGAGGTCAAAGGTCACTAGGGGTCACTAGAGGCAATAAAGTGAATTTCTTTTAGTAGCTATAACTCGGTGACCGTTATTCAAACTGTGACATAATTTTAGGATAAGATATATTGGTAGGAGGTGCAAGTACTGTAACATTTAGCAAAATGATTTCGAAGGGTCAAAAGGTCAAAAAGTAATGTTTTATTGATATCTCGCCAACGAAACATTTTAGGGGGATGGTGTAATGGAAAGTTGTGTTCGTCTCAGTGAAGTGCACATGATGGCCTACTTTGACCTCACTTGACCTCATTTGACTTTTTGACTTTTTTGTGACGCCTGCATTCGTCTTGTTGAGATGAACAAAAAAGGCAATTATACTACCCCCGTACGATGTTCCTAACTGGAGTTATTGACATTTACGTGAAAGGTAAGTAGTGTGTGTGTTATATACATGGGAATGCAAGGTATGCGGTGCAATAACTCCATAACTAAGTGACATAGGATGATGGCATAATGGAAAGTTTTGTTCACCTCAGTGAAGTGCACATGATGACCTGCTTTGACCTCACTTGACCTTTTGACCTTTGTGACTTTTTTGTAACGTCTGGATTCGTCTTGTTGAGACGAACAAAAAAGGCACATATACTACCCTCGTACGATGTTGCTAACTCAAGTTATTGACATTTAAGTGAAAGGTTATTAGTGTGTGCGTTATATGCATTGCAATGCTAGGTATATAGTGCCATAACTCAATAACCAAGTGACATAGGGGGATAGCATAATGAAAAGTTGTGTTCGTCTAAATGAAGAAGTGCACGTGATGACTTTCTTTGACCTCATTTGACCTTATTTGACGTTTTGACCTTTGTGCCTTTCTCGTGATGCCTGGATGAATCTTGTTGAGACGAACCAAAAAGGCAATTAAACTACCCTCGTACGATGCTCCTGACTCAAGTAATTGACATTTTAGTAAAGGTCATGAGTGTGTGTGTGTGACGCATTGGAATGGGAGGTATGTGATGCAGTAAACCAATGTATAACCAAGAGGTCAATTCTTAAATTTGCGAGTATGTGTATGGTTTTCAAATATGTTCCCTAATGTTTTTGGTGGAGGTCAAAAGTCATTGGGGTTGAAGGAGCAAATGCCTTCCCTTACTACTCCCTTTGTGCAAAATAATCTTAAAGACAAGGAACCATAGTGCCCTTGGGCTCTTGTTATATTTTGCTTTTCCATGAACAGGTGTATACATTCCTGCCACTGAGACATCTGTCCCATTGAAGTATCGGGGCATAGGAATTAGAATCGAAGACAACGTCCTGATCACTGAGAGAGGTCCAGAAGTCTTATCAAGAGAGTGTCCCAAGGAAGTAGATGCCATTGAATCAATTATGGCCAGATGAATCATACCCTTGGTGTCTACAGTGAGGCATAGTACCAGACTACTCTGCACAGCAGTGGCATAACCAGGTTTTATTAGGGTGGGGGGGGGGGAGGGTCAAGATACTAAGGGGCTGAAGTTGAGCATGCAGCAAGTGAAGTGGTTTTAACTACTTTTGCAACATGCCCTATTTTCAAACACTTGTAATCATGGCAAGTGTATTGCTTTAAAATGTTTCTTTACCTTAATTTCAGTTCCTTTGTATTCCATTCATTAAAGGTCTGGTGACATGCAGTAATATAGTTGGATGTTTGATGTAAAAAGCATTCAAATCCAGAAAACAGCCACAATTCCCATCAAAAATTGACAATTTTACAGGGTAATTTTATTTTACACTTATATCATGAATAAACATACATAGCTAAATGTGCAAATTTGTGGTGTCAAAAGATGGCACCACAGCATATGGCTAATGCTATCCTTTTTTGTCCTACCTTCTCTTCAAGGACACTTGTAGCATTGGTATCCCCTGAGGGATTTATTATGGAAGTTAAACTTTTCCTAAAAAGTAAAAAGTATCACTTACCAAATTTTAAACTGTCTGATGAGTAATTTAGAGATAATTCATAAAAGGTTATCAAAAGAAATGGTTACTCTGTGCAGCACTCCACATCATTATTTTTGCATTTGAAATGAGCTACTCCACAAACCTTTGAACTTGAAGAGGTATATCTTGAGAACAGTAAAGTATAATGGAATAATTCCAATGGATCTTTTATTGGAAACTTTTACTCCATTAAGTGCCAAGTAAAAAGAGCTCTTCATGGTGGTATGTGAAAATTCCTTTAAATTGTTGAAGGGAGATTGCAACGAGCTGAAAATATGAATTTCATTGGAGTTACTTAACTTTTAACTCAGCATGTCATTTGGGGCAAGGACAAGCCATTTAACAGTCCCCCCTGGCCCCCATCCTATACCACTGCTTTGCCAAAATTGTCTTACTCTTTTTTTGTTTTTGTTTTTTTTTTCATTTTGCCCTTACATGTCATTTGTATTATAACCTTGAGTTTGGTTTTTATCAACAGCAAAGAGTACTAAATTTCTGCATGTGTGTTCAAGCATTGCAAGCAGCAAGCTGGCCAGTATACTTCATTCTTTAGTTCAGACCAGAGAGTGTAAGCCTATATCATCCTGGGGCGTCTGTCAGTCAGTATGTCCGTCTGTCTGTACATCCACTAGTGCATAAAAACTGCGTAAAAAAGTATCTTGTGCAGTGTTGAATTTATTTGAAAGTTGGTCACAATTACCTTGGTGTATGGTAAGGATGTGTAAAATTAAGGTCAAAGTTCTTTTTTAAAGGTCATTGCATGCCATAGTTGCAAATTGTGTAACAGTCTTTCCTCCCAGAAGCATTTTACCAAATCATGTTCAAAGTTGTTCAGAAGTATGTGACCTTTTTAACTGATTTGGACTCAGCCATTTTATACAAAGCTCACAAAACCCCTCCACTGTTCCCTCTTTAAAATGACCTGTGGATGAGAGATCAACTTTTTTAGATTAAGGAACTACTTTTGATTGGTATTTCAGTGCTGTCTCTAATAAAAGCTTCAGCAGGGTACCTGTTTGAGAGTATGAAGTGTAGGTCTACAGTTCTAATGGATTTTTGAAGTTGGAGACTGCAATAGCACATACATACAGCACTTGTGCATTTTATGCCAAGTTGGTGCAGCTTCAGTACAGGGTGATATGCCATTATAAGGGTTACACATCTAAGATTTGTTCATTTGTGGAGACAGCTTGTCCATAAATTTTATCTGGTATGAGCTTCTGCACCTCTTGGTGCTCTACTCAGTATTTCTGTGGACTGATTGCATTTATACCAAAAGGCAGGGTACACAATACTTCTCAGAAGTAACCTCCTATACCACAATAAAATTAGGAAAGGATATTTTCTACTTACCCAGGATTTACTCTTTAAACCTGGCATCAGTTGCCATTTTAGTACTGCAATAAAATATATGAAAAGATACAGAGCAATTCAGGCTGAGAGGAGACATTGTTAATATTTGAAGTAAGGTGAATATTTTGACACTGTTGAAGATTCAAGATGATTGCACATAACCAGGAAAATGCAGAGGTGTTCTCCTGGTTATTAGTTCAAATCAACAGTCAAACTAGAGAATAGTTCAAGTCCATCTGCATATATTTGTCCTCACAGTACGCAAATGAACTGTGCATTCTTGATCATCTCTCCTTCTGAATGCATAACATTTACAATCTAAATATTGTTTTGATATAGTTTGTAGGGTGTGAGGGGTGGGTGGTTGGGAAATTAACTTAGACAAAAGGTAGCTCTAAACCACATCTTTTTCTCCATTCATAGTTGTGTTACAGGTTTCACAAAGGTTATCTTATTAAGCTTGTTCAGAAGATCCATCAGGTATACAGCTTAGTTGCAATTGGTTGTTGCCATAGTAACCAGAGTGTATTGGTTGTCAACAGCAAAGAACTATAAGTGCATTTTAAGAAGAATGCAATTGTAACTTCCTCCCATTTCATGTTTTCATAAAAATATAACTATTCAAACCATTACTAGTTATTAGAAATTCTATTTGCAGAAAATTATGTGCAATTAATTCCAGACTGCATTATCATCATAACTACATCTCTAGAACTTCCTTTTCAGTTTGTGGGGATAAGAGTGTCTTTTTTAGCTTTGTGTGGTGGTAAGGATTATCCTTCCTATCAAAGTGTGTGATATGTTACTTTGGGATTATGCAATGTACAGTAAGTTTTCCTGTTTGATAGCCTTGTTTAAAGATGCCTTAGCACCAAAGAGAATTAAATACAACAAACAGTAAAGCATTGATCAACATTCTTTTATTGTATGCTTTATGATTACTTTTCAACATCGAAGTGTGGAAACAAAATATTGCTTTTCACTACTTAATGAGCAGTGCTCACCTTAATATCATTGTGGTAGTTTGGATACTACAATTGATATTTCTATCAATAAATACTGAAAGTCTGAAGCTGTCTATCATCACAGACACAACAGGAGTATACATTCAGTGACAGGTCATTAATAAACCACCGACTCAGTTGAACCTAAAAATATATTAACCAAGCTTGCCAGTCAAGCCACACAATTATGGTAACCCCACCATGTGCTGACTAAAATCCCAGAAGAAGTAAAAGATTTACACAGAGTAACATCCAGACCCCTACCTCAGTCATGGCAGAGTAAGTCTCTATACTGAAGCTAATTTCATGCCATTTTGCCTCCAACTACAAAAGGTCAAATCAGAAATCTTAGTTGAAAGACTGCAGATGTGAATGCAACAAATTACTGAAATAAACCATTCTCAAGCCATTCAATAGTATTTCCTCTAATTTTTCCACATGAAGTGACAGTGTTACCAGGGAATTGAAACATCCTGGTCTGTACTTTAACTTTACTTCAAATCTGTCTCAAGAGATAAGGGGAATAATACAAGAAAAAGTGAAGTGGGCTAGTTAACTCTGCATGAAGACATGTCAAACCAGTGTTAGACAGATTTCTTCAAATGGCCAACCAAGTTGGATGACAGCATACAGTAATTGTTGACATGCCACACAAAACATCACATGCATAGGATACACTTCATATAAGCTTACCTCAACCCTTCATATAAGCTTACCTCAAACCAAAATGAATGTATACCTATGAATCATATTACTTCAACTAGTGATGTTTGTCAACCCTTTCTGTTTTAGTTGATTAATCAACCAGCTCTTCTCATGATTACAGTAATTGATTGGTAACTGTTATGTCATCATCCTTGTCATTTCTTTATACTGTATTGCCAAATACAGACATAACAAATCTTTTTAAATTTTTACACAAAATGAACTGATAAAGAGTGCATTGTGAGAAAACCATTACTGTGCTTTTGCAATACTTGCTGACAAATTGCTTTTGTGACAGTTTTGACTGGTCAAGCTATATTTAAACAGCAGATTATTATACATAGTAAACCTTGCTTTGGAATAAGTACATACCACATCAGTTTCAGTGAAGACAACTAAAAAGTCCTGAATTTACACCAATGTCAAATATACAAGCTTAAGAATGATCACTAAAAGAAAGCACAATCACACCTAGTTGCATGACCTTGAAATATTTGGAGCTGAAGTGAAGAGCTGACTTCCACATGAAGTCGCTCTTGCATCATGTTTACACTGAAGCTGTGAACTGCAACAGACAAAACACACCCAACTGGTCACACCAAGAATCTTTCCCCTTTACTTGGATTGCAAAGTATATACATCAGGCGATTTCATTCATAAAACTCAGCATGCAAAGCATGCCACATTGTTTCCTTCATAAAACTCCAGTGATTTCAATGAATGTGTACATCTCTACTAAGCAGGACAATTACAGATCTCTTTCAAACACCAAAGGATTAGTGCAACTAGTACAATCACAAAAGTTATTATTAGCATTAACCAGTGTTGTAACGAGTCGATCAATTTTGCAGCCGAGTCATGTACTTCTTTCAATGTGACCAAAGTCATTGTATTATTTCTATGAGGAAAATTATGATACAACTGCTCAAATCATTCCCCTGTTGAAAATTGGTGCGCCATGACTTGTCACACACTGGCATTAACGTGTATACCACATTGCCTGCTATTTGACATACCTCACTAATAAGAGCATAGCAAGTCCAGATTATCATGCAACATGTAGTAATTCTTTGCAGGAATATTGCAAGGGGTGTAGGAGAATTAATAATGAAATCTGATAAAAAGTCATACTGGCAGAGGTTATATCCTCTGGACAGTCCATAAACACAAGTTCCTGGTTGGCACAATACGCATTCATTTCATGAGTATCCACCATAACCACCCCTACCTCTGCTGAACCCTCCTCCACGTCCAAAGCCATCCCTACCTCCACCTCTTCCACCAAAACCACCATATCCACCACGTCCTCCTCTAAAACCACTATTTCCACCACGTCCTCCTCTAAAACCACCCCTGCCAAATCCACCTCTGAAACCACCACGTGATCCCCCTCCTCCAGTTCCTCCACCCCTAAAACCACCCCTTGATCCTCCTGAAGGTCCTCCACCACTTGATCCACCATATCCATGACCAACTGGTCTGGAAAATGAAAAGCGACCTCGTTTTGCTGGTCTACCAAACTGTTCCCTGCAAGAGAAAACATAAAATGTGAATAATTCTACACTTTCAGTCTTATAAGAGACATATCTTTTAACAACACATTATTTTCTATTTTCCAGTCCAAAATTACAGCTGTATGTTACAACACACTTGTAATTCATTTAAACTTCAGAGCTGCCAACCTCAAAATCAAGTTTGCAGACTCATGTTGTCCAAAATCCTTTCTTTTTGTGTGAAATTCAAATAACTATGCCTATGAAACTACACACCATACTGGGTAGACATAGTTATCATCTAGTAACCTGTCAACATTATTAGCAGGTAGTCTGCATTGTTAGGTCTTTAAACTAATGTGAGGCTACAAAGCCTTATGTTATCATACATTGCCTATGAGTTGGCTGTCAATGTGATACCACTTGCAACTGTTGTCACAAATGAATTACTAACCAAAATTTAAAAACATGGACATAAAACAAAGTGGAAATTGCCTACTGTACTCACCATGCATTATCAATGGGGAAGTAATGCATGAATATCCACACTACCACTCCACGCACAGTAAGCTAGCTTGCTATTTCTGCACTGCACAGCATTTGCATAACAGTGTTTCAGCTGTTTGATTGAAAATCACATTACTATGGGTGTACACATTTCCAATGAATTCTCATAACTGCATTTTCCAACAAAAATCTGTGCTACCATATTTGCACCTTTCTCTTTGCAAATACAGAAAATCATTAGTAATTGACAGCTCCAAAACTGCAGGATTCCACAATCAAATTTTGAAGTGCATGATTTTTTTATTGTAACATTTAACCATGTATCATTCAGAGACAAAACTTACCATTCTGGCTCAGGTCCTCTGCCGCCAGAGCTCCCATAAATACCAGACTGTGGCTGAGAAAGGACACGAAATGCATCCATCAATGCATAGTCATGGGGAGCAGCATTCAAGATGGCCCCTGGTTCTGATGTCATTCTGAAGATGAGTGACTCTATGAGAGGTCTGAGGGCAATTATCTTAGCAGCAGAGGTATGACTCATGTTAAACTGGATCCTGCAAAATAAAACAATTTTCAACAATAAGTCTTGGTGTCCATCTCATAAGGCTTTTCCACACTTCTAGACAATATTTCTGAGAATGAAATCCTAAGACATAATGACATATTTTCCAGAATAGCTAATTCTGTAATGTGAAATTTCTGTCAGATTGACAGGCAATTTGCCAGAACAATTGTTACTTTGCGTCTGTCAATGAAAATTTTCATTTTAACATTCCAGTTCTGGATGACAGTCACTGGTGGAAAATGGCATTTTCAAAGCTAAAGATTTACAGTTTACAATACTGTTTAAAAATCAGGGACCATCACAACCAGGTCCTCCCCCCCCCCCCCATCCCTGAGTAATTTGCAGTTTGAAGGGATTTTGTCTTTAAAGGCTCTCTAATCTCTTCCCAGAGAGTAAAGATCTCGAAACTAAGTTTACTTTTAGCCCCTCCTCTAATTTTTAACAGAAAGCACCTCTTTAGTACACTTCCAAGATATAGCCTCAGTACATAGCCTGCACTGAGTTAAACTTTCTTGAGGCCACATAAATATACTGACACACACAGTGTGTGAGCTTAATTGGGAACACAACTGACTGTACCTGGCCAACCAGAGTCGGGCCATATTGTTTGAATGAATGTCAATGAAAGTACAGTCATCAACTGTATTTAGAACTCTACGGCTATTCCTAAATATGCTTGGGTAGAGAGTTGCTTGGAACTCCCTGGTTTGGGGATGCCATATCCCCTTTAAAGGACCAAATGTCAAAAATTGCAAATTTCATCGTTCAGCCCCCCATCCCACTTACAAACCTTCCGACTGTACTGAAAATTGTTTACACCACTGAGATACTTCAAAAGCTTTCCAGAATTTGCATTTCCTACATACACTTATTCTTAATTTCTGGCCCATAGCTGGGGTAGGGAATGCTCCCCACAGAGGAATTATCCCCCTCCCCTCCAAACTCCAATTCCTGGTGACTGATCTGTTTTTTTTTTTGCAATGAATGTACTCATTTTTTCACTTAATATGCAACCATTGGGAAAATATCTCATTGTTTTTGAGGAAATTCTAACTAGAGCACCTATGGTGCTGAAGCTCATACCTTCAATCAATTAAAGGTCCCTGGCTTCTAGTCTTTATAAGTACAAGCATCATATGGCTTTAAATGACGTCACATGGCTTATGACCCCAAATCTCACATACCCTGATGGCACCTTCCTAAATGTCACAAAAATTTTTCATGCTATCTTTGTTTTGTAAGTTGTTTCATGAATACAATTTAAGAAAGCAAAAGCCCCTAGGGCCCATCTTCAGCCTTGGACCCCAAATTTCAAGTATCATTATGACAAACAATCAACATTGTACAAGAGAATCTGTAGTTGAAGATGCACTTTTGCAGATTTTATGAAAGAGCCATAGGGTCCACATGGGATCTTGGACCAAAATTCCAGAAAACCATAAACAGATCACTAACCAAGCATCATTATAACAGACCGTCAACTCTGTTAAACAATAACTGGAGGAAAAGTTAATCACTTGCAATACTACACAAAATGGACCCTATGGTCCATCTTGTGCCTTGGACCCCAACTTGTTAAACACCCTGAAGGTACCACTACCCGAATATAATTATGACAAACCATCAACATTGTATAAGAGAATCTGCAGGGAGTAAGCAATTTGCAAAATGTCATAAAAAGGGCCATAGGGCCCATATGGGACCTTAGACCCACACTTCCAGAACACCATAAACAGACCACTAACCAAGCATCATTATGACAGGTCATCAACTCTGTTTAACATTAACTGGAGGAGGAAGTGACCATTTTGCAATATTTCACAAAATGGACCCTAGGGTATATCTTGGGCC
The DNA here is from genome assembly GCA_029531755.1 of Holothuria leucospilota. Lineage (NCBI taxonomy): Eukaryota > Metazoa > Echinodermata > Holothuroidea > Aspidochirotida > Holothuriidae > Holothuria > Holothuria leucospilota. The sequence continues at coordinate 42,047,729 of CM055975.1, forward strand.
TTTGACCCCAAATTTCTGTACACCCTAAAAGAACCATTAACAGAGCATCATTATGACAAACACACCCACATGCTCTGACAATGCACACACAATGGAAATTCCATTAAGCAGCTCCCTTTAAACTAACCTAAACAGCTGCACAGGATTGACCTCTTCTACACAGACAGTTTTAAAGAGGGTGTAGTACAGAGAATACAGGTAGTAAAGTGATTTTGTGAGACTGGTAAAATAGAGGGGTGGCACAAAATTGGTTAGAAAGGTGTCAAAAGTATTCTTCATCCCAAATTGGAGAAGTCATTTGTAAGAACCATTAACAGAGCTTCATTATGACAATCATCAACATTGTACAATACAATTTGTAGGAGAAAAAGTATTTTGTAAAATTTCATAAAATGAGCCATTGGGGCCCACATGGGACCTTAGACCAAAATTCAAGAACAACATAATGAGATCACTAACCAAGCATTATAATGAGAGGCTGTTACCTCTCTTTAAATATTAAATAGAGAAGAAGTTAATTACTTTGCAATATTTCACAAAATGGACACAATGGTCCATCTTGGGCCTTGGACCCAAAATTCCTGAACACCCCGAAGGGACCAATAACGGAGTAACATTATGACAAACCATCAACATTGTACAAGAGAATCTGTAGGAGGAGAAGCATTTTGCAGAATTTCATAAAATGGGCCGTAGGGTCCACATTAGACCTTGGACCAAGAATTCCTGAACACCCCAAATGGCCCACCACCCAAGGAACATTGTGCCCAAGTTTCAAACAAATCCATGAAAGCATGTGGGAGGAGATGCATTTTGAACAAGTGTGGACAGATAGATAAAGTGATGCCGCGTGATCACAATAGCTCACACCAGCAAGCTGGTATGAGCTAACAATGAAAACACAGCTTCGTCAATGGTCAGGTAAAAAAGCATTTCTGCAGTTGAAGTGAAGAGAACCTTTTGTTATTTTTAATCTAAACACAGTTCATCAATTTGCCCCTGTGACTATGCAGAAACACACAGTCTAACAACACTTTCATATGCCGGAAATTTATTAAATGGTGAAATTCTAATATCATGCAAACGAACGTCTTTTCTGACAATACAGAGAGTTGAGCACTTCAGTGGTCACTTCTCAAAATAAGCCATCCTGGGAAGAGTTTTAATAATTTCACTTCATATATTTAAGGCAAACAGAGATGCAGTATACATGAAGGCACTCACCAGTCATCAAGTGTAATGAGTCCTCCCTGTGAAACCACTGAATCAGCACCACACAGCAGAATGTGTAAAGGGGACACCATGGTCATACCTTTAGCTGAAACAGCTCGGGTACGAATCTAAAAATAAAATGAATCCAATTTGTTATTGCCATCTCATATGTACATATTTCATAAGCACAGGAATGTATCGGGTTTAGTTCCACATTTTGTGGTCATAGTTACAAAAGATGGTTGGAACTGAAAAGATGATGTGTGAGCTAAGTTTCTCCTATTTTATGCTTCAATGCAAATGTAACAGGCTGAAGGCAAAAACTTAAGCAGTTCAGGTGAAGAGCTCAGACAGGGACAAAGCACCATAGCATACTCTCTACATGAATCACAATCAGTTCCCTCCAGACAATACCTGTGGTTAATTTTCACAGTAACTGAATTTGGAAAATAACTGACTTTGAAAAATGACTGACTTTAAGGTAATGAAATACTATTTCAACAATAACTCAAACATACATTACTAGAATGCAAAAATGCATTGTGGTTTAGATTTTTAGGTATGTAAGACCTTTAGCAGGTTCGAGACCTTCAGTGATCTTTCAACTCCACCACAAATGGGCATTCTTCTACCCATAACGGAGAACTTGCATGGCAAGAATGAAACTTGTTTAAAGTTTTGCCTTTTTCATGAGGTTTAAACAGTTAGACCTCTGGTGGTCCCAAATGACCTTTGACCTCCATTAAAAATGATAGGCTTCTTTTGTTCAACAAGGGACATCCACCCACCACAAACCAGAACCCTCAACTTAACTCTTCAGAAATAGTTGACTCAAGGTTTCCAGTTTGACCTCTGAGAGCATGGACCATCCACAAGCTAAAAAGCAGATAGCTAAAGATAACCCTTTCTGAGAGACTATATGAACTAGGTTTTGCAGTTTGACCTCTCGTCACCCCAACTCTCTGGCCCCTCACCATATACTGTAGGGTTCTTTTATTCAATATGGGGCATCCACATGGCAAGTTAAGAAACCTACAGGTTACCCTTCTTGAAAAATCATGCACATAATGAATACAATTGGACTTCTGGTGAACTCAAAGGAAATTTGACCTGCTACAAACAGTTACAGCATCTTTCAACCTACTACAGTGCACCTTCTTGATGCATCACTTTATAAGGTTCTCACAATTTTGCCTCTTATGGCCCCAAATGGCCAAGTCCCACAAAAACAATATGGTTCATTAACTCAACATAGCCATTTACCAATGCCACCTTCCTCAAGGATTGCCATACTGAGCAATTGTGATCTGAAGAAGTTAATGGTTCATGCATACATACATCAATATGCACACCTGTAAAGGTCATTTGAAACCAAGAAATGATAAGTTCATTTTCATTCAAAGCTTTCCAACCTACCTTTTCAGCAAATGTAAAGAAGGGGGATGGAAATTTCTGCTCAAACTTGCTAAAGTTGACAGAGGATTTATGGATAAGTGCAGGTCTATTCTCCATAGTAACCAATTTCCTCTTTTCCTTGTGAAAACATATGTTGGGGTACATGCCTCGTACCAGCAAAGCAACAACCAGGTCTAAATTTTCATCCGGTCCATTGTAATTGAAATGTAGTGGTTGCATACACTCTAACCATAGGAAGACACAAAATATATAATGTCAATAAGACATAAACCAACTTAAAATGCACTTTTGGTAGATTGATCTTCTGTAAATGAAACTGCTCCCATTAAGGCCTCAAGTCAGCTGCTTGAAATATGAAGTGGGAGGGGTGAGAAGACAGCAGGGGAGTTAATGTCTCGAGCAGCAGTTTAATGAATCTATCATTGTGACCTGTGACTGAAATTATGGCCTTCAAACATAAGGGGAGTGGAGCACAATAAATACTTATTGGGTGGGGAAAACTTCCCTCAGAATACCACCCCTCTCGGCTAAGGGTCCACTTACACCTCATCTCCAGTCCCATTTCACAAGAACCCTATCCATCCCCAAGAGAAAAGTTACGCCAATTTATACTTTCATTACGTTCCTACCAAGGGAAAACAAATAGCTATCTGCGAAATTCAAACTTCAGTAACAAATGCAAGCATTACCTTACCTAGTAGAAGAAACGTATGAAAATTACTGAAGCAGTTTAAAATTATTACCTATTTCACACAATATCAAAATATCTTCACCATTTCATCAATGACTGTCATATTGTTTAGCATGTGGAATAAATGAAATACTGAACAAATTACTATAGCATGAGTGAAAGAGTTAAAGCATTACGAAAGACAGGTTAAGTAGGGGTAATTACAGTTTCTTATTTTTTTGCTCACCTTCAGGAAATTCTTCCATAGTTAAGATATCTACAAGTTGATTCTGTGGAAAAATAAAGTATTTTATTACTGTACACTCTTTAGCAACATCCCAAATTTAAAGGTATCACATAATTAAATCTAGGCTTTTCAATGTAAAGAGGTTAATGCTTCATCAATGTGATGAACCTGACTTGCAATACTATGAAGCTAGCATGCTCTATTATTATTTACATAAGCATTCACACAATGCAAATCCTTAACTGACAATTATCTCAAGAATCTTTGTTGTAACATGAAACCTAATGCTTCATATGTCTACTGCTTTGCTTTATTGCATCAAACATAAAACCTGTCATGTCCCCATACTAAAATATCATACCAAAACTACATGCATACCAACCCTGTCTTTCCAAGTTGTGAGGATTTTTCTAACAATTCCACGAATATTGCTGGTATCTAGTTCTGGCACATCTCAAGCCAATGACTTTCTTAATCAATTGCTAATATTATGCTGTACATGTGGCATAATGTATCTAAGCATATGTTACTATGGCTTTTTGAACTTACTGCAGCTCCAAATTGTACCTAAGGTATCAACATTTTCCTTTCGCAACTACCCACTGAAGTAAGATTAGCTGTGTAAGTTAAAGAATATGCACTTTCCTGTGCAAGTACTCCTTTAATACATACGCATCTCCAGATCTAACTCAGTACTGATCTCACACCATGAGAATAAAACAGGTTTTAAAATTTTAGTCTCCCACACTGTTAAAAAGTAACGCTGAAACATTTTCAAGACTTAACACCAAGACCATGGCCATTTTCAAACCTCAGAATGAAGAATTTGCACTTGTTTTTAAACCATTTCTCAAGACTTAATGTACATATTAAAACTGTATTTAACTCAAAACTCTTCAACAATAACTGCTGCCCTTAGTATATACAGTGCATGTGTACTGCCAATTTCTTCAATGCTATATATTTCTGCATTTACTCATTGCCCCTACTCTAGCACCATAATCTTACATACAGAATGTGTGGCATTTGCAGTTTTCCAGACCATATGTTTATTTTTCTCAACAATCATCCAACATTGAAGACTTTTAAAGAATGAATACTTTTTTCCATGTTTTTCTCATATTCCCTTCTAGTAACTAAAGCAGCCCCTCTTAAAATTTAGTCAGCTAATCATGGCACATAAGGTTACGAAGTCTGAGGTTTATTACCTTGGTTTACAAGTACCTATGCTCACAACTGGGCCTTTCCAAACAACAGCAACCCATCAAAACCATGATCTATACTGCAGTATTTTATAAATCAATTTAGAATGTGTATTGAAACATGTAAGCCCTTACATTGCCTTCTTCATTCAGTAAATACATTTTCTTTTCCTTTTTGAGGGAAACCTAAGAAATATAAATGTTTCATAACTGAACCAAAGTTTGAGTTAAGCAATGATACCAAAGGAGGATTCCTGTTTCTGAAACATTTTTCTGCAGGACTTTTTACAAAATCTGTTGGTTTTTTTACATTGCATGTGTTTTCTGTAGGATGTCTAACTGGTTTAGGCAGCTGAAAAAAGTACAGGAATTTCACACAAACTATTATTTCATATGCAAAGGATAATCCAGCGCAGCTGTGGCAATACTGTAATTGGGCACCTTAGCTGTACTACTGCACTGAACAAGTATATCACATCATAACTTCATAATGTCAAAGGTAACAAGTGCCATTTTGTTTTTCAATCAAGACCCACAGTGACAAACAAATGAGCATGTAGTTAATGGTTGTGTCAAACCCAGTAAAAAAGAGGCCAAAAATTACTGAGTTTGGCATAAAACATGTCTGACTACCATACCTTGGCTTCATAAATCATTCGAAGTGATGTCATCTGCAGCTTCTTATGGTCACAGAACATAAGGGCTCTATCCTCTCCACCATTTTGCCTGTTAAAATATACGATTAAATCTACAGAAATGTTTATCTTTCCTCACTGTATCCCAAACACCTTACCCCTTCCCTTCAAAGGACTTTTTGTAACTCACCATCTTCCTCCCAACTTCACGAGATCAGCTGCCTAACTTGTTCATATTCCTCTACCAATCACACATTTTCGGGTGAAATCAATCATTAGGTATGAGCAAATTTGCATACAGCCATGAAAGAGGAAAGATTAAGGACTTTATAAAAAGTATCAAGGAAAGACTATCTTTATTTCCTTTCACATGAGAGTCATATAAAAACCTTTTACTGCAATTTTAATCTCAAACCATATTATGGCCATCTTTTCAGCACCAGTGCCTTAAACCTACTCAGATATACCCCTGTGATTGTCTTTGTCTACACTCCATACAAATTGTGACAACATAGAGGAGATGAATATTACACTTAGCAGGAGGGGGATGATGTTCACTGTAGTCAGGGCTCGAAATAACGGGGGCCCGTGGGCCCGATGCTCCTAGAAATTCGCTCGGGCCCGTAGCTTCTGCAGGGAAAGGGGCCCGGTTGGCTCCTAAATATTTTAAGTCTAATTGTACAGTCTGCGCATGAACCTCTCCACCCACATGTCAATGATCTTACATCTCGCAAGGCCTGTGTATTTCGTATACTAACAGTCACCTAAAACCTGCGAAACACACACTTCTGAAATCAGTTCACATCACTCATAAACAGTCTGCTTTGTCACAACACGGATGATCACACATGCAGACATACAGTACACCGATGTCCGTCATAAGTAATGTAGGCGGTACTTTTGGGCCCCTTGATTTCTCGTTTGGCCCCTCCATTCCATGAGCTAGGGGCCCGGTTGGCCCTCAAAGTCTGAAGGCTTATTTCGACCCCTGGTAGTATCTCTCAAAAGCTTACAAGAGGAGCTCTTTGCCAAAAAGTAAACTGGACTTCAGAAAAAGTTAGAGATGCACATTAGACAAGGTGGGTTTCACTGCAGTATGTACATTTCAAAAAAGCATACTAGAGAAGCAAAAGGATGTTGCTTTTTATGTGCTTCAAAATGGACACAACTAAACCAGTAATGAAACCTGAACTGAACTGAAGCATATAAGAGATGCCAATACACTTTACACCTGAGGTGCAAAGCAGCATATACATAAAATCCACTCCTTTAAGTTGCATTAGTGCATAACAAGAATCATCTTTACTCATAACAACCTATTCTACCACATAATTTTGATATGAAAAAACTACATTATTTCTCACTGCCTTCATACCAGCCATAATACAACACACATACACAGTTAACATTTTTTCCTTCCCAAATAATAACAGAATGAATCTCTGTACCACACTATATATAGATTGATGAACTTTTTTCTGTGTCTCTTATTTAAATACAATGCATATTCACATCTATACACCAGGTGATTCTACAACAGATACAGGTGTTCAATGCCACAAAGAAATGCAGCTGGTGATTGTCCAGGGAGGGGAGCATGACAAAAGACTTTATGAAATGTTTTGATTTCATGAATAGAAAAGGAGGTCAGTGAGGCACAAAAGAAAGTGTACCAAACAAAATTAAATGCAGGTGTTTGCCCATAGACAAAGAAGCATACAAGTCTGATGACTACCATCTGATCATGGAAAACCTTAAGAAACAGGTCACTGGGATTTGGTTCACTTAATGACATCAAATGAAGAAGATTATAGTGTTGCAGTTAACTGTACAGGGATTTGGGGCATATTTATCAGTACTATGAATGAATACTAATTCAAGAAGTAGAAGCAAGTAGGGTGTATTTTTTTTATTTATTCCTGTGTGGGTAATATGCATTTCTTGTATGCTTCAGTCTCAACAAGGGCAGACATGTTCATGGTTTTAATCTTTTTTGGGGGTAGGGGGTGGGGAGGGTACAGGGGTCGAAATTTAATTTTTTTGCTGCTGTTCCACGGAACAGCGCTCTTTCCAAAATTACTGTTCCGGATCAGATTTTACTGTTCCGGAGCACAGTATCTCGGCATACGTACAGTTCGTGCAAGCGTGCAAACTGCAAAGGTGCAAATTGCATTGCTGTCTACTGCATTCGAGTGGTATGACTGCAAGACTTGACCGTAATGTGGGGAGGTGAATTTTTGCCTGCAGAGGGGATTAGCCAGTGGGATATCCTGATTTTCTTTTGGTTCTTATTTTTTAAGCACAAAGTTATCGCCAATAATTTTGCATTGTCTTGAGACCTAACATTGCAGTGTCCCACAACCTACTGTAGGATGAAATACACTCAAAATTGATGCAGAAGTCACAGCAAGCAAGGCAAGTGGGATTTGAGTGAGAGCATAAAAGTTCCACGGTAAAGGAATATTTTTGCTTGATTCATCCTTTGCATTGCGGTTTATTGCTATAGCAAACTGGCAAAGCAATGAGTGTGTTCTCCAACATATGAGTGCAAATACTGTTGTTATTTTCTCGCAGCAAATTTATGTGAAATCGTTCTAGTCGTAACCTTGATTCAAGTATCATTCCACACAGTAAGTCAATGGGAAGATCTTAAGAGGAAAAACAAACACTTAGGACCCATTGACTTTGGTTGCGAGATATCAGCAGTCAGAATTGCTTTTAGTCATTTCAAGTTTGGGTGTTTAGTTGCTAGCTTGGAGGGAATATTAATACAAAACCCCCTAAAAACACAATAAAGTGTAGGGAATATCAATGAATAGTTAAGAGGCCATTTGGAACATACCACGCAAGACAAGGGGTGATGCAAGATGACCTTCGCTTGTAGGGCAATAAATGACATACTGTACTAAAAGTTTTTATGTGTTTGGTAGTAAAACTTCAGTATGTGCGTTTACACAGCACTGTACCATGCAGCATAGGGAATAACACGTGCAAGTAACTGACTTAAATTGATAACGGTGGAACGAGACTGCATTTCACACTTAAGCCAAAATTTACGGGGACTTTTATATTCACAGCGTCATTACTTTATCAGAGATTAGAATGTGCGTATATTTATATGCACTTTGCTTCTTGTGGAAAAACACTGTTCCACGGAACAGTGGCTTTTGAAAAGTTACTGTTCCGGCACTAAAAGCACTGTTCTCGGAACAGCGGAACAGTGGGAATTTCGACCCCTGGGGTAGATCATCCTGGGGAATGTTTTAAGGACAGGGGAACACCTACCCATCACAAAAGTTCTGTTTGTGAAATGTGTGTTACATGCTAACTTTAGCACAGCTTTGAACTCACAAAATCAAAATTACGTATTCCAAAACCCCATTTTGGAGGGCAGAAACCCTGCAGGGAGGGGGACAGCTAACCCAACTGGGTTATGGAAGAAAGGCTCTGAGCACCATGTGTGCTCCACATCAATATCTAAAATAAATATGATAAAACCTCATAAAACAAACAAGTTGTAAACATAAAGAGGTACAAAGCTTCATGAGATGCTATGAATGAAATGAATACAAAGATAACTTGTGGGAGGGAAAATGAATGTTTTACAAGAACAAGTCATAGTTTGACAGGGTGAACAGCAGTGTTCGCGCTAAGGTGCGCGACTGCGCGATTCCCGCATCTGGCTTCTAAAATCCTGCAAAGTTACAATTTCTATGAGGGAAATTCCGGCATCATTTTTCCTTCCTAATGTGTTCAGGTTGTTGTCAAAGTGGAACTTTCTCCCCTGTTCATAGTGCAAATAAAAATTCTTGCAAAATGAGTAGAGAAAAAATGCTCTGTTGAAATGTATGTTGTGATTGGATAGTAATGCCACTATTCATAAAAGAACGACACCTAAACCAATGGCAAGTTCGTTTTCATATGTGCACTCGTCTGTTACAAAGACGCATAAGCTCGCTAGCTAGCCGCGCACATGCATAGTACATACTACATACATGGTACATTCAATTAACACAACATGACGCCACCGCTAACTGCATGATACATCCTTTAAGCTAGAATAGGGCGGCCAGGGTAACATACTCGCTACTGTACGTCGAGATTGTAACTTGCTATGGCTACCACACCCAAGGATCTGTACTCTATTTTTTAAGGAAAAAACAGGCGAAAACAATGAAGAGACAGATGGAAATGGATCATCACAGCTATCCACTTCTAGAGACACCAGGCCTATGCCTAGTGTAATTAGTGAAAGTGCTCCATGTAACGTCAACATAAGCGATCTCGGCATCTAACGTTAGTACTGCTGAGGGTTTCACATGCGATTGTATGAAGAAAGTGAACAAATTCCAAACAAACTAGTTCAAACTTTGGCCATGGTTGCACTATAAAAATGGACAAATGTTCTGTGAAAGCTAGGCTTACTGAGTAATCTACCTTTGTTGAAGGGTCTAAAGACTGCTTTGAAATTAAGTTGACTTTTTACTTTTTGAAAATCCCTCCTTTAAAAATGAAAATCCTTCCTAACTTTTTCTGAAGGAAGGCATTTCTCTCCTTAATTCTGAAGCTTAGTGCTAACACTGGTTAACAGTGAAGAAAACTGATGAGAAAGGCAATGGAGATAATTTTCACAGCAAGTTAACTGCTCTTAAACTTAGTGACATCACAGCTACAGGCCTTAAACATAAAATAACCCACTTCATTTTGTGCCCTCCCAAATAGTTCTGGTGGATTCCACAGCTTTGACTGCCACAGGTTTCTTTCCCAGAATGTGTTCAAGCATAAAATGCTGTGGTTTGTCCACACTCTGTTGTGACTCGTAACTTAAGGTTTGTAGTGTTTTGAACACTGAAAATGTATGCAATATTCATTGATAAGGAACTGGTAACACAAATTGTGATTTTCTCAGGGAAGGAGGGGTGGTTAAGCTTACATTTTGTTTTTTCATGAGGGCTCTTTTCCAAAATCTTGGGAAGCGGCAATTCTAAATACTTTTTGTTACCTTATAAACAAAATAGTTGATTATTTCAAGGGAAATCCCATCTATTCACAGACATACACAGTTTTAGTGGTTCTACATCATTTAATGATCAAACAGACAACCAGGGTATCCATACACCTGAAAAGGGCTCCTCACCACTTTACCCAGCTATTAACCCCACTGTAAAACATTTTCATGACGCTGTTTTTAGCCATATGTCAAACTTTGCCATAGTTTCATACCTAAATTATCTTTGGTCTAAAATTCTACCAATTAAGTTGTTTTTTTTTGTTATAAACAGAACCAAAACTTTTTTTTTTCATTTTTAGTACTTACATGCACTCTTCCCATTCCTGGTAGACACCTAAGCATGCTATCTGGTCACTAAAACGACAGCCAGCATAGGCCTTGTGTGCTCCAGTCACCTTACCAGCAAAAGTTATGAAAGGCTCAGGGAAACACATACTGGCTGCAATGGTTACCATAGCATCACCAATGCTGCCAAGAAAGGGAAAACATACAATATATAACAAACATACCAATTTTAGAAGGATTTTTAAGTGACACACTTTATTGTTTCTTTATGGTTTTTTTTTTTTTTTTTTGGGGGGGGGGTGGGTGGGTGCAAAGAAAGATGTTATGAAACATACATAAACACAGTAAATCATGGCTAGTCAGGTTCCCTTTGTCACCATCAAAGCTGCATCATATATATAGCATTGCCAATTTGTAACAAGTAATAAGTACTAATTATTACAAATTTTAAGACATTTTTACACAGACATAAAAAACATTTTTTGTAAAATGAAAAATAACAGAAATGTTGGATAATCATCAATAAGAGCATTCACATCTTATAAATATTCTACTGCTTGAAAAAAGTTCAGCCAGCAGAATGCATCTCTTCAGATTTCTCATTCCCTAACTACTCTGACCACTGGGGGGCTTAAACTTTAAGACAGAAAAATTCCTAAAAAGATAACAAATCACCTATAAAACTTTTCATTCCACTTACTTGAAGATGCACCCTAAGATGATCATTTTGCCAAGTTTAGGATCTATTGGCATCTTTGCCAGGACTCTTCCCAATGGAGTTAAGTTCTCATGTACATCCAAAGCATGCATAGCTGTGCCACAAGAAGAAAATACATGAAATTTGAAAAAGTTTTTATATGTTACCCTGACATTATTGCATAGTAAGCACTGACATAATGCAGAGCCTTGACAACATTAATAACTGGTTCAATTGATTAAACTGGGCTCAAGTCCTTAGGAAGACACACTTTTACCACATTTTGACCTACAAAAAGTGTATTAAATTTTAACCATTGGTGACCTTAGATAACTTCTAACAATCTCATTTCCATTCAAGATGTGTTGTCTATTACAAGTGGGTAATCATTACAAAATCTGGTCAAAATTTGACTACATCCTTAGAAATAGAAACTTTTAAGGTTTGACCATCTCCCCCAATCCACCTGTACAGATGTGATCTCTTACAATTTCAAATGGTCTTTGACTGGTTATCCCAGTAAACAATAAATCAATTCTACACATACAACAAAAAAGTTGCCCTTTAGTTGCAAAGTTGCAAATGTTTTTTGAACCTGCATTAAATATCTAGTAGTGAGTATTTCATATTTTTATCACTGGTGGACTTCAAGTGACCTTTCACCTACTTAATACTTTGATAAATAAAATTTCCACCAATCTCCACAACCTGACTTACGTTGAACCAAATCTGATTACAAATTCCTGAGCATATAAACATATCCAAATTGCTGTTGGAGAATGAACAGGAGGACAGAAGGACAAATGGACAAACCAAGTGATAGACATTTTGCAATATCAGGATTCATTGGCTGTATAGCAGACTGAGATAACTATTATGAGAGTTGTGAAAAATCATCTGAAATACCTTTGAGTCCAGCTACAGCTTCCACTACAGAGTCTAGAGGAGGAGGCTCTATTGCCTTATTCAGAAATTCTGTAATATCTCCCAAACGAAGGAGTTTGATTGTCAGGGCTAGTTCATGCAGTGGTGTTCGGAAAATTTCTGGTTCTGAATGAGCATCCAGTCTGGGATGTAAAAAAGAGTGCAGATTTGTGAGAGGACTTCTTCTATCTTATTCCCACTGAATCAAATACATGTTATATCAAAAACACACACAAACAAACACACACATCTAATCTAGAGCTGCCAACTTTAAAACCACAATTTCCAGACTCCAGATCATAATGTTTCTATTAGCAGGTAACTTACACTGTAAAGTCTTTATCTAATGTTATGCTACAGGGCCTTGTGTTGCCCATGAAAGTGATAAACAATTAGCATGCCAATGTGATATTACTGCCATCAAAAATGAATTCCCTCATCTAAACTTTAAACATAGTTACAAGTAAGTAAAATATGCCACTTTAGACAATGAAAGATGGAAAAAGCCAATTTACAATCACATTGTGTACATGCAGTGTATCCATATGGAACTAAATACATGAATGCAACACTTGCACTTAACAGTATGCTATCTAGCATCAATACTGTGACAGCACAAAGGTTAGTACAAATGTCGACGCAACTCTTACTCTAGAAATTTCTAGACTACATATTTCAGCTACTTGATTACAAAGCATCACTGGACGTGTGCACATTTTCAAAACTGTAGTTAACAACATCTTTACCACATAAAATGTGGAAAACCAGTACTACTTGAAAGCTCTAGTAATCCTTCCACAATCACCTTACTACCAATGAGTATGTTAAAAAGTCCACGTGCAGCCTAACTTCACAGCCCACTTTTAGGCAGTGCTGGGGAAAGGTCTACAACTGACACTGTGAATTTCACCTTAAAGGGTAGTTGTCAAACGAAGATGACTGTCATGAAGTTTAAATAAGCTACAAACTAAGTAGAAAGAACACTGTAAAGTGGCTCTGAATCCACAAGCAATTGCAAAGCATACTAATAAATGGCACTGTTAGCAACATGTATAAGGCATGCGTCTCCATGATTACAACACTTACATGCATCATATCACCTGCAAAACCAAATGAGTACTAATCTTGATCCTCCCAACTATTATGGTTTCCATACCTCAAAACACCACCAGAGTACAAGCTGTATAACCTTAATGACAATCTCTCTGTATCCAAAAACTTGATTTTAATGAAAGCAAAATCAAAACATTACTTAATCTTACATCAAATACATAGCTCTTACTTTTCCATTCTTGCCCTACTTATCAGATGAAAACTGAAACCAGGCCTTACTCGACCAGCTCTGCCTCTCCTCTGCTCCAGGTTTGATTTGGATGCCCAGATGATGGCATAATTCATCATGTTGTTATGTGATGTAAAGAGTTTCACCTTGGCCCTAAATCAAGGAAATGCCAAAAAAGTAGAATAATTTTTATTTACACATAGGTTGCATTGACCAGGTAAGATTAATGATAAAAACTATGACACAATCACAACAGTAAATTGTATCAAGATGGACGACTTCCTCAACAACCGGGTGTCATAATCTATTACACTTGGAAGAATTAAGAAATTTGTGAATCACTAAATCATTACTGATCGCAAGGTTTCTTTGTGTGCCGGAAGATCGGAAAGTCAGACACTGTCCAACTTATCTTTAAATTTCTATTCTTTTTTTCTATTATGACATTTAACAGAGAAAAAAAAATGAAAATGGATTGAAAGTGTAGACCTACTTTATCCTACATAACAGTGTACTGTAAAAGTATGTGTTGTTTTAAATCTGTGATGCTATCTATGACTTCACCTGTCATCATGCAAATGATAATTACAGACTAGCAAATAATACATGCTGAAACTATGCTAGAATTGCTTCCAGATTCTCATTCTAGCTTACTGCAACTCTGAAATACACTAAAAATGACCAAAATACTCTAAAATAAAATGACTGCTATGTGGTGATTACCACTAAAATAATTGCTACATTGAAGAATTTTTTTCTACACATAAACATAGTTCACAATAAGACTTTAATATCAGCTATGTATTAGGGAATATGAAATAATGCTATCTTTGTAGAAGTCCACAAAACTCACTTGCAAATGTCTATGACGTAAACAACATCATTGATGGTAATACTGGTCTCTGCAATGTTGGTAGACAGAATTATCTGAAAACAAAAATGACAAGAATATTTATCAGCAGTTCACTCACATTACATACAGCTGTACAAAAAATGAACAAAAATGACTTGGATAAATTATGAATTGGACAAATTATAATTCCCTGAAGCATTCAATCTTTCTGATAAGTTAGTTAGACGAGGTTTAATGTCCCAGTTTCCAACCAATTGGTTCAAGTCGAGACGATCACAGACTTTTTTCCAGTTGTGGCTCACTGGCTTGTTTTCCCTATTCCATTGCTTATGCTGAGCACCAAGCACAAAAGGCAGTAGGTTCCATTTTTAAAGTCTTTGGTATGACCCGGCCAGGATTTGAACCCAAGACCTTCCGGCTGCAAGTCGGATGCTCTAACCACTTGGCCACTGCAGTCATTCATCTTTCTGATAAGAGATATCTAGGTGTGAATATTCAACTGACCTTTGTGACCCCTTCAGGTACTGGTTCAAAGACCCGATGCTGTTCCTCTCTTGGTATCTGTGAGTGCAGAGGAAGGATGAGGAACTCCCTACCACCTGTTGATAACAGAACAGCAAACATACACAAATGTACTACAAAACTGATGTTATTATACACTACTTCAAGACTAACCAAACTCTAAAATTGTATGAAAATATATGTTACAGAGAGTGGAAAATGGATCTTATTGGTCCAGCACCAATTCTGACTGCTTACTTAGCCGGTAACATGTAAATTTTTTTAATCTAACTAATAAATTTGACAAAGTTAACGCACAATCATTTGTGACGCCCTACTTGTACAATTTATTTCTGCTTGCATAGCATTACAGAGGGTGCTTGTGTAATCACATCACTCTGTAGTAAAAACACATCACACTTTGGAACAAGGTACAGTGGCTTTAGCAGAAGCAGTAATCAAAGTAGTATGTGCAAGAGTGACATCACAAATTCCATTTTAAACTTCAATGCATAAACTTCACAAAAATCTCAGCAAAATGTTCTGTTAAGAAAGGGAGTTGGACCTACCTATGTTAATTTTTGTAATTTAAGACTTCAGGTGCTCTTTTACTGTAGCAAATTGGTATTTGCTAATCACAGAATTTCTGCACCTGGCTCCTTCATTAATTTCACACAGCAGTAAAAGGTTGGCCATATATTCAGTAATCTGACTATTTTCTGAACTTATTCAACAGAGAAAACATCTTAATTCACAAATAAAAGCCTAATAAACTATCACTTTGGATCCCAGCATCCAAGAGACTACTTTCTTGAGGCTATTCAATCTTATCAAAACAGGTTTGCAAATGCAACTGAAATTTAGGACAAATAATACTTGAAATAAAACATTTCATTAAAAACATAAAATTAAAATATCAAACACAAAAGAATGCAATAAAAGAATAAACTTCTAACCAAATTTTGGGTGTTCTTGAAGATGTCTCATTAATGCAAAGATCCAGTTCCAACCTGGGAGGAAGACCAACACAGCTCCTGGTGTGTCCAGACCCTGGATGTAACTTAGCAGATTCTACAAACATAGAAGTGAGAAAAATCAAGGAATGGAAGGAATTTGACACTGGTTCCTTGCCACTGTGAAAATGTATTCTACAGGTAAGATGGTTTTTTCCTCATGTGTGATGGGGTATATGATTGCTTTCCAATGTCTGAATCATTTAGGTGAGAGTAAAACTACCATGTGACAAATAAGCTACTGATCTTCTAACTATTACCAAAATAATAAAGCATTTCAATAATTAATATAAAAAGTGGGTAATGCTGTAATTGTGAAAGACAGTGAAAACATGTTGTTTTATACCAATTAAATGACAATTTCAGACAAACTTTGAAACACAAGGAGTTACAATACTGTGATGATATCACTAACTAAAATCCAAACAGTTGGTGGGGAGGGCAAGTGGTATATATTAACATCACCCCCAACCATTTATTAAGTTGTATACATTAAGACCATTATAGAGTAATGAAATTGTAAACAGCTGCAACTTGTGTATATCTCATACAGAAATGTTAACTATACTAAGTATTCTTCTCAAGAGTAATTCAAGCCCCCCCCCCTCCCACCCCCCTCTCTTCTCAACCTACATCACCCTCCTACTTCAAATTTATTCACCACTACAAAGCCATTACATACCATGGTTGCATGATGCAACTTCAAAATAACTGCAGCATTTTGCCTTCAAGGGCTGGAAGAAATGTTCATTCCCAGGAAGGAAGCAACACTTTCCTCAATTTCTTAGATATTTTCATGTGCATAAAAGTTCAATTTCCTTCCAGTTGCAAAAGATTCCCTGGAAGGAACCTCCCAGCTTTCAAACTTTTTTCACCCATGCTTGCTTGATTCTAAGAATAATTCAAATCACCTCAATGAGTTCAAAGTTCATCTCCTTCTCACTCATCTGTGCCATGGCCATGCGAGTTTGTTCTGAATACTGACTGCTCACTTTTGTGTTCATGTTTACATTATCCTACATCAGAAAAGAACAATAAAATATCATTAACTCTGTAATCTTCCCTAATTAACAATTTTTTAAGTTTTACAATATAGCAGGTGATAACTTACACCTGTGAATCAAGTAAATACATCTCCATTCTCAAGTTTTGACTAATACTTATGCCTTGTTTTTTATTCTTCTACAACAGAGAAGTATTTCAAAGCAAATCTCTTAAGAGGACAAAATGGCAAAAAATTTTAACACTGAGGAAGCCACAAAAGTTACTTTTTCACAACACAAGTAAAATTGTGTAATAATGTCAAATAACAAGAAATATTTTCACTGGTTTCTTTGCATATTTTCATTTGAGTAATTATCTATGTATTTTGATCTACTATGTGATGTTCTCAACTACTAAGGATGGGTAAATTTCAGAAAACCTGATGAATCTGAGCCTGCTTGCTACTTTTCGCCTCAGAACAGCATTAAAAATAATGATCTATGCAATGAACACTCCTTGGCAGGCAGGGTAAGTGCAGAAATGTGAAAATGATATTCCATGACTTTTTACGGCAAAAGTAGCATTTTCTATGACCAACTATTACACTGTTATTTACATTTCAGGAGTCTATTTACAGCAAACTAACCAACTCATCACATTAAAAATGATGATAGCCATATGTATTATTGCCAAGAAGATCATTTTCACTTCTTCTTACAGCCATTCCTTTCCATGCATTTTAATGTCACCAAACACTGTAAAGCAATCATCTGGGTTCATCTTTCACAGCTTATAGCCATATACATCATTTTGGTGGCTTGTGCGAGAGTCAATCATTTTCTTGTGTATACCACTTTCCTATGTTCTCTCATAAAATGATAAAATACAATGACTTCCATAAGTGATTAAAATTCAATCATTTTCCATCACTGAAATGAGCCCTTCTTCCTTTGATATATTTTTTATATATCTATACGGTTATGTGAGAAGAAAGGTTCTTTTGCTAAAGTGCTTGGTTTTTGTCACTCATGATCCAAGTGATTGAAGAAACTCTAGTGTTGCCTTACATCATTATCAGCAACTTCATCATCATCATCATCTGCCTTCCGTTTCTTCTTTTTATCAAAGGAGGGCACAAAGTTCAGCATTTGTACCACATCCTCAAGATAGTACTCTGAAAGGAGATGAAAAATGACAGTTCATAAATGAAAACCAAAAGTTATTTGTTACATGAAAAATTCAAGCAATGATGCATCATCAGCCAAGAAAGTTTCCACCCATTTGTACCTATAGAGGGATTTTACCGACGTCACATGATCGCACGTCTCTTTGGTTTTGAAGGGTAAGATCGCGCACCTCTTTTGAAAGGCAAGCGTCCATTGTGTCACAGGAGTATCTATGGTTATGCTGTACCCGTGTGCTGTAAATACACATGCTGGGTGTGTGTTTTGCCCTTCAGTGTCTGGGAATCTGACTCGTGTGACATCACATGAAATCCCTCTATATATGCATTTCAAGTTATTTAAGCTCAAACAAATGAGTCTGTAAAATTAGGTGAGTATTTTTCTCTATCCATCAATATCAATGACAAAATCCAGCAATTTTAAGCAACAATACTTTCAATTAAAAGAAGAGTTTAGGCTTGAATCAAGTTTTGATATCTTAGAGGAGTACTCAGTCTTAGCATTCTGATGAAATTTGCACTGAAATGCGATGTGTGGCTCTGGAGATATTAGCAGAGCATGTTGTCACATTTTCAACCCCAAATGAACTTGAAGCAAGCACATGTGACATCATAACCTCACATCATTGAGCTCTCTCTCTTTTTTGCATTTTTAAAACCAGTTTTCTCCCCCATAATCTTGTCATTGGAATGTGAACGCATGGGAGGCATGGACATTTTTAAAGACTTCAAGATCCCTACAGGAAGCTCATATTACTATTAATTTCACACAACAGAATAAAAATCAAAGGAAAAAAGCATTGCTCATTAATTTCAGGAGATGTTATACAACCTGCTTGCTTCAAGCTCACTTTAGGTCACAATGTAGCAACTTCATTTCCTGACATCTCGAGAATTACACATCAAAACTGAACGAAACTTTCACCTGAATGCTTACATTTAGTTCCTCTTTCAAAGACAAAGTTTTGTTCAAACCCTTCCTTTATATTAAGCCATTTATAAACTTGTTCATTTTGTGCTCATGCAAATTTTCAGAGCAGGCTAGACTTTGCAAAACTTAACATTTCAACAGCAATTTAGTGCATACACATGTGGCTCATTAAGCCCAAAAATGTTTCTTTCTCAAGAAAATGTTAACAGCAGTTCGCAAAAGATATGATAATAATGCATGCTTCCATGTTTGTCAAAGATTGATTTCATAACACGATGCCCCACAATTCAAAGATGACACACTATTGAATGGTTTCTCTTGATGGGAATCAGATGACTTTGTTGAACTGGGAGAAACTAAACATACCTTGCACAGGGTATGACCTGCCATAGACCTCAACAATGGGGCAATCATTGAAGTAATGGCTAAAGAGGGATGTGTCCACTGTTGCAGACATAAGGATAATTCTCATCCCTGGATTGGCATAGAGCATGTCTCTTAGAACAACAAGAAGGAAGTCAGTCTGAAAGGAAACGACAGAAGAATATGCTGTTTGAAACACTTCACTACAAGATGGCTACAATATATCAGTGCTTTAAAAGTAGCCTATGCCTTGATATTGTCATGGTGGCTTGCAGAGTTACCTTGCATGACTGTTGCTTCCATTTTGAAGTGAAATATTCAATTCATACTGTTACCAGTTACAATGTGAGTACAAGCTATCAGTAACCTAATGTTCTCCTTTTATTTATCAGCTATACTTACATTCAAGTCTCTTTCATGAATTTCATCAACAACGACATGAGACACACCCCTCAAACCTCCTGTCAGCTTCCGTAACAAAGTACCTTGTGAAAACAAAAACATCCTCCAAGTTAATATAAATATATTCACATGTGATTTCTGCTTAAAGTGAGTCATAGTTTACTCCTGTGGTATCATCAGGGAGTTGTAAGAGATGGAGAAACAATGCTTTTTCTTCCTTTGAAACAGGTAGATATTTTGCCGACTTTAAAGCTTTGCATTGTCTGGTTCCTGAAATTCCTCTAAAACTTTGAGGGATTAGGCAGTGAAGAAAATTGTTCTTGTCATCTGCTACATCTGAGGGAGCTCAAAGCATGATTACCCATTGATATCACTTTGCCAGCCATCAAGAAGAGCAAAATTTATTTCAAGTTGTGCCACATTTTAAAAGGGTACAGGATATCTTTTTATTACTTCTACAACATAGATACATTTTCCTCTCTTTCAGGAACACTGCGGAATTGTTTGAAATGTCATCATCAAAAATTTAGACTCCCAGTGGTTTTAAAACAGGTATAATCCTTTTTTAATCACAAAATTAGAATAATAATGGAATTGTGCAACTTAAAGAGTGAATGAACAGTCGTTTCACATTTATCGGCTGTGCAGTTATCTTCAAAGCAACATCCTGACAAAGGCCTTTGTTACAGGATTAGTGGGCTTTGAAAGAAGGAGACCATCATTATCAAGGAAAGTCACCAAAAGTCAATCAAAAAGAAAAAAAGACACCTGTAATTCAAATGTTGGTACCTGGAGGGGATTTCATTATTCTCATATTGTCTGACAGATTTGGTCCATGTTTCTCTATCTCTTACAGCTCCCTGGTAATCACGTTAGTTACATTGCAATCAGTTTCTTTCCCACACAATTGTGTACATTCTGATGACATTAGCAGATTCTCTACTAAGTAGACAGCATGGCTGAATTATGCTACATTGGAGGATACTTCTCTTCTTCTAGCTGTACTATTACAGAATAATAGGTTCTCTTCTAAAAGGAATTTATTTTTATGACCCTGTAAAGACCCAGCAGTGTGGTGAAAAACAAATCTTGTTAAACCACCCTCTGAATACTGATAATAACCAAACTGTATCACTATTTTATAAGCACATTATTGTACAATATCTAAAGATGTTGCATTTAAAGTTGAAAAGTGCCCTTTAAAGGGAAAATAAAGGGACCCAAATTTGAATTAGCATAGCCTGGTATCCTAATTTACCAATGGCTCTTTTTAACCATAAAACCAATATTTTTGTTTCTGAACTGCTAAATTCATGCAGAATAATTCATTGTTTAACCTTTAATGTGCAGTATTTCAGTTGGGGGACATCATCATGAAAGATACATGAAAGGGATTTTCATGCAAGATACACTTAAGTGAAATAAAGAAGAGATTTGCAAAGATTTAGCTGATGTTTCCATATAAATCTGTAGTGACTGCTTATTCCCTTTGAACCTTTTGTTATTTTTTACCTTGTATGTTTGAGATTGTTGAGTGACATGTTTTTTTCAAGTGCATCTGAAATACTGAAATGTCAGTGCATGGGTATTACATGGAAGGCCATACCATCAATATGACTAGACCTTCAATATGAAATAATATATCACATACAGTCAGACCCCTAAACACCAGACTACAGACTTGTACCTTGCATCCTATAACGGAAACATAATTTTAGGCAAAGAAAATTGTCCAGTGCATACTTTTTGACTTTTAAAGACAGTTGCTGAAAGGAAGAAGTAGAGAAGGTACATTACCAACTGTTAAAAACAACATGGCTCCAAATGGTCTAGGTCTGACAGAATCAAAACGGACACTGTAACCAGTGCTTGTACCAAGGTCCTCGCCTCTTTCATGGGCAACACGCTCAGCTATTGAGATGGCACTTATACGTCTTGGCTACATAAGACAGAAGAATATGGAGAGGTAGTAAATACTACATGCATTGATCATGTTAATGTTAAACTGAATAATTTATGGACTTACATATACGTCCATATGGACTAATGACAATACTTAAGTTCAAAAATTCTTGAAAACCAGTTGAGAGCAATTAAAAAATACTTTTTAATTTAGATTTGAACAATACAACATACATCAGTGAGGCTAGAATCCTTACAAACAATGACAAATACTGTGGCAACAGGCCATCAACAAGAAAGTAGCTTACAATTATGAGTGATTTCTCAAAAATATAACCAAATCATTCTCACTCTAACATATCTTTTAGTACCTCTACATGGGCTTGTCAAGTATACCTTCAAAGAAGCACAGTTCTGGATGCCAAAAGGGTGAGCCACTGACTCCATGGCAAACTTCACCAAAAAAACATGAATTGTGTAAATTCTTATTGAGAGAACTTCAATTTAAATTTAATTAGGATCATTCCCTCATGTGGAAAACATATTTTAGTCAAGATAACCAGCATATTTAGTCCCTTTTATATCAAAATCAAGACTAAGAATGAATACCTGAGTGACTACAATGTTACAGTAAGCTCCTCTCCCATCCTTGATATAACTATCCAAGATGAACTGAGGGACCTGTGTTGTCTTTCCACAGCCAGTTTTGCCTCGGATAACAATTACTGGATTCATATTGATAGCTTCCAAAATATGTTCTCTTGTTTGCCAGATTGGGAGAGAATGGCGATCAGCAAGAATCTATAAACAGGAAGTAGGATTATTAAACATCAAGTATTGTACATCTTATGTTATATGGTTGCAAAGGAATTCCAAATCAAAGATTTTTCCCCTTTTGACCTCTAATGATCTTAAATAACCTTGCATCTAAATCTACACACATCTTGAAAGAAGCACTGCTTGAGGAACGTTATGACCAACTTTCAAGAACATTACCTGCTCTATGAAAAAGATACAATTTTTTAATTTTTCACATAATAGCCTGTGCTGACCCCTAAATGACCTTTGACCTCCACTTTCTGGTGGTCACAGGTGTCTCCCCATACAACAATCACTGTGTCCAATTTCATCAACTCCATCAAAAATGAATGGTTGGGAGCCCATTGCACAGATGTTGAGAGATATGATAGATAGAGTGACAGTAGCTGATTGCAATACATCAAACAGCTTTATATAGCTGTTTGAGCTAAAAATTAAAGAGAGGATTTAAGCAAAAAAATTAGTTTTCATATGTGAAAGAGGAACTAAATCTTCGCAATTTGGTAAAACTTCCATTCAAATCGGACATGTAGTACTTGAGATTTCAACAAATGAAGTTACTACATTTGTGACCCAAAGTGAGTTTGAGGCAAGCAGGTGTTATATCACTTCCTCACATTGATGAGAAGTCCTTATTTGTTTCCTTTGTTTTTTCAGTCTGTTGTGCTGACCTTGAAGTTAATAGGGAAAGGACCTTCCCATGTGGAATTTGAAGTCTGTAAAATTCCCATGCCTCTCATGCATTCACATCTAGGTAACATGTGGATGGGAGGAGAAAATTGGTTGTTAAGTTTATAGAAAAACAAAAGACTGCTCATTAATGTGAGGGTATGATGTCATATGTGCTTGCTTCAAGTTCACTTTGTGTTGAAAATGTGACAACTTTAACTGCTAATATCTTGAGAACCACATATTGGATTTCAATGCAAATTTCACCAGAATGCTTAAAATAAGTACCCCTCTAATATATCAAAACTTGATTTGAGCTAAGACCCTTCTTTTAATAAAATGAAAGTAGAAAGATTTTTACTTACAAAAATAAAATGTATAATCCCATTAAAAGAAAGAAATAAAACATTACAGAGTCAATCAAAGTTCTTTGTTTTTTTCAATATGTTGCCTAAAACACTTATACATTATTTCCTGCCTTATATGGATCCATTTCAGAACTAGGCCCAAATTCCAGGATGTCCCAGCCATTTCAGAACAATTTGCAAGCCTGTTCCTGATACAAGAAAGACTAGCTAACCCCTTTCCACATTTCAACCATTCTACTCACAGGAATAAACATGTTGACAAACTACAGTAGTGGAACCAGAATACTGCATAAAATTCCTTGCACTGTATGCATAAAAATTCTTCTACAATGAAAGCTGTGAGTAAACAAGTAGGGTAGCTTTCATCCCAACAAAACCAACTGCTATTTACAACTCACTCTTTCCATACTTGGTTGGGACATCTGCATCTCATGGCTTCTCTTGATATCAGCACTTATTTGATCCAAAGTCATCTAAATGTGGAAAATGTATCCATAAAATTAACAGAATAAAGTTAATGTTTCATTATTGCAGCAACACAGAAACACCTGCACTATTAGTATTAACCCAATAGGAAGCTTAGATAATGAATTTGTCATTTACATCCTAAATTGGTATTAATATTAAAATCATCCCTTAACAACACTTAAAAAGTCAATTTCCCTTGTTATTTAAGGTCATGCATTCTCTACTAAAGCAACCACAGATGGCCAATTTTTACAAGTGGGCAAACAGGCAGGCACTGCTATGTAGAATGGAAAGTAGGAAGTAACCAGTGGCATAGTACACATTATCCTACTCAGAGGCAACCTTAACCTATGGTATCCTCTAACCTTCACAAAGCCAACTTGAAACAAATAGATCATTACAAAAAAATTATGACATCACAATTTTGTTTCTCCTTTGCACCTAAGGTGAAATGCCCCCTCATTACACCATTGGAAACAGCCCATAGAAGTATGTGAGGTACTTACTGAAACCAAAGGTCCCTCATCTATGTTACATCCCATCCATGCATCCCAATTGGCAAGAGGGGGAGACCACGATACACCTGTGTAGGGAACCACACCCTCTGGATTCTCCTCAATATTTTCCTTCTCAGATGTCAATGACACAGACTCTCCCTGGAAAACAAAATGAAATTTCCACTTATGCACAACAAGCCCAAGGAAACGTTACATATGTTAATCAACACTGATCACTGTTAAGTATCATAATCTAGAAAACAATTAATGTGTACCTAACATCTAAAAAGGGTAACAAACATATGTTACAGAGATTGCAAATGTATCCCATCTGTCCAAGTCCCTTCTTGAAGGGAGATTCCTGAACTGAGATATAAAATGTTGAAGTATATTTAATCAGTTGCAAATGGTGGATTGCCCAATAATTTCTTATATCACTCTTGTGCTACTTAAATTACATTCTTTTTTGCAAAAGGATACTGCAACTTTGATCAAATTGTGATCACTTTTTCATTGCTATAGAGTGACTTGACCCTCACCTCACAACATGGTTTTACAAAAATGAGTATTTAACTTCCTATCAAGGTCATATAAACATTCTAAATTTCACAAGGAAACAAAATAGACTATGGGGCATGGTCTTCTTTTCGCCTGTTCTGTGACCCACCTCGGGCGGGGGGGGGGGGGGCCAGTTTTGCTACAGAGTGTTTTCTTAGTTAATATTATAGAAAAAATTGAGTGATCCGCATGCAGAAAGTGCACATTAACGAGAAATAACTTATAAAATAGCCTTTTTCAACCAATCAGATTTGTCGTCTAATAAGATTTCGATGTGTTACACTTTTTGACCAAACACAGCGCACATACGTTTAGCTCTGATGTAAACATTACATTGACAACCAAGATAACCTATGTTCTACAAGAAATCCAAGTGAAAACATAAATCTTTTTGGCATTTCTTAAGAGATATTGGAATATTTCAATAAAATAAACATTTGAATGATCTCCAGTAGGCTCATTTTTACCAAGAAGTAGTTGCTCACCTTCGTTAAATTGCAAAGAAGTCGTTCAAATTCTTTCACACAATTTGTGATACTCTTTCAAGAAACTGTTTACGTGTCTAGCCTAAAGGCAAGTTAGTGTTGGGCCTAACCCATGCTACAAGTTAGATAAGTCTAGACTCAGTCTTACGATACAAAGAGCCAGCGTTCGACTCAGAGGATGGCATAAGAGAGGAACTGTTATTTCAAGGAGTTAAGAAAGGACTGTTTGGGAGAGCAGATAAACCAAAGGTAAGTTAAGTTGTCAGATTATACCCAAGCAATAGGCCTCTAGGCCCTCGCCTATTTTAGTCTGCAAATACAACATAGCATAATGTTAGGAGTAACTTTAGACTACCTTAGTGTACCTCAGTGTTGTAACAGTGGGCTGACCAAACGCTACCGACTGCTTTTTCCTATGGTTCGAGACAAATCCTACATTGCATAATTCAGTGAAAAACGTCCTTGCTGCAGGTTCAAAAAAAATGTTGCATTTGTCAATCGCAGCTACAGCCTAGGCGCACATGAATTAGGCATCAACAGGGTTCTAGCCACGCTATTTAAACAGGGTGCTGCACCCGGTTTGAATTTCACATTTTCACTTTGAACCTGGTTTGAAAGTTGAGCGCCCAGTTTGGATTTCTAACCTATAATGATAAAAGGCAACCAGAAACAAAACCATCAAGCCTTTATAACAGTTTCCTATGGTGATCGGGGTAATGTTGAAGGCCAAACGTGTTAGTTGCACTGTTTTAATTATATTCCTAACTAGAACCCTGCGTCAATATGCCATGGTTTTTAGGAAAGTGATTTCCTGCTTTCCTGTGGCTACTTCTTTAAAATTAAGGGGCTGATAAATGAAGTGAAGGTCTGCACAGGAATTTGCCAAAAGAGTGCAAGACTAAATGCACAATCAGTTCCCAGTTAATTTGTTTTGTTTGTCCACTGAGAAAAGTATGGTGTTAGGCAACAAATCCTGCCATGTCCAGGTTATCGTTATGCTATGGTATGTATCAGGGGTCGAAATTGAATTTTCTTGCCGCTGTTCCACGGAACAGCGCTTTTTCCAAAACTACTGTTCCGGATCAGATTTTACTGTTCCAAAGTACCTCGGCATACATAGGGTACGTGCACACGTACAGAGGTACAAATTGCTGTTTAATGCATTCAAGTTATATGACTGCCCGACTGGACCAAAATGTGTGGGGGGGGGGCATGAATTTTCAAATTCAATGGGGATTAACCAGCGGGATGTCCTGATTTTCTTTTTGTTCAGTTTATTGTTAGTATATAATCTTCCATTCATGCAGTGTCCCGAGACTTTGGACGAAAAATGCTCAGAATTGATGCAGAACACAGCAGGCAAGGCAAGTGGGATTCGAGTGATGGCAAAAAAGTTACACTGTATTGCAGTTTATTGCTATAGCTAAGCAATGAGTGGGTTCTCCAACATACTGTATGGGAGTGCACATACTGACGTTATTTTCTCACCGCAGATTTACGTGAAATAGTCGTCTTATCCTTTGCCACAATGTTGCTTCAGTATGCGCGTTTCCACAATATAGGTTTACCATGCAGCATAGGGAAATAACACGTGCAAGTGTAACCAGCTTCAATTGATCACCGCTGGAATGAGATTGCATTTCATACTTAAGCCAAAATTTACGGAGGTTACTTATATTCACGGTGTGATTACTTTTTCAGAGATAAGGATGTGTGTGTATTCATACATCTGCAATTTGCATCTTGTGGGAAAACACTGTTCCACGGAACAGTGGCTTTTCAAAAGTTACTGTTCCGGCATTAAAACTACTGTTCTCGGAACAGCGGAACAGCGGGAATTTCGACCCCTGTGTATTGTGCTGTGTTTCTGTTTTCTTCAATTCTGAACTGAGATAATTTTCTTAAATGCCATGATAAATGTAATGTTACTTTTTTTCATTTCTGTTTTTTGCAGACTCTGAGTGGTTGGACACACAGCAGAAAACAGTACAGCTGGACCACCTTTCTTTGGCAGAAATAGCAGGCACCACAACAGATTGACATTTTACACCAAAGTGGCCGAATGGGTTGGGTGTAGAATGTTTGTTTTGAAAACCTTGTCATTATTCCAATTTTGCATGGATTTACGTAGCAGTGCTTGAAGGAATTTACGAGCTTGAAAAATGTTTTATTGCATAATGCATATCCTGAAAAGGGACTACTTCAGCCGAACCATCTTAAACATAATGCTGTACAAGAAGTTGGTGTATTTAATGATGTTAGTAAGGCAGACACTGAATTTAACTGTGAACTATGGTGATATACAATGTCTCTCAGCAAAGTAATGTTACAAATGGAGCATATTGAAAACAAGAACTCTTCCGATTATTCCAAGAGAGAGGTTTAGTAAATGTACTTGAGAAAGGATCAAGAAGTATAAAAGTTTTCAACAAGAACCGTGTGCAAAAAGTGACTGGGGAGGGATGCTTCCAACCATCAATTTTGTTAACTGCATAGTAAGAAGCTGGAATTTTGTCTATATCATTTTGAAAGAAATGTGCACTAAGACACTTATAGTAATAATGAGTTTGAATTTTGTAATAATATTGGTGGTTTGGTGTAATATCTTTCATGATTCAGACAACTGTGGAAAGTCTTAATATACAATTCGCAGAAGATTTCAATTTCATTGTGCTTGTTGAGCTATGCTTTTTGAATGCAATTATTGTGGTATAACTACCCTTCAAATGATAAAAAATCCCAGATGTTCTAAGTTATCTCCACATGGTGAAAAATAACAGAAGCAAGATTTTGAAGAGAGGAAATTGCAAAAACAAGAGAAATTGCAAAAAGAAGGGCAATCCCTGAAGAACAATGAAAAGTGAGAAGACATTTGTACATGTCTAATGTAACTGAACATTGTTCACATCAAAGGCAAAGAGATCACATTGGCAATGATCATCACAGGTAGGTCATGGGAACAATTTGTAACTTAGGCACAGCACATACAGCATTTGGTTACAAATCATTTCAGGTAAGTACTAGCTGCATGACTTAAGAAATTGCTTAACGATAAAAACTTCAAGGAACACAACCAAGAAAATTCAACAATGAGAAAAAAGAATGAACCTTCCATTTGGCTTGATATATTTTTACACTGAACTATGAAGAGTGCAGAGCTTCTTTAATTTGAATGCATAGAGTAACACACAGTTTACTTCAACCCAAAATGTTGGAACTTGGAAACATAAACTTCAAGTCATATTGGCCAACAGTAGGTCCACATTCAACAAAGTCTCTTGAGTCTGTGTAAAGCCCAGGCTTGTGGCAAGAGATGTTTGTTATACATGATTGAGGGTGGGGGTTTAAACCAGAATGCAAAAATGCATTGAGGTTTCGATGATATACTGTATGTTCTATTCCAAATAAAGCCATGATGTCCCGTATCTTTCAGTCAATGGTAAAATGCTATCTTAACATGTTGGAAAAATACAGTTTCATATTCCTATTTAGTCTTGGAAATTCTTGGGAAATTTGCATTTTGACCTCTGGTGACCCCAGATGACGATCCTGGGAATTCTTGGGAAATTTTGCTCTTTGACCTCTGGTGAACCCATGTAATATTCTTAGGAATTCTTGGGAAATTTTGTTTTTTTACCTCTGGTGACCCCAAATGACCTTTGACCTCCACCAAAAACAATAGGGTCCATCTTTTCACCATAACACATCCACATACTACGTATAAAATCTATCCAAGCTTTCTCCCTTGAGATATTGTGTTAACAAGGTTTTAAGTGTTTGACCTCTGGTGACCCTAGATGACCTTTGAACTCCACCAAAAACAATGGGGTACATCTTCTCACTATAACACATCAATTTACCATGTATGAAATCTATTCAAGCTTCCTACCTGGAGATATCTTGAAAAGGTTTTCAGACATTGATCTCTGGTGACCCCAGATGACCTCTGACCTCCACCAAAAACAATAGGATTCATCTTCTCACTAAAACGCATCTACATACTAAGTATGGAATCTATCCAAGCTTCCTACCTCGAGATATTGTGTTAACAAGATTTTCAGAGTTTAATCCCCAGTGACCCCAAATGAACTTTGACCTCCACCAAAAATGATAGGATTCTTCCTCTTACTATAACGCATCTACATACAAAGTATGAAACTTATTCAAGCTTCCTAGTTTGAGATATCATGTTAACCAGGTTTTCAGGGTTTCACCCCCGGTGACCCCAGATGACCTTTGAACCCCACCAAAAATAATAGGGTTCTTTCTCTAACTATCAGGCATCTACATACAAAGTATGAAACTTATCCAAGCTTCCTACCTGGAGATATCAGGTTAACAAGGTTTTCAGGGTTTGATCCCTGGTGACCTCAAATGACCTTTGACCTCCACCAAAAATGATAGGCTTCTTCCTCTTACCTTAATGCATCTACATACAAAGTATGAAATTCATCCAAGCTTTGTAACTCAAGTAACTGTGTTAACAAAGTTTTCAGGGTTTGACCCCCGGTGACACCAGATGACCTTTCACCTCCACCAAAAATGATCCGGTCCTTCTCTTACCATAACGCATCTACATACAAAGTATGAAATTCATCCAGGCTTCCTACCTCGAGATACTGTGTTAACAAGGTTTTCAAAGTTTGACCCCCGGTGTACCCAGGTGACCTTCGACCCCCACCAAAAACAATAGGGTTCTTCCTCTTAGTATGGGGCATCTATGTACCAAGTTTGAGAACTGTCAGTTTCCCTTCTTGAGATATCATGTTAACGAAGTTTTCAGGGTTTGACCCCCGGTGACCCCAGATGACCTTTCACCTCCACCAAAAATGATAGGGTTCTTCCTCATACCATAATGCATCTACATACAATGTATGAAATTCATCCAAGCTTCCTACCTCAAGATATTGTGTTAACAAGGTTTTCAGAGTTTGACCCCCGGTGACCCCAGGTGACCTTTGACCCCCACCAAAAACAATAGGGTTCTTCCTCTCAATATGGTACAATCTATGTACCAAGTTTGAGAACTGTCAGAGTTTCCCTTCTTGAGATATCGTGTTAACGAGCAAAGTGTCACAAACACACACACACATACACACATGCACATACACACACACGCCATCATGAATGCATAGGTTTCTCTTACCATCGAAACCAATAATACATTGCAAACCTGAGGCAGGGTATTCCATTGCACCTTGATTCTTGGAAGGTATTGTAGCTTACCCACAGATGCTAGGCAATCAGCGTTTAGGGTCATGCAATTTGAGAACCGCGAAGCTACAGTATGTAGGCTTCTCTCTCTCTCTGAGATTGCTTTCAGTAGGCTAGTCTGATCTTAGTCACATATCGATTATGGGTGGGTGGGTGGGTAGGGGTCGGTGTTACAGGAGGAGGAATACAAATTCCAAGATTCAATTTGGATACTGAATATGATGTATGTCTGTAACCAATTATTGCCCCAGGATAGGTCATTTCAATTTCTTCAAGGGGGCAGGGCCCGTAGGGGCGTGAAAATTATATAGAATGGTCATTTGATCACCATTTGATGTCCCCGTGTTGATAAATTAATCGTAAAACTTGTATTTCAAGTATAACACAAGTAACAGGTTAGCTGCTGTTTGGAGACTGCAGGCCTGTCACGCAGGTCTAATGTTAATCTCACAGCAATATATTATCCTTCAATTATTCCTCCAGCTGTGAGAAACAGTGCATTTAGCCCTTACCCATTTAAAACATGTCCTATTTCTGTAGGTAATCCAACATTGTCGTGGTGTTAGCCATTCAGACTGTTCCATTTCCCCCATTCCATTATTGTTTGTAAGGCTACAGTACTGTACAATATACTGTACGTAAAATTTCGCTTCAGCAGTACGTGTACTAGGTCAATCGTTGGCTGTTTAAGTCGTTTCTCAATTAGCGTTAATGAACGGTTCCGTTCTAGTTAATGTGCAACAACTGAATGCGGGATCACTCGATTTCTTTCATTGCTAAACTAATTCTACATCATATGAAATTTTCAGGTCCCCCCTGAGGTGGGTCACAAAAGTCCAGTTTTAAACCCCTTTCGACTGCATGCCCCATAGTCTAAAAGCATTTTATGTTTTGTACATGAAGGACAATCACAAATGATTGTGCGATGGACTCTTTCATATTATTAGCAGCATTAACTTCCACATTTAACTTCTCAACTACTGAGGTTTATTATGCAATACCTGTAGTATGTATTCTTGTAGTATTATACTGTGGGAACACATTAACATAAATGGGATCTTTGCAGCTTGGCTAAGATACTTGCCAACATTGCAAAACACAAGATAAAATTTTTTGTGAAAGTCAAATAAATAGGAAATTTTTACAATAGTTGACTAGCACTACCTGGTCACGTGGAGGAGGTGGTATTGGGACCTGTGCTTCCTCCAGAACATGTGTAATTTGTTCTTCAACAGCAGGATTCAGAGCAACATTATATGGCTCCAGCTGAAAGAAAGGCAATTTACAGAGATGATTTACAGCAAGATATCCAGCTGCTACTAGAATGTCCTAAAGATAATTTTATTCCCTGAGCAGTGCTTGGAAAAGTTTCAACTAAAAAAAATTTAAACCAAATCATAAGAGAACAGCACACAATTTTTTTTTTCTCATTTTTAGTAAGCCAACTATAGAACACAATAATCATGTAAACCACAGCTTACTTCCAGTTTTCAAATTTATGTGAAAGAGTTACTTCCTACAACCACATGATGTTTCTAAATTGAAAGTTTTATAACTCACTGATCCCTCACACTTCATTACACTGAAATGAAGATGTTTCATCCCAATTCGTGGCTTTCCAAATTTTAAATGATTGTTTATAAATCATTTGCAGTTTTAAACAGTACTCTGACAGTATGTTTTGCAATGTCTTACAGATATACAATTTACATTTCCATGAACACATGGTGTAAGAGTACAACAATATCACTGTAACAGTCAAATTTCTGAGACCAAAATAAATATACAAGCAGTATCTCCAATGGTGTAAACACCATGAAACACCAACCTTGTCTGACTTCACTTTCTTCCGTTCCCCTGTAAATGCTTCAATCTCCTTCATGTGGTAAAGTTGGCGGACAAGAGAAAGAGCACATGACAGAGAAGCCATCTTCTTATTGGAGCCTTGTTCTCTGCCATGTATTGCTGGAACGAAGTTAACACTTACATGAATCCAATATGAAATATCTAAGACATGATAAACCCATAAGTAAGCTTAATAGTTCTGGAGATTTTCATTTTGTGTTGGCTAACAATAGCAAAACACAGTTTCATCAAGTGAAATGCATGTATGCTACTGAACAGTTAAAGCCTTTACCATTAGCAACAGTGAGCACATCACAATAGAGGCTTTGCAATTACGTCACGGATTCGCCATGCTGGAGGACACTCATGCCAAGAACATGGTTTTGTGCAGTAGTACACTGAACGCGCTGCACACTGTGCTCTGTGGTATACGCGGTTTGTACACATTCATCGAGCAAGCGTGTCGAGTGTGGCCTACTACGAAGTTACATGTACTCCAACGTGGCGCCAGGGAGTATTATGACGTCATACGAAAAGCCTCTATGAAGGAACCAGTCCCACTCTAGGTCATTGATAAACCAGTGTTTTTGGTCAACTGTCACATCTGGTTTACATTTTACTTTCTGTAACATACAATGTCCAATAAGGGAGCAAACAAACTTTCCAAAATATAAATTAAATAAGTTTCCAATGATTTTTTATCAATGTTGTTGGCTGCAACTTGCAAACTGTACCCGACACAAAATAACATGGCCAACGTACAGGGTGTTTTGCGTATGAAGTTGAAATCCATGGGATAGAAAAATGATTTAAGTGACTGACTGTGAGCTAATGGACTACACTTTTGACTCTACACAAATGTAAACATCCAACTGGTCTAAACTCAGCATCACTGGAATCTAGGAGTGACATCAGCTCGACTACATCTTTGAAAAAGATGGCAATCACAAAACAACTGTGAAGATAGATTTTCCATGAAGAACAAATCTGCTTGTATTTTACAGAAATTACAACGATTGTGTCCCTAGATCTACCATGATCAATAAGTTCATGTCATTCCTATCTGGACCCGCAAAGAGTGTCCTAATTCTTTTAGGAAAACTTGAATTAATTACACACCTGTTTTCTTAACTTTGTCATTTGGAGGGAGGGGGAAGGGGGGTTAATTTCTTCAAATATGTAAAGACAAACAAAATTAAGTGTGCCATGATTTACAACTCAATTTAGGATTTGTGTTCAAAAGAGATATGTGCAGTATTAAGGTATAGCAACTAACTCTTGCATGAAAAATCTAATAGATCTCCAGTATGAAACCTACTTATTTTACAACAAAAAGCATTTAAAAGCAACAATTCCAGCATACTTCACAATGACCTTTAACTTACTTCTTCGAAGCTTTGGAACATAAAAGGACATTTCAGCAACAAAGGATCTGAGAAGCCAATGAGAAATTGGAAAGAATATGTAAATTTGTTGTCAATTCATGAACTGATAACACTTTCAAAGACTTTGATGATTGGTCAAAAGCTCATACTGCAAGAAGCTTTCAAATGTCAATTTAGTTCAAAGACATTAACAGAGGCAAAATACTGTAGTTTAAAACATGTGGGAAAACACTGTTTCATCTTTCAACACTAAAGTTAGAGGTTAGAATGAGACAATGTGACAATACAACCATTGTCTTCTTTGCACTTTTACAGTATCCCAACATTCACATTATGAAACCATACACATACCAGGTAAAAACAGAGTGACATGTACACATTATCTAAGTATCATGTAACATGGACAAATTTCACCTCAATGTTACACAGACGTACTCTGAAGGTCTAAAGTTTTGAAGTCTGCAACACAAGTTGTACTGTTATGAATTACTAATAGCGGTTGTGTGTTACAGTGCGATGTTTTTATACAATCTGAAATGACTCCTCGTGTAAGATTATCTTTTTCTGGTATTTCCAAGCTGCCGCTTAAACAATGAACTCCATTACGGCACGACCCATTTAATCCATAACAAATTACGTGGAACACAGTACCAGCAGTAACAACACAATGCAGTGATTTGCCACAATGTCATAATCATACACATTACCCACAATATTTGTCATGCATACCCCGGAACGAAAAGGAGGGAACAAGAATGTATTTTTCCTAAGCCTCAGAAAATCGTACCAATTCAGTTGTGTGATTTTTTCCCTTAAAATATTACTAACAGCAACAAAGAGAACATGTATCACGTTCAAGAACCCATACAGATTATGAAGTACCTTCTTAAATATAAATCAATCTATTTGCATTTTCTCACCTGTAAGATCCAAACATGTATAAATCTATTAAAGCACAATGCATTCTCAACTATGTTTCATTATTTTCAAACAAGTTCACATTAGAAGTCAAGTAATTTAGTGGCTATTCCTTTCAAACAACAAGATATCCATTAAGTTTTTCATAATTCAAAAAGAATGTCAACCATTATAGTTCATTGTATTGAGTAAATATGTCAGTGACATTACTCAAGCTTCTGTAATAACTGACCATGACTTAATCACCACCACAGAGCTGTATTTTGCTTCGTCTTCTGGGAGTTGCTTCTGGGAGTTCCATTATACTCCTCTGATTTTTTATTCTGTTATGAGGATCAGATTAGTTAGCAAACTTTGGACAAAAATGAGTTAATGAGAAATACTGCAATCTAAGAGATAAACCAAGGCTTAGTAATAAACCAGTGCAACGAAGGGAGGGGCTGGGAGTGAAGAGAAAGAAGCTGCCCATTTCTAATAATTCGTTTATTCTTATCAGCCCAAGTGGTGAGATATGACCTCTTCTACAGCTGACAAGAAATAGTTCTTGAAACCATTTACTTTGGCAAAACTTTCAATGGTAACTACTCTTAACTCAATCACCTTCCCATTAACTAACCTACCACATCAGAAGAAATGAGTAATTTATACCAACAATCATTGGCAAAGCCATGTGTTTAGGACTCAGGCACAACACCTGGAATTAAAGTTAAAGAGTGACCCAAAATGCCTTCTAAATGTATTTATGGACCCATACCTCAACTCCCATTTTGCATAGAACATGGACACATCAAAATTATGGGCATGCCTGCCTCACTGTTTAATGATGCCACTGCCAGCTAATGTTTGTAAAGCAAATCAAAAACTTTTCCACTGTTCAAGTCACATGACAGTCTCAATATTGAGCATTAAGGTGCTGACCTTGGAAGTAAACCAATATTACATCACAAAGAAAGCACCCATCATTTTCACATTTATCAAGCCTCTCTTGTGACAAGTATTAACCCATGCAACCCATGAAACAAGATCACATAGTTTTCACAATACCACAAGTAAAAATCATGTGATCTAAAATGCTCTGTGGTGGTGATTAGGTCTTCATTCTCTCCATAATATGCAAAAAATGAAAACAGTTACATCCTTCATCATCTCATGAATGTCACTGAAACATGGGTGACAATCATGGGATGCATTCTCAAGTTTGACATGGATATCTGAGCAGTCATATGACCATCACAAGACATAGTCATGTTATGATCACATGATATTCACATGTCTAATTACTTGGTTAACATTATCATCTGGGAAAATTTTTCCCACAAGACAATGAATGACAACAAATTTCAAGTGAAGAACTTCCTCAAATGAGAACACACAGTTGACTTTATACATCTCAGGTGAGGATCTCCTTCACATGATCATCTAAGTACTGGAAATTAGGAATGCAGGATGTAGCTCAAAAAATGAAGTAACATTACCCTTCAAACATCTAATACTTTTACAACCCATGACCTTTGCATTCCCCGAGTAAATTTATACTAAACCCATTCTTCAATGTATTTTCTCCTTGTTACCGAGTATGGTCCTGTCCCATCATCCTGTACTTGTAATCTGTGTTTATTTTGTTCATCTGGAGATACTGATGCAATCTGGATTTTGCATTCTGAAGTGTCCAGTTGCCATGGATACCAGCATTCAGGTCTAGACCTTCACCCTACAGAGGGATGGTAAAGATGGTTGCATGAAAACAAGTGACATAATTAATTTACTACTGACAACAAGTTTAACAGAATTGTTTCAATTTGTAATGGATTCTCTTTCTCAGCACAAAGCAGTACCATTACAGTTTGAGTACAAATGGATGAAAACTGAGATCAATGTATAATATGACAATCATACTGCTTCAAATGAATTTTTATTACCTTTTCAAAAGGACAGAGAATAATAAAATAAGCTCAACTCCTACATTTTTCTTCACATGAGCAACCTTCTAGCACGATTTAGTAAATTAACTTAGGGAGTACAGAGAGAGTATAACCATTTACCAAAGCTGTTTACATCTTGATGGTTACCACAGACTGGGAAAGCTTTTCAGAGGCTCAGAGCAGCATATAAATCTGTGCTACCGAAGCAGAATAAGTCTCTGGACCTTCTAATGCACTATGTCCATGTTTATTGCTTTACATCACTGCATACAATTTGATGTAAAATATTGAGCCACACATTCCACTCTAACATGACCTACACAGAATTTTTTCAGTGAAAGAATTAAATGGAGCACCACCAACCTCTTCCAAATTTCTCTTTTCCATTTGACGGTCATAAAAGTTATCCTGATAATTTGGAACAAAGCTGCTCTCTCCACTCCTTTGGCCTGGACAAGAAAGAAAGTGCAGCAATCTTATTAAAAAACCTTCAGTGAAGCTCAGAATACAAAGGTCTTCCAATCATAATTATCTTAAGAAATCTGTTACTTCACAAAACAAAGAAAACATTATGACTGTACACATATTTGTCTCAGGTAGTCTGGGGGCATATTGGGGTTACAAAATTATTTTTTTCCACATTATTTATTCACTTCACTCAATTTGACAAACATATGCACAAATATATGAATGAATAGTTGAACTTCTGTATCATCAAGTAGATGGCTCCAACATTCGTACCATATATCGATATAAACTGGCAAACTGTATGAAGAAAATGCACAATACCTTATCATTATTTAACACTGACTATCCTCAAAACACAGGATATTAGACTGAGAAAAAGACAATGGAACTAAACAGTGCCAAACTGATTTAAAAATCAACATCCAAAGGCCATATTCCTTAAATCATCTTTACATGCATTACACAGAACAGGGGAAACCATAGTTACAAAGTCCCTTTTCCACCTGACTAACTATTGCTTGATTATAGCAAACATTTCCATCTGCTATAGGCAATCATATGCACAACTTCTTCAATTGCTGGTACCATAATGACTTAGAAATATGGTGTTAAGGTCACACTTTACATTTATAACGTATGGCTGAAAATATTTAACTTCAACCATTTAACACTGCATACATTCCTTCCACTCATAATCAATTTCCTTGTACACTCTTTTAATTTTTTATAACTCAACTTTGAAACAAGATTAATATACCCATACTGACGATTATAATGTCAGGTGTTGAATGGCTCCCAGAAATGTCACTGTTGTCCGCTAGACTTACTGTACATATCAAAAGAAAATGATTTGTGATTGACCTGTAACACTCACCTTCATTGTCATGTCCTCTGTAGGGATTGTTACCCCCTAATGCTTGGTGTGGGGGTGGGGCCATACCAGTGGGTAACTCTGATGGGCCTTCAGTCATTGATGGAGGGGCTGCAGTCTGATTTGAATATAGAAATGCCCAAGTTGGTTCAAAAGTGATACATCAAACACTATAAGTACTCTTATGTGTGTTTCTACACTATCCCAAGTGTCTGCAAAAAATTCTACTTTTAACTTTACAGGTGCTACCTGGTGGGTGCTTCTTTCATGTTGAATAAATGTTACCAGTTGTCTTGAACCATGTTTACATGATTTGTTTAGTTTAAAGACTAAGCACGGATCTATATGAAACAAAAGCTAATGTTTCAGAACATTAGTACCAAGGGTGAAAATTAACATGGACTTGGCCAGTGCTAATTAGATGAAAAGTAGTACTCACTTCCTAGAAATCTGGAGTGAACAAGGAGATGCCTTGAGTTTACCAGGAGCTACATAAAAAATTGATTCAATGATTTCCCTTCACAACCTCTATTCTAGCTTTAGTTCAAACATTCATGAAGACTTCCTCCCTTTATACTAGATTTTATTGGTACTTCTTCAAAATACTTTCAAATGTCACCATTTCACAGAGGTAAAATTTCCAGCCCTCAACTGTACTTTTTTAAAACCTGACCACAATATGTAAGGACTACAGTAGTACTACAGGACAATGTCAAAAGTTTCTTACTTTGAAATCCATTATGATATTCAACTCCTGGAAGAAGTAAACTACTCATCTAGTACTAGACAATTATTCAGTGCAACATTAAGATACAAATCCTAAACTTAAGCCATACTTGGTATAAATGCACAAGGAAAGTGGGATGTTGTCAGGGAATACCTTATCCGGTATTGCATTGCAATTTGCTACACAAGCTGGCCAAATTGCTACACAAATGCAAAAATGTATAGCAGTTTCTGTGTGCTTAACCATCTGCAGGGTTCTCGGTGATTTTACACTACAGATGGAAAAAGTTCTCAAAACTGCTACACATAATTTGAATACTTAATTATTCCGTGAATGTATACATTTAAAAAGTACTTGAACTTTAAGTATCAACGCACCAAATGTTGATCCTGATGTGATAAGATACAGTAATCAGAACTTTACAAAATAGTATTGTTGTTGAAAGTAAAGAATATTCCAAAGAGAGGCTAAACATTTTGCATAGTTACAGCTTCAAGTTACAAACTTTCACAGGGAGTAAAACAAGCATACAAGTCGTACCTGTAATTGTGGCACATCAGATGCCTTAATATAGCCCTCTCTGACAAAATATAACAAGAAATCTTTCACAGCATTAAACTGAGCATCTTTCTTGTTTGTGGAATTGCCAACTCCAACATAGGTGTGTCCCTCCATTCTTAGCTGTACAGTAGACAAACAAAGCAGAGATTAAGTGTGCATAAAATGTCATCAGTGTAAGTACTTACTTGTAGCACTAAGTACACTGCTCTTTGTCTCAGTGAATGTATAAAATGTTCCAACAGCACCATTGCTTATTACTGAAGATAAGATATGTGAGTGTACGGTATCAATAGGAGTGTAATTTTCATTACTACATGTCTATTTAATAATAACAGATGCCTACTCCCTGGCTTGTACGTACATGTTACAGTAAATATTTTTGGGTCCATGTGGAAGGTGCCATTACGAGTCATACAGATACTTTGGAATAGCTTCAATAAGAACATGTGGGTATGAGGAGAACCTGCTATAGATTAATAGACCTGTATAACAGGTACCACTTCTTTTTGCAAATGTTGTAAAGCATTTATAGTTTTCATCAGCCTAGATGCAATATATTGTAATGCTTAAGAGCTCTGTGCTCCACATTCTACTGTATTCAAAGACAGGGAATGGGAGAGAATCAGAGGTGTGGCTTGTCATCGACTTTCCTAACATGTTTTAAACTAACCTCACACAGAAACCTCTGCCTGTGTTTTGCTCCAGATGGTTTCACATCATATGTGGGGAAAGGAACACTTTTTGCCTGACACCACTGATGCAGGAAACTCTTTAGTTCTCCAGACATAATGAAAACACTTGATGAATGATGATACACACTTTCCTCATATTCAACAGCCCTGAGAAAAAAATAAAATAAGCTGGATGTCAAGATTTTTTACAGTAGTCAACATTTAAGTATGAAAAGTATAAGCAGTGTCCAGCATATTCTTAAGTTGGAAATCTATACACTACATAGCTCCTGCTGTTGCATAAATTTACTGAATTCACTAATAGGCCAATGAACTGAAACCATCTACAGTAGTTAGTGTACACCACATCTAAGCATTTACTACTGAGAATAAGCATACCGTAGGCAAACAGCACAGAGAGCTACAGTATGACAGTTAAGCATATTGCCATTTCTTCCCTTTTTGGTCCATGCCTACCACCAATAACAACACCACCTGAAAGGACATCCACATGATGTAGCTCTCAATAGATCACACACTTAGCTCAATACCAAACTGGTCAGAGGTCATACAGTAATAGCCCTTACACAGCTTACCCCCAGGTTTAAATACTACAATTTCAACTAAGCCAACAAAAATTTGACCACAAGACATCTTATTTCCTTTTTGAACCTCAGATGGTGATATTGCTGAGTGTTTTGTTTGCTCAAGTAACCAACTGTGCCAAAGATAATCAATGAATTAGCAAATACAATACATGCTGTGTAGCTCTACATACTGATAAGTGTGGCCCTTGCCTCCAGAAGAATCTCGCTGTCAGAAATGGTGGTACTGTAGGGTCTCAGTTTGTGCACATAAGGATTTAAAGTGTCCCAATTTTATAATGTACACATAGTCCGATAATAGCTGGCTGTAGATGTGACGTCACGAAATAATTTGTATAAATCTAACTTTCGTAGTCCAGCGATAAAAATCATATAATTACACAGGTTGGCAAATTTTGGGTTCTTTCTGACTCGAAATGACCCGTGCACCAAATGTCTACAGATGATGTGGTTAGCACTGAAACTTGAAAAAAAGTAGCTCGAAGTCATTTCTTTCTGTAGTACAATTTGTATACAGACATGTGACATGGTCCGTGGCATACACACCTTCTAGGTAATACTTGTGCCCTTTCACGCACCTGCACTGTGCTGCACTAGAGTCACAGCAACAATTATGATGATTGTTTATCATTTGGAGAGCTTAAAATGTTGCAAGTTTTGTGAGTATCAGTGCTGATATTTTGGGCAGGAACTTAAAGAAATGCGTGTTTTGGTGAATTATAAAAATTTTTGCAGAAACTTTGAAGTGTATTTTAGCCCTGTTTCCAGTTTTCAAATAATCGGTGGTGGTAATCGGTTGAATGACAAATTTTACCGATGCCGATTATTTACCGATTGTGCAATAATCGGCCCGATGCCGATTATCTAACAGATGATCGGTCGAACACTAGTCCAACCTTGTTAGTATCCACATGTATAGAGTTTGTATATGCATATAGTGCTGAGAATGCCTGTGATTTTGAGGTATGCAGATGACGTTCTCTCACATGAAGTCCAAACCATTTACTAAAATGAACAACCTGACCAACACCAAGACAGATTGTGAGGTAGTCTCGGTTTCTCTTGAAATTCAGGGCACCAAGCAAGTTTTGATAGGATCCTTTACAGTAATACCGGTCACATAAATATGGCAACTCGTTTGACTACCTTGATCAACTCTGTGCTTCCCTGAGAAAAGAAAATGGAATAAAAAGTTAGATTTATCTTGCTGGTGACTTTAATTTACCTGATTCTGATTGGATAAGTCAGTCTGTCCTACCTGGCTCACATTACTCCACCTTATCTAACTGTATGCTTGCTATCTGTAATGAATTTGGCCTTGAACAAATTGTAAATGAACCTTTTAGAGTCAACAACATCTTGGACATACAGTATTCTTGACTACTAATCCTATACTAGCGGAAAGGTCTGCGCTGATTCCTGGCATATCTGCCAATGGTATTCCCATGGTCCTGATAAGCACTAGACCCAAAGCTGTTAAGCAAAAGCCTAGGAAAGTTTATAATTTCCATAAAGCTGATGTCAATTCTATTAAAACGGAGCACCTACTTCAGTACTAACCTGGTTAAACACCAAACCCTTCAGTGCTCTGCTAAAGCTATGTACTCTGCACTTAAAAACAAAATCACAGAGGTCATGGATAGATAAGTCAATAAGAAAAACAGAACCCCCTGGATTGATAGCAAAAGCTTTTGATACTGTTCCTCACAACAGTCTACTATGTAGGCTAAATTACAGAACTATAGCATTAGGGGTCATACTCTAGGCCCTAGACTGGATTGCTAATTTCTGTAAGTCTCAGAAGCAGAGGGTTGTGGTTGCAGATGGTTGATGATGACCTAATGTTATCTCTGGTGTTCCCCAGGGCACAGTCTTGGGTCCCCTGCTATTTTTAGTCTACATTAACAATTTGCCCAATAATAGTTAGTACCCATATTTTATTTTTTTTTCCACATTTTTTTTACTGTATGGAATTAATGCACAACTGCAGAATACTGTACCCTGCCCCAAAACCCTTCTCACCAAGACTCCTGGAGTCGCGGTCGCAGTCAGCACGATGATGATGTAACAAACTGCAGAGAGTCATGTCTTCTCTTTACTGAGGACCGGGACTGCAACTCCACTCCAAATTGGAGTCCTGGTCACAGTTGAAGTGGAAATTGTAAGAACACCGAGGACTGGGACTGTGACTCCGCCCCAGAATGGAGTCCTGGTGGCTGTTGAACAAATGGCCACCAGGACCGCGACTGCGACTCCGCTCCAGAATGGAGGCGCAGTGGACTTAGGCTAGAACAATTCCACCGAGAACCAGGACTGAGCATTTGTGGCAGTTAAAGCTACAGTTCAACTGCCATAAATGGTTGTAGAAAATGCTAGCCCTTCCACTTTTCAAAAGGTTTTCAAATTTTATGAAATTCAATGTTCAAAAATCGTTCATATTGATGCTAATATATATCTGCAAGATTTGTAATAATAAAAAGTAAACCATAATTAACAAAGTTTTGAAGATATCTTGAAGGTTAAGAGAACTTTAGAGAATATTTCAGGAGTATAATATTTCATTATATAGCGTGGAAGTGCTGAATGCTCTCCTATCAGCAGCAACCATCCTCAGACTGTTACTCCATCGAAATTTCATCCTTCAGACAATGCCATGTGAAATTAATCAGGAAAAAGAACTGCCTTGAGGTACCTTATGACCAAAAGTCTCGATATAGACAAATTGGGTGAGAAAAGTGCAGGAATTATGAAAGAAACTTAAGTTGTTTGTTCGAGCTAGGTGATTTGTGACCACAGGCGTTCGAAAGTACATATACTGCACACTATATATATATAATAAGACAAGGTAGGTCATTTCTCCTTGTCATTACATATTGTGAGAAATGACCTACCTTGTCTTATTATATGGCAATTTACGCAGTAAACCAACACGGTAGCATCACATAAGGATTAATTTCCATTCTATGTTAGTTTCATTTGTTTTATTATGTTCAGGGCTAATCCTTGTACAGACATAGCAAAAAAATTTTCATCTTGCTACCTCAATTTTGACAAAATATTTCTATGTAGGTCCTATGGAAAATATAACGGACGAACATTGACATACATAACGGGTGTAACACATTGACATACAAAATAGAAATGGCTATTTTTCAGAAAGTTTATCATGTACATACCTTTTGCCATTATTTGAGGATGATATGTAGCAATATTTAATAACTAACCCATTGGGAGCACTTTTTGATCAGTATTAAGCTCAGGAGACCATAAATTGTAAATGTATGTCAATGTTACACCCGTTATGAAATTGTGTTCGACCGTTATAAAAAATGCTGATAAAGTGCTGAAACTCAAAAAGTTTGCCATATATATGGACTTTGCCAATAACTTAGGTTGCTATGTTGTGATGGTTTATAATAGACAAGGTAACATCAAAATATGATGTACATAGAACCCATGAAGCACATTTGAAATTATTTGACATACATTTATGTGATGCATATGTATGTCAAACAATTGTAGGGAATTGTAAATTACCCTGTGAACATCATCAATTGATGTTACCATGTTTATTATAAACCATCACAACATAGCAACCTAAGTTATTGGCAAGGTCCATATATATGGCAAATCTTTTGAGTTTCAGCACTTTATCAGCATTTTTTATAACGGTCGAACACAATTTTATAACGGGTGTAACATTGACATACATTTACAATTTATGGTCTCCTGAGCTTAATATTGATCAAAAAGTGCCCCCAATAGGTTAGTTATTAAGTATTACAACATATCATCCTCAGATAATGGCAAAAAGTATGTACATGATAAACTTTCTGAAAAATAGCCATTTCTATTTTGTATGTCAATGTGTTACACCCGTTATGTATGTCAATGTTCGCCCGTTATATTTTCCATAGGACCTACATAGAAATTTTTTTTCAAAATTGAGGTAGCAAGATGAAAATTTTTAGGCTATCTCTGTCCATCTAAGGATTAGCCCT
The DNA here is from genome assembly GCA_029531755.1 of Holothuria leucospilota. Taxonomy (NCBI): domain Eukaryota; kingdom Metazoa; phylum Echinodermata; class Holothuroidea; order Aspidochirotida; family Holothuriidae; genus Holothuria; species Holothuria leucospilota. Next base: position 42,092,494 of record CM055975.1, read on the forward strand.
GAACATAATAAAACAAATGAAACTAATTAACAAAACAAAATATGCATATATAATAATTCTGTGTTGGTTTACCATGTAATTGCCCATATACATATAGTGTGTAGTATATGTACTATAAAGCCACCATCATTGCCCTCTCTGAAACCTGGCTTGATGACTCCGTCACAGATGCTGAAATTCGCATCGAGGGTTACAGTTTGCTTCGTTGTGACAGAAACAGGAACGGGGGAGGTGTTTGTCTTTACATTAAGAACGAGATTGCATTTAACCCACGTCCTGACCTTGGCAGTGATCAGATTGAGTCAGTTTGGGTGGATCTACTACTTCCCAAAACGAAACCAGTAACTGCTGGCTCATGTTATCACCCTCCCGATGACAACAATTTCCTCAGCCACCTTGAAGTTACTATTTCTCAAGTCAGAACAGACTGTGAATTTATTATACTTGGTGACTTAAATATTGATTATCTCCGTAAATCTGGTCCCCTTTTTTCTAAATTGGAAAGTATGTTACACATTTTTGCTTGTAAACAGGTTACTAATTCTCCTACCAGGGTGACAGATTTTTGTTCTTCCCTGCTTGATCACATTATCTGTAACAATGAAAATAAAATCTCTCAGTCTGGTACCGTTAATGTAGGCTTGAGTGACCATTTCCTTATATATTGTACCCGTAAGATTTTAAGAGGGCAATCCAGCCACCGTCACAACACTATTAAAGTGCGTTCACTTAAGAATTATAACAAAGATAATTTTGTGGATGCCATTGGCACCACTGACTGGTCTGAAGTCTATTGCAGCGATGTTAACAAGGCATGGGGTGCTTTTAAAAAGATCTTCATCAGTTTAATCTATAGTTTCGCTCCAGTCAAGGAAATTTGCATAAAGAAGCGTTCTGAACCCTGGATGAACAACGAAATTCTTGAAAGTATAAGGCTCCGGGATCAGCTCCTTTACAGATTCAAACAAAATCATGACCCTGATCTATACTCTAGTTATTGTAAACTTAGAAACAAGATTCAAAGGGATGTCAAGCAAGCCAAAGAGAGGTTTTTCATTGACAAAATCGCTGAGATCAAAAACAATCCCAACAAGCTATGGCAGCATCTGAAGTCTCTTGGCTACACTTCCTCATCAAACAACAGTGAGGCTCAGATTGTCCTTAATATCGATAATGAAATTTGTTCTAGTTCTCATCGTGTTGCTAATTACATAAATCACTTTTTTACCAATATTTCTAGTACCCTTGTTGATTGTTTGCCCCGATCCTCTGGTAAATTTGACACTGATTCTGCTGCCTTCAGAAATTTTTATCTTCAAAAGGGCATAGTTCCTAATTCCTTTAAGTTATCTAAGGTGTCCACTGACTTTGTTTATAATGAGTTAAGTGCTTTAAATATTAGCAAAGGCACCGGTCTCGATGGAATCCCTGCCAAATTTCTAAGGGACGGGGCTGACGTCCTGAAAGACCAAATGACTCACATAATTAATTTATCTATTGAAACCCGTATCGTTCCAGCAGATCTCAAATATGCCCGTGTTAAGCCCCTTTTCAAAAAGAATAGTCGGTTGGAGGTGGGAAACTACAGGCCTATAAGTATCCTCAGTGTTACCTCAAAATTACTTGAAAGAGCTATTTTCGTGCAGACGGAAAAGTATCTGAATGATATTAAGATTTTGTATGGCTTTCAATCAGGCTTTAGGGCAGGTTTTTCCACCGATACCAGCCTTATTCATCTAAGTGACTACATTCGAAGTCAGTCCTCGGTTGGTAACTATACCGGGATGGTTCTGATAGACCTACAAAAGGCCTTTGATACAGTTGACCATCATATACTTTGTAAAAAACTCGAGGCTATGGGTTTCTCCTCCGTTGACTGGTTTGTATCCTATTTGGGAGATAGAAGTCAGATTGTAAATGTTAATGGTGTTAATTCTGACCCTACTACTGTAACCTGCGGGGTACCCCAGGGTAGTATTCTCGGACCCCTTTTGTTTCTTTGTTATATTAATATGCCAATTAGTGTAAACTGCAAACTCCTTCTATATGCTGATGACAGTGCTTTGATTGTCTCTGATAATGATGTTCAGAACATCAGTAATTGTTTAAGTAAAGAATTAGAGTCTTGTAGAGAATGGTTGGTTGACAACAGACTATCGCTTCACCTGGGCAAGACTGAATCCATTCTCTTTGGATCGAAAGTTATGTTAAAGAAATCCAGGCCCCTCTGTGTCTCTTGTAACGGTGATTTTATTAAGTCCTCCAATTCAGTTTAATGCCTAGGAATAGTACTGGATAAGACCCTTTTGGGTGAGTTTATTGCCCATGATATTCTTAGAAAAGCAGGGGCTCGTTTAAAATTTTTATATAGGCAGTCACCCTCTCTGAAAAGTCGTACTCGTAAGATCTTGTGTACTGCTCTTATACAGTGTTATTTTGATTATATCTTGTTCCTCCTGGTTCTCTGCCCTCTCCAAGCAGTATAAAAATAAGCTTCAAATTATGCAAAACAAGATTGTTAGGTTTATTTTAGATATGGATCCACGTGCCCATATCGGGCAAAGTGAATTAAACAAAGTCGGTTTTTTATCTGTATGCGACAGGGTGCTACAACTTAAACTTAACTTGGTTTTTAAGATTTTTAATGGCACCTTTCCCCGAGTATCTTAAATCAAATTTTACCAGATTGAATAATATTCATCAGCACAGTACCAGGGGTAGCCCATTCAACTTTCTTGTTCCTAGAAAAAAAGGATCCTCTGATCGTACCTTTTTCTTTACAGGTATTGAACTTTGGAACTCCCTTCCTAATGTGGCAAAGCAAATTAAAAATGTTTCAAGTTTTAAACTTTACGTTAAGAACTATCTTGCCAACAAATCACTTTGGTCTCCACTTTGGTACAACTATAGAATACCCTGCCTCAGTGATATTTACTGGTCATCCAGATTCCTAGTCCTAGTCCCACTTGGATTAGGACTAGGAATCCAGCTGAAAATGGATTCCTAGTCAGGCAGCCACTTCCACTAAGACTAGGAATCCAGATGAAAATGGATTCCTAGTCAGGCTGCCACTTCGACTAGGACTAGGAATCCAGCTGAAAATGGATTCCTAGATAGGCAGCCACTTTGACTAGGACTAGGAATCCAGATGAAAATGGATTCCTAGTCAGGCTGCCACTTCCACTAAGACTGAATCCAGATGAAAATGGATTCCTAGTCAGGCTGCCACTTCGACTAGGACTAGGAATCCAGCTGAAAATGGATTCCTAGATAGGCAGCCACTTCGACTAGGACTAGGAATCCAGATGAAAATGGATTCCTAGACAGGCAGCCACTTCGACTAGGACTAGGAATCCAGATGAAAATGGATTCCTTGGCAGGTAGCCACTTGGACTAGGACTAGGAATCCAGCTGAAAATGGATTCCTAGGCAGGTAGCCACTTGGACTAGGACTAGGAATCCAGCTGAAAATGGATTCCTAGTCAGGCAGCCACTTCCACTAAGACTAGGAATCCAGATGAAAATGGATTCCTAGTCAGGCTGCCACTTCGACTAGGACTAGGAATCCAGATGAAAATGGATTCCTAGACAGGCTGCCACTGAGATTTTGAAGCATTATGAATGACCTAACATATCATCACAGAGTGTCGTTCTCAAAAAAGAAAAAAGGAAATAGCCTAGGCTACGTTTGAAGCACTCAAACTAATCCTGAGCCACTGGGAATCCATATCCATGGATTGGAAAAAAGCCTTCTGCTGAGGCTGGGTATTCTATAGTTGCTCCATCACTTTTAGTGGAGCAATGTCTCTAATTCATTATTTACTGACTCGAGTGCCGGCATCTTTCATCCAGTGCATTATTTCCGTTAATTTTCCATTCCCTGTTCCTTGTTCCGTCTTTAGGGACCCCAATGGAAATAAGCTTTTCATAAGCTTTTTGGGTTATCCCAGGTACTCTGTTTTGTAACTCCTTTTTCTCGTTTTTTATGTATTACTCTTGTCTGTTTGCCTTTCTGAATGTCTTTGCTTTTGTTTGTGTTTATTGTTTTATTTTGTACCAAATAAAATCAATCAATCGAACGCCTGTGTTTGTGACATACCTTTCCGTCTATATAATAGTAATACATAGTATATGGTGTAGGCTACTATACTTGTATACAACGTAAGGGGCGCCTGTTGGTTGTGCCCTAGGCTAGGCTGTATCATTAGCTAGGCCTAGCCTAAGTCTTAGCCTAACAATACACTTAGGCCTAAGCCTAGGCTACAGTCTTAACTTGGCATTAAGCTAGTGTTTCATACTGTCATGTCACTTAACGTTATATCCCATACTCATCAATAAAACACTCAACGAGATTGCACCTATCCACACCTGTCTAGGTTTTCTTCACTCTGCTCTGGCAAATCTTAAACTTTGTCAGATAGCCTAGCTCACCTTTGAAAATTCTAAGTTGCCTGAGCTGCCCTATCAACTTCGCTTACAGAGCGCTTGAACACGTTTTTAGTCCAGTACTTCCAGAATCGAAGATCCAATTTCCCGAAATTGACCTAATTTCCTCCAGTTTTGTCCGTCTTTGATAAAGCTTGCAGAAAAAGTTTGACAGAAAAGACAACATTCTCTTTGCCTATTAACATTTTTTTCTTAAATTGGTAATTAATAGTATTTTATTTGCTCTTTTTCTGTAGTGATTAACTTATGGATTTTTCATAAACATTGTGTTGTGTGCTGCCACCTAAAGTTCAAAATTCATCTAAGAAAACAACCATACCACAGCACAACCAGGAAGACAAGTATTCCTGCAAAGTCATAGGCGTACGAGGTGGGGGTCTGGGGGCTGCAGCCCTCCCAGAGCAGGGAAAATGCTTATTTCAGGGCACTGACACTTGCATTTTCAGGGCAAGGGGGCATAGGCTACCTATTTCTTCTGAATATAGGATGGGCTTAGCAGGGGATTGGTAGCCTGGTACGGGCGAACCAATTTTCGACACTCACTGATGTAATGATGTAGGCTATGTGCCCACTAGTGTAAACCAAAACTCCCGAAATAATATCTTTCTTTATAGTTTGTGGGGTGGGGGACTCATCCATACCTGTCCTGTGCTATCGTGGTAAAAGGGGAAATCAGGGTAATTTGCAAAATTTTCAGGGCAAACACCCTCCGCCCCCCCCCCCCCCGTGAAATGTCTTCCCGTACGCCTATGTGCAAAGTTTCATACATTTTATTGATTTTTTTAATTTCATTGTCAAAGTGTTCGTTAAAGGAAGGGTCTAAGCTCGACTCTTTTGATATATGTTAGAGGGGTACTTATTCTTAGCATTCTGGTGAAATTTGCCTTGAAATCCAACTTGAACACAGTGTGCGGTTCGCATGCCTTCGATATTAGCACATTTTCAACAAAAAGAGAACTTGAAGCAAGCACATATGACATTATAACCTCACATTAATGAGCACTCTTTTGTTTTTCTTTGAACTTTACAACCAATTTCTCCTCCATAATTCCATGTTATGGAAATGTGAATACATGAGAGGCATGGCGATTGCAGGCGCAGGAAAGGGGGTAGCGGGGCGATCGCTGTGGCAGGCTGATTGGTGGGGCGGAAACCTCGTTTCGCCCCCTCTTTGGATGACATGCTGTCAAAATATGGCATTGAATAGGATGAAATTACTTCAAAGTTTGCCAAACATTGCACCATTTTGCATCTGGGCACTTTAAATCCAAAAATTTCCAAATAGGGAGGGAGGAAACTGATCACTAACATTCACTTCGGCCCCACACATTCAAAAAGCTTTCTACGTTTATGGGAATTTTCAAGGTTCAAATTCCCCATGGGGAGCTCCTGTCCTTAGTAATTTCAAGGTCAACACAACAGACTGAAAAAAAACAAAGGAAACAAAGCATTTCTCATCAATGTGAGGAAGTGATATAACCCCTGCTTGCCTCATGCAAGCTCACTTTAGTAAGGTCACAGGTGTATAGTATTTTCATTTGCTGATATCTTGAGTAGGCCTACTACATGCCCGATTTGAATGAATGAAAGTTTTACCAAACTGTGTGGATTTAGTTCTTCTTTCACATAAGAAAATTAATTTCTGTTAAACCCTTCCTTTAAGCGATCGACTCATGATACCTCCAGTATACACAGCTGTGAACCATACGCTTTCGGGTCAACTTGGCCCCGAACCAGTTCTCGGATTCAAGTCAACTCGGCCCCAGACCAACCAGGCCTCAAGCAAGAATTCCTTGTCCACTTTCACAGGGAGAAAGCAGTCGCCCCAACCTGCTTAATCTTACAGATTTCCTCTGAGATCTCTCACTAGTATGTATAAAAACATTGAATAGTGGAAGTAAAAAAATGGAGTTATGTTATTCAGCAGGTGTAACTTAGAAGAAGTTAGGAAACACTTTTCTCCCATGCAGAGGGTTGTAAAGGAGTGGAATAGACTGCCTGGTGTGTTGTCCTAGCTCAGAGAGTCAATGGTTTTAAAAATGAATTAGAAATGCATTTCAAAGGCAGCAATAGGAGTTAACATTTTTTTCTTCTAGAGGGGTGGGTGGGATCAGGCCGGTGAACAGCTCCCTGGTTTAACCATGGAGCTACTACGAAGTAGCTCCATGGTTTAACCAGTTTTGTGTGCAAAGTCATTGAGTCTTTGATCAAGAAAATTTGATCTTTTAGATAATGGTTACTCAATCTGTGGCAGCACTTTCCTACTGGGTAGATCTTGTATAGTACTAATTTACTGAGCTTTCTTGAGGATTTTTCTTTTTATCTCTCGATTCTGATCACGGTGGTGATGTCACTTACCTCGATTTTCAAAAAGAGATTTGATATTGATAAAGCTCCATTAGCCAGACTTATGCCTTGGTGAAACTGCAGAGGATGGGTATCAATGGTAGATGTGCTGACTCTGACAATTCTTGGCTTCATCCCAGATCTCAGAGCAAGTTAATTGTTGCAAATGGTAACTAATTTCTCCTATTGGAAGGAAGTCACTCAACTGGAGTACCGTCACTCAAGTGGACGTATCACAACATTCTGCTCTTGGCCCAACTTTTATAGTCTTTTCACAGCTAGTATTGATAAGTTTTCTGATGATACTAAGCTCTAAAGGAAGGTAACCTGGATGTCGAGAATGATGCTTCACTGCTGCAAAATGACTTGGATAGCTTATTTTCATGGTTTCAGACTTGACAAATGTCTTTTAGTGCAGATCAGTACAAATACCTTCATTTCAAATTTGGTCCAAAAAGATATTCAGCTATGCTTATAACATTAATGGGACTTGAAGTATTCTGAGTAAGACCGGTAACTGTGGAAAGATCTGGGTGTTGTCATTTCAGGTGATCTGAAGCCGTCTAGGCAGGCTGTTGCTAGGGCTGATAGGGTGCTTCGACTGAGGAATTTCAATAGTTGTAGCAAAGAGATTATACTGAATTTATAAAAGCAGTTGGTTAAACCCCATCCTGCTCACTCAGTGGCAGGTTTGGAGTCCCTTCTACAAAAAGGACAAGTTTCTTTTCAGTTTAGAACAAGTTCAGAGGAGGACCACTCGGCTTTTACCCGGAGTAAGTAATCGGCCCTCTTTAGTTGGCCTACCTGGAGTTAAGAACTTGAAGGATTAGGGGGACATGTTTCAAGCCAGTGAAGTATTTCGCGAGGCTTTACATTAGGAAGTTCAGTGGTGAGTGGATAATTAGGCTCCACTTCTGTTCACTGCTTTAAAGTTAACATTGACAAGTTCTTACGGGGCTGTGATAGAAGCTGATTGTTCTGGGCACCGCTTGGTTTTAATTTGGTTGCACTTTGTTTTTATTCAACAGTTTGGACTTCAAGGTATCTTATATGGGGCCTTATACTGACCCTCCTTTGCCCTTTAACTTGTTATGTAGCCTAAGGTTTAAAATCATAAAGCTAATACTTGGTCCAGGTAGTAGCTTCATGGTTAAATAAAGGTACTCTATTACGAGTATCGTAAGTGCCCCGACCGACTGCAGTGGCCAAGTGGTTAGAGAATCCGACTTGCAGCCGGAAGGTCTAGGGTTCAAATCCTGGCCGGATCATACCAAAGACTTTAAAAATGGAACCTACTGCCTTTGTGCTTGGTGCTCAGCATAAGCAATGGAGTAGGGAAAACAAGCCAGTGAGCCACAACTGGAAAAAAAGGCCGTGGTCGTCTCGACTTGAACCAATTGGTTGGAAACTGGGACGTTAAACCTCATCTAACTAACTGACTGACTGACTGACTGACTGACTGACTGACTGACTGACTGACTGACCAACTAACTAACTCGATTTGATTCTTGGCAGGTTTAAAGTTCATACTGTAAAAGTGTAATAACATCTATAACAATACCATATACACTACGGCTTCCACATCAGTCTGCAACCACAGTGCTGTTTCCGTACACAGCGTAGGCGCAAGTCCAACATGTACAGTGGCGTAACCAGACTTTTACATGGAGGGGGGGGGCGGCTGAGGGGTCAGGTTGAAGTGGGGGGCAAGCAGTAAAACACTACCTAAGGGGAGCGCCACCATCTGTTGCGCGTAGTGTACAGAGAAAAATTTTGGATAAAAATGCCTCTCAGATTGCAGGAGATAGCACTTCCCAGTCTCTCTGGCCTTGTGAGTTTCAGCTAAGTATTCTTTATATTTGTCTTATGCAAATTTTGTCCAATATTTTTTACCTCTAAACTTCATCTGGGAGTAAGTGGGGGGCAAGACATTTGACTGGGGCTCCCCTTACTCAAAATCCAGATATGGGCCAGATATGAAATTCCATATATGGGCCAGATATGGATTTCATATCTGGCCCATATCTGCTGCAGATATGGGATTTATATCTGGGCCAGATAAAAAATTGGGCAGATATAACCCAGATCTACGCCAGAACCAGATCTAAGCCATATATGGCCAGATAAAGTTTTATCTGGATCGAGTCTTTATATGGAACAGATAAAATTTTATCTGGACCAGATAAGGTCCTTATATGAGCAGAATATATTTCCATATATGGCCCGTATCTGCACCAGATATGGAATTTATATCAGATTAGATAAAAAGTTAGGCAGACATAACACAGATCTAAACCAGAACCAGATCTTAACCATGTATGACCAGATAAAGTTCTGTCTGGATCAAGCATTTATATGGCACAGATAAAATTGTATCTGGACCATATCTGCTTTAGTTTGGAATCATAGTTAGGACTTATAGTCCACACTCCTCATGGAGACTTTTTTTTTTTTTCCAAAAGTCCCCTGACTCTCTGGCGAAGAGCCAGGGGCGAAAACCAAACAATACTCCCGAAGGAGTTCTGCTCCCCGAAGGAGTAACAACGTCCCCAAGGGACAAACTTTGACTTAACTGACACCACCTGACAGTGGTCCCGTTCTAGACTGGCTGAACTCATGGAGACTTTGAACACCTTTTTTTTTTCAAAAGTCCCCTGACTCTCTGGCGAAGAGCCAGGGGCGAAAACCAAACAATACTCCCGAAGGAGTTCTGCTCCCCGAAGGAGTAACAACGTCCCCAAGGGACAAACTTTGACTTAGCTGACACCACCTGACAATGGTCCCGTTCTAGACTGGCTGAATAGAACAGGTCCCACCTGAACACCTTTTTTTTTCCAAAAGTCCCCTGACTCTCTGGCGAAGAGCCAGGGGCGAAAACCAAACAATACTCCGGAAGGAGTTCTGCTCCCCGAAGGAGTAACAACGTCCCCAAGGGACAAACTTTGACTTAACTGACACCACCTGACAGTGGTCCCGTTCTAGACTGGCTGAATAGAACAGGCCTCACTTTGGGAGCTCCGCCGTCGTGATCACGGACACTCCTGCGCCAGGTAAGTATCCCACCAGCAAACAATGTTTAAGTGCTCCATGAATTAGAATGTAATGTATGTATTGGTTTGAATTGACTTAAGTACAAAAATTCAACTTATTTCATAACAGTGAACAGAAAAATGCCTTGAAATTTCCTCTTTTATGTAATCACAGTGATATGGGCTTCTTATTTTAAACTTTATTACATATTTGAGTCTAAATTTTGTTTACTCGTAGTGCATTTTTTACTTTCAACTTCCTAAATCATGAAAAATGTAGGTTTAGATACAAGCTCCGCCCAAATATGTAAAACATTTGCCTACGTTCACTTAGTACACTGCGGTATTAACAAAAGTGTAGCCACTAAATAACGGCAATGTCTGGGAAGGTGATGCTATATCCAAAACATGTCTTAGTTTGTAACAAGCATAATCCAAGAATCAAATCAAATAAATAATAAAACAAACTAACAAAATTCTCATTTGCATATCTAGCATATCAAGTTATATCTGGCTTGATATGGCCATATAAAACTTTATTTGCATATCTGGAATTGCATTGTATCAAGTTATATCTGGCTTGATATGGCCATAAAACTGTATTTACATATCTGGAAAGGCATTTCATCAAGTTATATCTGGCTTGATATGGCCATATAAAACTTTATTTGCATATCTGGAATTGCATTGTATCAAGTTATATCTGGCTTGATATGGCCATATAAAACTTTATTTGCATATCTGGAATTGCATTGTATCAAGTTATATCTGGCTTGATTTGGCCATATAAAACTGTATTTACATATCTGGACTGGCATTTCATCAAGTTATATCTGGCTTGATATGGCCATATAAAACTTTATTTGCATATCTGGAATTGCATTGCATCAAGTTATATCTGGCTTGATATGGCCATATAAAACTTCATATAATGTATCAAGGCATCTAAATCTGGCTGTATATCTGGCTTGATATGGCCATATAAAGACTATATTTAGCCAGATATATCCAGATATCAATCCATATCTGGATTTGGAGTAAGGGTCCAGCCCCTGCCCCCCTCTGGTTACGCCACTGAACATGTAGTGTAAATGTTTACATATATCCTCTTTGAAATTTCATGAATTACCAGTTTTCTTATATTTTGGTGGATTTCCTTACATTTCCCTTGCATTTTCATGGAATTCCTTAAATTTTCTTTAGCTTCGGACTTTCCTTGGAAAAATCCTTAGAAGGCAGCTCTAGATTGGTTCAGTTTCCTCAAAATCACAAATTTCTCTGAAACTGGAAGCACTAGTTTCCACAACTTAAAAAATCCCGGAGCCCAAAATTGGCTGATTTTGTTTTCTTCCTTTTTTGTTGTTAAGAATGTTTCCCAGGTTAACTGCCTAAGTTTCTACATTTGTTGTAACTCTATTACTGAGAACATACAATACAAAGACAAAACAGGTGGGAAACTGCAAAAAAAGTCGTTTGTTTCTTGGACTTGAATAAAAGGAATTACTTTTCAAATTACTACATTCCCCCAAATTTTTATTACTCTTTTCTTTCGCCGAATATTACACCTAGAACATGGTAACCAAATTTCGGGTAATTCCAGGAAAGTTTCGATGGGCTACCGTTTTGCTGGTGTAAAACTCATAAGGGTAGCGTATAATCAGCATGCGAACGAGTCGACTGCAGAGTTTTTTTTAAAGGAGATGACAATAATGACCATTTCAGGAACATAATCAGAAAGTATATAACATTGTGAATCCAATGCAAAAACTCCATCTTCATAGCTTATTTGGTTCTCGAGATATCACAATTCTCATCCCTTACAGGGGCACTGCCATACCAAACTTGTAGCAAGTCTATTATGATGTCACAGGCTCACTTGATTTTCAAAAGTTATGTATTTCTTTATAATTAAATTCAATTTTTTTCAAAGGTCCAGCTACCATTCAAAAGATCATTTCAGAAATGCAGAGAGCGAGTCCTGTAATTTTGAAATCTGATACCAACAAGAACATGCTAACACTGTGTGGAGAGAAACAATGAAACAAAATACAAAGAAAAACAAAAACATCTCAGTTACAAAGTGAGCCTGAAAGGTCAAAATCAACTTGCTACAAGTGAGTTTGTTTGGAAAATGGTAACTCCAATGTAAATGATAAGAATGGCGATATCTCAAGAACCGAATAAGCTATGAAAATGGGGTTTTTTGTACTGTGTTGAGAATTTTGTTTACTCTTCAATTATTGTACTGAAATGGTTATTGTTGTCATCCCCTTTAACGGTAAGCGCCTCGAATTATTCTTGGGAGCTGTTAATTAAAACAACAGCGCCTAATAAATCATTGCAGAGAGCTAAGTTACTATCGTCCAAACGGCCTACCTTGCTCAGTACCAGGTAATTTTAAATTCTCTACTCGCACAAAGTGGTATACAACACCGTTTGGGAGAAATTGTACACAGCCTATACTAGCCCTCGTCTTGTCGGGAAGCTGGGGGCTCTCAAACTGATTATTTTTTGACATCCTTAGTTCTTTGTAGCACAGAATGCTAAATGGACTCGTCAATAGAATATAGACTGCATAATTATAGTAATTCATATTCTGAAATACGAATTTGAAAAAGGTTCTAGTGCATTGAGGAGAAGAAAAACCAGAACGAGGTTTAAGGCAGGGGTAGAAGTAGTCATCCCAACTTTATTTTGAAAGATAAAAATCTTAAAAATCTTTCATTACTTCCCTTATGAACATCTTTTATTGTGTAACAGAAAATAAATATTGCACATTTGAAGGAAATCAACCGTAACTTAGTCAGACATTAGAATTTAGGGGAGGACGTGGGATGGGTTACATTTTGCGCGGGGAAGGATTCCAGCAGTGACTGTCACTTTGAAAAATGACTCAATATTCTGTGTAACTTGGGGGAACAAAGGGAGCAAGGCCTTCCGACAGGTGGAAATTTCCCTCTACCCTACCCCTCTGTCCACTCCTCTGCGTACCAATGAGTTGTTTTCATAAGCGTACAAGCAAGGGCGGATCCAAAAGGTAACTGCCCCCATGACCAATCTGGCGCCCCCAAATACAAGCAAAATGCGCCCTGCTGCTTCCTAAGAAATTAAGTAAAACTACCACTTGCTGGCGCCCCTCTTTTCAAACTGCCCCCATGAGCTAGAGGCTGGATCCACCCTTGTGTACGAGATGTATTTACATGTTGTTAAAATTTGTTTGCTGTCAATGCTATTACTGAGTTGATTTCAATAATTACCGAACTTCATATTATGAGAGAGTACTGGGGACAGGCTGACGATATAGAAAACGTTTTCATTTACTGACAATGTACACATTAGTGAAATTCGACTTACATCGAAACGACAGGGAAATAGGCTTTCCGAAACACCCCCCCCCCTTTCCGGCTTGCCACCGATACATTCCCTCTTGAGAATAAGTTTCCCTTACCGAGTAGGACCTCTTTACTATAAATGTGGCTACGCAAATCCCGTTGACTTCACAGGTGAAATTAACATACATTCAAATCGGCGAAAAGCGTCTCAGATCGATCGGACTGAAGAAATTTCAAAATTCAATGCACGTTTATGGAACTGAGTGGTCGTGAGATTGCTGTCTTCCCTAAAGTAGGATACTTCAAGTTACTGGTAGGCACGTTTTCAGCTGTTGCATTAAGTACATCAGGTGGGTAACCACTAACCACGAAGGGGTCAGGATTTATCATCTCCCCTCCCCCCCCCCCTTTCATGACCCAAGAGTACTGAGACATTGTGCCTCAAACTAAGGCAGTTTTTTGAGGAAAATATTTCGATATGACTTCTGTTTAATACAAGGATAAATCTTGATTTGTAAAATGGAGCAAACAGTTTTACCAAAGTGTCTTTAAAGATGCCATACTTTGTGCGCACTTCTAGCGGGTAGTTGTCCCAGTATTGCTGAATGATTCCGACCAAAATCCTGGCATTGCAACCAAGCTAAATTTAGCACTGGAAAGGTTTCTTCAAATTATAAATGCCTATTTAAAAAAACAGTCATCTCATACAGAAAAAGCTTAAAGGGAAAATGCGGTCACCCAAATTTGAAGTAGCATACCCCGGTATCCTAAGTCAAGAATGGCTCTTTTTCATCTTGAGATAATATCTTTGTTACTAAGTTGTTTATTTCACACAGAATAATTCTTTTATTCACCTTCAATATACAATGTTTGTTTTCTGAAAAGTAATGAAGGATACTTGAGGGCGTTTGCTACAATTAGCTGATGTTTCAAAATAAGTTTGGAGCGACTGCACACCCCCTTTAATTTGATGTGATCAGCATAGGCGTTCGAGGAGGTGACTAAGGCTGCAAATCCCCCCTTCCCACCACCACCACCACCATCACCACCATGGCTACCACCACCAATCGGGCGAAAATCTGCGGCTCCTTTCGGGCAATCGTGCTGGAAGTGGTTGCACGGGGCCCAACAGGCATGAATAGGCCTATGGAGTAAATAGATGGGATTTAACGACACACCAACACGAATGTGCTATATAGTGTCAACTAGATAAAAAGATAAATGTTAGATACGATTCCAAATACGATTCAAGTTCAAGTTTGGTTTCAGACAAAGCTCAAATATGGTGCAAGTCCTTCACTTTAGTCGCCTCTTACGACAGGCGGGAATACCGTGGGCATATTCTACAACCCCCAAGCCCACAGGGGGCACTGGGCAAATACAGGTGCACCTTGCACAAGGGTGCCGCGGAGGCAGTCGTGGCAAAGGGTAACCTCATTTTTCCCACGTTTAAACAAACTCCACAACCGGATGCAGTTTAAAGTCCTACCCAGTACGTGAATAAGCCTATGGACGCTTTCACCGAAGTAGCACGGTATCCAGGGGCGGCGCCAGGGTTTTTCGATAGGGGGGGGGGGGCAAAGCATGCTGGGTCGGACCCAGCTTTATTGTTTGGTGGGTGCAGGCATTGAAAACTTCCGAGCCTCACCCTACCCCCCCCCCCCCGTGTCAGAACCTGCATTTTTGGCGTTTTCATTTTATTGGACTTTATTTTTCTCTCTCAAAAAAACCTTTTTTTCTAAAATAAATACGAACTGTGTGAAGGGTTGGTTGTCTGTCAGTGGAAATCGCCCCTCACTGAATGAGACGCTTCAACTATGCAGCAGGCGCGGCGGTACTAAAAAATATGGGGGGGGGGGCTGAGTGCAGCAAGACCATCTAAGAGGAGCGCCACCATCAGTTGGCGCGGAGCGTACAAGAAAATTTTTGGCTTCACAAACCCTCCAGATGGCCGGAAATGGCACTTCTCGAGTGTTCTAAGCTGCATGTACCCAGCCTTGAAATATTGATCATATGTCTGCAATTTCTCAATTAAGGAAAA
The DNA here is from genome assembly GCA_029531755.1 of Holothuria leucospilota. Classification (NCBI taxonomy): domain Eukaryota; kingdom Metazoa; phylum Echinodermata; class Holothuroidea; order Aspidochirotida; family Holothuriidae; genus Holothuria; species Holothuria leucospilota. The sequence continues at coordinate 42,107,688 of CM055975.1, forward strand.
CAAATAAATCTATGAAAAATGGTAATACATATTTCTAAGCGGAGCGCCACCATCAGTTGGCGCGGAGTGTTCAAGAAAATTTTTGACTTTGCAAACCCTCCAGATGGCCGGAAACGGCACTTCCCGAGTGTTCTAAACTGTATGTATTCATCCTTGAAATATGGATCTCATGTCTGCAATTTCTTAATTAATGAGAAAAAATTAATCCTCATTATGTGACTTTTTTTCTTGCTTATAGAAAAGCCGAATCACTGAGGAAGGGTTAAACACAAAATTGAATTTTATAAAAGGGAGAGTAATCATAACTCTTATGAGATAACATTAAATTTTTACCCATAATTTTTCGAGTTTTGAACCAATGATATTACCAAATTTGCAAGCTTAAGTAAACTTTACGCAAACAGGAGTGACGTCATTTCCTCACATTAATAGACTGATTTATGTATATCATTAAATTTAAATCCGATTTAGTGTCCTTCATAATGGTATGGTATCATTACGGAATATGCATAGGAGATATTGAAATTTTGCAAATTGCACCCTTAAGGGTCTGTAAGTCAAAACGATTGAAAGGCACAGAAAAGGGAGAACTGCTCATCAATGTGAGAATGTGAAATCACTCCAGCTTGCTTTGAGTTCACTCTTGCTTTGAAAATACAGTTAAACCAACTCTTTATATTGAAAGGAACGCGCATAGAAAATGCATTTTTTGTTTCTACAAAGAACTGCGAAATTTTAGCTAAATTTAAAGTGTACCTAAAGGCTAAAAATTCAAAAACATATGTTACAAAGCTTGAAAAATGAATCCAAATGGTCTAACTGCCATCTTTACAGGAATTTCTGAGCTGATATATATAAAATGTTGGTGCTTATTTAATTGAAAATGGTAGATGGCGCAATAATTTGTAATGTCATTCTCAAATTACATTCTTTGTTTTCTTTATTTTTTCGAAAGCCTCTGCACCTTGTGCCAAAATATGATCACTTTCTCACTGTTATAGGGTGACTTGACTATACAAAACCTCTCCCTACAACAGTAATTTTTGCAAGGTTATATAAACATTTCAATTTCAAAAGGAAACAAAATCAAGTAATGTGAGTTTTACAAGAAGATCATCACAAATTATTGCGCAATCGACTATTTCAAATAAAGTGAATAAATTTTAACTTTTCATGTCTCAGCAACAGGGTGAGCTATGAAAATGAGAGTTGGATGAGTGAAATTCGATTCCAACGTCTAAATATATATTCTTATAATTCTACACTTTAGGTCCACTTTAAACTCCTAAAATGAAACGTGCGTGTGTGGGATAAGAGACAAAAAACTGATTGAAATTTATTTTTTTGCAATATTATTTATGTAAAATTTAGACTTAAACCTTAACGCATAAGTAACGGAAGCGTAAAGGAATAGAACTGACAATGAACGGATAGGTAACGTACGTTTAACTGAAGAAACGAAAAAACACAGGCAAAGAAACGTATAGGGGACGGGCATAGACCGAAGATGCAACGTACTTGCATCCTGTCCCCCTCCTCATACTATAGCTTAACAAACGTTTTTGCAGTTTTTTCTTGAATTTTTTGGGTGCGAATGCATCCGCCCCAGACCCTGCATCCGCCCCAGGCATGAGATGAGTGATCGCGGTTCTGAGGGAGGGGTTAAGGAGAGGGGTGTGAAAGATCTTTCGACTACCGGGAAGCCTTAGACGCAATCTGGTACAATATTTTGCATCTTTTGAAGTCATATTTTTTCTCGAGAAATCTAGTTTCTAGGTAAGTAATTCAACGTTCTTTACTTTTGGCCGACTACAGTTTTCCAATTTTGTTGCACTTATTGTCGACGATTACATAACAAACGGGCAAGGGCGGCGATTTGTGTTGGCTATTGAGGGAGGGGCGCAGAATGGAAGTTGCCATCGAAGCGGAGCGCCATCATAGTTTGGTGAGAAGTGTACAAGAGAATTTTCACCCTACAGACCCCCCAGACTGCATGAAATGGCACTTCTCGGGATCTTGGAGGCAGTTTTGAACCGAACGATACTTGATACGTGACGACTGACAGGCATGAGCGTGTGAACGGCGTTTGGTTGCGTTGGTATAGAAGCGGAGCGCCGCTAACGGTTGGCACGGAGCGTATACCGTTTAAAATGTTGCAAAAATGGCTTCTATATCGCAATTAAATGGTCCTTCTCAGACCTTTCAAATTGCACTGAAGCCATCTTGATATGTGGCATGATTTCTACTGGCTGGCACGGACTGCGCCGATAACATTTTTGCCAAAACAGCTCACAGATCGCAAGAAATGGCCCTTCCCAGATCTTTCAAATTGCACTGAAGACATCTAGATATGTTACACGCCTTACATATATATTTTCCCACTTTCACGGAACTGTTACTCTTCCTCTGGTGTAACCTTCCCTGCATACCAATTTAACTATTTTGTGATTGTTGTGACATGATTGAACAATGTACACGGAAGTGAAAATCCTATCCCCTCCCTCCTCCCCTGGCTGGATACGATACTGCACTACAGACATGTCACTGCATGGGTAGGGCAAGTGTACAACTAGAGCTGGTAGGTCCATGCGTACTGGATTTACACACTAAAATATGATGTAGGCCTACTTCTCCTTGAGCCACCGTCGTGAAGGTAGCCATGGAATTCGTAATAGATACCACATTCGCGCGTAGTCCGAGAATTTACAGAATATTGATAAATACATCGGTCAAATACGGATTTTAATTAACTTTTAATCACTCAAATCAGTCAGTTTAGTGTTGAATACTTTTTTTTGTTTGTTTTCAAATAGACAGCAATTTTCACAGAATCTCGCCAGGGATATACTGTATTTTGGCCCCCTATTGTTTACGCTACTAGGTATTAACCCTTTAACGACAAAAAAAAAAAAAACTCAGAGAGAAATTCAATCATGGGTCTTCTGGGATGTAGAAGAGGCCTAAGTGTAAGCTCTGAGGTGGATGAAGATAGGCTATATAGCAAATGATGAATGCGTGTATACTCGAACATTCCAAATATTTGCACGAAGGACTATTGCAGTATGGGGCGAAAGTACAATGAGTTAGACAGAGGAGACAACGCTCGCGAAGCGCGCAAAATTTTCAAGGATTTACACCGAAAATGTCCTATATGGGACGGATAATGTATCACAATACTTTATTCCATGATACTGTTACACCTCACCCCACCCCCTACAAAAAGTATGTGTCTTAAAACGTTATTTAGACGATTTTATTTTTTGGGTCAAAAACCATAGGGGGGCAAATGCCTGCCCTGCCCCCCTGTGGCGCCGCCCCTGACGGTATCACAAAGAATCGGCTGGCACTTAAATGCAAATTAGAAAAATGGGGCAGGTTTTGTCCCTGTTGATTTTTGCGGCCCGCATGGCAGTTTGTTCTGCCTCACAACCAGCTACTTCAAACTGATACATTGGTCGCAATACTCTCTTGTAAGGAAAATTCGTAAACCACTTTGTGAACGATATGCAATGGCATGCTTGCATATGTCACACATTAACCACTGCGTGGCGTTTGGTTTGCGTGTAGTACACTAACTCCCCCCCCCCCAAAAAAAAAGGAAACAAAAAAAAAAACGCAAACGACGGAAATGGCATTTACCTGGACTTCCCAGCTGTTTTAAACGTTATTTTTAAAAAGCTAATCTTTTAGAAATTTAAACTCCCAAGAACAAGGCTTCGGTAAATGAGAAAAGTTTTATTCGGAAAAGTTTACTCCGTAACATCTCCTGAAGAGGTGCAGAGGAACAATAAATTACGATACCTTCTAAAGGTCAAAAGCGAAAAAAAGGTCTTCAGTTGTTGGACATACCAAATACCAGCTGAGAAGGGTAATATACCGCGCGCCCAGAGCGCGGAAAATTTTTTTGTTCCGAACCTCCCCACTGAAAAAGCTGCATACGGGCCTGCCTTGCCCTTTGTAATATACACTATTCATATTTGAAGGTATCATACAGGTTAAACAGTAATCCACGAGTCATGGTTAGAAGCAGGGGTGGCGTTAGGTTTTGCCCGACGGGGGGGGGGGCAGAATCCCCAACAGGAGGCCAGCAATCGGCAACGGCCGGCGCGGATGCCGGAAAAATACCAAAAGCAAAATTTTCACATAAATTTTTGGTTTCTGTTGAAGAAAATTTGAAAAATTGGGGCTTTTATTATGATAAATTTTAAAAAATTGGTTTTTCGTGAAAAAAAAATTGCAAAATTTTCGGGTTTTATTGAAGGATTTGCCTAATTTAAAGCAAAATCAAGTAAATCGTCAAAGCGACTGACCGTCGTGGGACATCATATATCATACCCATTACGGCTGCCCGACGAAATAGAACAATTTTTCCGACGGCGCCACCACTGGGTAGAAATACATGAGTAGTGGTTTCGACTAGGCGTAAATTCGTGTTTATTACATCTAGAGGGTGTACTTGTACCTATCAATGATAAATACCAGACATAAAAAGCCAGGCGCCGTAGCCAGACTCTTCGGCCGGGGGGGGGGGGGCAAAATGAAACTTTTCGCCCCGATTTCATGATTTTTCAAAGTAATTGTAGAGGTTGGTCTCTCCCACGCGTACAGGGTAATATTTTGGCCAATATGCCTTCCCAGATTACAGGAAATGACACTTCCCAGGTGTTGTAAGTTGCACTTAAAATTATCAAATATTTTTGTTTTAAGATTTTAGGAGGATTGCTGCCACAGTCAGCCACACCAGGGGGTCCCTGAGAGAAACTTAAAATCTAAGTGGACAGAGGTGAGATATATCACTTCAGCCTATATCTCAGCTGGGAATGCAAAATATGGATGGAGCCAGCGCATGTTTTAATGTCTATGTGGGCTTAACCTGTGACCCGACGAGCCTGAACGAAATATTTAACTATTTAAAATGGAACTGGATGCGCACTACAAACAATATAGAATCACAATTTGATTTTTTTTTACAATTTCCTAACTTGGACTAGGCTATCGGTAGGTCAATATGATGGTCACGGTGATAGGGTGAGTGTAGATGGGAGGGGATGGATTATACCGGGAACTACACTTGTCTTTGTAAGGATTAATCCATTTAAGATTTTCACAAGCAGCAAAAATGAAACAAGCACGCCGGAAAAATCCTTTTTCAATTAAGAGAGCTTGCCCTGCAAGGCATTATTTTTCTTCAATTGTCTAAACTTCTTTCTAATTTATTCTCTTCTGGTCTTTTTTTTTTTTTTTTTTGCTTGTTTCCTTTATTTTTCAAAATTTGTTCCTATTTTCTGCCTAGAGGAGATGGGATCCATACCCTCCGGATCTGCACCTGAGAGGCAAATGAGGGACGCATAAGGCTTTGAGAAAATTCTGCTCAAACTGTGCTGTAAAACTGACTAACTACAACCTATGCAATTATGATTTATTAGAGCAAAGCGCGCCGAAAAGACCGTTTAGGGTGAATTTCCTTGACATGCTTCACTTTACATTGCAAACGTTATCTATTATATTCAAATTCACGTTTGTATTCTCTTTACTTGGCAACTTTTCTTGACCCACTCATTAAGGTTCTGATACCAAACCCCAATTCGTGGCAACGCACTGGCAACCGGCTCTTTTCCATTCATTATGTGACTTTAAAAGAAAATCTGCACCGGCACAGTGACTTAAAGCAGGGAGCTTACAGCTCCCTATTTTAAGTATCCCTTTTTGATAGAGATGAAAAGATAAAATCGGGACGTCAGCTGTCATCCCTCCAACTCCCACACTGACAGTCTTCCTTTACGTCCTCGTCTTTCTCTCCCTCTAACTCTGCTTTGCGTCATAGTCTGTCCTCGCGGACTCCCTAGTCGTCTAACGCTCTCTATTCGCTTTCCTAGTTCCCTCATTGTTCCTCCTTCCCGTGCACAATCTGCCTGGCTTCATCCCTCGTGCCGATTTCTGCCTTCTGGGCCCTTCACTTTCTCTTTCCCCCAATTCGGTTTTTTCCACGGTCCCTAGTCCTGCCTGTTTCAGTACTCGTCCCGTCGATATTTGAACCAGTTTTCAGCTTTATCAAGCCCTTTTCCTTCTCTCCATCCTTACTTCCATCGATAATAATTCCTATTTTAATTGTTATTTTATTTTCATTCCCTTTTTCTCATTTTTTCATTTTTCTTTTTCTCTCTCTACTTCCCCTTTCCTTCCCTCTTCTTCCTTTTTTTCTTCATTTTCCGTCGTCCCGATTTTTCTTCGATTTTTCGCCGGGGGGGGGGGGGGGCACTCGGCCTCCCCTCTGGCTACGCTACTGATAAAAGCTGTGGCAATCGTATGCTGTAAGGAGACCAGGCTCATTACCAGAATTCTTGGCCAAAGGGACATTCACGCGATTAGAGGGCAGGAAACAACCCTAGACATTGGAAATTAAATTTAACATTGCTTAAAAACTTGGGAATTTTTTCATGCCTCCACCGGCCAAGGCCACGGCCCTGAAAGATATGAAAACTTGATGTGAAAATTGCTTGTTAGATTTATACAACTTTATTTGTTTTACGTGCTAAAAAGGGATTTATATACGGGGTTTAGTTGAGTGAGCGCAGTGTGGGAGAAAGGGATATGTTAAAAATGACCTGACATGTTGTTAATGAATTCCAAAGATGACAATGTCATGAGAATGAACAGAAGGAGCGACCTTCTCGGGCCCGATTTACCGTTTAACTTAAATTTTAGAAGTAAATGAAGCAATAGATAGGTTTAGACTCAGGGTTATCCAAGTAATGCACGTTGAGGGCCAAGGTGATGCCCTCTGGCAGGTTACACACGGTCCTCAACTTAAATGATTTTGAAAAATACTCTTCTCAGAACTTAAATGGACCAGACGTTAATACTAATAGAGTAGCTTCGTCGATAAAACCATCATAGCGATTAACCGTAAATTCCTAAATATATTAGGAGGCCAGTGACTGTTGGAAAGAAAAAAGAAATACAACATCGCTAAAATGTCTGAAAACTTGTATTTTGGGGGGGGGAGGGGGCTCCACGCGTACCCCTCGTATATAGTTGTCTCATTATTACTTCTTGTAGGTCAGCTTAAATGGGAGAATTAGGCTATTCCAAACACCCATGCAAGCACTACCATTATCTATTCTCTCCATCCGCCATCCCCACCGCATCATGAAATTTTCCCCTGGCCCTGGTTAGGCTAGAATAAAGCAAATTATCAAATTGTGGCTTTTGTGGTCTTTTTAGTGATCATCTAATGGTAATTGAAGGTTATTAAATACTTTATTCTAGGCCCTTTAATTTGTAAATACCCGGCCGACCTCCCGCAGCTTCACCCCTAGTATTCCACCAGGGAGTTGTACATAGACCCCATTTGGGGCCACACCTTCGCGAGATGGGGCACCTGGCTCTCCCGAGGCGCCTTCTGCTCCGGTCGGTCATTCCATCGTGAGGACAACCTTTCATGTATTAACAGTAATTTAACGTGGCCCTACTTTTCAAAAAGTCCGGTTTTGACTGAGTAGGTGTTAAGCAACTTTTTCTGCAGATGCACAGAAGGAGCATTATCGACATATTACACAGATAAAAATGTTGAAGCTGCAGAAAACAGGGGTATACAAATTAGTTAGGGGGTATAGGCATTGCCCTAAAGTGCCCACATCCCGTGGCTACCTGCCTCAAGGTTGTTCTTTACTATAATATTCCACGGTAGGCCCTCCCCCAGTATGACATCCTGCCTAATTGCCCCCACTGCAGTTACTTCCTGAACGTAAAGCTATGCACATGGCATGTAAATTTTCCAACTTTTAATATCATGGGATCGTTACTGCTGGCACTGTTGCACGGGTATACCCCACCATTCCCCGCCCTGTCAGTTCAGTACTCGTTTTTAAATTTCACTGACAAATATTTACTCGGTTTGCTAGTTCACACTGTGTCATACAATATGTGTTCCTCGTCTTGTCTGTGAATAGACATATCGAGGTCACTATAAATAGTCAACGACCTATACTTGGCCATGGAGAAGGTAGTACTTCCTTCTCCTGGTATAGTGCGGTAGAGCTGTAATTGATACAGTTACAAAGCCTCTACTCAAAGCAAATATGAACTTGTTAGCCTACAACTTGTTAACTCATGGCTCAGTGAGGAGGATGAGATAACGTAGTCTCTTTGCTAGGTGAGCTATACGCCCGGCAATGCCGGTTGAAATAGCAACCGAGCAACAAAGGTAACATGAAATTTTTCCAAGCTACTCAGTCTGAAAGGCCTACCCACCATGGAACGCAGGGTCACTGGTATTCCATTATTCAGGGTCAAACGTGTCCGTGTGTGTATGTGTGTGTCGACTTCTTCAAACTTGGTGGGAAGTTTACCTAAATGTAATCCTTGTGCATCTTTACTCCCGGAAGCGGAGATCAAAGGTCAGAGGTGAAAAGTCAAAGGCCAGATTTTATGAAAATCACTTTAACTGCATTTCTGAGCTGACATGAAACATCACACTTATTATAAAGATGTCTTGTACTACCAAAATATGTGGTTGCCATACTAACGGAGGTCAAAGGTTATGTGACAGGAGGGAAATGTATATTTTTAAGCAAACCTTGTGTCACGAACTCCTGCTGAATCATTAGTCCTATTCTCTTCAAAGTTAGTGGGAAGTTACCCCGGGAAGTATAGGTCAACTGAAAGGTCAGAGATTAATGGTGAAATTGTGTAAAAAATAGTTTTTGCCTAAAATTCCAATATTAAACATTGCACAGCACTGACATAAAACTTGACACATTTAATAGGGACATCAGTTCTACCAAAAGGTCAAAATTCAGTGCCAGAACGTCAAATGTACAATATTTTGTTTTGAAAAGTGCTAATACACGGCTGGATCTATTTTCTTCAATTTGATAGGATGGTACACCAGGGTACTAACGAAATTTTCTCGCCAACCCCCGGAAGTAAAGGTCAAAGGTCAGAGATAAAAAGGTCTAATTGTGTAAAAATAGTTTCCAACTATATTTTTCTATGAGGAAACACTGCACTGACACTCCATGAAACTTGACACGTGTAATAGGGATAACGACTTCTACCAAAAGATGTGGTTGCCATGGCAACCGATGTCAAAGGTTACTTGACAGAAGGTCAAATGTGCATTTGTGTGTGAAAACTTCTAGTCGGCTAGACCGATTTTCTTCAACTGAAACGTGTCCCGAGGTGGAAAATTGTGTCTGTCAGCCCCCTGTAGATCAAAAGTGTAGAAATCTTTTTTCCATATGTATTAGGTTCGTTTGTGATTTACGCGTCGATGTTTGCTACTATTATCACATTGGATGAGGTGTGCTAGATACGCAAAGAGATATGCAACTCCTTGGATTGCCCTCCTCTAGCAAGTTTGTGTGAGGAACCAGTCCTTTTTTCATTGTCTTACCTTTTTAAACGGGTTCTTTTTCAGCTGATGTGGACAAATTGAGACGTATTGCATTTGCACTCAATTTCATAATAAATTGCAAAGTATGTTAAAATGTTCACAACCTTATTTTTTACCGGCAGTCATTACCGATACGTATGACCTCGATGACGGTGGAAGCTTTCCGTTTCAAGAAAGTATTCAATTCAGCGTTAAAGGACACCATTTCCGAAGTCAATGTCTTCCTTCTATCCACTTAGCTAATAGATTCTTAGATTTCATTCACCGTCTTAATCTTTAATCATTCCCAGAATTAAAGGATTAGACCTACGTCCATATTTCCTGATGAGTCTAAGCTGCCTCAAACAGGTTTTAACAAGTTAAGGCTTTGCGGTGGCTTCAAGACTTCAAGAGACCTCGGTACTTCTGATTGTAAGAGAGTATCATTGTTTCTATGTTTATATACACTAAACATTGATTCAGCTTAATACTTGTTACAGGTACACAGACCAGTGCTTACTAAACATTGATTCAGCTTAATACTTGTTACAGGTACACAGACCAGTGCTTATGCCGTGACTGACGTTTCACTTACAACTGAACAGGTTGGAGACATGGGGGTGGTGGGGGGGGGGGGCTAGTATTATTTACCAGAGAAGGACATTTCCTATCTGGGTGATTCTTTAAATAAGGGGACCAACTTTTCATATTTGGGTAAAATTTGCAATTCTAGAATTAAAAGTTTAGGCCTAACAACATTTTTTGTCAGTTTACATAAGGGTACTAGAAATGTGTAAATCATGTCAACACTATCAAAATTGAATATTCATGGAAAAGTTATTGTTCAAAACAGGGTTCAGTGTTTCCCGTGTAACGGGGCCACCAAACACAGATTTTCCATAAAATACAAAAAGCATACTAATTTTCTTGAAAAAGGGTGTGCAATTTTAAAGATTGCATAAAGGGTGTGTTTGTATCAAATGGAAATGCAGTTTTAATGAGGACATTTGGGTGATACTTGGAAAATACTCTTCTCTAAACTTGGAGACCGTTTGGTGTCCCGCGGTGTCCCCTTAAGTGAATTGAACTTTCACCTCAAAACTTAACTGTACACAACTGTGCATTTCCCTTTCCGTTGATCCTTGCAAGAACAGTCCTCCAGCTGAGGTTTTCTGGATATGCCTTCATGAGCAGTGTTTTAGTTTAACGTGTATGGAGTATGTTCTCATTTCAATTCTTTCTAGAGACACGCTTACACTTTCTTTACGATCGCCCTTTCACTCGGTCGAGTTCAACCTACACACACCGAAGAAAAGGAATGAAAATCATACTCATTTTATGCAACGAGGCTGTTGAGTGATCAGATGATGCATTAAAGAAAGAACATAAATATTCTACATTGAATCTCGGTGTTTTTCTATAATATCGGGTAGTTGTTAGAGTAGCATCTCCCTCATAATATCACTTCCTTCCAACTCGCCTTCTGACAGATTGAACAAGGCTCGTAGAGACACCGACTTTGGCTTCCGAGATCGTTTGGGAGCGAATATTAGATTACAGGGTGCACATTAAAGGCGCCCGTCGGGTTCAGCCCGCAAAACCGAAGGTGCACGAGACCGAAGGGCCGCGGATTGTAACATGGACTGGACAATAAAAAAAAAAAAAAAAAACAGGTCTCCAACCCAATCAGGAGGGCAGCTGTTTCAGTTGTGGTAAAAGTGTATTCGTTGGAATGTAGGCTATTTCATTAAAAGGAACTTGGAACTCTAAACGTTAGTTTGCAGAAAGGAGTCATTGTACCAGTTGCCCGCCCGGCGGACGTGTATTACTCCTGCAGGGCCTATCTATTGGCTGCACTCGTATGTACTCCAAAGAGGAGTACATATTCGACACCTGCTATGAAGGTTATTGTACCAGTTAAATGAATAATCAAGGAATGGAACATGGATGTGGGAACCATTAGCACAAGACAGCAAAATTTAAGTTAGGGTTGATATGGGCGTTTCTCCATCTTGATTCTCAGATGCTAGCTATAGTACAGTTTAGACGCATAGCCATTAAACCGCTTGCAATCTGTTGTGTGCATCGTAGACCTAGAGAACAGCCCTTAGCGAGAGACCACTTGCTAGTGTCCCCAAAGCGACAAACAACAAACAGTCGTGGTCCCCCTCCCCCCGAAAAGTGTATCTGACTACGGCACTTTTTGAACACATGTCCTGAATATTTCCTTACTGAAACTGATCCATGCGTTGTGTAAGAAAGGTGGCTTTTCGGCCTTTTGGTTCAGACCATGTTTAGCCATGTTTCTAATTTTTGTTTTAGGCTTTGAATTTGCCTTTATGTAAAGCACGTGAGCTTACTTAGAATAAGTGCTATACATAAATAGAATTTAATAGTAAAGATAATAATGATGATGATGATGATGATGATGATGATGATGATGATGATGATGATGATGATGATGATGATGATGATGATGATGATGATGATGATGATGATGATGATGACTTTTTCATGTCAAGCTTGACGAAGCAATGATGCAGAGGACTGTCAATTTGGTGCCCCTTCTGGAGACGAAGCTGCACCAGGGGAGAAATCTCGTTCAGCGGTACTTGTTTGGTGTTTTGACCATTGGGACTTAAAGGGAAAATGCAGTCACCCCAATCAGAATTAGTATACCCCATCATCCTATTTCATGAATGGTTCTTTTTTATCATGTGCCAACACTACCTTTTGTTCGTATTGGTTATGTTCAAAACTACTTTCAGAGGTAAAGGCAAATAAGAGGAGGTCTGCAAGAGTTTGCTGATTTTTCAAAGAAATTTTGGGGCGACTGGCTATTGCCTTTAAAGAAGTTGGGACTTTAAAAGTGGCCTTTTGGGGGAATTAGCTATTGGGACTATTAGAGTTTAAAGTACGTACATTACTTGCACTATTCACACCCCGCTGTACTTTTTGAAGATATTTGTTTGACCTCGTCCGTTGAGACTTTTGAAACTTTTGAACTAAAAATAATTTCATGGTTTACCATGAATTGCATTTTGTGGGGATATACCTGCTCTATCACTTCCCGAGAATGACTATAGGATGATACACAAGTAACTTATTTCCACCCGGAAGGAAAACTCCGAGGGAGGGTTATACTCTTTTTAGGAAGTAGATACCTTTTATTCTGAAAATTGTAAGACCACTCAACCAATGTGATATATGAGACTTATTTTGAAGGATAGATTACCAAAGTCGTGGATGAAATACTAAAATTTCAACTCCGTTGGGTACGGAAGCCGAGAACATCGCCGTGGTGTGAAATCGGACATGCCAGTTTTCCCACCCCCCCCCCTTTCTTCGGTAAACATGGGAAGGAGAAATCAAGATACGATTTCTCCTTACCATTATCCACTGATAATGTGGACTGGAGAAAACCAAAGTCAGTGAGGGGGTACTTCAAAAAAGGACCATAACACAGTGTCCATAAAGGGACGCGCCCGCACATGACACGGATCCTCTTTTCAATTTAAAGGCAATAGGCAGTCGCCCCAAAATTTTCTTTAAAAAATCAGCAAACTCTGGCAAATTTCCTCTTATTGCATTACAAGCAACTCTAAAGACGTTTTGAACATAACTATTACAAACAATAGATGATGCAAGGAGAAATTCTCCTTGAATTTCACAATTCACTGACAAAAATATTGTCACATGATCAAAATAGGTCATTCATGAACTAGAGCGACCGGGCATACTCACTCTGATTGGGGGGACTGCATTTTCCCTTTAAGTAACATAGCTAGCTCGCTAGTCGACGATTTCTCCGTACCACGGAGGGATCATCCCACGTTTGTAATAGTATAACCAAAGTTATATAGCTTCATTCCGTGTCATGTGCGGGCGCGTTCATTAGTGGACAGGGTGTTCGAGAATAGACACTGTGTAATGATCCTTTCTTGAAGTACCCCCTCACTAACTTTTATTTTATCCACTCCACATTATCGGTGGATAATGGTAAGGAGAAATCGTATCTTGATTTCTCTTTCCCATGTTTACCGAAGAAAAGAGTGGGAAAACTAGCATGTCCGATTTCACACCACCGCGATGTTCTCGGCTTCCGTAGTTGGGTGTTGCCATGGCTTGGGGAACGATCTTACACGTATATAATTTCTCTCTTTTGAAGTGAGGGCGAAAACACAACTGGCTAGTATCGTGTAAGAGTTCAAAGAACAAAATTCTCCCGTCAAAGTAATCAAAACTACAGTAATGATTGTTTCCCCAAAGGGTATACTGCTTCAAACCAGGGGCGTAGCTAGGATGAAATTTTTAGGGGGACCTAGGTATCAAATGGTCACGGCATCGATCGTCGTCCCTAATTCTTACAAATTTTATCAGGACACACAATTTCTGGGGCCTAGCAAACATCTGGGGGGCCAGGCCCCCATAATTACACGCCTGCTTCAAACTTGTTTGAAATATTGTAGAATTATAGAAGGGAAACTGAACAAATATTTAGAAATAGCTGTTAGCCCTAGGTTGCCGTTTTGACGGTGTGAAATTCCGTTTCTGCTCAATGAGGCATACGTATTTTACTTATTGCGTAATCATGTACTTTTCCAATCATAAAGCAAGAGGATGTGTGTGATATATCCAGATCTAGTCTCAGTTAATCAACGAAGGACTCATTGTACTTAGTCTCTGGATATGTGACCTTTGAAGGTCACGCTGTACGTTGTAAGATTTGTGAAAGGGATTCCTTTCATTACATGTACAAGTTGGCAGTGGCGTAGCTACGGGGGCTTGGGGGCGAGCCCCCCCTACAAAACCGCCGCGCCCCAAGAGCCCCCACTGGCGATCTGGGCAAAATAATTCACCCACTCTGAGTAATTTGAATAGATTCGGATTGATTGTGACAAACGCAATGTGTTTGATAATAAAATAAAATCAAAGTTTACATTTTTCCACCAGAATTGCACATCATGATGGCTGCTATCAAGCCTTGCAAGTGCCATTTCCGGCAATCTGGGATGTATTAAAATCTCAAATTGTTTTGGAACGCTCCGCGCCAACCTATGTGGCGCTCCGCAGATAGTAAACGGGGTTCAGACTTGCAGTCCAAGTCCGGCCAGCTGAGCTAATCTGTCCTCACAGAAACGTGTTTGAGAATGAAATAAAATTTACATTTTTTCACAAAAATTGCACATCTTGATGGGCTGTTATCAAGCCTGGCAAGTGCCATTTCTGGCCATCTGGGATGTATAAAAACCTCAAATTTTCTTGGAACGCTAGGCGCCAACCTATACAGTGGCGCTTCGCTAAACGCAGTGTCCTACACAGGGGGGGGGACCATGTCCCCCTCACTCATGCCGATTTTTTTTAGTTCCTAAAAATAAATTGCCCATCGCGTCCCAAAAATTTCTGTGGGGGGACTCTTACCCCTGCCCCCCACCCGTTGGCTACGCTCCTGAAAAGTGGCTCACAATGGGAAAAGTTTGAGAACCATTGGTTTGCATCATAACTTTAAACTTTGCTAAATGATAATAACATGTATGATCCATTCAGTGATAGAATGATTAACAATGCAAGAACAAGATATAACAATAAATACACAGAAATATTTGTTGCTTCTGGTGCTTAACCACAAAAGTACATTCCTTTTATACACCTTGTCAACATAGTTGAATAGATATTTTTGAATACATACACAATTGTACGAACATTTCATAGTCAGGATAATAATCATCTTATGCCATATATTATACTATGTGTTATATTTAAGATAGGGATCGCTCTAATACAACAAAAAATTTAGGTTGCGATACTAGTAAAATTTGTCAACAATTATTAGTAACAATTTTTGTTATTTTTTTATTTGTTGAATATCCCCTTTGCTACAGTTTTAAATAATTTTGCTCTCAGTGCAAATTAACGTACGTCATTGAACCAACTGTGGTTACTGAGATATACAACATTTTTCCGTTTAAATTTTAGTTACACTTTCGAAGGCGTCATTTTTCATCCGTTTTCATTAATGAAATAATTGAATTGGTAATAAGTAGTATATACGATAGCCTTACGGTTCTTAGTATGCCAAATGGGGTTTAATGTGCTAACTTTAGTTTTTCGTCACTTGTTCAATATTTCCATATAGTGTCAACCGCTTTATCTACAAAGGCGATTGTTTTACCAGGAAAAACATACAGGACGTAAGATTGGAAAATGTAATTACAATCATCAGTCAATAATATTTCTTCAAGCCAACCTTGTTTATTGTCAATAATTAAAATAGATATTTACAAGTATAATATGCACTGTTCCCGACCTTGTGTTAACCTTTCGTTCCAAATTTCTGTAACAAGAGAAGTCTATAAACTGTTAGAACCTGAAATACAGTCAGTCAAAATAAGTGTTTAAAGCACGTAATTTACTTAGCGCTTAAACACTTGCATGACAATCACAATACTGTCAAATAATTGAAGCAGTGTTTCATTCACTATATATGGTTACGCCACTGCAGACAATATGATGCTCTCCCACAGAGAGGATGTTATACAATTTTAAAGGGAGAATGCAGTCACCCCAATATAGAGTTGTATAGTAGACTATCCTATTTCCTGAATGGATCTTGAGAATCATGTGACAGTATTTTTCTCACTCAATTGTAAAATTTACAAGGAACAACTGCTTGGTTTACCTTGAATATGCAATATTTCTGTCCAAAAATATAGATACTTGGAAGAGAAATAAGGAGAAATTTGTGACATTTAGCTATTGTTTCAAAATAAGTTTGGGGCGACTGCCTTTGACCTTTAAATAAGATAAACACAAAACTGTTCTACCGTGTTGTATTTGCTTCAACTAACGCAGTAAGAAGTGTACCATCATCATAATGTTATTCCGTCACTTTTTTTGCAGGCGAATTGCTAGATTTATAGAAACCAGATTTCATTTCTGCACCATCAAACTTTCACAGACATTGGCTATAGTTTATCTAACTCACCTTTAGCAATGATGATGTTCTAAGTTCTATTTTACAGATTTTATATGAATATTTTACATTTCTTTCTTATATTATTTACAAATACATACTGATAAGGTAATTAAAATATTTCTCTCTCTTTCTGAATTTGAAGAGCTGGTTCTTGGACATTTATTCATTTTCTTCAGGTCTACTACCACTCGAAGCAGGCCAAGACTTCTGTTAAGCTCATGGCTACGAAAAATTTAATACAGCCACATCAAGCAGCCACTCAGGTAGTCTTGTTCAAGCCTCTAGTTCATTTCCGTCCACCACATATCGGCTGTGAAGAATATCAAAGATATCATAAGCATAGATTCCAAACTCCTATACCTAAACTGTTGCGCTCAGTGACTCCTCATGGAAACGCAATTCTACCACCTCTATCCATCCGTTATTGAGAATCCTGCATTCTGATTGGTTAATCACTGACCTGTTATTCCACAACATACGGTCAGTAAACGTAAACACTGGTAAAAATGAAGTTTTTCACACATTTTTGGTGGTAGAATAGGAATAAACCACATTTGTCGGACTATTATTGTCTCATAAACCGTCTCGACTCCAAATCTGCAAAATAACGGACTCGGCTTCGCCTCGTCCGTTATTTTGCCAAATTTGGAGTCTCGACGGTTTATTCACCAATAATAGTCCACCAAATGCGATTTATTCCTTAAATTTTATCGTAGCGGAAGTGTGAATGTAACATGTCCGCCTTTCTAATCGGCGCCCTGCGTACAAAAATAAGAACGCGTTACAGAAAATTCCATTGGTAAAAGAGGTTAGCGTCCGTGCACTTTTACAACGCGTTCTATACGTGCAGAATACATTTCTCTTTGTATTATCCGGAATACTTGACGCACACTTCTGCTCGTCACCTAAAGACACCATAGAGACTGACCAATGAATATAGGCGAATAAGTCTATGAACTTCAAACCAGTCATTGTGCGTTCATGTTCAAGTGTACTTATTTGTAATGCCGTCAGGAAGAAATAAACTTCTTGTAAGTGGAATTTAGTATTGAGGAGTGATACTTCTTACATTTACAATGTTTCGAAATAACAAGTATTAATACTTTTGTAAGACATTCATTTCCCTGTTTGTTTTCAAAACGACTGAAGAGTGATCAGCTCTTTTGCCCCGATATTTTGGGCTCCATGGGGAGTCAACGCGCCATTTTAAGTTTGGAATCTATGCTTATAATATCTTTGAAGAATACGTACCAGTGGGCCCTCTACAACTTACTATTGAACTCTCTGCACTTTAGTTCTGCACATAACCTTTGGGTGCCTTACAATTAAGCTGACAAACGCCCTCACTTTGTGCAAACGGAAGATAGGTGGAAAGTAACTAACGTCTTGGTGCAAGACTGCTACTCAGGCTGCAAATGTAGCATCCTTAATGACTGGTGATGAAAGGTGCATAACCATCTTGTATCACCCACTTGTTCCCAAAGCACGCTTCACATTAAACTCACACCTCCTGAACACCTGTCGCCAGTATATATTATGACATCCTCGGGAACGAACCTCACAGGTGGCGACAGAGAACCGTCATGTTTCCAAGAGCGGATTGTGACCTCGGTTTAGGTGTTCTAGAGAGCCTAGGAGGGGGCTGTTTGGTATTATCTCTGATCTGTGATATTCACCCAATTCTCTGCGGGCCTATGCTTGTAACACTCTCAAGGGTCGATATGGATTTCTTCGATTTGTTTTATACACTGTCCAGACTGTTGGTGAATCACAATCCATTCTTCAAGTTCTCGTTTCTGTCTCTCTAATTCTTGTATCTCACTCATAAGAGATTGGTTATCATCTTCAAACTTTTCGCTCTCCTAAAATCATAAAAAGAAGGGTATATTTAAGCATGAGCCATAACAAAATATCAGTTTCCAACATGAGTGTGAATCATTAATCTCAGCTTAATTTACTGAAGCCCTTCCTACTTTACATAAGTCACGGAGATAAATGCAGGGAAACCCTGATCGACCCCCTTTTTCCACTATACTGACGTTCCACGCATGGCAGTAGTACAGAAAATCTGTTTCACGGTGCGATTTCCGGCAATCTGTAGCGTTTCGAATAACAAGATCTCTGATCTCAGCCTCAATCACGACTAGGCTGAAGTAGGCTTTAGTCCCGGGACTGTGCATCGCCCCTCTTGAAGAGCAGCCAGCCATACGATAAATTTCTGGGTCCGCCACCGCTTGACATAGTTGACTATTCATTATGTTCAAACCTTACATGCAGTGGCGGAGCGTCCATATAGGTCGTTCGTCCCCCTGACGGACTAAAATCGCCTGTCGGCGCTATTTTTAGGTTTTTACCGTACTGAGGCAAAGGGTATCTACCTACTTCAAAGCCCCCCTACAGGCCATTCTCGCCCCCTCTGACCGCATTCCCTAGCTTCGCCACTGCTTGCATGACGGCATGTATAGAATTGACACACCAGGCAAGTATGTCCTTATCAATGCTACATTAAGGACGAATAAATTCAAGTTTCTTTTTTAAGGGAGGGGTAGAGGAAAGAGTAACCATTTTTTGTCAGGATTACAGAATTTTTTTTTTTGTATGGCAACTGCAGTCTTAAATTTGGGAATACGATACAGGCTTTAAGAGAGGTAAGAAACATTGCTCACTATCCACCTCTTTTGTATGTTCCTGTACTGAAGTAAGAAACATGGAAACTGATTGTTATTATTGATACAGCCAAGATTGCGTAATAATTTGTACTGTATCCCAAGAGATACAGCACAAAATTTTGTCTTATTGAAAAGTATTAAAGCAGACATTACAATTTAAATAAGCATACCGCGGTATACCCCACTATCGTCAGGCTAGCTCATTTTAATCGTGGGATAATATATTTGCTACTGGTTTGTTAAATTCATGCAGAATTACTGCTTGGTTTAACAAAAATATACTCTTTGTGTATACTGAGACATGTTGATGTGTGCAGTGAATTAGGTTACATTGTTATGTGTATCTTGTTTCAACAAATAACTCGCTTGAAAAGGACCATTCTAAAGGTCATCTAAGCATTGCACTATTTAGAGAAATAAAACTGCGAAATGTCACAAATAAGTTTCATTACATATATTTCGACGTAGTCAAGTCAAGGGTGACACGAGGTGGCACCAGGATTTACGAGGATTTGACGATGAAGTTCCCAACATTTGAAGAAAGCTGTGCAGGCGCGTAGCCAAAGAGGGGGAGAAGGGGGCAGCCGCCCCCTCCTTGAGCACATTCTTTGTATTTTTTTTAAAGATTGTTTTATGATATTGCTAGTAAACAAAATAAAAAATGTTGAGATGCAACTTACAAGGCCTGGGAAGTACCATTTCCAGCGATTTGGGAGACATTTTCCGCCAAAATTTTCTTGTGCTCTTCGCGCCAACCAGTGGTGGAGCTACGCTTAGATAGTTTTCCTACAGGCTTCGCCCCCTCCTTGGCAAATTCTTGGCTACGCGCCTGAAGCTGTGTATGTCTATTTAAGTTGGCAAGACGGTATAGAGACTACCATGGAGCTATTATGGAATTTCTCATTTTTGTTAAATAGACTATGAAAAGCAACGACGCACCAAGCGGCCGAAAATTTTGGAATAAATCTGCCTTCATTGAGAGCAAAAGGACAGAAAAACCGTGTGGATGACTGACGACTCTCGAAATCACACCCTTCACAACGGCTCCCCTGCAAAATTAAAATAATTCCCGGACGAGGGGAAACCCACACCCTCTGGCGCCACCCCGATCAGAATTTGAAAATATAAGTAGATTAAACAGTTTTAGTTCGGCAATGGAACAATAAAGATATCAAGATGATATTGCTTCTGTCACTGTTTGGTAGGTACTGATAACCCTGTATTTCTTGTTATTCTGGATCACGCTATTGATAAACAGCGTCACCTACTTGACACCCTCCTGGTCAAGTGAAGCCAACTCGGGGCATTTAACTCTGCTCAACTCCAAATATTAAGGCACTTTATTTCCTGCATAGGACGTTTTGGAGGTAGGTGGGCATTAATCGCACCATGCCCATGGGACCACTATTTAACGTCCCATCCGACAGACGAACAACAGAGAGAGTATTTCTAATCTTAAGACAATTTTCTAACGTACGAGGGAAATGGAGGACCCATTGGTCCTGCCACACAGTTGTGCCCTATAAAGACGGGTTTCTAGAAACCCAAGACTTTGAATTCCACTCAGCTACAATGCCATGTCAGCTTTGTTGAACAAATAGTTTGTTGGAAAAATTGCGTTGATTCCGAAGGCCTTTTTAAAGCAAAATTTACACTTTTGTGCGAACCTAGCCCTTTACACTGGAAGCATTAGTGAGAACCGTTGCTCCATTAAGTTTGTATTACCTGGACTAAAGCGAAGGTCCTTTCTCTTCTTCTGTCCCGGCATCGGGAAGCAGCTTGTCGGTTTCTCTCCCGTCTAACTCGTCTCTTCTCCTCGCCTTCAGGGGTCAGCTGAAAGCAGTCACAATCCGATCAAACTTTTTGCTTAACTTCGTAAAAGATTTAGTCAGCGGGGCAGTAGGAAAAGAGATGGGGTGCAGCTATGAGTCCTAGTACGGTGAATATTTAACTTTTTTAACAAGCAGATTCGACAGTCAAAGTAACGGCAATAACTTGGAGTGTAATATTTTAAGAAAATTAAGAGCATAACACGTCTGTGAGGTAATTTATATGACAAACACATATTTTTAAAATTTTGTCAATAACAAAGACTGCAAACTCAATAATAAGAAGAAATCACAAACAGATGTATTCAGAAGATTGTTTTCGGAAAACAACAATTGTAATAACATCTAGGAAATTATTATTTCCAAAATTAGTGACCAAACCTACATTCCGTCACCCTTCCTACAAAAGCATATCTATCACCTTGCCTTTACCATTCCTAAAATCGCCCGGCCTTCCGTCTGTTTCCTAATTTTATTTATCCCCAGAGCCTCCGGGGATGTTACCCTTAGATGCCAAAAAGGACGTCATCTACAGTAGATAACTACTGGATTCAGTGGTGGTCGGGAAGGTGTTTATTTGAAGGGAAACATTATTTTACATTGCACCAGCATAGCACAGACATAAAGTAATGCTTATTAGTATTGATCAGTCTCCTCAGTACACTCAAGTCAGTAATACTTTTCCTTCCCCAAAAATATTATGCTTTTGAAGAATTACATATGTTGCATCATTTGAAAATTTGGAAAACAAATTGTTCATGAGCTACAAAGCAGTATTTCATTTTTTTTCTATGGGAACCTTATATCTTGAAAAGTTATATAGCTACCTAATTTTGAATTGACTATCATTCTAAAAAAAATATGGTTTTTAAAGTTATGAAACTTTTTAATGGCACAAACGCAATTTTCCCGTTAATTAACAGAAACAATACAACCACTATGCACCACAACACTTCATCATTTAGTTAATCTGAACTAATCGCACAAATGGACTAATTCTGAACAGGAATGGGAATGGTATCAAAAATTAAAATAGTCCCAACGAATGTGTTATTGGGTGATTTAAATTTTTCAGTTTTGAGTAAAATCAATGCTTTTTGGTCTAAATAAAATACCTAACCATTATACATTTAAAACTAAACTCCCTTACCTGCTGGGGAAATTTTGGCTTCCATCGCATACCAGCTAGACCTTCTTGAATTTTTTGCTGTAAAATTTGAAGGTCGGTAGAAATTTGGTCTGAGCTACTTGATTCGTCTCCGCTTGAAATATATTCCTGCCCGCCTAGATCCTGAGCTGTCGACGACCCTGCCAAGGCTGTTGCCCCTTTCCCTTCCTCTGCAGTTGTTTCCGCTTCTCTTGCACTCATATTCTCCTCCAGTAAAGCTTCGAGTTCTCCATTAAATAATGGCAACTCATCCAGTGGTGTTAGGAGCCCTGTCATTGGATGTGGTGGATCCGTGATCATTTTTTAGGCTAATCAGAAGACGGGTTAAAAAAAAACGATATTAGTACTTGTACTATGAAGATGGTGGCTCCACACTACAAACAAGCTAACAATATTCGCACCAACAAAACGCAGAGCTACTATGTCTGAGTATTAAGTTGTTACTTTGATGTAAATATATGATGAACCAGAGTAAATCTAAAAGTGCGCCGTGTAAAGTGCGTTTTGTTGATCTTCATATATACTTGTATAACATATCGAGTTGATGACGGTAAGCACTTTATACGGAAGTCGAGTGTAGGAGGGTTACAGCGTAATCAAGAAATCAAGAAAACCTTCAAATATTACTCAAATCTGTATCTTTATCATCCTGTTTTGAATCAAAGAGACAAACATTACACCTGTACGTTACAACAGGGAGGTGTTAAGAAGGAGATCCAACGAAGAAATTTGTCAGACAATACGTACTTGAAAATGAGTTAATCCTTTTCATGCACTGTCATTTGATTGACAGGTCCCTGTGTTCCTATTGTTAAGTCTCTGTTGACTGAGCCTTTTAGGTGGTGATGTCCCTCTTTCTTTTCCAAGTAATCCTGAGACAAAGGCCATTGTTTGTAACTGCTTTGAAGTGAGGTTAGTTTCCGACAATGACCAAAGTTTAAACAAGATTTTCAGTAAAACGACTGGCAATAAACATTTAATTAATGTATTTCAATTGTGCCTCCGCCATTGAAACACGTCATCTGCTGGAAACATTGTTCAAGTCTATACATTTTTCTCATTTCAGCAAATTTCTCCATCATTATCTAATATCTTTTTAAAGAAAGATTTAAAGAAATTCTCTGCTGACTTTAAATAAAATGATATAAGTGCGACGAATAACGACGAATGGTTAAAATTTTATGTTTTTTCATGACGGCTGGCAATGGTAAGTTAACGAGTTCACTTAAGGGGTGTGTCTTCACATTGGTATTTATGCAACGTAGCACTAATCCTGTAATTGATTGAGGCATTGAGATAAGAATTTTGAGAAGAAAAGCAAGATTACCGTCGGAAACTAACATGACTTCAAAGAGTCTATAGACGGTTGTATCTCCTTCTTAACACCTCCCTGGTTACAACAAGGACAGAAAATTAAAGTAGAGCATCTTATCAATTAGTAAAATCATGAATGTTTTTTAATGGGTTGAAGCTGCTTCTTGGTTTGAAAACTTGGCAAACAATAGGAATATAACCGTCAATATTAGCTATAAATCTCACCAAATAATATACTGGCTTCCTTATTACTTTTCATAGACTTGACCAATTGCACGACAGGTTTGGTGTTTGATATTATTTTAATGAAAAGTCCAACAAAAGTAATGGTATGAAAGCATATGAATATTCATAGGTAGGGGATGTGGAAAGGATTGTCACAGATATATCTGACTAAAAAATCACACGTCGATGAACAGCGATGAATACCAATACCAAAAACTATGGCAATCGACTTATTCAGAAATTAGCCGGCGCACACTGCAGCGACCTAACGCAGGTGCGAGTGAAAATCAGTCGAGTTCGTGCATTGCCGCGTGAACCTTCCTAAAATGAGGGGCGTTTTACGCGTAAACAGAATGTTGCAGTAACTGTCTATTCCTATGTTTTAGAAACGTGGATTCTTTTTCAGAATGAGAACTATATTTTTAAAGTTTAATAACCCAACGAAGAGCCTGACTCCGATTTTTCCTATGAAATGGATTAAATGGTGCCAAATAAAACTAATTACAGAGTTACTTAGTTCAATCATTACATGTTTCTGGTTTATTTGTTGCGAAATCAAAACGTAAATCTAAGTAATAACATCACAAATATTTTCGTAAGCATGTTGTTATATTATCTTTTAAACCCTGTTACACGTGGATCCCGGAAGTTGTGTTTTGGTCACCCTGCGATGAAATTACAAAAATCACAAAAATGTGACACGTGATTTCTGTGTTATGGGTAAATTAGTGCCACTGTTTCAGGTAGTGTTGCAATAATTCTTTTTATTCAAATTGAATTCGCAGTATACTAAACTACCAGCCCTTGGATGCTTTGTAATCAACTTTGGTCGAAATTTAAAACGCGAGCCTATTCATCACTTTATTTTTATGTTTTATTTTTCCACAGTGGTGCATTGGGGATAGGATTGCCAGCTTCAAATAAAGTGTCATGTGTTAAAAAAAACTGACTTCAGACTTAGTATACAAGAGTAGAAAAAATTAAACATTCGATCACCTTCATGAATATAATAGTCATTATCTACTGCAAAAGTATATTCCAATTTCTCAAGGTCATATTTGTAACAGAAATCATGCTTTGGGTAAACCAAAATCCTTTCAGCTTGTGTCCGGGATTTTGATAGGCCTATTTACTTCTTTAGCTCCTTTGTGAATTTGTTGTTTTTTCATTCCAGGATGATTTGCCGTCACTTTTGGGCCTTTCAACTATACGTCTTTGAGTAAAATTTGAAGAAGTGTTTTTTTCCCAAGATAGAAAGTATTTTGTCAATATGCTGTTTGCATTTTCTAGAGCTAATTTTAGTAAAAAGATGTTCCGACGCACGTTCTTTAATTTAAAGATATATTCATTTTAAACATTTGTTATTGGAAAAACTTGGTTACAGTGTTGATAGTGTAACGACAGCTATCATTACGAATGATGTAAAAATGTTTTAACTGTGACTTTATGACTTCATGATAGTCTTATTTTGAGAAAATTCTTCTAGAAACGCTACAGACAAATGAATATGCATATAAATGCAAATTATTTTTTCGTTAGACACACTGACATATTGAATGGAAAGGCCAACACATTTGATACCTATGAACCTCAGTGAGTTTTAGGGAGTATCGTATCCCCCACCCTATGTTAAAGACAAACAAAAGAGCAATTGTACACCTGTATAACACAGTACTCTTAAACTTTTAATGAGTTTTATGGGAAAAGAAGGGGTAAACTTGACGAATAACCAGGGAGGTAGTATTAGCAATAAAACCGTCAGCAGAATTATAACTCCTTGGGAACTGAATATCTACTTCCACATTTGAAACGAAACTTCATTCAACAAATGTTTGCTTAAAGACTACAAAATTTTTCACATCGACATAATGTCAGTTAATGTTTTGCGTTAAAGTAGGTTGAAAGAGAGCAAAACCTGTCGAGGACCTTTAATGATGACAAATATCAAACCGTAGAGAAAAAAGAGTTAAAGAAATTCCCTCCCCTAGTTTCTACCTACAGATTACCCAATTACATGCTCTTGCAAACAGCCCACCAAAAAGAGAGAAAACACGATTTAAACGAAACGATTTTCGTCGGTGATTAATACAAAGCAGTAATTTAGGAACTCACAATCCTCATAAGTTTAACAGTTCTGTTCGTTTTCGAGAACTTTTTGCTACTTTCCTATAATTGTTTAGGGAAATTTAGTGCCCTTCATTTGTGTATAGTTTGACCTGTGATCTCTGAAAGACAAAAGGTATCGAGTAAAGAACAAACTTGCATTCAAGAATAATTATGCCTCTCCTCAAGAGGCGAGGGCAGCAGTTACCTCTCTAACGGCTGAAAATTCACTCCTATTAGGGGTGGGAGTAGGGGAGGGGGAAAACGCTCTTCTGGGTGCAAACTTGAGATGACAAATCGCTTGAAAATTTCGGGGAAAAGTGCCTATCCCCCTCCTCACTCGCTTCTGCTTTTGCTTGTTCTCATGGGGACTCTAAGAAAGTTTGGAGGGGAAAAATCAGGTCCGCCTTCAGGAAAGTTTGGATGATCCCACAGGCAATATCAATGGTCCGTTCTGGATAGTACAGCAGGAGTATAATCATTATTTTGTATTTTAGTAATGTCCCAAATAGCTGTCAAAAGCTCTTCAGAAACCAACTCAGGCAGACAGTCATGCGTTGTACTATTTTTAAATATAAATACAATCATAACAGGCAATTTGCTACTCCATAGGCGTAACAGACAGGAGAAACAGACAAAACGGCTTCATCCATTTGAATAAAATCAGGGAGTTGCTACTTGTCAAATAGCAACTCCCTGATAAAATGAGACATCCTAATTTATGCACATTACCAAAATTGAAGTTTAACATTTCATGGTCAGGACTCTTGAGCTCAAAGCGGCGGACTCTGCACCAGTTTGATAGTGGATAAACACAGCAAAATTCGACTATAGAGCTCAGAGGTAAATGAGGCAAGAGTGTACTAATCTTTCCCAATACTGATCCCGCAACCTCCATTTAGAACCCCCATGCGACGGACGGAGTGTATACCCAATCCTGAGCTACTTTCTCAAAAGCTGGAAGGGATGGAAAGTCCTTGTTCGACACCACTGCTCGGCATCAATCGAAGAACTCCCTGTGTCTTACTTTCAGAAATCGCATCACTGCGAACAGCCATGCCGAACAAGTAGTATTTGAGCCTCAAGAAAATCCCCTGGAAATACCAATGGGATTTGATGGGGGCCGCTCTAATGCAAAGTAGTATACACTCAACTATCACGTCAGCTCCATCCTTACGCATTTTGTTGTTTCTTTCATTGTGTCACGATACGTTTCACATTTGCCAACAAGCCATAGGGTCCAAACACGTTTGTTTCCTGGATTGTTATTTTAAGGAAATTAACGGAAATTTAGAACATAAAGACATTGAAAACTATGAAATAGCACTATTTTGGATCTCATCATCACCCGATACTATTTTTTCAAGGACGGAAATTCATCACCTATACAAAATAGTAGGTCTAGTAACGCCCGAGTCTGAACTCGGACTCTGTTCCGGACTCCAGTCCGTTTTTTACTCAGTGGCGTAACCAGTGGGGGCCGAGAGCAGAATGCCCCCGGGAAATTCAGAGGAAAAATCGGGAAGGGGAGGAGAAAAGGGGAAATGAGGAAGGAGGGAAGGAGGAAAATGAAGGAGACGAAAAGGAAAAAGAAAGAAGTAGGAATAGAAAAGGGGAAGAAAAATAAATACACCTAAGGCCGCCAGTCCGGAAGTCAGCCTCTCCCGAATACGCCAACACTCTGCGATCCCTAAACTGGGGCTCCGGGAAGTCCGGGAAAAAATATCAAAATCAGGAAGAGAATTGTCTCCCACCCCCCCCCCCCCGACTGGGAAAGCTGGATGCGCGACTGTTTTCATTTGACTCGGAATTGGCCCAAAATGGCGTACTCAGAGCCGAGTCGAGAGACGATTACACGAAAATGAAAGTTACACTACATTTTTACTGGTACACAGTTAAAACATGAATGGTCTCACACACACTCAACTACTTTGCAGGGTAGGCCAGGCGATCAAAATAACTCTATGTGACCTTTTTAATAAACGTGACTACCTTTTTAAAGGTATAAAAACCATTTTATTGCTATACTACTTTGTTAAGTAGCCGGACTCGGAATTGGCCCAGAATCGGGAACACTGGAATTGGCTCGGATCGGAATAAGCTCGTAATGGGTTAAAAGGATTCGGTTACAGCCCTGACAAATAGGTCAGTCAGAAGTGTCACTACAGCTAATTTGATCTATTTAAATGTTCATTTTAAATCAACTGAAACGGCAGTTTAAAGGCTCTCTAATCTCACCAGTAAAATCCTCCCTACTAAGTTTACTTTTAGCCCCTCCTCCAATTTAAACAAACAACACCTGCCTAGTACACCTCCAGTACAGAGGCACAGTACCAAGCTCGCACTGAGTTTAAACCGGCTGACCGGGGAGTTGCGAGTAACAGCTCCCTGGTTGGTTGAATTTGCTCGAGGTCAAATATGTTGACACACAGTGATTGTGTGTGAGCTTAATTGGGAACACAACTGACTGTACAAGTTTTCGTTGACCAACTAGAGTGAAGCTATATTGTGTGAATGAATGTCAATCAGAGTGCAGTCATCAACTGTACTTAGAATTCTAGGGCTATCCCTAATATGTTTTTGCAGGGACTGCTAGCAACTCCTTGGTTGGGGGTGCCATATCCCATTTAAAACATTCTCTCAAATTGGTTCGAAATTCTGGCCAAACGACTTTTGTCCCCCCCCCCCCCTGCGTTCTCCTATGCACTGCTTCCACAGAATTAAATTGAACACTGACTCGGAATGCCTGCAACAGAACTTTCAGCCAATTAGATTTTCGATTACACACCGATACAGCTTTGAATTAAAAAGTTATCGCATTTACATTAATCCTCACAAGTATGGCTTTAGAAGACTAAGCACGCATGCAGTAAGCGACTTTCGGGATCATTGGCTTGCGTGATTTTACTAAATGAACGTCCTAGCCACACTTTTTGAGAAGTTACAATTTTTGACACATGAAAACACAAAATAAAACAAATGAAATGAACCAACTTACAACTTATGTTTCCGGTAAAAAAAAAATCTTATTGGCTCTGCGCGCCAACTGATGATGGCTTATTAGACAGTGTGACATTTTATCATTTTTCTATATCATAAACTAGAATCTCCCCATCAGAATCTTTCCCATCAGCTTCTTCGATGGGGAAAGAAGATGCATCTAAGCCTGAAAATGAACTGAAACCACGACACCTGGAATACTATTAAGTTACATGACCAGTGGTCGAATGACCCACCAAATCTAGGTGGAATCTTGAAATGATCACATAATACATACTTGACAATTTCAGAGAAATTTCGCAATAGTTAATACAACTTTACAAAAAATATATGACATTTTTGAGAAGAAAGGGATGAATTCTTCCAAAATTAGAAATACTTTTTATTTACATTATCTCGTATCACCAGATAAGATATTATTATTATTTTTTTTTTATTGGAAGATTGAAGACCATGTTTTGCAAACTTTTTGGGAGCGTTCGCCCCCACGTCCCCTATGGCCAGCCTCTAATGTTTCTTCTAATGCCATTGAAATAAATTTATATCTAAAACTATGTTAATAAAAAAGGCAACCAATAGCAAAATGACGTTCTTACCGTGACAGCGACTGCTCAAGCTTTACAGGGAAAAATTAATAATAACCCAGGATCAATACTTAAACACAGACAAACTCAAAATCCGTTTCACCCTGCCAAACACTCTACAATCGAAACCTTTATATAAGATAGTCCAGGTTAGTTTTTAGGGTCACGTGGTTGTGGATTACAGTGTCTGCTTCCTCAAAGGAAACAATGTCAGACCAGCATTAACTGTTGTCCTTTGAAAGCAATGCCACTAAATTCAACAACTGGGGCAATGACGTAGGTAGTATTTTGCGTATGGTTATGATTCAATCGTTAACAGATGGTATATTGCAAAGCGCTAATTTTTTTTTCATTTATCCAACTGCAGTGAAAGTAAGTAAAATTCCATTTAAGTGCTTTTGAGTTAAAAAAGTTTGGTCCCATTAAAACGAAAATTACTACACTTTTCCTCGAAATTAAACAATTTCAAAAGAGATCATTCTATTTGATAAAGTATTGTGCAGTGAAGTTTTTAAGCGGAACTTAAAACTTCCTTCGATGAGTCACTACGTTCGTTGACAAATTATTCACAGTAAGGACGGTTTTGAAAGCCATTGGAATAAATATCACCATGATGCAGTGATTCATCACTGCAATAGAAAATCAATTATAGATTATTTGATTAAGATGATAAAGGAAAATGTGTCCTTTAAAAATATTTATAACACAAATTTGTAACACGTGGGCTGAGTCGTTCATAATATTGGTTCCTTTGTTATGGAAACTCAACATAACAAACGAAAATTCAAATATCACTCTTCATTAATTTAAAAGGAAAGTCTGTGTTACTCTTACAATTCTAAACGATCTAGTCCAAAGGAAATATTTGCACCCTGATTGCTGATTGCGTCAAGTTGTCACTGTAAACTGATTGTCTGTTTATATTATGACGTCACATACCTACCAAGGTACACTCAGTCCAGTCAAAATGGTCTAATTATAAAGTCTTATTTATTGCTTGTATTCTTTGTTACTTATTCATCTGTCATCACAGTTTGCAATGTTCCACATACTTTTTATCTTTTTTGACTACTAGTGAAAACTTTATTTTCAATACACTTACAAAGTTCTCTCTGGAATGAACTACACTTTCTGTATAAATTTCTTTGTCAGTGGGGTTGAAATTTGTAAAGTTAAAACTTCAGCATTCGACTGGGGCTTGCTAAAGGATGAGAAAGTTCAAATTTTCATAAAAACTTATACAAAATCTTAAAGCAATGTGACATCCACTTCAGTAACAGTTTACACAGAAACTTCTTTTAAACTTAAATCTGGTGAAAATTTTGTAATATTACATTTGATAGGCTATGCATTAAAGCACGACGAAGTAAACAAAAAATAAAGGATTTAATTCCCAAAATACGAAGATGTTGGGTACCAGTTGAGGCACTGGTAAACCCTTTGAATGGTACGGTACAGAACTCGCCTATTGAATACATGCACACTGTACGGTACGGTAGCTCACCTCCCCAATCCACTAGGATGAGATGAAAGGTGTAGCAGTTGAATGGGACAGTTTAAACCACAGTCTTACGAAAAGCAAACTTTAAGAAAAACTGCCCTATCCATACCTCGAAAACTTTCTTAATTAATCCAGTGTTCGGATTATGTTTCAACATAGATAATTCACGATGGTAGGTGATGTTTTTCTTTTAATTTTAACTCCGATTATGAACTCTGACCGAACATACATGCATAACTTCACATTTCATTGCTGCAACTGGCTAAACGCCTACGCTGTAAATATCGGCAGTGTATTTAAGGTGTACGCTATATGTTTTACAATAATATAACCCTTGCCATCTCATCCCTCCCCCGTATTTATGCTGAAATTCATCCTTCCTAAATTACTCAGTCAGGGAAGTATCCAGGAAGAGATAAATCACAGTTAGGCAAAACACTCCTCCAGGGCTGTCTTCGAGCCAAGCCTTATGCAATCAACACTTCATCTTAACAATTTTAAGGTAATTAATGTCATCTTAAAACGGTGAAAACATTGCCCTCCTAAATGCTTAGGATTTCCGAGGTATCCACCACTAATATATGTGAGTTTAATATGTTTGATACGTGTTGCATACTGTCAAAGCTTTGTATCATTTCTTTTGGGCGGGCCTGAATGTATATATCATATAAGGACGTATAACACTAAAAGACCATTAAAGAGCACTTTTTGCAAAGGTACTGTGCCGATGCATTGATGAGCCAAAAGAAAAAAAAAAGAAAAAAAAAGAAAAAAAAAAAGAAAAAAAAAGAAAAAAAAAGAAAAAAAGAAAAAAAAAGAAAAAAAAGAAAAAAAAGAAAAAAAAGAAAAAAAAGAAAAAAAAAAGAAAAAAAAAAAGAAAAAAAAAAGAAAAAAAAGAAAAAAAAGAAAAAAAAAGAAAAAAAAAGAAAAAAAAAACTTAAGCAGAATAGCAACTTCGATCGTCTGAAGGGATGAATGATATACAATGAAATATCTATTTCACAGGAAAAATTACAAGAATTATTCCAATATTGCAGAATGAGAAGGAAGAATTTTTCAACCAATTTGACGTCAAAGTTTCTTTGTTTGCACATAAGAGTTATAAGTTATAGCAGGACTGTGTTGTACCCCTTTCTGTCTCTATCATGCAGGTTTTGAGCTAAGCATAGATAACAGCCTACCGGTATATGGCTAAATTAAGCAAAATTAGGGATACATAATTCTAGAAGAGGGTAAAGGGATACTGATAAGGGCTTGAGAGATACTTTTTCTTTGTTTGTTTGTTTGTTTGTTTGTTTGTTTGTTTCTTTCTTTCTTTCTTTCTTTCTTTCTTTCTTTCTTTCTTTGTCCTGACTGAGCCAAAGGGTGAAAACAAAACAAACTACTCTGAGACCACACACACGGTTTTCAGAATTCTAACTTACATTGGGACTCCGTTTTTACTGGCTGCAAAGAACCGACAATAAATATGATTTTAGCTAGTTCGAGGAGCGATGAAAAATGTCTTGGGATTTAAAAAGTCGACATCTGATGCCTGTAATATTTTCAGAATCACCTTAGGAAGTATGCACATGTACGAGTTAGTACTACTAACTGCTACCTTTGTTTCTAAGACATATTTAACCATAGTTAATACGATATGACTTCATTTCAGAATATGACTCATAATTAAAACATGCAATTACCAGGCTAATACCACTTAAACGGTGTTACAGGAAAAATGATTTTGAACAGTCTGATCGACAGTTCATACGTTGCCATGGATATTGATGTCACACTGCATGGAACTTTATTTCCGTGATTAATTGAATAACGTCATAATGTCCACTTCTTTTCCTTCTTTTTTAAATTGAACATTACGTGAAATCGTATCGTCAACATAAAAGGTTTCTATGGAATACAAAAGGTTATACAACTTCAATACACTTATTTTGCACGAACATAATCATACTTGATTTGTAAGCAAACATATCTTTATATTATGTCATATTGTTTATATCCTGATTCACTGTATACTACGTCGAGTGGGTTCAGATTAATATTTAATAACATTTTACGATTATCAAGAAGCCACTTACTTTAAAATCTAGAATACTGGTGGGGGGACAGGGGCTGAAGAATACCGGTGGGGGTGATGTGCTGAAGCACCCTAGAGTTCAGGAGAAGACAGATCCCTTGTAAAACATCAGCATTTCTGTCGCAAGGAAGAGTTCCAGTCAGGTCTTTCTCTGACTCAATCTGTGTCTGTCCCTTCTCCTCCATAGAGAAGTATTCCGTTTGCTTATAGTTATAAACAAGACATTTGAGTTTTTTTGTATTTGATTCTATTCTCCCATGTCCGAAACAGAGCTATATGTCTACGTACTGAGACTGTTCCTAAAAGGCCTTAAGTCCATGTATATATTTTCTATTACGACACATTATTTTCTGGTATTTTTTACATGTCGGAGTTTCCTTTCAATTCACTTGGCATTAATCTTATCTTAAACCAGACATTAACTTTAAGGAATAACCGTTTAGGCGAGGCTATAAAACTTCACGTTTGCATGAGGGCCTGGAATGTTTTAATAAAATGTCGCTTTTGGTATTATGTTAAGGTTAGATGTGGTTAGATAATTTGAGATCCACGGCAGTAATCGTAGGTTGCAAACCATTCAATCAGACAGAAAATCGACCTTTTTCAGGAAAATACGCCTTATCAGGCAAACTTATGATAAAGAAGTTACTCAAATTTACGACAAAAAGTAATTTGCTCCCCAAATGAAAGAAGTCATGCACGTTTATGAATGTGTTCAACTGGTCCATGGTGTTTAAAAGAAAATTCAGACCTCACTATCAAGCAAATATCACACTTTATTTAATGTTCTTTAAACTTTGAATTCCATAAATGACTAAAAGTGACGCACATCCGCTGCTTGTTTTTGAAATACACGGTCAGCGTGGAAAGTTAACTGTAATTTATGACAGAAAACGTTTTACAATTTACCGTTAACTTCATACCCTGACTGTCATGGCGTTCCTGTTTTATAGAATAAAATGAGAATGACGGAGCAAAACTTTTCGGTGGTAAACAATGTGGTCTAACACAATTCACGCGATTAGTGTTACCTCTTTAACTCACAAACAACTCCAGAGTGACACATCACATTTGGTGCACAGTTTGACTAAAATTACTATGTCAACTAAATGCAACCGTTGGGTTAACTTTCAATTGAATTACGAAGTCGTAGTAAAAGTTCTCCGGTTACGAACGTGGTGATTTTAAAGGCAACTTTCGTTATGTCAGCATTCGACGAAATTTCAGGGAAAAAAGTTGGGACAATTTCAAAGTTGGCCTGGTCATTCATATGTGGTACGTGTTTAAAAGTGAGATACAGTGTATGGAATACTCACTTTCAAATGTAAAACTGCAAATATAGCTTTATTCCTCCGTTAATGACATTCTGTGATAAAGCTATCAGTGGGCGGAGTAGATCCCCTCCTGGCATCCCCTCCTCCTTATGGCAGTGGCCCAGCCAAACTTTTTGAGGTGGGGGCACTAAGACCACAACTTTCCAAGGGAGTGTCACATCAACATGAAGGACTGAGCAGCATTGGAGGCGTCATAGTGACCCGAACCTTCCGCTGTAGGTGTTGGGGTCCAGGGGCCCACCTTAGGCCGGACCCCTTGTTGGTTCAAGGGATAATGCCCCAGTGGGAGGTCTAGGGGGCTTGGTTCCTGGAGGCTCTAGGGTATTTACAACATTGTGATAGTTAGGATGACACATTTAACTATCTCGAGGTATGCCATCCAGGAGGAGCCCTCCCATGAAAGCACCTAAAGGTGCATCTACGGTGGAGGATCTGAGGTCTCGCAGCAAAATATTGCACAAAAGAATCTCTTGTGTGTGATTTATTGGGTTGTGTGGAGGCCTTAGAATGATAATACTGTAATGACAAATATATTTCCTGCATTCCGTCAGCAATAAATAAAAAGGTGGCTAGTGTCCGCTGAGGCAACTACTGGTACACGCGTGAAGCATGCAGAAGATTCTGGTATTTTGTATTAAAGAAATTTTCGTTCAAGTGCTTATACTCCTTATGGATGTATCACCACTTAATGATCCCTAGTATAGTGTTTGGCTCCCCCTCAGCGAGGATTTAGAAGAGCAAAGTTCCCCTTGCAAATTTTAAGGCAACGGTACTTAAAATAATCGGACATTAGCCTATGAGATGAAGCTACTTAACTATCCTCATATTTTATGAGATGCATGTTAAAAAGGCAAAAAACCTCAGTCTTAACAGTTTTCGAACATAAAATTGGACTCATACATAATCGATGTTGGAATTGTGTTGAATGGAGAGTACTAAAGGTCGCAGTGGTCTCATAGCTGTTGAAAATAGATGAAGAAACGATAACTCTGGAGTAAACTTTCTAGTAAGGCAGTGCTTCGCAAAGTTGACAAATATAGATGCGCGTTAAGTGAGCTGCAAAGAAAAAAAAGTAGTTTCGAGAACAAGTGGGTAATTTATGGCCCCTGATTGACTGATAAAGTGACAGTGGGTCCTCGTTTTCAAACCCGATGTGTTTGGAAATATTTTTGTTCAATATCCAAAATCTCATGGGGACACACGAGGGCACGGCAAACGTGTGGGGGCACGTACCCCACCCCCGCTACGTCTCTAAGTTTTGAGCGAGGTTCTGACGTACAGCGGTGACTAAGCGATTGGCACCAATCGAGGATGAGCGAAGCGCTCTCCCTGTCGGCATAGAATTAAGGAGCATTTAAGGGTCATGTAAGGATCCAGAAGGTAGCGTCTCTGTAGGGGCCAGAGGTAGAAGGCCTCATCCAAGACGTCCTGGTTATTTATAGGGGCGTAGCTAAACTAATTTTCAAGGGGGTCGTGAGATCCAATTTTGTCGACTTCGAAGGCCGTTCGTGCCAACTAACAGTACAATAAGGCACTCTTCATGGTCACTTTTCAAAATGTAGTTGAACCTTGCGCATATGTCAACGCGTGCCTATATGTAATGCCCACAAGGTACATGGAGCATGGAGAACCAGCGCTCACATATGCAGTGATGGTACCGGAATTTTCAAAGTAAGAATAATGGTGCGGCAGAAGAAATTATTAGGGGGAATCAAAAAGGAATAAACCAACGGCACCAAAGGATGTGAAACTCTTCCCATAGGCGTGGGGACGGTGGGTCCAGGACAACTTCCCAGTTGGGGACAAGGAGGAAAAGCTCTTGGAAGCTCTGAACTATTTTCTAAATTATGAGCAGTAGAATGGAGCAAGTTAGTTATGCTCAAAGGGTGTTTGATATGCATAAAACCACCAAAGTCACGATTTGGACCCCTTTTTATGATAGCCTTACTCGCGCTCACAGCCAGTCTAGTTGATAATGAAGGAAAATTGTGACCGGGGCATGGATGATGGTAGCGAGTGTATGGGGTGTTTAAAGAGTTATGTCACTCAAGCTGCCTTTGAGTAAGTAGGTGTAATTACGCCAAGTGGCAACGGTGAGTGTGCGCGAAGCGTACCGAGCGGATGCACTGTTTAGGACATTCTTGTAATCCAGATTCTTATACATTGCATCCAGGCTATTCCTTATACAAAAGATTAGCCTAGCGTTGCATAATTTGGATAAGTAACAATTTAATCGGCGCATGGGGGGGGGGGGGGAGATAAAATTGAGGGCTGCCCCCAAGTAGCTCTACCACTGAATACATTCCCAGCCTGAAAAAGAAACGAAGAAAGCGAAAATTATGTTTGAGCCATAAGAGACACATTTGTCACAAATAACTCAGCCAGACAAGACAGCAAGAAAATGACAGACTGCAAGGCGGGGATGAGAAGAAAAGTATCAGACTATAGACTACAACAGTCTAATTCATTGCAATAGAATATTTGGTACAATATAAATCTATCGTGTTTAGCTCTGATTTAAAAGGAAATGTTTGAGGAGTGGAACAACGCGGGAAGCGAGCAAAAAACAAACAAACAAACAAAACAAAAACAAAAATAAAAACAAACAAAAAACAACAAAAAAATAAAAACAAACAAAAAACAACAAAAAACAAAAAAAAAAAAAAAAGAAAAAAAAAACCCAGAAAACCTGGGATAAAGAGAAGACTTTTTAAATCATTAAAGGGAGAAAACAGTCGCTCGACCCATATTTATTTTCAAAAATATGCTAATTAATCTTACAAATCTCTTATTTCGCTCATAAGTATCTTTCATTATATTTCTGTATAAAAACATTACACATTGAAGGTAAACAATATGTAAACCAAGGAGTTATTCTGCATGAATTTAACAAATAAGTAACAAAAATATTGTCACATGATTGAAAGGAGCCATTCCAGAATTAGGATGATGGGGTACACTCATACAAATTGGAGGGACTGCATTTTCTCTTTTGGGGAATAAATAGATCAGCTTTAGGATCGGTACAAATATGTATTGTATCTTGTGCATCATCTGCCGACAACACTGTAACAACAGTGTTTAGGAATTAAACACTTTTCTAAACACTCTTTTGCCCCACTTTGGAAACACGTTATACACTCTAAACACGTTTAGGAATTAAACACATAATGTTTAGGAATTAAACACATAATGTTTAGGAATTAAACACATAATGTTTAGGAATTAAACACATAATGTTTAGGAATTAAACACATAATGTTTAGGAATTAAACACATAATGTTTAGGAATTAAACACATAATGTTTAGGAATTAAACACATAATGTTTAGGAATTAAACATGTTTCCAAAGTGGGGTCAAAAATTGTGTTTAATTCCTAAACACATTTCTTAGAGTGAAGGTGATCAAAGCTCCAGTCTGGGATACCGTACCAAGGAACGAGTAAAAGAGAAATACTATGCGGTTGAAGATGACCATTCGACACTTCTATAAAAACTGAATGCTAATTGCGATGTGGTGTGGTTCTCTGTTTAGCTGTATTATTCCAAATATGACAGAGTACCAATCTATCACTACAGCTACAAGAGAAGCCAGCAGACACTGGTCAGTGAAATTTCGAACAAAATTAACAGAATCTCGGAATAAACTGAATCTTTTTCTTAAGTCCCCTCAACTCCCCGGCAAAGAGCCGAAGGGCGAAATCAAATTACTCCCGGAGGAGCTCTGCCCTCCAAAGGAGCTACGTCCCCGAGAGGACAAGAAGACTCAACATGACCAGCCTGTTGTCTTCAAACCTCTGCATCATGGGTCTGTCATGTGTGACCCCCTTCGACCCACAGTCGCCCCTTACGTTGTGCAGTACACCATATACTATGTATTATAAAGACGGAAAGATACGTCACAAATCTCCTAGCTCGAACAACTAACTTAAGTTTCTGGCATAATTAGTTACCACACTTTTCTCGCCAAATTTGCCTGTATCGAGATTTCAAGTCATAATTAAGGTACGTCAAGGCATTCTTTTTTTCCGAATAATTTCACATATCGTTGTCTCAAGGGCGAAATTTCGATGAAGTAACAGTATGAGAGGATGAGCTGCTGATAAGAACGTTCAGCACTTCCACACTATAATTAAATACTCCTGAAATATTGTCTAAAGTTCTCTTAACTTTCAAGGTTACTTTCTAAATTTGTCAATAATGATTCACTCTTTATTATTACAAATCTTTCAGGTACATATTAGCATTAATATGAACGATTTTTGAAAAGTGGAAGTGCTAGCATTTTCTACAAGCATTTGTGGCAGTTGAACTGTAGCTACTGTAGCTGTTCAACTGCCACAAACGTCGTAAAAATGTATTTTTTCCTGCGCGCACTCATCCTGAGTGCCAGTTTTCCCATTATTACTTCCTGTAGGACAATTTGGGTGAAATTATTGTTCCAAAGCTCCAGAAAATCCTAACAATCAACCATCCTCCCATCCACCCTCAAGCCCTCTGCTCATCAATCCCAGTAGACTATTTATCTAAGTAAGGCTATATAACAATAACAATTCGTGATTTTTGTGGTCTTTTAAGTGCCCATCCAATATCATTTGGAGAAGCTGAAATCCATCATTCTAATGTCCAAAATTTCGCAAGTACCTCTGAGCCTCCGGGGGTTTACCCCTCGACCCCACCGGGCATTACCCACTGTACCCCACGTGAAGCCCCAAGGCGGGCATTGGACCCCATGCCGTTGGTGAGCGTTTGACCCTCCCGTGGTGCCTTTGGTGCCCTTTTGGTATTTCGACCGGAATTTGCCCCCTTGACAAATCCTGACTAAAGCGCCTGATATGGGAAGCATATTTGGTAGTCCTCTTGATGCACTACGCGCCAACGGATGGTAGCGCTCCAGTAATGTGTTTAAAGGGGGCTAGCGAGGGAATCACTTAGTCAGAGCAGTGGCGGATCCAGGCGGGGGCGCAACAGGCGCGTGTCTCCCCTATTGGCTGTCATGCGTGAAAAAAAGTTGAGGCAAAAAAAGAAAATGCTTCAAAATGTTTTCAAATATGGCACCATTTTGCATCTCAGCCCTCTTCCAAAAGCAAAAATTTTTCCGATCGTGAGGTGTACACCCCCTCCCCTTATACCCTACCCCAGGACAGCCATCAATCAAACCTTGTGCCCCCTCTATTGAAAATTCCTTCCTGGATACGCCCCTGAGTCAGAGAATTTAACGTAAAGGGGAAGAGAGAAAGAGAGAGATTGAAGAGACAGAAGAATCACCCATAACTAAATTATCAAACCTAGTCAAATTATTTAACTCTTAAATTTACGTACAGAACAGAGCAAGTAAAGTTCCTAGTCCCCGTCCGTGTATCAGTCAGTAGCCTATCGATATCCAGCCCGTGACCTAAGTACTACTAACTTACTATCGCGCTTCGCGAGGGTTTTGCTAGCCGGTAATAACATTCTACAGTCAAGCTCTGTCAGATAAGAAATGAAACAAAGCACAAACTGCGGGTGAAAAATTTGTCAAGATGATTGAGAGTGCGATTTCCTGTATTATGGCGTGTTTAGGATCCCAGATATTTTTCATAAGGGTGTTCTGTGCATGATGGTCTTCTCGGAGCACTTAGCCTCCTTTTTGGCCCTGACTCTCCTGGCGGCCTCTAATTTGCGCCTTAACTTCAGTCTGTACGGCACTGATTCTACGTCCTCCCTCGGAGTGAACAATTTTATGGAACAGCAACAACTAGAGATCTTAATTCAGAGGGAGTAAGGTAAAAGTCTCTGAACACACTCTGCAGAGTCTAAGGAGACGCGCAATTGTAATGGCAAGCTTGAAGACATTTGAAATGCGATTTCATGCAATCAGTGGGATTGCTGGGATGCCAGACTTTCTCCCATTAGTTGGTGATAACAGCCTAGTAGGATACACAAGTTGAAGAACTTCACTAGCAAAACCTTAGAAACAAATTAGTCTGAGCGGTGTAGAATGCAGTTTCCTGCAATCCAGAGCGTTTCGTATGCCGAATATTTTCTCTTATTGGCCATCCACGCATAATGCTAGACACATTCCATTCATTTATGTTGTAGAGTGGGGTTTCCCGCAATCTAGGGCATTTGGAATGTCAAATTTTATCGACCTTAGTCCCGACTTCGGTCGGGCTGAGATGGGCTTTGGTTCCGTACAGCCCCCCCCCCCTTTAGGAATCGCCTCTATGACAATTCCTTTAACTCGCCATCATACAAGAATTACGGTCGGTTCCGTTCGGAAGAACCAACATGTTCGGTCTTCCCGACTGAAGGCAACTCGCCCACACCACACGACTGTTGGGTACCCGACGATCGAGTTGAGTTGCGGTGTGCAAAGTCGTGTTGGTTGCAACTAGCTTTAGGAACACATGCAAAATGTGTCTCAGTTGTGTACTGGATGAACCGGTCGATGAAGTTCAACAAAATTAATTTGTAAAATACCTTCTTCTCCACTAGCGGTCACCAGGGGCGTAGCGAAGGTGTTATCTTTGGGAGGGTGTGGAGATTATGATTTGCCGACGGATCTGGTAAAGCGTAGTGCGAAAATGAGCTTTAATGGGTGGGGTCCAGGGCCCCGCCTAAGGACCCCTGGTGGGGTCCAGGGGGCGCAGACCCCGGAAGCTCTGAGGTTTAAGTATATCTCTGGGTGGAAAATTAAGTCTCAGGAAGGATATAATTTGGTTCATAATGCATCATCAAATGCAAAGATTCCCACTAATTTTAATGTATAGGCTATCCCTCTCGTCAGGCCGTTATAGTTTTAAGCGGTTGGGATCCAGAGAACCGCCAGTGTTTTAGCCTGAACGTTTTCTCAATGCCACATTAAATGATATGTGGCCCCGGGGAGGGGTCTAAGGGGGAGGACTCCCCAGTGGCGGATCCAGGATTTGGCAAAAGTGGGGGCCCATGTCATAGTGGTTTGTGTAAAAGTCCGATCTGGGGGAGGGGTCTAAAGAGAGGGGTGTCCCCGGGGGGCAGTGCCAGTGTATTTTGATTGAGGGCAAAGCATGTGATAAGTAATCGCCGTCCTAGGGGAGGGGTCTAAGGTGAGGGGGTATCCCCTCTTCTTTGAGAAATTTTTGTTAATTTAAGGTTGCTCAGATGCAAAATGGTTATGTCTGTGGTGTATTTTTTGAACTGATCATATATGGCTGGAAAGCGTTCATAATTCAGTGATTTTAATTTTTGGTTGGGTGAAAGATGCTTTTCTGGGGAGGGGTCTAAGGGGAGGGAGGGGGTGTGCCCCTCCCCTTTGAGAAATTTTTGTTAATTTAAGATTGCTTAGATGCAAAATGGTGATCCTTTAGTGTATTTTTGAACTGATCATATATCGCTGGAAATGTTCATAATTTGTTTTAAATTTTACCCTAAATTCACAGCGCATTTCATTAAAACAAATTACAAGGCTTAAATAAGGCACTACAGGGTAATATTGCAGCAAGTTAAAGGCCTGATGTTGTCGAAATTATACCTCTAAATATTAAAGAATTCTGAAAATTCCCTTGAAAGTAGAAGCAGTGCTCCCAATGCTGTGGGCCTGGCCGGTAATAGACTGAAGTTAGCAACCCATTAACACAGCGCTCATGAGTAACTCCTTGCAATGCCCAGAGAAAGTTACTGAGGCCAATATAAGCCAAAATGTTATCAGCTGAAAGTCAGTAGCAGAGTTATTAAAATAACACTTATTTTCTGAGGTAGAAAGTAATGAACAAGTTTGAGTTTCACTCTGACACATCTCATAGGCCTGTTTCATTGGAATAGGGCTTTGTCCTTTGTTTAATGAAGTTGAAAAAACTTTCGAAATTTTTTGGAAGCCGGGCCCTCCTAAATACGCTCCTGCACCCCCTCCCCTTTGGAAATTTTTGGAATTTGAAAGGTGCCTAGATCGCAAATGGTGCAATATTTGAGTGGATTTCTGCCCTAATGAGGAACCTCAAAATTTACACCCGGGTAGAATTTGCGTGTCAGATTTTTTTGTACGACATTGGTCGCCGTTTATGCGACATTGGCCCACAAATAGGGGCTGGCTAAAACACTGGGCCGGCCTTAGGGCCCCTTCGCCCCCGGAAGCTCTGAGGTTTTAGCATAATCTCTAGGTAAAAAATTAAGTCTCATGCAGGATTGGTATATTTTGGTTCATAATGCATTATCCAATGCAAAGATTCCTGTTAATTTTAATGTGTTATAGGCTATTCCTCCCGTCATGCCACTATACTTCAGGAGCTGAACCTGTCGTTCAGAATTTGAACAAACTGTGTTCAGCATTTGAACACTAGACGCATCAGGCGTTCAAATACGATAAGTGGATAGGC
The DNA here is from genome assembly GCA_029531755.1 of Holothuria leucospilota. Taxonomy (NCBI): domain Eukaryota; kingdom Metazoa; phylum Echinodermata; class Holothuroidea; order Aspidochirotida; family Holothuriidae; genus Holothuria; species Holothuria leucospilota. The sequence continues at coordinate 42,150,178 of CM055975.1, forward strand.
GTCCGGCGTTTAAAAAGGGAGAAAAAGTGTTCAGAATCTTAACACAAGCGTTCAAAATATGCTTTGAACGTCAGGTTCTGAAGATGGGTTCTGTATCTGTTTCATTTCGGTGTTCAAAAGTTAGAAGCCTGAGACTGCAGTGAAGGAAAGACATGCGCGGCACGCATTATTTTTTTCCAGGATGTTTGTGGGTAAACCGGATCCTCATAAGTTTGCAAAATGTGTTTGAAGTCAAGGTTAGGGTTTAGAAGACGGGCTAAGGATACCCTCTCCATAGGTAATCGGGTGCTGCTCCCCATGGTAATGATAAAAGTGAGGAATAATGTGCAGAAAGTTGTTTTTCAAGAATTTCATATGACCCGAAATAGTGCACCTATACGGAAGCCTTTAATTCCCAGGCTTTCCCCGAGTTCCCGACGGACTCAGTCACTCGTCCAATTACACCGAAGGCCGTTGATACGGCCGTATAAGGCCGTCACATCAATTTGCCGACGGGTCTTCAACTTGAAAGGGCCAATTAGATGAAGAGCCGAAAATCGAAATAGCCGATAACAGACTGGCCCGTTCTCTCTTCCTCTTTTTTCTTTTCATTCTCCGCCTTCCCTTTCACTCCCTTCTTTTCCCTTCTTCTCTCTTCTTTTTCTCCTCTCCTCTTTCCTCTTCTTTTCCCTTCCCTCTCCTCTTTTTGCCCACATACCGAAAATTTGCCGACGGCGACTAATATTGGGGGATGTGACACCCCCACACCTCCCGCTCGCTACGGCCCTGGCGGAAAAAAATTCAATAGCTGCGCCTACGTCAATGCCTCTTGCGGCCTTTGAACCCTTATACCGCCTTAATATAACCCCACAGTATGGGTTTTCCTTGTGCAATTATACTAGGTTAATGCACCCGAAATATTCCTGCTAACTTGAGTGTAATAAACTTGAAAATTACCCTACCCATTGTATTCATCTATTACAAGAAATCCAGGTACTTAATCGCGTACAATATATCAAGAATTGTTCATTTTATGGAAATGTTTTCGAAGTTCATTTGCTGGCTTCTTCTTATTAACCTGTACTCTCAGTCATTAACATCGAATTTCACAAAATCTGATAGGAAATAAAACCTTATAAATAGAACCATTGGAACAAATTTTCGGCAGTCTTATTACTGATTACCTTATATTGCAGAAGCTTTCGGCGTTTTGCCCCCCCCCCCCACAAGGGTTTTATGTTTTGCCCCCCCCCCACAAGGGTTTTATGCCCATGGACCCGCCAGGGACCCTGGAAAACCCGCTTGCAAACTCGCTCTTCTCACCCGTAATGCACCTTCCGTTCACTTGTGACACAGGCTCCCGGTACACTACTCCTCCATATTTAGTCGGAGAAATCACAAATTGTGCTCCCCTCATCTCCAAAATCCTGCACACGCCAATGTCAGGTGCTCTCTTTAGATGTTGCCCAACCCCCTACCCCAAAATCTTTTTGCGAACGGTTATACTGGTACACAATCTCGGGATATAGGTCTTCACACCTCCCTACTGCTCCAAGACGCATTCAAGAATATACGCATAAAAATACACCGCCTTTTGACATCACAAAACTTAAGTGTGTAGTTGGTAAATATGAAGAGCATAACTCTCAATACTGGTAACTTATCATTAAACGTTTTCAAGAGAGAGCAGAGTAGTGAGGTCCCAGCTCTGTCCTTTTGAGAGAAAAAGTAATCTATTTGCCATGCACCGGCCGACATTAACGACACAAAAACAGTCACTGGTTCATTGATGAATCACATTTTTCCTAGTGGTGAAGATAAACCTAACCGCTGTCTTCGATCACTTTTCCTGTTTGCATAGCTTCTATTGAAAGACCATACTTTAACAAGGACGATGACTTTCTGCTCCATCCACTTACTTTTGATGGTAGAGTCATATCAAGCGAATCAAGTACCTCATTGCGGAAAGAAACGAGTATATAGGAAACACGAAATTACGAACTAAACATCAAGGAGAGTATTACAAATAACTCTCAATTATCCTTCTCATGTGATCTTCTGACGTAACAGAAACGTAACGTTTACTTTTGGGACAGTGAAATACCCAGGGTTTCAAACTTGGCTAATGCATTGCAAAGGGTAACATAGTTACACCAGGGAGTTGCAACTCCCTGGTCAACAGGCCCGTAGTCAAGGGGGGGCAGGGGGCCCTTGGAAAATTTTTCTCCCCCCCCCCCCAGTAGATCAAAAATTAGCATTGCCGTAATGCATTTTAGTATGTTTCGCCCCCTCTGGAAAATCATTCGCCCCCTAGAAGCTTTTTCGCCCCCCTTCTTCACCACCTTGTCTGGCTACGGGCCTGCCGGTCAAATTTACACATCACTGTCCGACCGCCCGGGTGGCTTCACACCAAATCCAGGAGTCTGTAGGCACAAATCCAGGTCAAACGGCATAGTCTACCCCTGGAAAAGTTGGAAATGTAGCCTATAATTAGGCCAGGGAGTTGCCATTGACACCTCCCTGGTTAGATTCGAAAGGGTGAAATCTAATGCGCTTATGCAATGAACTATTTAATATATTTCCATTCCTAGAAGAAACTATTGTTATATATTTTGCGACTTTAAAGGAAGCGGCGTCATATATTAATTTGAGTAGCAACATGGGAACCGGCCTTTCGCCAGCCACTTTCTCAGAACAGCTAAATATGCCCAATATACACAAACACAGAGTCATAGGCCGCACTAACCAAATCTCCCATAGAACTGACTGAAATGGATAGAAGGTGATGAACAGGACTAAAGATCATTCGGCTTTATGAAAATGGCGAAGGAAACCCAGACTTCTTTTTCATTACTTCACGACCCAACGGCACTACGGACTCGGGGGTGGAGACAGGGACACGAGGTGGCCGGCCCCTCCATCGCTTGCTGAGAATATTGGGCCTAAGAGTTGCTTCCACTTGGAATCTCACCCCCTCTCCAACTCGCCTGCAAGGCTAGTTAAGCCGTTTTGAGTAATTCATCCGAAACCCATTCACTAATTTGTGGCACGCACTAACATGACTATCATCATTTAACCTGTCTTTGAACTTTGTTTTAGCACATTAACAACAATGACATTATACATTCCTTGTACTAGTTAAAACATAAGGCAGATAATAGCCCTTTATTTTACAGGTGTCTCTGACTCATCTCTTGGACTCTCGTGACGTCACGCCTGTTAACATCTGTTAACTAGTTACAATGCGGAAGTAATACAATTTTTCGCCTGCTATTCATAGATCATTTTGTGTCGTAATGTAGCCAGGCTTGCCTGGTTGTCTTGGCACAAGTTCCATGACAACCGTGACTAATCCCTTTTTGGCGTTAGTCACTGTGCAATGTTCGTTCAAGGTACAAATCTCCAATCAATCAAGTTCTTAATAAGAATAGAAAAGTAAAATACAAAATTAAAGGTTCTACCAGTCCTTGGAAAATGAAATATAGGCTAAGTCTTATCACCCCCCTTGTTTTACCTTACCATGAAGATGTCGTCAAATTTTCGCCTGGCCTGGTAAGGAACAGAAAACAGAAAACATGTAGAGACGTGAATAAGTGTCATTAGTGGAAAGTAGAGGTTCAGGAACATTCACCCCAGCGTGGTCACTCCGTGTGGCACTCCCTTCCCCTTCCCACCTGCACCCCATCTCACTGGAATCTTGTTATGAGGACACTGGTCGTTAGACAGTGCTTGTGTGGGACCGTGTTCCTTGCCTACCACTCCAGAAAACTCTTTTCGACTTCCACATGATACCGGAAATCTAAATAAGCAAAATCGTGTTAGATGGGGCTTAATATCCATACTGTCGCGCCGACTGGTGAGAGTCCAACAATGTCGAAACTGCAATACCTAAGTGAGGTTTCAAGTGAGACATATACTTACCTTTTACGCAAGAGCAGCAAATGTGAGTGGTAAACTACTTTGAGTGAGTTGGCCCCATGTCGCCGTAGTTTCATCGTCATGGTTTAATTGCTATCTTTAAACTGTTTCGATGGCGCTGCAGTAAATTAACGCGTGAGATATATAGATCTGCAGCACAAGGATACTGCCTTTGTGCATGGATTGTGACATTTAGGCCCGTAACCATGCAGAGTGAGGAGAAGGGAGCGAGCCCCTAGAAATTTTTCGAAAGCAAAAATTACTATTGCTTTAACATATTTTGACCCTCTTTAACAACATGTCTGCCCAGGGCCGTAGCGAGCGAGGGGTGTGGGGTGTCACACCCCCCAATATTTATTCGCCGTCGGCAAATTTTCGATCTGTCGGCAAAAGGGGAGAGGGGAAGGAAAAGAAGAGGAAAAAAGGAGAGGAGGAAATGAAGAGAGAAGGGAAAAGTAAGGGAAACGAAGGGAAGACGGAGAATGAAAAGAAAAAAGAGAAAAAGAGAACGGGCCAGTCTGTTATCGGCTATTTCGATTTTCGGCTCTTCATCTAATTGGCCCATTCAAGTTGAAGACCCGTCGGCAAATTAATTATGCATGTGACGGCCTATACGGCCGTATCAACGGCCGTCGGTGTAATTGGACGTGTGACTGAGTCAGTCGGGAACTCGGGGAAAGCCTGGGAATTAAAGGCTTCCGTATAGGTGCACTATTTCGGGTCATATGAAATTCTTGAAAAACCACTTTCTGCACATTATTCCTCACTTTTATCATCACCATGGGGAGCAGCACCCGATTACCCATGGAGAAGGTATCCGTAGCCCGTTTTCTAAACCCTAACCTTGACTTCAAACACATTTTGCAAACTTATGAGGATCCGGTTTACCCACAAACATCCTGGGGAAAATAATGCGTGCCCCGCATGTCTTTCCTTCACTGCAGTCTCAGGCTTTTAACTTTTGAACACCGAAATGAAACAGATACAGATTGAAACGGATACATCCTGGCGTTCAAAGCATATTTTGAACGCTTGTGTTAAGATTCTGAACACTTTTTCTCCCTTTTTGAACGCCGGACGCCTGTTTGATCACCTACCGTATTTGAACGCTGACTCGTCTAGTCTTCAAATGCTGAACGCATACGGTAGTGTTCCAATTCTGAACGACAGGTTCAGCTCCTGAAGTATAGTGGCATGATGGGAGGCATAGCCCAACACATTAAAATTATCCGGAATCTTTGCACTGGATAATGTATTATGAACCAAAATAAACCTATCTTGAATAAGCCTTAATTTTTTACCTAGAGATTATGCTAAAATCTCAGAGCTTCCGGGGGCGAAGCCCCCTGGACCCCCATCAGGGTCCTAGCTAAAACACTGGAGGGGCTCTGGATCCCGACCGCTTAAAACTATAGCGCCTAACGAGAGGAATAGCCTAATACATAAAAATTAGTGGGAATCTTTGCATTTGATGATTCATTATGAAACAAAATATATCCATCCTGAGACTTAATTTTTCACCCAGAGATATGTTTAAACTTCGTAGCTTTCGGGGGCTTCGCCCCTGGCCCCCAGCGTGGCTTTGCCCCTGGAACCCACCAGGGGGCCTAAATCGGGCCCCTGGACCCCACCCGCTAAAGCTCGTTTTCGCGCTACGCATTACCAGATCTGTCGGCAAAACATAATCTCTACCCCTAAAGATCCTTCGCTACGCCCCTGTGTCTTCCTATAGACCTGGTGAAAGTTAGCACCGTGTTACGTACATCAAATTAAATACTGTTAAACCCCGTCTACAACATCATAAATTTTTTCAAAACATCATCTTACCTTTGTATGACGATGCCCATGAACAAACGTATGATCACGTGGACTGCTTTCCCAACAGATTTGAACAGCTTTCAACATGTATGAAGGTGTTCGAACTTTTCGCTGCATGTTTCATCTTCCCAGCGATGTATGACGATGTTCATGGACAAGTGTACGATCGCGTAGACGGGCCTTTAGACTCCTCAGTAGATTACTTTGAATAAATACGAGCTGAGAGGGCAGTGGTTCCCAATAGACCCTTTTCCAAATAGCAAGTACAAAGGATTGTGGGATCGAGTTTTGGTGTGTGTCGTTGTCGTCAATGGCATTTTACTGTGGACAAAAAAATGCGTACTTTAAGTCCCATAATCGTTTGTAGTTGCTCTTTGGGAAAAGGGTCTATGGGAGCGTTATCGCTCTCTGGAGGCCGTTTCCGCAACTCGGGGGCGGGGCGATGAACGCTAAGGGAGCGGCAGGGGGCGTTTTTAAAAAAGATATCAAATTAAACCAGGGCTTCACAAGATTCCAAAAGGTATCCTCTAACTGAGCTGTCAAATTGGTTCCCATAAAAAGAAAATAAACTGAAGTCAACAAGTCGAGTAGGTCTAAAATTCCTTCCTAAGGTGCACTACAAAGCTTATGAATTATCTTTATTGCAAGATGCCAGAAAATCACATTTAACAGCGTTTAATTTCTAAAATTTCTGGCGAGGACCCTCATATTTTCATTAGTACCAGCGAAAACTGAAGGCGAAGGGCCAATGACTAAACATCATCCCACCACTTTTACCTCGAGTGCATTTTATTCTTTCCGTCCATAGACATGACATGCGAACAGAAGTGACGAAGATAACTGTGACATGACAGACTTAACTTTTGCAATGTACTATGAAGTAAAACGTTGAAATGTATTCAGAAGTGTAATTTTTCGGTGGACCAATTTCGGCCTCCTCATTTTTACTACCCGTAGGACAGCTTAGGTGGCATAAGTCTTCAAAGTCCTATGGCTGCGACCTTTACATTATTCTCCCTCCCACCTACAAGACAATTCCCTTGTAGCATCAAAAAGGACTTTCCTTAGTAACTTTTGAATACAAAATGGTCTATTGGTCTATTTTTACTCAACTTCTATTTTCGAACACCCTGTCCATAAATGGACGAGCCCGCACATGACACGGATTGGCGGTATATAAATATTAATATATTAATATTAATAATATATATAAATTATTACCAACGGGGATAATCCCATCATGCGGTACGGAGAAAACGAACACCGATGAAAAGGACTATATTGGTGGTGCGTTGTATACATATGTGTGCATTGTAATCTACCAGATGCGGAGCGTATGCTATTCAGATTGGGAGACACCGGGAAAATACAAACAATCTAGTTTTAATTCGTGTAAAAAGGATCGTGATCATTGATGTAAGTATACATGGAACGACCTCAAACGAATTAGTAATAGTATTAGTAATTCTAACGGTGGTTATCGTTATTAAAGAGCACCTGTTAAAAATCCAGCAAATTCTACTCCATTTACGGACAGGGTGTTCGAAAATAGAAACTGTGTAATGGTCCTTTCTTTAAGTACCATCTCACTAACTTTGGCTTTCTCCACTCCACATTATCGGTGGATAATGGTAAGGAGAAATCGTATCTTGATTTCTCCTTCCCATGTTTACAGAAGAAAGGGGTGGGAAAACTGGCATGTCAGATTTCACACCACAGCGATGATCTCGGCTTCCGTAGTTCACCACTGTTCACTGTCAGTAATCCATAATGAACGAAACTTACAGTCTAGATGGCAAGCGCCCTCACCATGTAAAATCTGAGAAGTGAAAATTTACTAACGTCTTGACAAGTGAGGACTCGGACTCGGAAGGAGAGGACTCGACTGCAGCACCGCCTTGTAGAAAGTATTTATTTTCCCTTTAAAAGGTGTTACACAAAAAGCGAAACAGACCAAAAGTTTTACTGACACATGAGATAATCTGTGCTCCTTTAGAGCTTAACTTAGAGCTGACCTCTACCGGGGATAAGACGCAAATTAATTTATCAGCACCGTCTGCCAGTCGAAATGGTCAGACCCCAGACTCGTTTAGCAAATTTACAACAAATACAAAAAATAGCCGATATTACCGAGGATGAAATAAACAGCCTTGAAAGAAAACTGGACAGCTACTTTTGCATAAATTATTTTTTAATGGAGGGTGGTATTGGTATAATTTCCCTATAAATGAAAGAAATTCATACAGTTTATCAAAATATGAAACCCTGCTGCGCAGTCTGTTGAAGTGACTGGCATCTGTTGGATTTCACATACTTTGTCTTATTTACTGCATTTCTGACTAAGTAAACTGGAAAATGTTCTGACGTGAGGCTGAGGCGAGTACTTGGTTGGGTATAAAGCGCAAAGCTCCCTGCAGGCCTAATGGGGCTTTGGATTGATTTCACTTCATCAGGAAGAAATAGCGGCTATAATTATTAACGAAACGTGCGTGTGCTGGAAGCACAAAGACGAAATGCAAGTAAGGGCGAGATTTGACTCTGAAATCGTGGGGGAGGGACCCCGGGACGAATTCTGCCAAGGGAATGCAAAGCCCTCTCTTGAAGACGAGTGGTCCAGGGGCCCAACGTAAGGCCCATGATGGGGTATCGTATGGGGGAAACATCTCGGTAGGGGCCTAGGGGGAAACGCCCACCGAAACTCTGAGATTTTTTTTTAAGAATTAAAACTATTAGAATAAACAATTTTTCTATCTTCGAACTCATTGGATGTGCACTAAACCCATCACCAAAATCACATTTTTGACCATGTTGATAATATCCTTACACAGAATAACAGGGTTTTTTTTATGATTTAGGGTTTGGCTTGTTGGTGGCTACAATGATAATGGAAGAGTTTATACAAAGCTATGGACCACTCAAGATGTGTAACAGGAAGTAATCACAAAACAGTGTTTAAAATGAGTGCACGTGAAGCAAACAAGAGCAATCTAGCTGCACCTTGAAGAAATCGGCTTGTGGTTAGTCCAAACTACGCTATTTTGAAAAGAAAAATACTGCTATTTTATGGGTAGTGTGCATTCAATGCAGTTTGTAGACAGCTATATGTTTTCTGGTGCCCACAATTTTGTAAATGTTCCAGAGCTTCCCGGGGCTACGGAGGGCCTTTACTGAAATGATCTTTAAGGCGGGCGACCCACGTTTTTTCTGGTGTTTCTTGCTGGTCGAAAAAGGTCCGGTATACGTCCCCCGACCCCACCCCTGTACTCATCGATCCTTAGGTACGTCCCTGGATGGATGATCTGCTCGAACAAATTCTGTGACTGAGGGAGTGTAATGAGGTTGGAAGTCAGGTTAGGAGTGTAAAAATAGGCCAAGGTTTGTGTTGCGTCCTGAAAAGTGTCCTACCTTGCTGGTACGCAATATGTACATATATGAATGCATAATGCTGAGGACACCTGTGATTCGAACAGGGAACAGGGGTCGAACGCAGAACAAATGCGCAGGTATAAAGGTGATTTGTGGATGTCTAGGATGTAACGAAGATTTAAAATCATCGAAGACAAGTTTGTCACAGTGTAGCAGGCCCTTAACATAAACTGCCGTCGCAGCATGAAGTTACTGTTGGTAGGCACACTCTCAGTGTTGTAGGCTACGTATATTTGTGATAAGGACCTACAAATCCCTATTTATACAGTATTAGTTACTGCAGGATTATTTTCCTTATTTTTGTAATATATTGTAATTTAAACATTGGCGGTTATTTTGCTTTTTCCGACCTCTTGGTTGACCTGAATTCCAACAGAAGTATTTAGAAAGATAAGGTTTGAATATTAATCATAAAATATGGCCAGATATTAACGGAAACTGTGTCAAAAGTGTTTATGATTATTTTTGGGTTTTATATATTATAATTATTACATTGACGGCCGTTTGCTGTTTCTGTCATCTTGGTTAGCCTGGGTTCTGCATAACACATAAAAAGTCATCCCTTCAATTTTAAGTAAAGTTTTCTGAAAATAAATAAACGGTTTTGGATTGAAATATATTTTTTTAATGGTTATTTTCTGGGGTTTTTTATTTTCAATTACTTTCTCATTTTTATGGGGAATTTTTACTGTGTTGTTTTAATTTCTTCGGTACTTTTTGGCCGTTTTGTCCGAAATGTGCTATTGTGCAGAGGTTTGTGAAATCCAGTTTTACTTATAAAACATCAAATTTCATCTTTACAATTGGTGATTGTGGCATTTTGGAATGTTTTTACATGTTTTACAACAGCCCTATTTCTTTCATTTTGGAGACCATTTTCGTTTTCCGCCATCTCAGTAGCCTGAATCTCGCCAAAACGGTTGATTCCAAAAGGTAATTTTGGAATTTTCTTCATAAAATATGACCATATTTCAAGAGCAGCTGTATCCAAAACATTTTATCTAAGATTTTCTTTATTTTTATTTAATGCAAAACATAATTTCTCTGCCATTTTGTTTTTGGCAGCCATTTTGAATGAGGTGTGACCCAAATATTTACTGTTACCAGTTGATTTCGTGTTAAGGGGACCAAAAGGTTTCCAAAAAATATTGGGTCGTATAGTTGTGGGGGGGGGGGGGGGCGTACCCGTGAAGTGCCTCTTGCCCATGGTCTAATCCACATGCTGGGTATGAGGTACTCTTCTAGAAATATCATGTTTACAAAGTTTTGACCTTTTGACCTCTCGTGACCTCTTATCTCCACCAAAACAACAGGGATTACTAAATAAGGGACACCATGTGCATGCTCCATATGAGTTCCCTCACAGTTACCTCTCTTACATTGTGTTCACGAGTTTTCAAAATTTTTACTGTTTTACCTCTTGTGACCTCAAATGACGTTTGGCCTTGACAAAAAAACAATATGGATCACTTATTCGATATGGACCATCCACACGCCCAGTATGTGATCCTTCACAGATACACTTCTTGAGATATCATGTTTACAACAATTTTACCTCCACCATGAACTCTGGTGACCCCAAATGACCTTTCAACTCCCCCAAAACTCATAACGATCACTTACTCAGAATGAGGCATTCACATGCTAAGTATGAAATCCCTTAAGGGTTACCCTTCTTGAAAAATTGTTTACTAGGTTTAACCTTTGGTGATCACAAATGACCTTTGACCTATACCTATAACAATAGGGATCATCTACTCAATAAGAGCCATCTACACGCTAAATGTGAGATCCTTCACAGTTACCCCTCTTGAGATATCATGTTTACGAGCAGTTTTCAAGATTTTTACTGTTTGACCTCTGCTGACCCCTATTGACCTTCTACCTTCATCAAACTTATAGAGATCGTCTACTCTATATGGGCCATCCACATGCCAATCATGAGATCCCTGAAAGCTATGCTTCTCGAGATACTGTGTTTAAAAGGTTTTCACCTTTTGACTTTGGGGACCCCACGAAACCTTTGACCTCCACCATACTCAAAATGGGGCATCCACTTGTTAAGTATGAGATCCCTCACGGTTATTCTTCTTGAGATATCGTGTTTACAAGCAAAGCATCACACACACACACACGCACATCACCATCACTTCCATTCCTGTTGCCTTTGGCAAGGAATCAAAAATGCAGCTTACAGTGATAGTCATTTTATTGAGTTATTGTACCTGACCTCAGACAGTAAGAAATACTTTCAAAGGGTCATAGTACCTTAAAATATTGACATATATAGCACCATTTTGCATCTGAGCCTAATTGTTATTTGTTTTTTTTTAAATTTCCCACCCCTCCCCAGTTCAGCACATAAGTTTAAAGCCAAAGTCCTCCAGCCCTTGCAAAAGCAAAATCAGCACCCCTTATTACAAATTCGTTAGGAGCGAACTTTCTATTTCAACCACACACAAGGTTCATCAAACATTTATTAAGACTTCAATAGTTTTATGAATGTTACTGCTCAATTTCTTCTGGAGACTTCATTCTTCCCCTGTATCCTGACCAAATTCATCCCCCAATCATTACAAGTCACCCAGCCCATTAAGTTCTTAGGAACTACGCGGGGATCAAGGAAAATCAATTCAGTTCATCAGAAAAATTAGTTTTTGCCCCCCCCCCCCCACCCAAAAGCAAATGTCTAGCAATGCGACTGAATTTACCTGTGTTTGATTCATGCCCAAATGGCTCATAGTCTTTGACAAAGTAACAGTGGATGGGATTATTTGCTCAGGGATTAAAATTGTGAATGTCTTCCATCATCAAACCCCTTGCATCCACAGGTAACCTGCTAGATGAAGCCTAATGATTTGCCACACTGATTCACTGCATACTGTGAGCAGTTAACATCCTCTAATTTTGAGTGCAAATGTTACCTTGTTGAGCGCAAGGTTTTGCACACTTGTCAACTTTGGGGTGAGAGGGGGCATCATATAGACTATTAAGATTTAAGTTCTTCTCTGTGGCTTGGTCACTAACCCTAACCTCATATGTCACTTGTACAATGTCTCTCAAAAAATAACACTAGTTGAACTAGGCTTAATTTTGGAATGTATTGATTAAATAGCAAACTAGATAGGTAACATCCATAAATAAACTATTGCATACAAAATTATTTAACAAAAAGGGCAATATAAGTAAAGCTAATATGGGATATTGCACCAGACTTTAAAATGTCTTTAACACTATACTGAAAGTACATATCAAGAAATGAATACAACTTTTGCTTGAATAAAAGAGCTGCCTGAATACAAAGCTAAATAGACACAACTACACTGCAGAAGGAAAAAAGTAAAAAAGAACAAAAATGGATGGACCAAGGTAGGTGATCAACTTGCCAGAGTCCTGCATTCTCTCATTTTTGGCAGATCAAAACAAAATTTATCTTACTTTGACTTTCATTAACAATGCTTTTCATTGTCCAAATAATGATTGTAAACCCTCAGATCCTGACATATTGCTTGCAAGGGCTTCTTACTTCTCTGCTGTATTAAGTTAGTTAAGTGTTTTGTCCTAATGATGAACCCCTCTTTTCCAACCCCAGGATCCACCGTCAGAAGTAATGGAAAAATTCCAAAATACTAGATCAAAATTACAAGGTAAGTTCATCTACATACATATAATGTAATATCTGGTTAGGTATTACACAATACTCACACTAATATGGGTGGGCTCTTTACCAAAAAGGGGTTCTAAAAGTAGAAATGAAAAAAGCAACTTCACAGCTTCCGTTTAAAATCTTTTGAGCCAAGCCAATCATTTGTAAGATGAAACCCTTAAAGTACTTTGTACGATGAATACTCGATGTATAACAAATGAAAAATTTGGTTACTAATTAAGAAAAAAAAAACCCATATTAATTTATTTTTGAAAACTATTTGGCACAAATACTGATACTGATTGGGGTCAAACCATGAATATTTTGTGGCAATAAATGGAAAGGTTGTTACTAACTACAAAAAAAAAATAATGCATTAGTTGATAATCAAGCCTTAGGAGTATATTTAATACATGAAATACAGCTGACATATCAAAAAAACAAACAAAAAAAAAAAAAACCAAGATGATTCTAAATTCAGTATAGACCCACTTCACATACCAACATGCTTTGTTTACACTGTCATGTTGCAAAATGTGTGGAGGACTTGTGTTATGCAAGCTACACCATCATGTTTGGTAGTGTATACACTCTGTACATTGTATGCACACCAGCGGTATCACTGATTTACTTCTACTGAATAACTGTGTGAACATGCAGCTGTGCCTATCGCATTCTTCCAACATGACCACCATTTTGTTTTGCTATTAGAAATGTGATGTAGGTAAAATGAGTCAATACTTCAGTCTCAATATTTCTAAAAGCTTTGTATTGCTAAATTTTCCAACTCGTGTAAAAATCATTTTCATTGACAATTCACACCCAGTAAATTCACCACAGTTATGAAAACAATAAATTTCTTTGCTATACCTCCTGCATTCTCCCTCAATATTAGCAGGGAGTTGTTAGCAAGGAGATCCAACGTTCTATAGACTCTTTGAAGCAATGTTCCTTTCCGACAGTTATCTTGCCTTTCTTCTCATAATTTTTGCCTCAATGCCTAGATCAACTAGGATCAGTAATGCATTGTCAAAATGACAATGAGAAGACATGCATCTTACATTGAACTCGTTAACTTTTTGTTGCCAGCCATGATGCAAAATTTAGAAGTTTTAACCTTTTGTCATTATTTGTCACACTAAATATCATTTCTTTTAAAGTCATCTAAGAATTTCTTTACAACTTACTTTTCGATTACATTTCCTAATGATATGAACATTTACTAAAAACTATGAGAAATGTGTAGGCTTGAACAATGTTTCCAGCAGGTGACATATAAAAATTCTGGGGGCACAATTGAAGTACATTATTTAAACGTTTGTTTGCCAGTTGTTTTTAATACTGAAAATCCTGATTAAATTTTGTTCATTGGCAGAAACAAACCTTACTTCAGAGTATATATAAACATTGGCCTTTGTCTCGGAACTACTTGGAAAAGAAAGGGGGACATCATCATAACAAGGGTTTAGTCAACAGAGACTAAACAAAAGGAACAAAGAGACCTGTCAATCAAATGACAGTGCCTGAAAAGAATTAAATCATTTTCAAGTACATATTGTCTGTCAGATTTGGTTGTTGCTTCTCCTTCCTAACACCTTGATATTACAACCTTTTGATCAAGAGTCAATGTTCAATTTTAAAGAGAGTAATATTCTATGATGACGTTTCTGTTAATACTACTCTAATGTATCAAAACTCTTAAAATACTGAAGACAATAGAGGTACAACATAATAACAGTACAATTCAAGGTCATTTAAACAATCATGCCCTCTATTTTGTCCAATATCTATTTCTTACTTCCCTCCTTAAAAAAGGTTTGGGCTTGAATGTAGTTTTGATGAGTAAGAATGGTACTCTAAGCATTCTGGTGAAATATGAATTCAATTCCTATTTATGTTTAACTCTCAAGATATTAGCAGATTAAGTTATATTTTCAATCCAACATGAACCTGAAATGAGCACATGTGATATAATAACCTCACATTCGACAATTTTGTTTCCCTTTAAACTTTGCAACTGTAAAAACGATTTACTGAAGAACAAACAAACTGAAGTATTAATACTCATTAATTTGAGAAGATGACATCATGCCTGCTTGTTTCACGTTCACTTTAGGTTATATATGTAGTAAATTCATCTGCTGGTATCTTGAGAACCACACACAGGAAATTAATAAAAATTTCACTGAAATGCTAGCATTAATCCTTCCTTTACATATCAAAAATAGTTTTTTGCTTAAACCGTTCTTGCAAGTTTTCAACTACCAGTATCTCCTCCTAAAGGTAATCAAAGACAAAGTGCTCCATAATAACAACTTTGAAAGTGAACTTTAAAACTAAGCAGAAATTTGATAAACATTTTACCACTTCTCAAAGAAAAGTTATAAACTATCTCAGCAATGGGAAGAGTTTTAATGATGGCAGATAGATGGATGAATTTCACTTACCATTTCTGTAGCACACATTTCAACTTTGACATTTAGTCCCTCCCCTTTAATAGATTACCATACCCATTAGTGTTGTAGTCCAGGCCACAATTCCTGAGGCCACAGTCACCTAACTGTGTACTCATATAAATTACAACCAGAAGAATTAAGCTAGCCTAACCGTGTCAGTTTGTGCAATAAGCCTACTAAGTAGAATGCATTTTTACAATATTCAGGTAACATTTAACTCCAGGCCTCAAATCAGCCTTGGCTAAATTTTCAAGACTAGACAGTACCAGCCCAAGCCCCCCCCCCCCCCCATTACCACCTCACTAGGTCCAAGCCACAAAAGATTAGCCATGAGACCTCCCAAACTATTTACAACTGGTCTAAAAATTAACTCTTACAGTATTAAACATGTATACATCTTCCAAAAGGTGTCCTCTACTTAACATGTAAATTCTTCATCCCAACTGGTTGAAATTCTCCCAAAATAGTACACTTTTAGCACATACACGCCGTATTGCACCCGTTAAAAATGTTAAATTTCCGAACCCTAAAGATTGGACTTTCGTGGGGTAGGATGATATGTCACTTTCTAACGCCCGAGGCTATCTCCATCGCCGAACCAATTAATTATCTCTTTCCAACAAGCTGTATCACATGTCATGATCTGGACAATGACAACATCCCGCTTTGAGGAAAATGGTGTAATAGAGAAGGGGAAACAGATTTTTAGTAGTTTTAAGGAGACCAATACCTCATGATTCCAATCACAGTTTTGCACCTCACATGAAGCACTTCCACTGTCCAAGGGCATTCTTTACTGCTGAAGACACTACAGCATCTTGCCAACCCTTTCCCAACTATCCACTTTACACCCTCATGTAATTTGAGATGCATTACCCTACCTGGCAACTCTTCTGTGTAATCTACACAATCAGAGTAGCTTCATAAATATGACTGATGGTACAATTTAAATTTGCCCTCTCATCATGTCAATAAAAGTAAGGTCACCAGTCACAAACTGTGAGGATCCTACAACACACTGGAATCCCCTTTTCTCAAAGCCTGTTTATCTGAACTAGCTTTGCAGTTTTGCCAGAGTAGTATTCAACACCATTAAATTAGTATCTTCCAAGTTTTTAGTCCATTCATAAAGGCAAAATTCAAAGAAAATTTCAGCAGAAAAGCACTAATTGTCCTACTCCTATACAGTCATTCGGTTATCAGAACTACCTTTGGTCCCAACTTATTGGGATGAACCAGGTCGTTACTGGTATAAATGTATTTGGGGTAATAAGAGTCTGCCTTCTGAGAGAAGAATAGGTTCAGGTCTCAGCTAAAGATTTAAGTATCATAAAAGAAAGGAGAAAAGAATTTTGCACCCTATACAACAAACTGCATATTTAGATCTTGATAGGCTATTTGGTATTGCCATTCTCATATGGATGTTGCCATTTACCACTTGCAGCCAGTCTATTATGATGTCACAAGCTCACATCCATTCACCAGATGTTATGTCTTTCCTTATAATCTATTTCCACTTATTTTTGGAAGTCAAACCACTCTTGGCAAGATGACTTCAGGGATGCACAGACTGAGTACTACATGTCTGCAATTTGATACCAACAAAAAGGGGCTATCTGTGTTCAGCAAAAATAAGAAACAAACTACAAAGAAAAGCAAAGACATTTCAGACACAAAGTGAGCCAGAAATATCAAAATAAACTTGTTAAAAGTCAATTGGAAAAATGGCAGTATCCTTAAAAATTGTAGGAATGGCATTACCTAGGCAACCAAACATAATAATTATGAGTTTCTCTCTCCATATAATTACATTACTGAAATGAACTTTTTCCCCCTCCTTTAATGATTACTGGCACAAACTGAATGATGCAGACAATTCCTGACATGGATGGACAGTGTCAAGGGTCACCTTCACTTTAAATAGTCTCCCATTATTGCCACAGATGCAGAGTCTATATGCTGCAGGAAGATCCACATCATTCTGAGAACTGGGATTTAATTTCTTTGGTAGAAGTGAAGTGTTCAGATAGATTCCAGCAGAAGAATGACTCTCCATACTCATTTTTGTAACCTGAGAACAAACAAAAAACAAAAGAAAAAAATTGTTGAGAACAGGACTTTGTAACAATAGAAACTAAATGCATCAAATGGTTTTTCCAGATAAATGCCTTTTGTAACCTACTGTATTGTCATACATTTAGCTCAATAATAAAGTTTAAAAGTACCTTCGGTCTAGAATTAACAGAATAAATCCAGAGCAAATCTTGTTTATCCAACTCCAAATACAAGCTTATTTTGTTACTGTGATAAAATGTTGAAATTTATTTCTTAATTTGAAATAGTGGATTGAGCAATAATTTGTGATGTTCTTCTTGTAAACCTTACACTGCCAGCTCTAGTTTTCCATTGAAGTGGATATTTTTAAAATATGACCCAGAGAAAAACTATCAAGTTTTATTGCAAAGTATGTTGATGGTGAGGGCTGGCAGGGTCAAATCACTCTACAATATTAAAGACAGAGATAAAACTTTGGCAAAATGCACAGCAGACTACTGAAAAACAAAGAAAGCAGTGATCAGAGTAGTACAAGAGTGACATAACAAAGTATTGCACAATCCACCACTTTACGAAGGTAATATTTTATCTGTCGTATGAAAACCTTTCACATCATTAATATAGATTTAGAATGAAAGTAGACTGAAAGTAAGTTAGTTGGATAAACTTTATGTTCAAGAAATAACAGTCCCACAAAAAAAAAATTCACTACATGGTAGCTCATGAATAATTTGTTGGTCCAAATTTTCAAATAATACAATATTCATGATTCTTGTCATATTTAATATTGCTTGAGAAGAATAAGTTATTGCCAGAGTTTATTCATAAGGCTGAATAGCGTTATAATTACAAAAGCTTTTTATTATCTGTGCCATTTTGGTCAAGTTAGTAGCTGTTCCAAGTGTTAGCTCCCTTGAATATCAATATTGTACTATCACTTAGATTTGATCATTATCGGAGGTGGCTAAAATGATTAAGTTAACAGTAGCTCTACTGAAGGTGAATAATTTCACCGGTAAAAGAGCATCCTACTTAAATGTTAGTGACACCTTGCCAACATTACACACCCAACTCTAAAAGGACCTTCCACACAAAATACATTTACAACCATATTTGTATATTCTTATATAGTGGAACATAAACTTCTCTCAAAGTCAGATTTTTAACTGATAAACAAAAAATATGCTTACAGCTAGTTTGTACCACATACAACTATTTGATACCACTGCCTCTGGTTTTCACTAAGTCTTCTACAACACAATCGTAACTGTCATTTATATTCTTTCATCACACTGATAATTTCTACGAATGAAGACAAAAAGCTCTTCTTTGGTAAACTCTTACAGCAAACTAATGTTTTTACAATAATGAAAATTTGGAAAGTGCTTACACCAATCAAATCCACATTTTTTCCAGACAGGCTCATCTCCCAAGCACGTAATGATACTCCTTCACTGCCATGAACATCAATGTACCTTTCTGACTGGAGCTGAAGCCCTTGTCCTGTTGGGCTAACAATCTAGCAGAGATTGCAACAAAAACCTTCAACTTTCTTTCTTAAGACATAAAATGGTGACAAACACTTATCTATAACCCTCACACTTTCTCAACATGTACAGTTAGTACATACATAGTGATAGAGAGGTAAATTATGGAGATAGTGAATATATATAAAACTCACACTTTCACTGTAATACATAATGTGACCTGTACTCACACTACAACATGCCATAATTTCAAAGCACTTTTTCTCATACTTAATATTCATACTCTTATATTATTTTACTCTTGTGCTCATATAACTCAAGGAAATTTACTCTCAATGCCAGTGCCTTTTAAAATATTCATACCATCAAACAGGCATTCACACCACCAGCTTTTGCACAACATAACGTTTCACGGTATACCGGTATTTTTGTGAGTACCGGTATGTACCGGTACCGATACGGTACGGTACCACCAATTACAAGGTACCGAAGTACCGCGGAGAACAGTACCCGACAATACGTCAAAACAAAAATCTAAAAATACTGCAATTGAATGGAATATAACTGAAATATAAATACTATAATCCATATGATAACTGCCTTGTGTTCTTTTAAATATAAAAATGTAACCATGAAACGTTCATTCTGTAACCATTTTGCATCATTTTTGTCACAAATTTCCCCTCGTAATATCGGAAATTGCCCTGTAACTGTTATGTATGTAAATACCACGTGTAACGGGAAATTTCGCCCAACCAATACTTCCCACACTACTTGTGGCTTGCTTTCTTTCGACATTGTGTGCAGTTTTCGAACGATCGTTCGTTATCAGCACATACATTTGTATTATGTACTAATAGCAGTTGGTATCATTCACTTTGCCTATGCTTACACAAGGCATCGTATCATTAAGAAATTCGTTGTAAGCTTACGAAGAATCATTGCATCGCTGGCTCTGACATGAATGTTGTTTCAACGATTTCAAACACAGTAAGATAATGGGACTTCTCCATTGACATAACTGTGTGTGAGAGAAATCTTCGGAAGAACGTTCTTTCAACAGTTTGTACAGTGAGTCAATGGGACTTGTCCATTGGCTTAACTGTATGTGAGAGAAACTACACAGTAAAATCCCATTGAACGTTGTCGTCGTTGGTCGCGTGAATTCAGACTTGCTTAAGTCGATTTAGATTTTTGAGACACTCAGTAGTACGGCTTTCTCATATTTTCGTGCAGTCCCAAAGATCGTACAGAACGTACCTATATCGTTAGGCCTACATCTATGTGAAGCTGGCCTATCTGCACGAAAATAGGAGTCCCCATCCTACGAGTGTTATATCAGTAAATGATTTACGCGGGGAAAAGCTAGCTAGATTGCGGCGCTATCACACTGTTAGGCATCTTGAACTCAAAACATGAAATGTTGCAAAAAATGTTTTGATAGTAACAATTGCGGTCAGAAATAGGCTTGATGAATCAATATTTTATGGGAATAATTTGGAAAAGTTCCACCTAAAAACTTCAGGTGATAATTTACGAAGGCGATTTTCATCATTTTTAGAAATTATTTTCGTAACTGTAAGTACAGTTTTGAGTGTTCTTTTGGGACTTTCGGGTTCAAAATCGCACTCCGCCCACCGTGTTTTTCGGACGCTGGCTTTCGGGGGGTTTCACTTTTTGTTTACCAATGTGTTGAGTGTACTTCATTCATTAACAGTGTAGCGGAAGGCAGGGATGATCAGAACACAGCACGTACGTTAATACCTGTTGTTTTTCCGGGTATTTTCTTGTTTTTGAAGTCAGACTATTTTCTCTTTTGGTACCGGTACTACGGTATTACCGGTACCATTTGTAGCGGTATTGACGGTACCAAATTTTTGCGGTACCGTGAAACCTTAGCACAACATAGTTTTAGAAAGGACTGTGAATATTTTTGTTTTACTGAAGGGGGTGGGGGATCTCAAAGAAACACACATAATAAATTTTTTTCCTTCGATCCCAACCCCTCCCTCTTAACCTTTCAGAAAACGGCAATGCGCTGTACTGGGTTTCACACCACAGGGTTGGGTACTATAGTTTTAGTACAAACTGTGATATTATTTCTGTTCCATAGAAGGGGATCTCATAGGGAATGCACAAATTTCTCTATCAAAATTTGGAAATCCCTAACAAACATAAAAAGAATGTAGGGGTTCCCTAACGAAAACCCAAAGCTGGTGCAAAATTTGCAACATGGTAAGGAAGTTTTACTAAGTATTTGTCTAATAGTAAATATGTCAATAAAATGATCCCCACTGGTCTGGCAAATAGTAATAGTTGGATTACACTGAACATTCAAAAGTAGAAATCCTTTCCAAACATGTGCAGTCAGGAAGGACAGCACAGCGAACTATAGTTCACTGCTAAGCGGAATTGTGCCAGGTTTTTTCAACCCTGTAAATTGCCACTTGTACTAACAGTGCATCAATTACATGAATATCTGGGGTGATGCTGCAAGTTGGTAAGGAAATGGAAGTACTGTAACTATTTGTTTCACGGATGTTCAATATGTAATATGACACATCATGGTACAGATACAGTTGTTCATCCTTTTTGTTTGGGATAAAGAAGAGAAATACTAATCAACCGTAAGAAATTAACAATTTTATCAGTTACTGGTAACAGTAATGCACTCACATGCCTTGGGTATTTGTATTCTATGTACTACAAGTACCGGAACTTACTTGAATACTGGCATACTGTCCAATGCTTCTCACAACACTAGGCAACACTGTATACATGAGCTCATACAACTTAAGGCAGAAAGGGGTGTAAACAAACTAGCATACATACATTGGCACTCCTACTCAGGCTGCACTGTATACTTGAGCTCATGCTCACAGTCCAAGCAAAACTTAAACTTGCTGGTTGCTATTACACTATTCACACTGACAACCCAGCAAATATGCGACAGAACTTAAACCAGAGGCAATATAGTGAAACTGGTACACATGCCACTTCCTTCACATAACTGAAAGAAGAAGAAACTATTTTTATT
Source organism: Holothuria leucospilota (assembly GCA_029531755.1). Classification (NCBI taxonomy): domain Eukaryota; kingdom Metazoa; phylum Echinodermata; class Holothuroidea; order Aspidochirotida; family Holothuriidae; genus Holothuria; species Holothuria leucospilota. Next base: position 42,172,000 of record CM055975.1, read on the forward strand.
TCACTGACCTTGCTAACCTCTACACCGCCTTCACTGTGAAGTTTGGCTTCAGGCAGAAATTTAAGATTAAAAGTCCCTTCTGGACTGAATATTCTTTTGCCTGTTGCAGGATTGATCACTTGAAATCCACCTTTCCCTTGGAAAGCAATATCTCCGCCTGACAATTCCACTGCAAATAAAATCAACACTTGCATGACGTAAACTTGCTCGAAACTGGTAAGACAGTACTTTCACTAGCCAGCAAAAAACAATATGGGGACAAGAGATTGAGTAATATCACATATTAAATTCAGATAATAAGAGCATTAAAAGAACTTCCCAAGAAATGAAATGTATAGTGGAATATCATATTGCATCATTATTCTATACAAGCAAATTCTCTGTACTAATTAACTTGAAAAAGAGAAATCTTAAACATGTGGAGGGAGACGCTGGGATAATACAGACACTGAAAATGATGCTAATATTTACATGTGCAGCAAACCCTTGATTTTTAATGAGTACTTGTCACATTTTTTATTGTTTCTATTATTACTTTCTATATTGAAGCACATTCACATTTATAACGTTCTTCTTCAACCCACAGTACAAAATTCCCAAAATGCAGGGCTTCTTCCCCTGGATCCCACACCAAATAGGTCACAAAGTCTTCAAATGTGGTATTCACCATTCATATACCCATCCCCCCTTTCAATATGCAGTCCCTGAAATATTAATTGACAGAAATCTAATCCTTCCTGTTTGTTACCCGTTTCTTGGATAACATTACAAACTAAGGCCCTAAGAGGTATACTTCACAGTTCACACCAGATTAAACATTGGTACAGGTGTGTCTTAATAAATGAACATCAATATAATGTAGATTTTATAAGTATATTCATTCATCCTGGTCCTCATCATATAAGATCTACTTTTATAAGTCGTTGCTTAAAGTTGGCTACCTCTAATACCATGGAGTACACACTCTGAGAGAACAAAGGATAAGCAACCTGAACCTGCTACCATAGAAGTACTACCTTGTGGTCAGTGGTTGTGGGAGAAGGCATTAGGCCATCCCCTCTGCCCAATGATGTTGCTTTTATCTTTTTTCATTTAATAACCTAAAATATGTAAATTTTACTTCAAAGGTAGCTCATGTAGACTGGCTGTAAGGACACCTAGCTATTAAAAAATTGTTCCAAGGGGAGGAAGACACCCTCAAGAGTTCATCTGTCTGTTCACAAACATGTAGAAATCCTTCACAAGCTGCAACTTCATTCTCGGTCACAACACCCCAAAACCCGACTCCCAAACTATTGGAGTTGCCCAAGCCTATATTATACTACAATAGAGCTGAGACATTTTGGCTCAGGATGTTATATTTAATCAGGCTTTCTCTATGCAAATGTCATGATATTTTTGCATTTTAAACCTAATTTTGGATAAGCTATTTTTAGTGGTATTTAAATTGCTACCTAACTTTGTTTTTCCTCGCAAGTTTCCTCAATTATTGGAATTTGCACAGCATTGTTATATGCACACATGAAGGGTTTCTTGCTTTGACAACTGGTGAAAGACATTCAATCAGGAACACATTTTAGACTGTGGACAGCATGAAGTATGCATTCTCATATTCTTTGACCACTTCATACCAATTTGATGCCCACATGTCCTGCTCATATTACCTGTAAATATGAAATGAAGTTTTCATCTTAAAAACAAACATTTAAAGATATGTGGCAAAATTTGTCATACCTTTAGGTCCTGATGGTGATGAATGCTTCAATGTAAGCTACAATAAAACAGATAAAGAGTTTTTCTTCAGAAGAACAATCCTGTGAATGCCAACATTTTTGATGAAGTGCAGTTACATATGGAATGTTACTGGTATAGTACCACAGCATCATGACATTCATATATCATATAAGCTTACACCTCTATGTTTGTAGCAGTGTTCGCGCTAAGGCTTTGAACCTGGGAGGGAATTCCCTCTCTAGAAATTTTTTTGGGAGGGATTTTCAAAATCAAGGAGGGGGTTGTCACTTGGTAAAGATACTATTGTAATTTAATGTGTATATTATAAATGTACAGTAGTTACGATCTCAGCTGCAGAAAAGTGTGTGGGATTTTCCCGCATAGAATTTATTTTTGTGCGGGATTCCAAAGACAAAAGCAGGATTCATGCAATCCCGCACCTTAGCGCAAACACTGGTTTGTAGGTCTTTATGATCTGGCACATGTAACTCTAACATTCTTGCCTTGACTTTAACCCTAATCAAATCCCTATTCTAACACTGTCCTTCATGTAGACTTGTCAGAATACTGTATACAGATGTTGGAACAAAGAGACATTTGAACAGAGAGCTTTCCCCATCATATACACCTCTCTGTTGACTGTTCTTATTAAATAACCTCATATCTTAAAGCTACTACAGTTGGTGAAAGCAACATTTGGAAACATGTATTAAAATGGCAGAACACACAACCTGGTGTATTTGACAGGATACCATATGGACTTTGCCATACCCCTGAGGCTGGCAGAAAGAGTGGGGCTACAAACATGTATACTTCATAAGGCTGGTTGGACAGGAGATGCATCCTTCCTAACACTGACCTTCCTGTAGACTTGTCAGACCTTTTTCTTTCCACTTTTTCTGGCCCAAAACAACTTGTTGGGCACCTCTTCCTTGGCCTGTCTAATAAAGAGTCATGCTACATATTAAGTTTTAATTCATGGCAGTTTTGCATGATAGATTGTTACCAAACCTAAGATTGATCATACATCTCTATAAAACAGGGTCCCAGGCTCCTCCCACACCTTATAGCAAAAGTTGTCAAAATAACTTTGTCCTTCACACAAAAATAAAGATCTGATTTACACTCAACAGTTTATACTAGTATCAATTTCAATTTTGGCTTTGCACTGCTTCAGATTTTATCTGCATTGCTGCTTACTGTGTCATCTCCCTGGAATGGCCAGAAAATGTTTTCATCTCCTCAAGTACACTGTGATGCCATCAATTTAGTTTGAATATTTTAACTGATGAAGATTTTAAACACTTATGTTATGGTATTGGGTGAAAGCCAAAACTGACCAAACTTGAACACCCATCAAGTTGATATATATATATATATATATATATATATATATATATATATATATATATATATATATATATATATTTCTCTAATTCGGCACTTAGGGGGAAAGTTGTTGTTGAAAAGTCGACCTTAAGGGGAAAAAATTTTTCGGGTGAAATATAAGTTTCGCCTTAACGTTTCCACACACTTCTTCTATAGGAATACGTAAACTTACAAGGGCGCCCTCTTAGATTTACAAACTAGATGCCATTACTTCAAAGTTGTCAAATTTACGGACACCTAGCTGTTAACACGAACGGATGGCTGGCCATTGAAATAACGTTAATTACATGTTTAGACGTTAGGGCGAATTTATTTCTTATGTATTTTATTACCTTTTTTTCGCCCTATGTACAAGCAATTATATATATATATATATATATATATATATATATAACACTAATTCGACAGGTTGGGGGAAATCGGGATACCGCCTTTTCGTTAAGGTGAAAATGAAACAATAAAATACATAAGCATACTGTATTATACCCCTAAGGTAAAATAAACTGTTCAAAGACATAATCAACGTTATTTCAATGGCTCGCCATCCGTTAGTTCTAACGGATAGGTGTCCGTAAATTCGTCGACACTGAAGTAATAGTATGTAGATTGTGTGGTTGAAAGCAAGTTACCATACGTTTATGTATTCCTATATAAAAAGTGTGTGAAAACGTTAAGGGGAAACAATTTTTCCCCCAAGGTGAAAAATAGGCAAATATATATACTGTATATATAAATATAGCTAATTCGACCTGTTAGGCGAAATCTGTATACCGCCAATACAACCGGCGAAGGAAAAAACAATAAAATACATAAGATTATATTTCCCCTTTTGGTTCTGAGATATATATGCACGTTATTTCAATGGCCCGTAAGTCCTTAAGTAGTGTTAACGAATACATGCACGTAAGTTGGTGTGCAGTTAAGTAATTGCATACACATTATGTGGTAAATCGGACTTGCGTATAGAGTTACACATTCCAATATAAAACAGTGTGTAAAATGTTAAGGCGAAACGATTTTTTCGCCAAAGGATTGAGTTCTCCCAACAGTCGCGTTTTTTCATACGGTTTTTTGCCTAAATCCCAAATTATAGAAATGTATATATATATATATACAAAATTGCAAAAAGAACAGTTAATGCCTTAGATACCAACATATTTGCACCATGTTTATTAGACATACAAAATTTTGGAAGCCCTGCTTCTTCATCAGCATACAACAAAACTGTGCCAATACCAGCTCAGAATAGGTTCTAACGAAGGCAAGTACAGTACCAATTCGTCGAGGTTAGCCGACGTTGACGGTTGCTACGATAACCTACTATCTGCGGCTATACTCGACCATCAGCAATTTCACTCTAAATTTCTGATCGTCAAAGATCGTAAAATCAACTCTAGTAATCCTAACCTAGAGAGCATCTATTGATGAGAGGATTATATCGACCGCAACTTTCCCGAACAATGAAAAGATCGTCAATAATCTCGACGATTCGGCGATCTTTTGTAGTAGCGTGTTAATCACCCATGCATTACAATAGCAAGTGATGTGCAGGCTTATAGCCTAAGCAAGCATTAGCTGTACAGTACATACTTTGTGGAAAGTGTGAAAACTGCAATTCTTTCACTAACGACCAGTGATGGAAAAGGCCAAGATTATATAAAAGCAATATCAGAAATGGACAGAAATAAATCGAAGAAATCCCTTTGTACTACAGTTGCCTACTTCTCAATCCTACGTAGCTAGGTACACAAAACGGACAAGGGCAAGTTACTGGCAGAACCATAGAAGGTTAATGCACGGTATGTTTACTAATGGTATCTTGCACAAAATATTAACTTCAAGCACGGTGTTGTACAGTTGTTTCGAATTTTCTGTGAAAGTGAATGGGCCTTCCAACTCCCCAAGAACGTACTACATATATTTTCATGCTCAGCTCTTATTTCTGTGATCATATCTGGCCTACTCCGATGTGAAATAATGTAGGCCAGAGTTTGATTGAAACAGTGGTGTACAATCGTCTCGTATATCTAGTTTGGTGTGCTTCAAATAAACGTTCCCGCGCCGTAAAACTTCGCTGTCATAAAATGGTAAAGGGTGGGGGCTACATATACACATGAAATCAATAAGTTAACGAAGAGCACGGAGTTAAAGGCCGTTCGGTGCTAATGAAAGGAAAGGACAACGCCAGCTGGCGAAAATGTTACAGCATGCACCACTGACAGGTACCCGACATTTTAGGAAACAAGGGGTGGAAAAAGTTAAAGTCACTTCTTTTTTTTCTAATCGATAAATGGATTTTGACTTTCACAAGAAGTGCAGTCCTGTATGATAAAATTTGGAATTTGCAAGGGCTTCTAAAATATGTCAAGAAACCATTGCACAATATGGTGCCGCTGAAAAAACTACGCCAAAATTATCGCTACTCTGTAGTGCTACAAATTCTTTGGATAGGGTGGCAGGGTTCATGGCACTAAAGCTTATTTTGTAGTCAGAAAATGTCGATTAATGTTCAGGTTTGATAACGAGCAAATGATCTCGCTGTTTTGAATTCCTACACAACAGCATCAGACTAAACTTCCACAAATATGTTAATGCAGGTATTATGCTCAGTCGCGAGTATCCGTATCATGTTATGCATGGTTAAACAGTCTTGACTTTGCATGGAACCCCATATTCTGCAGAATAAATGTTAAAACTGTTCAGGTCCATAAAATTCAACCATTCTACTTTCTACCAAAAAATTAGAGAGAATGCCATTGCAATGGCAACACATCTTAGTTCTGACACCCTCATGTCCTCTCAGGGCATCTTATGGCGCACTTAGCCCTCGTTTGCCCTTCAACCTGTTATGTTATGTTCCGTTACAATACAAAGACATTGCCACATTTTCATTTCACACTGATGTTGCGATGGATATGGATCCCATTTTAACCCCACCCGTGACCATGGCCGTACAGGACTATTTTTCTAAGGAAGGGCGGTGATTTTTGCATACGTTAGTCTATGAAAAAAAGGGGAAGTCCAATGACGTCACAAGTAAAGGTGTTTTTAACTGGTTAATTACCGATTATGTGTCGTGAAAATACCCAATGCTCGCAATGCACAGAATGTTGCATGCAAACAAGTTGGGACCATTGCAGGTGCCTGGGAAATTCTTGAATCGAAGGTTTCTCAAGGAATTGATGATGGTACGTGTATGTTGCCACAGTATACTTTTGGTATGTATATGTAGCAACGAGCTAGCTAGAAAGTGTAAGCGAGTAATGTGTGCTGTCTAGAGCGAATAATGTCTGGGACTATAAGATGTTAGGCAGTACAATGATGGGCTGAAAAATAAGACATTGCAGTGGGTTGTAGTTTCATTTATGCAGGCCTACTGATTGTCTAAGGGTCATTCGGCAACGTATTACGGCTGTAATTTGTATACTGTAACTCGCTGTTCCGTCTCTGAGCGGAAGGGTTATGGACACACCCATCCATGGCCGTAAAAACGACAGCGGCATCTCGCCTTTTTATAAGGCATATGTGTGATGATGAATTAATACACAGACGAAGGCGCCACTCATTTCACAAACTAGGAAATAATAGGATATATATTTTCAAAGAATGGTGGTTCGGGATGACTGATTACCTTTCATGCTTTCCAAGGTAAGAGAATTTTCTGCAAACTAGAAATATGGGGAACCGTGACAGGATTGCAAATTTTGAGGGCAACTGTATCAAACAGGCCTCATCTGCTGAGAATGGGTGGGGTAGGGAATCCAGCCCCCTTCCAACCTGAGAGACCAAGCCTATTTCTTGGCACGATTTGTAGAAAATTCGGGTCGCACATTAGGTACCGTAAATTAGGCTTTTTCAAGCAGAAGCAGTTCGGTCCCCTCCCCCGAAAAAAAGCACATACCCGCCCTTGTTGATGATTGTCATCTAGGCCTAATCTATATTTGGACAGTTCGAGCATGTTTCCCACCCTTCTTATCAAAATTTCAGTGTGTCCTTATTAAAAGGATCTTTAAAAAAGGCACGGTAGCAAAATGCACATTTTCCCGGCCGTCTAGCCGGTATGTACGGTATGGTAAACTACGGGGTACAGCATGGTGACTCCACTTTCCGTTACATGACTTTCTGAAATTAATTGTAAATATTTATGTCTTAATTACTTCACCTTTGCCTCCTTTAAATAACTCTAAAAAGAAGACGCACAGACACAAATTTTTTTTTCTTTTCTTTTATACGATGTCTTCCGAAACGGGGTGCCGAAACTAGTTTACCCAGTTTCCAGTTTGTGGTACAGTATTTCCCAGTTTATGCAGGCATATTTTTACTTCTGTAAATTTTTATTGATGTTATACACATAGCAAGATCTTTAAAAAAAGATGTCACAGCAAAAAGAAAATACAAAGCAGCACCGAAAATTTGCAAAACCTCAGACTGCAAGTTGAATTAATGGAAGGTTGTTTGCACTTGGAGCGAGATTCGGAACCACAATTGTAGACCACCTGTTTCAGACATCCACAGACTTGGAACAAAGGATATCATTCAATAATCAAGTTTGTTTCAAACAATTATTTTTATCTAATGAAACAAGCATCTATACTAGGTTCTAAGAACTATTAACATGAAGTTATTGTAGTGGTGCGATAGATGAGTGTAGTCATTTGCTCACAAGCCGGCTTCATCGAACGCCCGGCGCAATTTACTGCTAAGGCACATCGGCCTACCAGATCTATTGAGTCTATTCATTCGTGGAACTAATACACTCCGAAGATTGCGAGCATTGTGATTACTCTCAATTTGTTTGTTCCTTTTGTTGGGAGTTCAATACACGTCTAGCAAATTACAAAACCGCACAGTAACTTTGTTTTCAACCGCAAACTATTGTGCTGCTGTTTATAGTCTCGACGATCTTCGACGATGATTTGAGCTATCGTCGAAATGGACGATCTTGTATTGCACCTTGGGAGGGTTTGAGGCTTTTACGATCTTCGACTATCATTGACTATCTTCGACGTTACGCAACTCGACAATGAGGCTAACCTCGACGAATTGGTACTGTAAAATGCACCCATAATATATTTATATATATATATATATATATTTATATATATATATATATATTTATGTACAATAAATATGACATATGACAAGTGCAAAAACTTGCTAGAGTGCTCAATGAAAGTCCAGAGCCAATAAAACATGAAGAAATGAAATCAAAAGTTTTGTCTCAGAGGCATACTGTGTATTACTATTTGCTAGTTTCATACAACACACAAGGTGCTGCACTCCTCACGTAACATGACAGCAATAAGCATATTGAACAAAATTGGATAAGGCAGGAGTCATCATGTGTAGGTGCACGAGGCTTAAGAGTGAAGGCATGTGATTTTGTAATAATGAAAACAGTTCAAAATATGAACGCAAGCATACTTCGATTCTCCCAGGTTAGCGTTGCTAGGTTACAAAGTTTCTCAGCAGAAATTTCTTTTACGTGTCTACATGCAGTTACCAGTTCATTACGTTTATTAAAGGTAGCTAAGTGTGGTTTGCAAATGATGAAATATTTCTCCCATAAGCATAAGTTGCATCTATTGGAGGAAGGGTTGTAAGATTTTGCCTGTTTTAGGATTTTCCATGTGATTGTATGTTCGATATTATTGTCCTTCAATTCCCAAATATATTTACTTAATTCGGTGTTCTTGTGGTTAGCGTATCTTTTTTTATGAGTTTTCTGTAAGTCCGATGTAGGTTTGATCCAGTCGGTCACCTTTAGTTGCGACAGCAGCCTGGTACACAATGCAGAGCTCCCAACATTTCTGAATTCAAAATAGGGATGTAAGGATATGATAAGTGGAAATGTGCATGAAGTGCACCGCAAGCGCAAAGCCCAAAGCCCTTAATGGGTGGGGTCCAGGGGCTTGCCATAGGACCGCACTAGGGGAAAACCCCAGTAGAGGGTCTAGTGGGCAGAGTGCCCAGAAGTTCCAGTCTTCTCAGTGTTTCAGAAGCTTCAGAAGACCCATCTGTCTGTGATGTATGAATGGGAAACACTGTTAGCACAATGTACACTGGAAACAAAATACAGCAGGCTTTAAGTGCCAAAAACCTTAAAAGCCGTGTTGCATGCCTTGCATATTAAAGATGCCTTTGTAATGGCTTTCTGACTACCAGGTGACGCACATCAGCCAACATTTTCCTATGGCCGGAAGAATAACAGGACACAGCGGAAAGGCGGGACCAAGGGAGGATTTTCGGAAATTTTCCACCCAAAGCGGGAGGGTTGGGAGCTCTGACAATGGACTCTTTTAGGCAGTGGCCTGTCAGAGGGCATCCATCTTTACATAGATCTGCAATTGCATTCATTTGCAAGGATATCTTCAGCTTTTTGCTGTAAGGTGGTTTTGTTTTGGGCGTTGTGTTGCTTGATGTTACTCATACAGCTATAGCTAACTTTGATGGTGTTCCTGTTAAATATTTTATTTAGAATGTATTCTTTTGGAAATTCTTCAACGATTTTAAGGAATTTTCTCCCGACATAGGTGGAAACGTTTTTGCTGCAGGGCTCGAAATAACGGGGGCCCGTGGGCCCGATGCTCCTAGAAATTCGCTCGGGCCCGTAGCTTCTACAGGGAAAGGGGCCCGGGATGGCTCCTAAATATTTCAAGTATAACTTTACAGTCTGCACGTGAACCTCTCCACCCACAAGTAAACGATCTTATACAGTATATCGCACGGCCTGTGTACAGTATTTCGTACCCTGACAGTCACTAAAAACCTGCGAAACACATTATTTCTGAAATCAGTTCACATCGCTCATTAACGTTCTGCTTTGTCACAACACGAAAGATCACTCACACAGATGCACACCGATGTCATTCATGAGTAATGTAGGCAGAGCCTCACAGGTAGAATAGTAAATTAGCTATTACCAGGGAGCTGTTAGAGTGGCAGCTCCCTGGGTTCTAATCATGGAGTTACCTCCGAGGTGGTATTCTAATATCGCAAGTTGGCTTGTGTACTGTTACGTCAGTGAGCTGCCAGTGGCAGCTCCCTGGTTACATAACACTGTAGGCCTAGATCATTGACTGCACATATGCATGATGTTGGGTTAATCCAATCAGATTACAATAAACAATAACATGATTGAGTGACTGAGGGGATTTGCAAAACCTGCCGTACTACGGGTAGGCTGCTCAGGCAAATACTTAGCCTTCATGACTGACTGGTTGGCGGGAATTGGACAGTGCCCTTCATTTTACCGGGGAATAAATTCCGAAGTTACGAGAAAATTTTGAAAATGTACATTACATGCAACATGTACAGTTGTTAAGTACTGGTCTAAGAGGGTGTGGACAGATTTCAGGCTAGTTTCAGCATCTACAGTACTTATAGCCTACCTTAATTATACCTACACTACACATTTCCAAGCACATAAGAAGCACCCGTACACTTTAAGTCTTTTTTTCTTGGTTAGTTTTGGGCCCCTTGATTTCTCATTTGGCCCCTAGATTCCATGGACTAGGGGCCCGGCTGGCCCCAAAGGTTGAAGGCTTATTTCGACCCCTGTGCTGTATGGTGGGTTGTACCATATGATGTTTCTGTGGAGTTTTCGCTTCTCTTTATCAGGCCTAGTTTCGGCTGGGGTAGTAGAGATAGGTGAAAATTGCAGCTGGTATTTATAGCCACCTTTGGCGAGGGCATCCTGGAACACGGGGGTATATATATATATATATATATATATTAACGCTAATTCCCACCTTAAGGGGAAATTGTTATATCTGCTTGTACATAGAGCGAAAAAAAGATAATAAAATACATAAGAAATAAATTCGCCTTAACGTCTAAACATATAATTAACGTTATTTCAATGGCCAGCCATCCGTTCGTGTTAACAGCTAGGTGTCCGTAAATTTGACAACTTTGAAGTAATGGCATCTAGTTTGTAAATCTAAGAGGGCGCCCTTGTAAGTTTACGTATTCCTATAGAAAAAGTGTGTGGAAACGTTAAGGCGAAACTTATATTTCACCCGAAATTTTTTTTCCCCTTAAGGTCGACTTTTCAACAACAACTTTCCATCTAAGTGCCGAATTAGTGAAATATATATATATATATATATATATATATATATATATATACATGTAACGCAAGTAGAAACGATATTCTGTCCGAGAGGTGGCGCCCTGTAGAAAAAGAATAGAAAGAAGTCTTCCTGCGCGTCCACTAGTCACGTGATTTCCCGCCAGGCGGTACCAGGGTGTGTACATGCGAAGCGAAAACACTGGTGAGTTGGAGCTACAAGAGAGAAGACGTAGAACCGCATGCGAGAGAAATTGTGCTGAACCGTCTGCAGTCAAGGGAAAGTTTGGTGAGAAATTTGTGACTGGTTTGATAAGGGATAAATCGGGAATCATTTTATGATAATTTAGATAGAAACTTAAGCTGTAAAATCTGTAAATCTTAGGCTGTTGTCGTTACTATTATCTTGCGCTAACAGGTTAGTGCAAGCCTCGAACCAGCCTAAGCCATAAGATAGATATTAGGAATCACCGAAGAAAAAGAGGTGCCCTCCCCCATTTACTTTCCAGATGTACTTCTGTCACCTGGCCTTGGATTAAACGCCGTATTTTGAGCTAGCATATGATCTAATTAATTTGAAGACTGGCCTGGGTCACCCAACTGTTTAACAGAGAGACCTTACTACCGAGGCCCCTCTGGTTCATTCGTACTATTAAGGAACTATTACTAAATTAATAGGATATCCTTCAGAGAACTGATTGTTAATTTGTAGTTCCTGCCCCCCCCCCCCTTCTTCGAGCACGAAGATATTATTCCCCACAGCAGTCTGAGAGTGTCAGAGCTCTGAATAGAAGCAGTTCAGCATTCTGAGGTTCAGCCATCGAGTGTATCAGAGCTCTGAGAAGAGAAGCAGTTCAGCGTTCTGAGGTTCAGCCGTCTGAGTGTGTCAGAGCTCTGAGAAGAGAAGCAGTTCAGCATTCTGAGGTTCAGCCGTCTGAGTGTGTCAGAGCTCTGAGAAGAGAAGCAGTTCAGCATTCTGAGGTTCAGCCGTCTGAGTGTATCAGAGCTCTGAGAAGAGAAGCAGTTCAGCGTTCTGAGGTTCAGCCGTCTGAGTGTGTCAGAGCTCTGAGAAGAGAAGCAGTTCAGCGTTCTGAGGTTCAGCCGTCTGAGTGTATCAGAGCTCTGAGAAGAGAAGCAGTTCAGCGTTCTGAGGTTCAGCCGTCTGAGTGTATCAGAGCTCTGAGAAGAGAAGCAGTTCAGCGTTCTGAGGTTCAGCCGTCTGAGTGTATCAGAGCTCTGAGAAGAGAAGCAGTTCAGCATTCTGAGGTTCAGCCGTCTGAGTGTATCAGAGCTCTGAGAAGAGAAGCAGTTCAGCGTTCTGAGGTTCAGCCGTCTGAGTGTGTCAGAGCTCTGAAGAGAAGCAGTTCAGCATTCTGAGGTTCAGCCGTCTGAGTGTGTCAGAGCTCTGAGAAGAGAAGCAGTTCAGCATTCTGAGGTTCAGCCGTCTGAGTGTGTCAGAGCTCTGAGAAGAGAAGCAGTTCAGCGTTCTGAGGTTCAGCCGTCTGAGTGTGTCAGAGCTCTGAAGAGAAGCAGTTCAGCATTCTGAGGTTCAGCCGTCTGAGTGTGTCAGAGCTCTGAGAAGAGAAGCAGTTCAGCGTTCTGAGGTTCAGCCGTCTGAGTGTGTCAGAGCTCTGAGAAGAGAAGCAGTTCAGCATTCTGAGGTTCAGCCGTCTGAGTGTATCAGAGCTCTGAGAAGAGAAGCAGTTCAGCGTTCTGAGGTTCAGCTGACCCAAGGTGTCTGCATCCAAGGTTCATAAGGCGAGCGCTGCCTAGGTTGGAGAGGTGAATCGCCTGATCAGTTACCCAGTTCAATCGTTTTAACAAAATCATATTAATCATTTGTACATTCATAATTTCGAGATGTAATTTTCGCAAGGAGCAAACAGATTTACTTTTGTATCTTAAATTTGCTTGTTTTCTCTTTTATTTGTGCATTTTGTCCACCAATCACCTTTTCTCGGTTTTGTTTAGAATTCTCCCAGCAAAATAAGCCTATCCCCCTGAACTCAACACAGGGCGCTCGTTATATATATACAGTAAAACCCCGTTTATCCGAACACATCGGGACCGAAGGTTGTTCGGATAACGAAAAAGTTCGGATAAACGGGGTTCCAAGTTTTTGCCTTAAGTACAGTACACTGGGTCCATATAAGACAGTGTGTCAACACATTTCCAAAATAATTCTGAAAAGGCTTAAAATTGCAGACAAAATCCCCCAAAATATTTCGTTACTATTTTTTGTGACCGACGATATGACAAATAAATTTTAAGACGTCTAAAACAGAGAGATTTTATTCCAAAAATTTGAGCCTTCGCTCGTCTGAATGACCAATGCTTTCTACACACTAAATGAATGTGTTTGCTGAAGAAAAGCTGTAACGATCTGGAGAGGTATCTAGAGTATAAATTCTGCAAAAATTTCAAGAAATGTTAGAGACACATGTGTAGGAGACTCTCAAACATCAGTTTGCAATGTTTTTGTAAGGTCTACTTTCATTATTTTTAGGTATGAAGCTCACTACGTTACTAACTTTTCAGATCTAGTGAAACTAAGACTTACGCTAGCCTAACGTATTTTTGTATGAGAGGATATTGAGCCTATACCGACTCATGGCTCCTAACAAGAATTTCAAAGTAAATACGTACGATATTTCTTCCAAATTTGACAAAGAGATAACAGATTTTTTTGTATGTCCACATGTCGGCTGTTTTAGCCATCGTGACATTTTTCCATTTTTTTTCCGAGAAAAATTAGTGCATTTCTGCAAAAATTTACGTTGAATTTTGCCTTGTAAAGCACTTAAAACTTGGTGTATACTACTGTAATTGTGTTGACTATTATTGTTGTTAAATCTGACGGCTAGTTCGGATAAACGGGGTTTCGGGTAAACGAGGTTTTACTGTATATATATATATATGTATATATTTTGCTAATTTGGGATTTAGTCGAAAAACCGTATGAAAAAAAGCGACTGTTGGGAGAACTCGACCCTTAGGCGAAAAAATCGTTTCGCCTTAACGTTTTACACACTGTTTTATATAGGAATGCGTAACTCTATACGCAAGTCCGATTTACCACATAATGTTAATGCAATTACTTAGTTCCACACCAACTTACGTGCATGTATCCGTTAACACTAAGGACTTACGGGCCATTGAAATAACGTGCATATATATCTCAGAACCAAAAGGGGAAATATAATCTTATGTATTTTATTGTTTTTTTCTTCGCCGGTTGTATTGGCGGTATACCGATTTCGCCTAACAGGTCGATCTAGCGTCATATATATATATATATATATATATATATATATATATATATATATATTTCTCTAATTCGGCACTTAGGGGGAAAGTTGTTGTTGAAAAGTCGACCTTAAGGGGAAAAAAATTTTCGGGTGAAATATAAGTTTCGCCTTAACGTTTCCACACACTTTTCCTATAGGAATATGTAAACTTACAAGGGCGCCCTCTTAGATTTACAAACTAGATGCCATTACTTCAAAGTTGTCAAATTTACGGACACCTAGCTGTTAACACGAACGGATGGCTGGCCATTGAAATAACGTTAATTATATGTTTAGACGTTAGGGCGAATTTATTTCTTATGTATTTTATTATCTTTTTTTCCCACTATGTACAAACAGATATAACAATTTCCCCTTAAGGTGGGAATTAGCGTTATATATATATATATATATATATATATTATATATATATATATATATATATATATATATATATATATATATATATATATATATATATATATATATATATATATATATATATATATATATATATATATATTATATATATATATATATATATATATATATATATATATATATATATATATATAAACCTTTGCATAATTTACTCTTTGCACAATACCACAGAATTTGTTTTGTAATCAAGAACATGTTTGTTTCTATACTCAAATATAAAACTACTGTACTCAGATACTTTTCTTTGTGCTCCTACAAACTGTAACACAAATAGAATGTTGCTTGGCATGAGGGTATTAAAAGCAAAAACCTATACTCACAGTTTCATTACTACTGGACAATTCAATGTTGTGATCTTTGAATCCACCTACAAAACTCCCTTCTCCTGACAAATGAACAAGGCCTAAGTATGAAGGAATCTGAAATCGGACAGTACCATCACTGAGAAAGGCAAGTATACCAGACCCATGTCTGTTTATTTGTACCACATGAAGAATCCAGAGTGTCAGCTGTAGAGTAAGGAGAGTTGATTAGTGAAACACTCAGTTTAGGCATGCTCTGAAGCTAATAGGCCTAATGAAATCAAGTTAAATTGTCTATGGAAAGGTTACAAGGATTCCTCTTTCAGGAGAACTGAATCCTCCTCTAAAGCCCTTACCGGACTACACAGTATAGTACTTAAATGTGCCTTTTCCACGACATGAAACAAGATTGCATGAAGTGTGACACTCCCTCAGAAATGGATGTCAGTCCATCCTTGCATAACCCAATAGCCAAAGCTTGTAGTCTGTACCTTTTACAAGTGAGATGATAGTTGTAATTTCCGTATTAAGTCCAGGTGAAAAAAATAAATAAAACAAGAATTGACATACACAGCTGACCAAAAAGTCATACAAGGAGCTACCAGAGTATAATCACAGGTGATCTGGTTACTTTAAATGTTTGAAAATGTCTTAACCATCATTAACTACTATTTGCCCACAACACATGCTAATTAACTAGGTACTGTAAGTCTAAATATTCTACTATATTTGAAATGTGTTGTATTTTATATAAAATTTATGTCCCAGCAACTTTAGCTGCTGAAGTATCAGAGAATAGCTGACTAGGGATATCCCAGCTTTTTTGTAAAACTATAAAGCAAAATGCTGGTACTACTGTAACTTTTTTATTTGTATATATCTGCATGCAGATACAGTACCTTTAAAGTTATTAACACTGTAAATCATTTCACCACTTCTACTGTAGGTTTGGATGCATCCTGTGTTTGAGAAAAATGCATGTGTACAGTACTGCTTTTTATACTCTACCGGTAGAGGGATGTGCATATAATTTCATTGCATACTTGCATTATATGCACTGCCGTCACTATTTTCCAACAAGATATATTTTTAAAACGTTACAATACAAATTTTAAATCATAAATGTTTATCACAATTGCATTCACTCTGTTCATTTAAATTCCATCTTTAATTTACTCATACAATGCATGCATGAAACAGGAGAGGGCACTAACAGTAAAGGGCCAAGCACTCACTTCACAGTCCATGTTTCGGCTGACGGCTAGGTCTGCTGTGATGAACCTCTAAAAATATCAAATAATCTTACAGTACAAATAGGGGGCACTGGAATGATGATGTGAGTCAACTTAGTTCCAGGCTGCATTGAGCATGCATTTAAGCCACATAAACTGAAATAGTTCCAAATGTAAATCTGACTCCTTGATTTGGGTACTAGGGGCATGTGAAAAAGTTATAAACAGGCAGGTGCGGGTATGGAGTCGGAGACTTTAAACATTTACAGTTTGGAACAAAATGCCATTTACCATTGTGTCATAATAATTGCAACAAATGCACTGAGGTAAAGGTGCACTTAGCTTGGGTCGGGAAACACTTGATACTCCTTCTTGATAATGAAACCTTCTAGCTTTGTGTTGAAAACTACAGATGTTTCTTAGACATACTGTATGTGTCAGTAAAGAAGCTGGTACAAAAGAAGTGTCGGGAAAAGTGTTTTACAGTGCCGTGTGATCTTGCTTATGCCCTCAGGTTTTTGCACTGAAATGCACTCTTGAAAATTTGATAGCTAACTACTGTACCTACTTAGGTGTGCAAATATTTACAAAACATCAATCAAAAATTTATATTATGAAATATCAGCTTGGCTGAGCTTTTACTGTATACAATGTTACTACTCATGTTTGCCCAATCACATCTCACCTTTTCATTCATGCATATTGCTCCAGTCTCCTCTGCAAAGGGATGTATTTCATAATACACTTCTACCGCGGTAAAGTTGTGCACTTCTCTTCTTTGTATCCAAGACAGTAGTTCATAAATGAAACTATCTAATCAGTATACAGGGGAAGTGCAACAAATTTAGTGTAATGCTTTGAGGTATTAGGGGATGTGATGTTGGGCTTTCCACAGCAAGGCTAAAGAATATTCACACTGACATCGCTGTAGCAGAGAAGCACCTAGTTGTTCTTGCATGGTTACTTCCATGATTAAAGCTACACAGATGTTGGGCCTGTGATAAAATTCACTGGGGTAACAGTCCAAAATGTTTCAACAGTTTATTTTTTACACTTGATACTATACCATATCATGATGTGAGATACTAGAGTAACACTGCAATGTTGCACAACTGTACTCAATTAGATTTGAGAAAACTGGCACTGTCTGACTTTAAATGAGAAAACTTACAAGTAAAATCAATGTTTTATCAAAGGTCTGTTTGTAATGCATCAAATGGAGAAGATTTAGATATTTCAATTGCTTTGTCCATTGATGAGCAATTTTTGAAAAATGAAAGGTATTTTTCATTGTAAAATTATCTGTTGAACAACTAATTTACCTTTAAAGAACAGAAGGAGGTTTTGGAAACTGGGTCTATTTTATGGGAAAAAGACACATCTTCATCAAGACATGTTTTTGTGTTGGCACAGGAACCAAAGGACAAGGGATGAAAACTTTTCTACTTTAATTCGCAACCCCTATTATTACCAGATAACATAATGCCTTCATTTACAGTTTGGCTTCCACTACAAATAAAATTATGTTTAATAGTTACCACAAAGTTGATAACTGCAACAAGAGCCAAACACAAAAGGAAACAAACGGCAAGGTAGCCTTTTCTTCCTCGGAGGCCAGTCTTGTGCAAATGAGCTTCATGGACAGCAACATGTCCTGCCCTGAAGTTGCTATTATGCTCCTTGTTTACCCTCCTACGCTCCAAAGATTTCTCAAGCATTGATGGTTTTCCTTGATCATCCTTGATAAAAAAAAAAATGGAAAGCATCTATGTTTACATTTAAATTCATTAGGACTCCCTGTCAATGGGACTAAAGTTTGCTATCCTGGACCTCTACCTGAAACAGCCATGAAAACCAAAGCATTAAATCTAGAATCTTGATACTGTACCTCCACAAAGGCATGCAAAGGCATACAAACACAACAAAACATGTTGACAGAAAAATGCAGTCTACCACTCACTTTGCAGGCCACACACTAAGAACTGAAAAACTTAAACCTCTGTACATCTCTTCAAGTAAGGACATTATTGCAGATACACAAGTGTAGGTTAGGTTTTCTGTACACATATGTGCTACATGTTTGGCAATAGAAGAAGAGCCAAGACATGCTGAAGCAGGGTTGGCATTTTCCCGGAAAAACCCTGTTTTTCCCACAAAGCGGTAAAAACCAGGAAAAAACCAGGAAAACTGGTAAATACCGGTAAAAATGCTTCTGTCTTGAAAACTGTTACTACTTTATATGTCTGTTATATGCAGGGTCTACAGTAGACATAAAACTGGTCATGACAGCCATATGTAATTGAATATGAAGATAGTCTCTTAGCTTCATTTTACGCTAATTTATCACAACCTAATTCTGCTTTTTGTGGGCTACCTGTAAGAGTATTTTTCATTTATCACTTATTTTGTCACTATCTCTTTCCCTGCGAAAGGTATTGCCTGTTGGCCCAAACTGTTATTGTCCTACCCCCACCCCTCCTAAATTCTTTAAGCCTACTGTATGCTCCGACACTTCTTAGCACAAGTACAGTCTATTGAGGTAAACTTTAATGCAGGTGACAATTAAATGTCCACTGTATTGAGCCACATACATTGCAGACAGCCCAATTGTTTACCTTGATGCACACTTGGTCAAATTACTGTATTATTCTTTGAGGTGAACAAGTGAGGTGAATTCAGACTGCTGTTTCCAAGTTTTTGTGATGTTGCATCATACAAGCTGATGAACAGTCCATGTAACAAAACCTAAAGATATGACATATAGATGACAAAGCATAGCTTAATACAACAAAGGCACCAACAGTTTAATACTTGTCAATCCTCTAGTTTCTAGAATAAAGTGGAATGGAAAATAAAGTTGGTTGACGGTGAGCATCCAGTTTATGTTTGATTTACAATACTCTAATTAGCAAACCCACAAAGTTGTAAATCATGGCTGCACTTTGGATTAACCCTACCCCCTACACTAAGAAATCATTTGCTTGTAATTTTTATGCTTTACCGCAAGTTCCACATGATTTTTTATTTTTTAAGAATTCTATATAATTTCAGGTTTTCTCAGTTTTTTTCCACTTATAGGTGGGAAAAACCTTCCGGTAAAAACCTGGTTTTTATCGGCCGGTAAAAACCGGCCTAACCTGTCAGCTGAAGAAAACTACATCTTAGAGAAAAACTTCCAGTCTAAGGCTTGCAAATGTATTGTAGATGGTTGTTTGAGTAGGGAGTTGTTATTTGGATGGAGGTTCAATGGAAAGTTTTAATTTATGCTAATACCTCAGGACTCAAAATTTCTGAAGCTTTACTACTAGCCCATGGGACACTGCGAACTTATTTCACTAGCCCGAAGGGCATTTGCACTAGCCCATGGGTCTTTAGGTAGTTGATTGTTTATAACCCATGTGTGGTTTGAGCTAGCCCCGGGCTGGCGGAGTTATGTATTTGTCAAGCCCCGTAATACCTTAAGACCCACTTCATCCTGAGAAGATTATCAATGATAAGCCACGCATTCTACAGTACTAAGGGGATTTTTTTCTTTTATTTGTTGGCTTCAATTTGATATCAATACGCTAGCAACATCATTCATGTCTAGTACAGGGCTGTGACCATTTTATAGCAATTAATTGCTAAACGATCGCATGTGTAATAAATGTTTAGTACAAAGCTACCAGCGATTAAATGCAAAACCCGTTTTTCTGTACAGAATAAAAAAACAGTCTGCAGTCATTACAGAAAATTAGATGTTCACTTCAACTCTTTTTGCAAAAGTGAAATACATAATTATACAAACGGCACACACATAAACATACGACACCAAAGTTTAGCTTCTATGAGGATCGTGTTTGACGTTCATTTTACATATTCATCAAGTTCAAAAGCACATTTAAAGTCTCTATGTTGATCACAGTTACTTGCGATTAATGGCTAAACGATAGCAAAATTTTGCGATTAAACGTTTAGTAATTTTGCTAAACGTTCACAGCCCTAGTCTAGTTATCCTGTCACAATTGACCTTCTCAGAACAATGCTGTGATGCAAAGGTTGAAACCGCCTCCAGTTTAGGGGCAGGTGCTTTGAAACTAGAAATGACTGTTTATTGAAATAAGCTGATGAGGTTTGCCCATTCCTATAGAATGAACCTCATGCAAATGAGCTGCAGAGGGAGAAGTCTCATTTTTGTCACAACAATCTCGAAAGTTTCCGGAAATACCCGGTATAGAATCACGCTCACATTTATAGATAAAACCTTACTGGTATACTCTCATCCGTGTCAAAGAGGGTCCAAACATGCAATACTTTTTAAATTCCCTGCGACTGGTAATGCTGTCGCATTATTGAAACACCCAGTCTTACAGTAGATGTAGCAGACGACAAATGACAAATGTCTATTGTAAATCCAGTGTAAGCCCTGCAAAAATGCCAAGAAAGATACAAGAGACAGATTACTGTGTGACCTTGGCGGTGTCAAACCTCGCTTCAAAGCCATGTATCTCCTTCCAAATAACAACTCCCTGGTATGAGGATCTTTTGCACTTGCCATGTAGGGTTAAGAGTTAGATGAGGTTTTACAGCTCAGTTTCTAACCGACTGGTTTAAGTCAGGCTGGCCACAGCATTTTTTCCAGTTGTGGCTCACTGGCCAGGTAGGGCCTAAATGCTTTTGAATTCTTGACCACGTAGAGTAATGTCGATGCTTTTCAATTATCGATCCTGCTTCGTGGATGGAAGTTACTGTTACTAGTACAAATGTGTATGCAGAGAGAAGTAGCTCACTTACTCGAACCAATCATGTATTTGGGGCTGGAATTTCTTCTGCTGGGGTGTTAGAAACTTTGTGTAGATAATCTTTGCTAATGCCATGAACTATCACTCTTGAATATCACTGGTTTATTTTATCTTTTCCACCCATTTAAATTGACACGGTGAATATTTTGATCTGAGGGCTCAACAACGCCATGTTGTTTACACAGTGTGTATACAGAAAGTCGAAGTCGAATGTTTTAGCCAATCAGAGTTGGTATTACATGATTGCATCGACTAGGAATTCTAAATGTAATTCATTCATAAGCTTAAGTACCTTGTAATGAAATTTACTACATTTATCTGATGTTTGCTGTAGTCTATTTTTTCCTAAAGGTGGTCACAAACTTTCATTTTGTCATATTTTTGTGAACATTGTTGTGAATTGTACAATTACCTTGTCCATTCGAAGTCAGCTAGATTACCAAAATATTTACAGCAGACTACACCAATTCTGGGGTCGTGTCCATACTTAGGAACTTCAAAGATGATGGGCACTACTCTAAGTAAAAAAGTGGGGCCTGGTAACATTCTTTTCTGTGTCTAATCATGGAAGTACTACCTCGGAGGTAGTACTTCCACGGTCTCATGCAAGGTCAAGCAAAGTAAAAGCATGTATGTTCACTTTGCAGATGATTAAAAATTCTACCCATTCGATAGAACCTATGTTACCTTCATTGTGATTGGCTTGGGTTCCATCTACTTGGCAAACTAGGCCAACCGCAATGTACTTAACATAAGATTTAGCAAATGTGGAGAATTCATACATACATCTGTATAGTGACGGTACATTTTTTGCTTCGCGTACAATGTGCCTCGAGTTTTCACGTGAGAGATGGCACCGATAGCTGTGCAGGCTACTGGCATAAGTACTCCCACCTGCTATAAATCGCCTAGGTTGCCAACCCTAGAAACTGCCATTTTTTAGGAATAATTCCATGTAGAAGTGATTTTATGTCCAGAGTTGTGATCAAAGGGGTGTTGGATGTTCTGCTTCCACAAACAACGTGATAATATGGATTTAACAAGGTTCGTAGTCAGCATAAGCGTGTAAAAATAGGCCAGGTTTTGTTTTGCCCTGAGAAGTGTCCTACAGGCCTATATGTATAACGATGGTTTATGGTCGTTTTGCCTTATTGCCAGTTCGCCCCCAAAGACCTACCAGTTCACCCCCTAAATGATGTTTTGGCTGCATACTGTACCCTTACAAGGAAGTTGCTGATACATGAAATGAAATTCTTGTAGTGTTCACCCTTTTTCTGTAAACGGCAGTTTTGTGCTTGAAATGCCCGAAAAGCTTTTGTTTTTTAATTGTTTTTTTTTTATTTTTATAATTGTGTCCTTTGCACTACATATTTCACATTTTTATGGTACATGAAGTGTCGTTCTCATAATAACTCTTCTGAGACAATTTTTAAACAAAAACTGATTAATTTAGGCCCATTAAAACAACTAAGGGTACTTTGAGAACAACACTCTTAATAACTGTTATTTTTTAGCAAAATGTCTTAAACCTTCATTATTCCTAGTGGCCATGATCTGGCCTTACTTTAATGCTGAGCATGCCTGTGCCTGTAGTTTCAAGTCTTCCTTTTCATGTCATTGGTCTTACTTTTCAAGTCTTCCGTCTTTATTTTCAAGTCTTCGGTCTTCGCTTTGAAGTCTTTGGTCCGTCTTTGCTTTCAAGTCTTTGGTCTTAGTTTTGCATTAGTCCTCAGTAAAGGCACGCGTATAGGCGGTCACTGATAGCTCCCTATACCCGGTCCTATACACCAACCCATTGAAAACCCAGGGTCTTCGACCAGCACAGTGCTGGTCAAAATTGATTTTCTTCTTATAGCAAAGCTAGGACCTAAACTTAAAATTTACTATTCCTTTTCCTTTCTAAATCTTACACTTATATTGTAGTTGTTTTTTGTCACTTTAAACCTACGAAAAGTCCCGAAAATTTGAAATAAAATCATCTACTTTGCCACTTTCTAAAATTTACTGAAGTGTTCGAAATATTTGTTGACATCAGAATGCCATGTGCCTAATAGCAGAGGGAGACAGAATTTGGTTGGATACTGCACAACCCTAACATTAGGATGTGAGTAAGAGTACGTAGGAATAGGGCCTAGGCCTAACAGTAGTTAGGGCCTATTCTTCTGTGGTTCTCACGTACACGTTGTTAACCTGTTATGTTATGTATGTATACGTTGTTCCACTATGGGACCCCAATACTAAAGCTATAGGCCTACAGTATGTGTATGTACCAAAAGCATGGGTATGGTTGTTTCGTCCCCTTGCCAGTTCGCCCCCAACCAGTTTGCCCTGGTCGTTTCACCCCCTTGCCAATTCGCCCCAAAGTGGAAGTCGTTTCGCCCCCAAGTACCTACCAGTTCGCCCCCTCGGCGATTTTACTAACACTAGTTGTAAAAAAAATTCAAATGCAGTTGATATTGACTATATTTTCGATTATACATTTTTCATGACAGCAGCAACAAAAAGGCATGAGTTGTGGAAACGAAAGAAAAAAGATGCTGATAGTCAGGCCCGTAGCCAGACTAACCAATTTGGGGGGCACATCAATGTTGTAGTTTCGGCGGCCTGGGGAAAGTTTCAAAGGGGAGGGGTGTCCCCCCCCCCTTTGAAACTTTTTGCCTATTTTAAGGACACTAGATGCAAAATGGTGCGAGATTTTCCACTTTTCCTTCTTATATTTGTATTCCCAAAAAGGCTGGTCTCGTAATAAATTTTTCCTCCTTCAGTGCAAGACCTTTTATTGATACATTGGGGGGGCAAATGCCCCCCCCCCCCGTGGCTACGTGCCTGCTGATAGTAAAAGAGGGGAAACCTGACTCCAAAAAAGAGATCAAGAATGCACTGACACACACAAAGAGTGAGTTGCTGCACAAAAAACGTCCTTTAAGAAAAATATATATGCAAAATGAAAAAAATCCATACCAAACATACAGTATATATATGAGCCTTTGCGGCTAGTAAACTGCCAAGGACACAACATAAGGGGGAAAGGCACAAAAATGCCGAAAATAACAAAGGTAGATTGCCAATAAATTAGGGGGAGAACCCGTCAGCACTTGGGCAAACTGGTAGGTCTCTGGGGGTGAACTGGTCATCGCTTGGGGGCGAACTGGTTTTTGGGCTGCGAACTGGTTATGGGCGAACTGGTTTTTGGGGGCGAAAGGACCGTAAACCATAGTGTGAAACACATAAAAGTGTGTTCACTAATATCTTAACACCATTTACAAGGTCATTTGCAAGGTTATTTTGATGCTGTACAAAAGACTTAAAGGTCTATGTACTGAATATGGATGAGACTCGATGTACATTTTGGTAAGTTCAGAAAAATACAAGCAAACAATGTGTTTCACGCTATTGGTCAGCCTGCGGAGCAGACTCTGTAGCAGCCTTCCAAAAAATGGCGCTCTCTCATAATCATAATACAACCTGTATATATTCTATACAGAGTCTGCAAACCTTCGTCCAGTTTTCATTCACACGAACCCCCAAAATGCAGGATAGATTATTATTCATAAGAAGGTCACATGGTGTTCACGGCTACAGACTATTCATTTCTATCAACGGCCTGCAACGATGCACATACAAATAATTCTGAAGATACGATGACATCTTAAAATGGTACATAATTATCATGTATGGGCTAAAAATCCAGCTAATCCTTGCAGTGAAAAGTCAAGCCTAATGTTAGGCGTAGGATCTTGTCCCAGATCTAGCCAGTTTGTACAAACTGGCCTGTATATTGGCCCTCGCATGGTCAAGATGACTTGCAACGTTCCTTGCTGGCTGTATACACTTACACGGTAGCAGCTATGCCAGTAACTGTACAGTAATAGACGTACTCACTGCAGAATACCCCGTCCCTTCAAAGACCTCACTTCGTCCCTTGGATGCAGTCATAGTCACGGATTGAAACTAAAATATAAATGTCGAGGCCAAAACGCACTGAACGCACACGTAGTTAAAGAGCATATTACAATAAAATATAATACAGAGTATACGTACGTACACGTATATTCTTCACAAGGAGGAATGACGTCATCCAATGTGGACTACGACTGCGTCCAGGCATTAGTACTAGTCAAGTTTTAGTCAGTCGTCCAAACTTGCATCTCGTGATAGTAATAGATATTTTGAGAAATGACGTCATCCCTGTCGATTGTCCGCTGCGACTACGACTGCGTCCAGGCCTTAGTCGGAGTTAGGGTTAGACTATTTCTAGTCATTCAAACTTGCATCTCGTGATAGTAATTGATATTTTAAGAAGTGACCTCATCCCTGTCGATAGTCCACTGCGACTACGACTGCGTCCAGGCCTTAGTCGAGGTTAGGGTTAGACTATTTCTAGTCGTTATGGTTAGGGTTAGGGTAAGGGTTAGACTATTTCTAGTCGTTCAAAAATTTTTTTTGTGATAGAAATAGATATTTTCAGATATGATGTCATCAGCTGTCGATCGTCCACTGCGACTACGACTGCGTCCAAGCCTTAGTCGAAGTTCTAGTCGTTCAAACTTACTTCTCGTTAGTGTAATAGATATTGTCAGAAATGACGTCATCACATGTCGATCGTCCACGGCGACTACGACTGCGTCCAAGCCTTAGTCGAAGTTTTAGTCACTCAAACTTGCTTCTCCTGATAGAAATAGATATTGGAGCAACTGCAGAATACAACGTCCCTCCAAAAAGCAACCTTTTAAAAATCATGGAGTCGCACGTGTACACAGTCTCTCTGTTCCTCCTCACAACAGCATGCCTATGTACATGTGCAGTAACTTTAGTAATGCATGGCTCATATTGTTGGGGGAAGATAGCCTGAAGTGGAGGCGCAGTCGTAGTCACAGTGGAAGAACATGAATCTTCCAACCTAGACTGGAGGCGCAGTCGTAGTCACAGTGGAGGAACATGAGTCTTCCAACCTAGACTGGAGGCGCAGTCGTAGTCACAGTGGAGGAACATGAATCTTCCAACCTAGACTGGAGGCGCAGTCGTAGTCGCAGTGGAAGAACATGAATCTTCCAACCTAGACTGGAGGCGCAGTCGTAGTCACAGTGGTGGAACATGAAGGTTGTGTTATTTTGAGAACGACTCAATGTGAATCTTGCGTTCATTGTTTATGTCACTGAGTTTTGGAGGCGCAGTCGCGGTGACTGCGACTGCGCCTCCAGAGCCTCAGTGGTATGTCTTTGAGAGACGTTGTATTCTGCAGTTGTACCTAGATATTTTCAGAAATGACGTCATCCCTGGCAATCGTCCACTGCGACTACGACTGCGTCCAAGCCTTAGTCGATGTGCTAGTCGTTCAAACTTGCTTCTCGTGATAGCCAAGCGTGGCAATAGACCTTGTCCCAATTAACTGCAATACTGCATTCTGGGAAGGATTATTCCATGTACAGGACATATGTGGTCCTGTACACGGAATAATCCTTCCCAGGATTCAGTTTTGAAGCCCCCCTCTTTCTAATTGGCATAAGGTCTAGGCTATGCTTGCTTGCTTCATGCTTGCTTCAAGCTTGCTTTTTAAGGTCTCTCACTACGACTACGTCCAATGGTCGAAGTGGAGTATTTCGGGGGATGGGGCATTCTGCAGTTACTCCCATAACGTGTACACAAGTGAAAAATTGTCTGCTGTTGCGAAGCAACTGGTTGCTCATGTTGACTCCACCCCTTACCAACGCTGATGAAGTGTGCATTTATTATCATGAAGTTATTTTGTCTCGGAAATGAGATTGGCTATAAAGTTGGCAGGCTATTGTATTGTATTAAACTTCGTCTGCAGCATACTGTACATTAGGGGTAAGCAAATATTAAGAATTGTACTTGTAAGTTGTAGCTCATAAAACTCAACAATAGCCTACTTACAGCAGGCTAGCTATTGGTATACTGGGCGTATCATGAGTCGATCACCTAACCAACATTGTGACCATAAAAATATGAAAACATTTACAAAAATCAATAAAACTTTGCAGTAATATTTTGTTATATGTCTTCCTCACTGTGCTATATTTTGGTGTTGTTCGGATCGCGTAATCCGTAGAAAATGAAGTTTGAAATGTAGGTGGGAGTACATGTAACAATGCTTATGAAGGAATCTTGAGTCAATCGCTACAAAAAACAAGCAAATAAAATCCTGTAAATTACCACATTCAAGAACAGTTATGCAAATAATCTTAGAGAAAAATGTCTTTTCTATCAAAATTTTTAATCAGAGCTTCATCAAAGACGCTTTGGTCACCATTTTTGGTAATTTTTGCAAATTTCTATTTCATACTTGTGCTGAAACTTGAAAATTTGGCCATGAGAAACATTTTTGCTTTAAACATCAAAAATAATAAGGCAAATCATTCTTTTTGATACTGTTTGGAGAAAATGCATTGCAGGTCATCCATACATTGCAATCACATCGTGCCTGCACGCTGTACTGGCATTTAGCATGCAGTGATCGACTCATGATACTGATCGACTCATGATTACTTACTATACACATTGGTCATCAGACTGCGGACTAGGCTAGGCCTAACGTTACTCTTTAAGGCCTAACGTTAGGCTACTTAGTTCAAGAAAACCAAACAAAACTGTTTAGTGATCGCCAGAACTTTACCTGAAGGATCACCATCTTCTCTGATCATTGGTTGGTTATATATTCTTTGTAACCTATGGCATTTTTACTCGATTCGCGGAATTAGGAATTTAGGATTGCAACATTTGTGTCACCCAGGGTGATCAGCCGACTACCGGTACTGTACGATGTCTGTCTGTCTAGCTAGCTTTGACTGAGAAATTTCAGTTTGTTTTCCTTCATCATATGGAGCGCCGTTTATTCCAAAGTTACCAGAACTTTTGGATTCCTTGCGGAAGGCGATAGCAATCACGGTGGCGAGTGTATGTGTGTGTCTGTGGGTGTGTGCATGTCCGCATGTGAGTGTTTGTGTGTGTTTAATACGCTTAGCTTGTAAACACGATATCTCAAGATACCAATGATGGATACTTTTTATATTTGGGACACAGAAAAGAGGAAAAACAATATTGTTTTTGGTTAAGGTTAAAGGTCATTTGAGGTCACCAAAAGCCAAAAACCTAAAATCTTGTAAACGCGATATCTCAAAATAGCAAAGATACTTTTCATACTTAGAATATACGAAATGGACAGGCAACGAACCCTATTTTTTGTAGAAGACAAAGGTTATCTGAGGTTACCGGAGGTAAAACTACGCGAAAACCAAGAGAATTGCTTGTAAACATGTTATCTCAAGATAGGATAGTGGTGGATACCTATTTCACACTTGGCATATGATAGATATGCCATATTAAGAGGAAGAATATTTTTTTAGGGACGGTCAGAGGCCATTAGAGGTCACAGAGGTCAAAACCGAAAAAATTGTGAACACGATATTTCGAGATAGGAAGGATGGGCACTTCTAATCACTTGGTTTATAGGCCTAAGTTTGTCATATTGCGACGGAGAAAGAATTGTATTGTGTGCAACCAATATAGGTGCAGGAGTAATACACGTCCGCCACGAGGGCAATGGTTTTGGTGGAGTGTCAAGGTCATCTCAGTGACGTCACCAGATGTGAAACTACGAAAGCGTTGTAAAAATGCTCGTAAACAAGATATCTTCAGAATAGACAGTGGGCAATACTTCCAAATTGTGTCTTTCGTTACAAACGGGGAAAAGGAAAGGCTGGATGTTTGTACTACTCCATGGATAAAATTGTAGACTGTCTTCTTACAAGCATAATATGGTAAATCCAGAAGTAATTCCAATTTTGATTACGCGGTACCTTCTTGAGATATGTGTTTTTTATATTTCATATTAGTCATATGGCTATTACAGTCTAAAAATGCGATTTTCTTTTCGGCGGGCTTCGCTGATACCCATTCTGAGTACCGGTTCTCCCAGTCTTAATTCCTGTAGGACAATTCGGATAGTATGAATGTTCCAAAGGTCCTGAAAACTTCCAATCCGATGCAATCCGATGCATTCTCCCCTACTTCCTCAAGCCTTCTGGCAACATCAATCCTGCTCAGTGGCGTAGCTAGAGGGGGGCAGGAGGGACGGTCGCCCCCCCCCCCACAAAACCTCGGGAGGCCTCTGTCGGAAATTTCTAGTCTCTGTCGGAAATAAATAAAAATAATCCATTTGAAACACTTACAACACTTCTTACGTTTTCGAGCAGAATTACACATCGATACGTCAACGTGAAAATCAGAAGTCGGTCTCAAATTGCCCGGAAAGAAAAAAAAAGAAAGAAAAAAAAAGGTCTTCAGAATTTCGAATCGTACAACTGCCACATGATGGTACCGTTACTTCAAGGTATAATCTGTCGGAAATTTTTGGCTTTCGCCCCCCGACAAAAAATGTCTAGCTACGCCACTGATCCTGCTAGTCATAAGGGGGAGGAATACAACTGATCAAAGTCATATTGTAATTTTTGTGGTCTGTTTTTTGCCCATCCAATGTAATTTGAAGAATCTAAAATGCATCATTCTAATGCCCACAATTTCGTGGATACCGCACACCTGGACTCCACCAAGGGCCCTAAGGCGAACCTCGAGATACATGATTTTACCTTGGGCCACTCCCCACCACACAATTTCCATCCAGACACTTACCAACCCTGACAATTATCGTCACATAATTTTAACCTGGACAATTTAAATTTCCAACCATC
Source organism: Holothuria leucospilota (assembly GCA_029531755.1). Classification (NCBI taxonomy): domain Eukaryota; kingdom Metazoa; phylum Echinodermata; class Holothuroidea; order Aspidochirotida; family Holothuriidae; genus Holothuria; species Holothuria leucospilota. Next base: position 42,201,945 of record CM055975.1, read on the forward strand.
AATCTTTCTATCCTCTGAACACGTACTACCCAACAAAAAATCGAATTACTTTAGGCTATAAAGCCCATATTGTGTGTGGTTTTCAGATTTTACCCACAAGAACTTGTCCTGGGGGCTTATACACCGGGTGGCGGGAGTCGTTCATGGGTCATTGGGTGGACTGGAAATTGTTCTAGTTTGGATTTTTTGAGGGGAGAGGGTAATGGGGGGGGGGGATCAATTCTGTGCAGTCATATACCTAATAATTACAAAAATGTAGGAAAGACTTTCTATCCGTACGGTACTCATACCAGTACTCTTGACTTGGTACCCGTGCTCATGACCTGGTACGTAGCCGTATCCGTACTTCTGACCTGGTATCCGTATCCATACCCGTACTTATGACCTGACCCATACTCATGGGTCTGTACTCACACTACAACAATGGTTTACAACACTGGTTTATTCGCAGTGTTCACTCGGTCACTTATCCCTAATCCCTAAAAAAGGCTAACTCAAAGGGAAACAGTCGGGGCCAATTGCCTAGCATCCTTGTTCATCTAAAGCTATTTTCAGTCAAGTGGTAATAGTGTTGTTACTTAAAGGGCAATTCTCGTCATCCCAGACAGTTCCAATTCTCCCAACTAAGCAACTTGTAGCCTCCTTGAGTACGCACAAACCTATTTTATTGTTTCAAGCAATATTCTCCTAAGCATACAAGGCTATAATGTGTAATCCAAACACTCTCGCCGCGTTGTGTGGAATGTGAGTTACTCTGCATCATTTGAATTTTTAAACTTTAATGTCAATCAAAGAGCAGGAACCAACTGAGAATTTTGAAACCCCCACACCAAAAATGTACTTTGGGGTGATTACTGCTTGTCTTTAAAGGAGAATTTCTTCGTCCCATACAACTGAAATTCTCCCCAAAAAGCTTATTCTTAGCCCCTATCCCAGTCATGGAAGTGCACCCTCTTCCAATTACAATTAATAATAAACCAAGCCAAAAAAAAAAGAAGAAGAAGAAAAAAGACCTGATTGGCAGCTCCCTGACATTGGCTTTTCGGGCCAATTCCTGGAGAAATTGTGTGATTTTAAAACTATATCCTCTGATTGTAATCGCAGCATTCTGTCGGGTCATGGGGGTCTCAAGTAGTTAATCCAGTTTACTGTGCAATGAAGGATTCACTTCTCATATTTTACCGCACAACCAGTACCACCTGAGACCGACGGTGCATCTTACTCAGACCACCCGAGACCAAACCGGCATCGGTTTGGGAGTAAACCAAACCACTCAAACAGATGGAGCTCTCACACAACCCGGGACGAACCCGGTAAACCGAAGCTTTCATGGGAGGGCAAATATAGGGCCTGCTGGATGTTTGATCTTTCCATGGTATACAAATTAAAAGAGTACAAGCTATACCGAAAACTAATGTATGTTGACCTTTAACAAGATGTGCTCCGGCTCATCTGCTCACAGAAATTCTGTAACCAACGCTTTTTGCGTCAAGTTTACGGTGGTGGTATGGTAATTGTACATTGAAAACAAAAAGGCATTTAATTTACTCTAATTGAATCGTCGGTGGTGGGTTTTCTCAGTTTGAATTGAGAACAGATAGATCACATGAGACCGATATGCAGTCGGCCCCATCGGAAAGGTCAGACCACCCAAATGTCTGTCCGAGATCACCAAAACCACCCATAACCAACTTCGATATTGGGCGGATTCGGTTTGGTCCTAGTTTTGGGTGGTCTGTATGCACACCTTTTCTGTACACACCGTCCTTGGTCAATCAATAGTTTCAGAGCAGCTTCAACTGAAGCACTATTAAATCTGCCTATTTATTTCAATCGTCATTAATAGTGAATTCTGGTTGCCAAAACATCAAAATGTATTTCGAGTGATGAGTGTTTCCCTTTCAATTTTGAATTCTCACTTCCCCAATTGGTGTAAACTTAACTAACAATAATTATGTCATAATACATCATACATACAAGGGAGACAATCGTGACGTCATCGTCAGTGATTTGCAAGTTTTAGCTGATGTTTTGAAAATAAAGTCAAGGGAACTGCTTATTCCCGTTCATCGCTTTTACTGAAAATTTGCAGCATTAAGTTTAGGAAATGGAAAACCCCGATTTCTGACGCTGTTCACCTGTGCTTACCTAATGCGAACTCGAGGACAGTTGAAATGGGAGGACTTTATTTAACGTGCATAGTTTATGTTGAAAGTAGACCTACATTGCGTGAAAGTAACGTTTACCATGCGCGGATCCAGAGGAGGTGGTGGCTTTTCCTGCTCCAGCTCCCCTTTCGGCACCACCTTTTTTGAGACGATTTTTAAGGTACACTATAAAGTTTGTGCAGTGGCGACGTAGCTACGGAGAAGGGGGGGGCGCTGGGGGGCCTAGGCCCCCCAGATATTCGTCAGGCCCCCGCTCCCAGATTTTTTGTGTCCTAATAATATGTGTAAGAATTAAGAAAAAATGAACGTTTGAACGGAAATAAACTTTGAAATATTTCCTTCAAAAAATAAATAAGCAAATAAAATGTGTAAGAATTAAGAAAAAGTAAATGTGTGAAAAACACATTTTGCGCACGTATTAAATCAACTTATAACTTTAAAATGCCTACTGTCACTAAATTAGGTATATAATCTGCACTGTCGTTCAATTCGCATGTAATTCACTTGGACGATGAAACGAACGTCCCGACCTCAAATTCGTATGTGACGTTGTCAGATTTAGACCCTTTCTGCCTTTCGGATGGCTGGCTGATTTACTGAAAACATGGCAACCATAGACTGAAGACCATTCTTACACGACCATTCCTATACGGTATCATACACAAAATATGCCGTACGGTATGGTACTGCGTTCGAATAATTCTTCTATCCTTAACAAGTATGTTGTGTCTCTCTCCTTGCCCATGACAAGTGCACTGTAGAACGATTGTTTTCGACAAGTCCTCCTTTTACTTGTTCGCACTGGTCGGATTTGTAAAATTGTCAACAAGGTCCAGATTTCATGTGTTTTCCACATGATATAGCTGTGATCGCCAGATCCAGATATGGACTGATATCTGGATATATCTGGTTAAATACAGACTTTATATGGCCATATCAAGCCAGATATACAGTCAGATTAAGATGCCTTGATACATTATATCAAGTTTTATTAGGCCATATCAAGCCAGATATAACTTGATACAATGCAGTTCCAGATATGCAAATAAAGTAATATGGCCATATCAAGCCAGATATACAGTCAAATTAAGATGCCTTGATACATTATATCAAGTATTTAATGGCCATATCAAGACAGATATAACTTGATACAATGCAATTCCAGATATGCAAATAAAGTTTTATATGGCCATATCAAGCCAGATATAAGTTGATGAAATGTCTGTGCAGATATGTAAATACAGTTTTATATGACCATATCAAGCCAGATATAAATTGATACAATGCAATTCCAGATATGCGAATAAAGTTTTATATGGCCATATCAAGCCAGATATAACGGATGAAATGCCTTTCCAGATACGTAAATAAAGTTTTATATGGCCATATCAAGCCAGATATAAATTGATGAAATGCCAGCCCAGATATGCAAATAAAGTTTTATATGGCCATATCAAGCCAGATATAAATTGATACAATGCAATTCCAGATATGCAAATAAAGTTTTATATGGTTATATCAAGCCAGATATAACGGATGAAATGCCTTTCCAGATATGTAAATAAAGTTTTATATGGCCATATCAAGCCAGATATAAATTGATGAAATGCCAGCCCAGATATGCAAATAAAGTTTTATATGGCCATATCAAGCCAGATATAAATTGATACAATGCAATTCCAGATATGCAAATAAAGTTTTATATGGTCATATCAAGCCAGATACAAAATGATAAAAATCCAGGCCAGATATGCAAATAAAGTTTTATATGCCCATATCAAGCCAGATATAACTCGATATGCCAGGTATGCAAATGAGCATTTTGTTAGTTTGTTTAATTCTTTATTTGATTTGATTCTTGGATTATGCTTGTTACAAATTAAGACATGTTTTGGATACAGCATCACCTTCCCAGACATTGCAGTTATTTAGTGGCTACTCTTTTGTTAATACCGTAGTGTATTTAGTAAACGTATGCAAATGATTTGCATATTTGGGCGGAGCATGTATCTAAACCTACATTTTCCATGATTTAGTAAGTTGAAAGTAAAATATGCACTACACAGTAAACAAAATTTAGAGTTAAATACTCAATAAAGTTTAAAATAAGAAGCCCATATCACTGTGTTTACATAAAATAGGAAATTTCAAGGCATTTTTCTGTTCACTGTCATGAAATAAGTTGAATTTATGTACTTAAGTCAACCCAATACTTACACTAAATTCTTCATGGAGCTCTGAAACATTTTCTGCTGGTGTTCAGTGACTCCTTTGGATACTTACCTGGCGCAGGAGTATCCGTGATCACGACGGCGGAGCTCCCAGGGTGGGACCTGTTCTATTCAGCCAGTCTAGAACGGGACCACTGTCAGGTGGTCTCAGTTAAGTCAAAGTTTGTCCCTTGGGGACGTTGTTACTCCTTCGGGGAGCAGAACTCCTTCGGGAGTATTGTTTGGTTTTCGCCCCTGGCTCTTCGCCAGAGAGTCAGGGGACTTTTGAAAAAAAAGTGACTCCTTCGGGATCACGACGGGATACTTACCTGGCACAGGAGTATCCCTGATCACTACTTACCTGGCGCAGGAGTGTCCGTGATCACGACGGCGGAGCTCCCAGGGTGGGACCTGTTCTATTCAGCCAGTCTAGAACGGGACCACTGTCAGGTGGTGTCAGTTAAGTCAAAGTTTGTCCCTTGGGGACGTTGTTACTCCTTCGGGGAGCAGAACTCCTTCGGGAGTATTGTTTGGTTTTCGCCCCTGGCTCTTCGCCAGAGAGTCAGGGGACTTTTGGAAAAAAAAGTGACTCCTTCGGCTGACAATTTTTTGGAAAAAATTTTTTTTTGACTCCTTCGGCTGACACAGGAGTACCCCTGGTCACGACGGCGGAGCTCCCAGGGTGGGACCTGTTCTATTCAGCCAGTCTAGAACGGGACCACTGTCAGGTGGTGTCAGTTAAGTCAAAGTCTGTCCCTTGGGGACGTTGTTACTCCTTCGGGGAGCAGAACTCCTTCGGGAGTATTGTTTGGTTTTCGCCCCTGGCTCTTCGCCAGAGAGTCAGGGGACTTTTGGAAAAAAAGTGACTCCTTCGGCTCCGGTACGGCTTCTTGGAGTCTGTTACCACCAACAGAAACCACCACCACACCCACCACCAACGACCCAACAACACAATCTCAAAACAACACACGCCCAAAGGCAACAACACGCCCCAAGGCAACCACAGCGCAGGGGGACATGGGGGGGGGGTCCACTTGTTACATTAAAATCACTATTTACAGTTTACTTACAGTATATACAACTATCTACACGTAACGAAAACAAAACTTCCCAAAGAGATCGAACGAGCCTGGCAGGGGATCGGGAACGTCCACTCTCTTCGGGAACCAAAACTGAACTGGGCAAATACAGGCGCACCTTGCCCAAGGGTGCCCCGGAGGCAGTTGTGGCAAAGGGTAACCTCATTATCCCCACGCTCAAACAAGCTCCACAACCGGATGCAGTTTAAAGTCCTACCCAGGTCGAGGGATTCGGTCTGGTGTTCTGGGCGATTTTGGTGGTTTGTGTTGTTGGTGTTCGGTTTTTTGGTTGTTGGCCATATGTAGTGATCCTTTCGCCGGTCTGGCCGTGTCCGTTTTTAGCACGTAAAAAGCACTCAGTGACTCCTTCGGGAGTATTGTTTGGTTTTCGCCCCTGGCTCTTCGCCAGAGAGTCAGGGGACTTTTGGAAAAAAAAGGTGTTCAGTGACAGTTAAGTCAAAGTTTATCTCTTGAGGACGTTGTTGCTCCTTCAGGGAGTAGAACTCCTTCGGGAGTATTGTTTGGTTTTCGCCCCTGGCTCTTCGCCAGAGAGTCAGGGGACTTTTGGATAAAAGTTCAGTGTCCCAATGAGGAGTGTGGACTATTAGTCCTAACTATGATTCATAACTAAAGCAGATATGGTCCGGATACAATTTTATCTGTGCCATATAAAGACTTGATCCAGATAAAACTTTATCTGGCCACATATGGTTTAGATCTGGTTCTGGTTTAGATCTGTGTTATATCTGCCCAACGTTTTATCTGATCTGATATAAATTCCATATCTGGTGCAGATATGGGCCATATATGGAAATATATTCTGCTCATATAAGGACCGTATCTGGTCCAGACAAAATTTTATCTGTTCCATATATAGACTTGATCCAGATAAAACTTTATCTGGCCATATATGGCTTAGATCTGGTTCTGGCATAGATCTGGGTTAAATCTGCCCAATTTTTTATCTGGCCCAGATATAAATCCCATATCTGCAGCAGATATGGGCCAGATATGAAATCCATATCAGGCCCATATATGGAATTTCATATCTGGCCCATATCTGGATTTCGAGTAAGGGTTTAAGTTCTAGAACTTAAACAATCAAATAGGCAGATCAATAGGCCTATTTTCACGCCTATACCTGTACACATCACCAATCATTTACAGCTCTATTAGGACGTATTTCTAGCCTACTTTTCTAAAATTCTCGCTCTGCGCGCGATTATGCAAAGCTACAATGTTGCTGTTATTGCTATAGGTAACTTCAATCATCAAATGGCTTAAGACTTAAGTAATTTCTCAGTTAACACAAAACGTTTTAACCCGTGCCAGTTTATTCATAAAATCGTGTTATAACTAATAACACTCCCTCCCCTCCCTTAACCTCCCCCCCCCCCACAACGGAGTTCAGTGGCTGAGGTCATGCTACACATCGATATATCCACCACGCTCTCAAAAATGACCTTTGTGGCAACTAGTCACAACTACTTTTCGTTTTCCTTTTAAAGCTAAAATCCCTCAAATATTGCACCATTTGCTCAAATATTCCTCCTCAAATTAAAAATTATCGCCAAGGAGGAGAGAGACACCCGTTCCCTTTAGTCCCCTCCCCCAGGCCACAGATCAGTAATGCCCACTTTTTGCCCCCCTAGCAAAAAGTGTATGTGCAGCCTTGTGTATTACCATTTTTCATGGATTGCTTTTTTCCCATTATTGAGAAATGGCAGACATGAGATTCGAATTTCAAGGCTGAGGTACACGCAGCTTAAAACACGTGGGAAGTGCCGTTTCCGGCCATCTGGAGGGTTTGTAAAGCCAAAAATTTTCTTACACGCTCCGCGCCAACCGATGATGGCGCTCCGCTTAGATAGTCTTGACAGGCCTGACCCTCGGCGGTACCGCCCCCCTATTTGTTACCTAGGCCCCCCTAAAAATTTCATCCTAGCTACGCCCCTTAGTTTGTGTGTATTAATTGTGATTGTAAGATTCCCGGAAATCGCATCTAACAGTGCTTAATTTCGGAATTTTCAAGTCCTGACTCCATGTGTTGCCCATTTAAGAAGGAGACACGCAGGACTGCAACGACTCGGACTTAATTTAATTCCGAACTCGAATCCATGTTTGACTAGACTCGGAATTGGCCCAGAATGGGAGGTTCCGACATCAGAATTGGCCTAGAATGGTTGTGTGAGCTGCATGTGAACTCGGACTCGTAGCGAATTCCCGTCGAGTCCACAAAATGAAAGTTACATAAATGTTGCTTACTGTGAGGCTACATTGCTTTTGGTATACACTTTAATCCATGAATGGTCACACACAGTCAACTAAATTACAGGGTAGGCCAGACCATGAAACTGACGCCTAAAATGACCTTTTTAATGAACTACACCTGAAAATTAGTGTACAAACCATTCGTACGTATATTGTACCCAATTGGCTGTACCCAGTACACATAGCATGTACAGTGTATATTGTCAAACGGCCGGACTCGGGAACTAGCCTTGAATCGGGCTTACTGGACTCGGAATCGACTTGAAATTGGGTTAGATGGACTCGGATGTAGCCCTGGATACATTGTTATTGATAACTAGCCTGTTCCGATTTGCTGGGTGCATTCACACTGCATTATAATGCACAATTTCATGCAAAATGCTTTTTGTATACGCAAAAGACACCGGAGCACGTTGACACACTTCTAAGGATTTGTGTGGATTTTTTTCTCGAGACCTAGACTTAAATAAACATAGATGTGTCCTTAAATAAGAATGGGTAATATCATAATTGCATTTCAAAAGATCACAGAAAAACACATTGAACAAATTTGTGAGTGCGAGTTTTGCACAAACCCAGTGAAGGGGCAGATTATAACAGGGAAGTTGTACAGCCTTTTATTTCTCAGAGGCAACAACGAATATGGTTAAAGAAAAGTAGTGGAATATTTTATTTTGAAGTCCCAGCACATGTAATTTATTTTCCATCCAATTTTCTCTTTCAAAAGCAAACGTTCTTTAAGGAAATTTGCATGGAAAGGCGCGTAACCAAGGGGTGCGAAGGGGGCTGCCGCCCCCTTGAGCACATTCTTGGTACTTTTTAGTGTTTATTTTTTACAATATTGCTAGTGGTTCCCCTATTTATATGCGGTAACAGCGGTGGGCCTGGGGAGTGCCATTTCCAGCGATCTGGGAGCATTTTGGGCCAAAATTTTCTTGCGCTTCGAGCAAACTCATAGTGGCGCGGAGCGCTGAGAGTCCGTCTATGGGCTTCGCCCTCCTTGACGAATTCCTGGCTACGCCTCTGTAGAACTCTTAGCTTGGGATAGGTATGTATGTTCTAGACAGTGTTAAGAAGTTTGTTGACTAGGTTAAAGTTAAGTTACTAGGGTCGAAAAAGTTTTATACAAATGGCCCCCATTCTCTTTTGATCCGGTGACTTAAAGGGTAAGAAGAAACGCTTGCTGGATAGCCCAAATCGAAGCACTGGCCACACTGCATAATAATGGTTCTCATAAAAAGGCGGATTCTTTGTATATTTTCTACTTACATCGATTATCAGAAGCCAGGAATAGCATCTGACAGAGTTCGACTTCACAAAATTTTCTCAGACCCTCCGGGTCTTGATCAGCTTACTATTTTAGCCTGCTGGTATAGTCCTGTTCCGACATTAGAGTAGTCTCACTTCATAGCACCGTTGATGCACGAAAAAGAGGTTTGCTTATGTACTTTTCTTGATTGCTAAATGCCAAGAAATGGCATCTAACAGTTTTTACTGTCTTTGATTTCAAAAGATTTCCTATACACCCCTGTGCTTTGACCACGTTACCAGTACATGATCATAAACCCACTGACTGCATGGTAAAACCTATTCCGAAGTTGCTAGCACCTGTGATGTACATAAATGGTGCATGCTTGTGTATTTATCTTGATTGCCAGGTGCCTCTCCCTCCCCCTCCATCGAGGGCTCGTACATTTGACACTCGTAGGTTTGAACTTTACCCTCGCGGCGTTAGCCCCCTCCTCCCTTTGTATTATCTTGGATCCGCCCCTGAGTAGGGCTATCAGATGGCGTCAGGCTGGTCAGGGTTTGCTTCACCCCCTCCCCTGGGGGGAACTGGGAATTTTAATTCGTTGAGGAGCCCAAATATATTTGTTTATCTTTATATGCATTATAATGAAGTACAAATCAACCCTGTAAAAACCAAACAGCCCAAAGACTTGGCAATTCATTGCTGAAAGGATATGCTTTGTTACACTGATCTTTGTCCCTCCAATTATCCATCTTGAGATATTATGTTTTATGACGTTTTCACAATTTGACCTCTGGTGACCTCACATGACCTTTTAGTTCCACCAAATATTGACTCCTACCCCCCAAAAATATTAAAAAAGGAAAGAGTCGTGAAACCAGAAAACGAGTGATTTCTACTACACCATCAACAAACCCGTTACACGAATGATATTTCTTATCATGTTTCAGACACAGACAACATCTGTCACACGTGTTCATGATCAGGTAAGTATAATTAGAATGACCACTTACTGTAACAGTTCTGCTTTTGAAATATATGCTGTTTTCTTTAGTTTTATCTTTGGAATGGTACAAAGATTCAGCCGAAACTTGGTCACGAAACGACACAATTCGTAGGTACCACCCACTGTCTAGTTTGCGAGATTTTCATAATTTCACTTCTGGTGACCTCAGATGACCTTTGGCCTCCAACAAAACCCATGGGGCCTCGCTCCCTTAAAATGACAAATCTATACCAAGTGTGAAAAGTATTCATCATCCCTGTCTTGACATAAAGTGTTTTTTTTTCAAGATTTTCCGTTTATGATCTCTGGTGACCTCAAATGACCTCTTGACCTCCACTGAAAACAATGGGGCTCTTTCTACCAATATGATTAAGTTTTATACCAGGTATGAAAAGTGTCCATCATTCCTTTCTTGAGATACCGTATTTATAAGCCAAGCGTCACAAACATACATACTTACACCCCGGCACACCCACACATACATTACATAACTCACCAGCGTGATTGCGCAGATTCCTTTCGCCTTCGGCAAGGAATCAAAAACTTATTGGATATTTTACATTTATTATCACATGGATATAACGTTATGTCCAAATGATGCTCCCATTTCTTATTTCATGTCACATTGTCTTGTGTTTGTGTTTGTCTACCTAATTATGCATGAAGGAGACAGGTGGTTATGCTATCGGTATGCAGTGTGCACGCCTTGCGCGCTATAGAGTGAAACGCTTTTCACGTGGAGAAAAGGTATCTAGTCAGTCGTCTGGAAACACTTAAGTGACAGGTCTATAGGCTCGTTGTTATTCCCATCAACGTGTTGTTCAATTATTGGAGGTAAGGCCAGGCGCGGTTCTAGACCGAGACTTTTGGGGGGGCTTAGTGGGGGCTTGAAACGGAAGAATACAATTTTCTGTCATTATTAATACCGACATTGGGGAATGATGCTAAGGAGGACTCCATCAGTGGCGTACCCAGGATTTCTTTCACGGGGGGGGGGGGGGGGACATGCAGTATGTTGTGTGATCGCCGGCCTGGGGGAAGGGTCTAAGGGGAGGGGGTGTCCCTCCCCTTTGAAAATTTTTGAAAAATTAGATGTACTTACATGCAATTTGGTGCCACATACGCTACATTTTGAAGCAGAATTTGTGTTAAAAAAATTTACGTCTTTTAGGAACTTAAAAAAAATTGGCATCAGGGAGGGGGCATGGCCCCACTGCGTACGCCACTGATAGTAATAATCATAGGCGTATGGGACTCTTACAGTTTGGGGTCCAGAAAATTTTTTGCCCGAACTTCTCAAAAAGTTGCCAGAAATCCGTTGTAGTTCAGGTGCATGAAATAGACCACTAAACCACTACAGGCGCGCAAAGCGCGCGAAAATTTTTGCACATTTTTCGGGCATTCGATCAAAAATTCGGGAACTCAGTAGAAAATTAGGGCAGTCTTTTCAATTTTACTTCATCTCTGCTGAAATTTCAATTTGAGTAAGGTATCAAATGTTGTTCATGTCTGGTCTACTGTTACAAAGGCATACTGAACTGGATTTGAGCAATCACTGGATTTGAGACCGACTTTTTGGCGCTCAGAGACCGACTTTTGATTTTCACGCCCCCCCCCCTCCACACACACACACACACCTGTATTTACGCCCCTGGGACTGACGTCGAACGTAAGAATGCAGCTGGGTAAGCTAGTAGGCGCCCGCACTGTGCCTACCGTCGTAACACAGTACTAAGGCGAAGCGTGGCTGTCGTACTACATGCACTCAAAACAACGGTGTACGTACGTGGACGTGGATACAAGAAACGTGATCACATTGCCTATCTTGCATGACACATTTGAGAAACTAAATCCACTGGACTAAGATGTGCACAAATGTATTGGACAATTTTGTTTTTCTCAATACACGCAAATATAGCATGAAGATAACACACAACCTCGGAAATTTTTTTTTGGGGGGGGCTTGAGTCCCCAAAGCCCCCCGTAAAACCGCGCCTGGGTAAGGCGTGGCAATGCAGGCTACCGTAACTCCATCGTACGTCAGGACAGCACGGGACAGCGTTCCTGAATTCTAAGTTTTCTTCTTTCAACATGTGATGTTTTCTACCGTTTTAAGTATGGCTTTTAGTTTGGAGGTGCCGAGTAAAAGTAACCAACGAAAGGGTTACCCCGGCGAGAGGACCTACTTCAGGGAGAGTTCATTGTTTCAGTAAAAGAGAAGGACAAAGAAGGAACATCTTTTCCCTAAATCGAGAAACTGTCAAATTTAAATAAAGAGAACTAAAATTGGAAGTTTTCAAAAGTGAACTCAGGGTATAGTATTCGAAAGTGAACTTGTATATTATTCATACCAAAGTGGTACATTTACGTTATTTGCAAGCCGAGACAAAGAGAAGTATTATTTACAGTGTGCTACTAGAGAGAAAATGAAAGCCCAAAATCATTTAGACAGGGAGATTTTAGAAGTACATCAGCATTTTACCTGTACTTCACCCAATGTAGTTTACGTTCTCGTATGTAAACGCTGTAATATACTGTATGTGGGAGAAACAAAACGTCGTCTTACTGACCGAGTCACTGAGCACCTGAGGTCAATCAAACAGAACCTCCCAGGGGACCCTGTAGCCACACACTTCAGTCCCCCGTCAACATGCTCGATCCGTGACTTGATGGGTTCGGCGGCCATCTCGTGTCGACGTTGCGATCATGATCGCCTGGCTGTCGACAACCGTGTCATCATGAAACTTGGAAACCTGTCCCCACATGGTCTGAACGTTAGACTTGAACTTTTATAACTCAGCAATTACTGCATTGTTGTTACCTGTGTTAACTTAACACTGTCTGTTTTCCTAGCCGGTTTTACCGTGCCCAAGTGTGTGTTATTTAATTTGTACGTTTGGCCGTGTCAATAATCAGTTGTATTTTTGCCACCTGATGAAGGGATTAAACCTGAAACGTCGTGGAATTTTTCTTCTTCTTACTTCATAAGTGCTAAGTACTTTGGCCTTATATATATATATATATATATATATATATATATATATATATATATATATATATATATATATATTTATATATAAAAGTCAAAAGAAGACAAAAAATGGATACATTCATTTCCAACTATAAATATATACAAATCAGTGAATACAAAATATTTCGGGCCGTCTCAGCCCTTCCTCAGTTGTATGTAGGAACTAGTGCAAATGAAAACTGGCCTCACATATATATATATATAGATATATATATATATATATATATATATATATATATATATATATATATATATATATATATATATATATAGATACAAGCCCCTCGTTTAGAGACCAACTGCTTGACCGCTCATGAAAGCCAAATCCCTATTTAAACCCGTCCTGTGAGTATTTAGAGAGATGATCGTATTTAGTTCTCGATTGCATCTCTCCTGCGCGCTTTTAAAATTTCCGTACAACAAAACACATTTTAAATCGGACAAACTATGCTCAGGCAGATTAAAATGCTCGGCAACGGGGAATCCAGTGCTATTATTCCTTATGCTCAGTTTATGATTGTTAAATCGAAGTCTAAATTTGGTGCTTGTTTCTCCTATATATGTAGCGTGGGGGCACTTCTTGCAGAAAAGTAGATAGACAACATTACTAGTATCACAATTAAAATTTCCTGGTTTAAGAGTTTTGCCTGAAGCAGCGTGAAATATGGTGGGGGAAAACTGCATGTGTTTACAAACCTGACAACGAGGTTTGTTGCAACTCCTGTTGCCCGTGTTTAGGTCTTCCGCGGCAGTCAGGGTTGCGCGAACTAACATAGATCTTACTTAGATGTACTTTGATAGTTCTGTTTCAAAGTACATCTGTACTGTACTGTATCAAAGTACATCTGGCAATTAAAGCGGCAAGGAACCCCCTACAGCATAAAATGGTCCATCATCTCAACGCCCCCTCCCGGTCCTGCCACCCCTTCCCACTGCAGCTTATGTCTTGAAGAAAAGTTCCGCATAATGTCTTTCACAACAAACCGCCTACTCAACAAACGCAGCGAATACCTAAACACCTGTAGACACTCGACTCAAACCTATAGAAGGAGTTCAACCAACCTTAACGAACCCACCACAAGCTCGCCGGACCCAAGCAACCGTACGTCAGTCACCTGAAGAGTGCCACTGTGTTCGCACGAAACCTGCGGGTAGTGACTTTATATCCATCATGTACTGCTGAACATTTACGTATCACGTTGCTCTGCATTTTATTACATTGTGTATCGAGCACTCTTAGCCGGCTCGGCAAACAACTACTTGATTGTTTTATATATATATATATATATATATATATATATATATATATATATATATATATATATATATATATATATATATATATAACCCATAAATGGTCACTTTGGGCGACCAGTTAATTGAATATATTTGCATATTCATGCAGGTAAAAATAAGACAAAAATACCTTAATGATTTTCAGACACGCCCTCAAGTTGAATATATGCCCAATTACCTGTGTGACGTATGCACAACGTTTTATTAAATAAAACAGAAATAAATTGGTATTGCGCAATAAGGGTGTGTACACCTAACATACCAATTTTTTACATGCATGATATACACCCCCAAATTTCAATAGTATATTAATACAAAATGGAATTCTAGTGCAAGTTACCTATAGTAACCCCAAACAGAGGACGCTAGAATACTTTTATATATTTCAAAACTTTTGAAATAACAATGCAGGGAATGGTTGTTATAACGTTGTAAACATTTAGGCGATACGTATATGTACCCCTAATGCCAATGTCACCTAAAAGTACCCTTTTTTCACCGGATATGTCGCCTAAAGTGACCATTTAGGGAAATATATATATATATAGGTAAAAAAGAAGTAGTAAATAGTGCTAAAAGTTTGTGAAAAATTCCACGACGTTTCGGGTTTAAACCCTTCATCAGGTGGCAAAAATGCAACTGATCGTTGACACGGCCAAACGTACAATTTATAAAATACACAATAAAGTTGGGCACGGTAAAACCTGCTAGGAAAACAGACAGTATTAAGTGGTTATCAAACAATGCTTGTGTTCGATTTGTTTATTATTTCCCATTCGATTTTGAAGTTAATCCCCCTTATTTTCAGATCCCATACGTATTTTGATAGCTCTGTTTCTTTTTCGTATTTCTCGTGTTTGAAAGATTTGGTATGGTTATTGAAACGCTGCCTAAAGGGTCCTCCTGAGATGCCGATGTAAGATTTCGATTCTGTTCCTGAGGTAACTTGGGCTTTGTACACGACGGCGCTTGTTAAGCATTCCCCGCGGAGGGGGCAGTTCTCCTTTATTCTACAGTTGCATAGATTGAGGGTTGCGTTGCTGTTGCTCTGTTTGACGATTGCAGAGTTATGGGATTGTATGATTGATTTCATATTCTTAAGGCAGCTGTAACTTTTTTTACTGTATTTTGTTGAATGTTTTGTGGAGTTTGTGGCCTTGTGGAAAGTTCTTAGCTATCAACTTGAGGAAAGTTTCACCTAACAAAAAATTGGGGGAAATGCAACCTCTGCATGGAAGAAAAGCTAGCAATTCTTCACACCAAGCACATCTTGAACAAAAAAACAGAGCTCGTCTCAAAGTGCCGTCATGGAACAGACCGCCCAGCCGTGTCAAGAAGAAATAAAAGCCCATCGCAGTCCGAATATGTCCAGTTGTCTGACGATCGCCGCAAAGGCGTGAAACTCGGAGTAACAGCATGCTGTAAGTAGCTATATATACCATGTATATATATATATATATATATATATATATATATATATATATATATATATATATATATATATATATATATATATATATTATGTATAGGACAGTTTCTTATTTTTCCTTTTTCTTCTCTTCTCGCCCTTTTCTTTTCTCTTTTCATCCCCCCCCCCCTTTTCGCATTTTTATTTTTCCTCATTCTTCAGTAGGGGCCATGGCCCGCTGGGTCCCCCCCCCCCTCGGACACGCCACTGTTGATTAAATGTTTAGAAATACTCATTATTTAGTGATATTTCTCTAACCTGGTAGGATGTAATTGAAGGAGATATTTCCTAAAGGGAGGGATGACACCTCTACTTTGGTGAAGCTTTGGACTGATATAAATGATCTAAACTTTTAGTTATTTACTGAATTCTTTCGCTGTGGCATGCATGGCACCCCTACAAGGCTGGTACCTGGTGTAGGCTTCCCCTAGTGCTCTTAGTACGACATTGGGGAGCCACCATCGGTTGGTGAGTAGCTGCAGAGTAGGCCGTGCAAGAAAATGGGGGAGGGGGTGACACATTTTAGACCTTCAAATTGCACCTAAGCAATTCTTACTTTTAAATTTCATGCTTTGGAAACAAAGGATTTCAAGAAGAAAGTTAGATTGATTTAAAGGGGAAACGTGGTCACCCCAATTTGAATTAGTGTACCCGGACATCCTATGTCATAAATAGCTCTTGAGAATCATGTTACAATATGTTTCTTTGAGGAATTCACGTATAGACTAACTCCTTTGTTTTACCTTGAATACAGGGGGCCCCACGGGGGGGGGGGCAGGGCAGGTATTTAACCCCCCATGGTTTTTCAACCCCCAAAATAAAATTGTCTAGAAAACGTTTAAAGATACATAATTTTGTAAGGGGTGGGGTGAGGTGTTACAGTATGTCACCCATCTATCACAAAATTAGTTAAATTGTTCGTTACAAAATACCTGAAACTTGCAATCCCATAACGTTTTCTGTTTTCTCCATTGTATACGTGAATTCAGGTTTAGTATTACATAAACACTGGCCATTATACATAACGCGCAAACAAAAAGAGCATAGGAACCGAGAGTAAAGCTAAAACAATACAGTACTACACCCTAACGCCAAGTTATTGTGAGACCTTACACATATGGTGTCACAGAGCAAAAAGTTCTCCCTCTCTTGGAGAAAAGGTGCGTATCATTGCAAGTTACACCAAAAAATAAAGACAGCTAATTTGTGCATCAGGGGATACGCCTGATCCATGAATCTCTAACCAAAACCCCAACCCTACCCGTAACTCGGAATATATTTTCGTTCGGGGGAATCTTCGGTCTTTAGTGAACCTTCGACCAAGTGAACCCTCCGTCTATGGGTATTCCCCCCTGTCCGGATTATTTAATGTTTGGCAATCTCTAACATTTACTGTCTCTCCATTCCCAGCATGTGACGATTTAAAATTAAGAACGTGAACATATATATTGGGGGTATCATGAGTCAATCACTTAACGAACATTTTGACAATAAAAATATAAAAAACATTTAACAAAATGAATTAAACTTTGAAGTAATATAATATGTCTCAATTATTGCATAAGCGTAGGAAGCGGGGGGGGGGGGAGGAGGGCTGGGGGCTGAAGACTCCCAGTCAAAAATCTGGGGGGTGAAGTATGCTTCTGCCCCAACATCCATGGCCAAAAACCCCTTATTTGTCTCTTCAGTAAAAATGTAAAAAATTGCAGTAATTTTCTTTAAAATTTGCCCAAAATGCTGCACCAAATTGCATCTGAGGACCCTTAAATACCCAAAAATTTTCCAAAGGGGAGGGGGACACCCCTCCCCTTAGACCCCCCGACGGCGATCCGAAACTATGTTCAGCCCCCCATCTCGAAAAGCTACCTACGCCTATGCCTTATTGTGCTTTATTTTGGTGTTGTCTTGACTGAGTAATCCATAGAAAACGAATTTTAAATAGTAGGTGCATAGCCGTACACAACACAATCTTTATACTATATGAAGAAATCTTGAGTCAATCAGAAAAAGAGCAAAGAAAACAGGGCGATGCCATATGGGGCAGGGGACAACCGCCTCCTATCATTTGCAAGAACAGGGGAAAGAGAGAAGGAAAAGAACAGGAAAAAAGAAAAGGAGAAAACGAAAGAGAAGAAGGGGAAGCGAAGGAGAAAGAAGAAAGGAGAAAGGTGGGGTAGGGATATATTGACCATATAATTAGTCCAGAGCTTCCAGGAGGCTCTATTCCGGTGTCTGTAGATACCTTGTATAATGCATATATGAAGCAACTAAAATATTCGTAATAGTTCGTGTTTCTGTCGACTCAACGCACGTATTTTTGAGTGAAAACATACCCATACATAAAAGAGGGTGGCTTCAGGAGGTTTATTGACTACACACCCTTCTCTTGGGGAACAAAAGCTACTGTCCTCTTTTACTAAACAAAAGCTTAAAATTCAATAAATTATTAACACTTTTCAGCCATATATGACCAGCTCAAAAAATACCAAAGACGTCACCATGTTGCATCTAAAGCAATCTTAAATTGATAAAAATTCTCAAAGGGGAGGGGACACCCCTCCCCTTAGACTCCTCCCCAGAAAAGCATCTTTAAAATTCAATAAATTATGAACACTTTCTTCCATATATGATCAGTTCAAAAAATATACCAAAGATATCACCATTTTGCATCTAAGCAATCTTAAATCAAAAAAAAAAAATTCTCAAAGGGGAGGGGACTCCCCTCCCCCAGAAAAGCATCTTTCTCAAAACAAAAATTAAAATTACTAAATTATAAGTTTTCCAGACATCATCATTTTGCATCTAAGCAACCTTAAATAAACAAAAAATTTCACCCCCTCCCCTTAGACCCCTACCCCAGGACGATCAATCATCTCATGCTTTGCCCCCTGTCGAAATACCCTGGCGCCGCCCCTGCTTGAATATACAACATGTATGTTCTAACATATCATGAAAGATACTTGAAGTGAAATAAGGGGATATTTGTGAGATTTAGCTGTTGTTTCAATATAAGTTTGCGGCGACTGCTTATGCCCTTTAAATTAAAAGTTACTTTATAAGCTCACTGAGTTTAGCTAATAATTAAAGGCTTATCATTGGTTTTTTAACTTTAGCCCAGTGTATAAGGTGGTGTATTCAAGTGGTGTTTCTTGTAGGAGGATGATAGTTTATTCGTCAGGCAGAGAAACCCACATAAGAACACTTCCTAGAAAATTTGGGCAAAAAAGAACCCTTAAATGCTATTTCCCAGGTTTTGGGGGCCTTGAAATCATAATTTCGAGATTGGCATTTTCCGCATTTTCAGTATTTTCCCTCAAGTAGGCTTACTTTCATTTTCGGTCAATTTGGAAATCTCAGGGGAGGGGGCAGTTCCCCTGCTCCCGCAGGCTACGGCTTTGGTTACCATGGCATCGGTTGCCTTTTGCAGCCCAAAAGGAGAAACAACAATATCTCATCCTCCTCAAGGGGCGATGAGATAAAAACAATATGAAATGTCTTAAGCTGTTTTCTTCGGCATGCTTCACCGGCGTTCGTTTTAAATATTATTTCGTGGTTACTTCCTATAAATTAAAGAACATCTTTAAATTATTATTGTAACCACCCATAAACCAAACTCTATTCATCATAAAAATGACCTGTAATTCTGAGCTATGCTATTCTTAAAATGGTAGTAAAAATGTGATTTTTGTGATCTGTTTAGTGCACCTCCGATGAGTTTTAAGAAAGCCAAATGCCTCATTCCCTACCTCAGGCTTCCGGGGGCGTTGCCTCTGGACCCCACCAGGGAACCTCCGGCGGAACCATGGACCCCTTGCCTTCAAGGGAGCGCTTCGCGCTCCTGCGGTGTCAGGCCTCGACGTTGTTTGGTATTCCAACGGAGATGAACCCCACTTTCAGACATCAAATCCCGCCCTTGGTCATAGGGTATAGATTGCGAGCTATAACGAATGCACTCGAAGTGTGCCGAAAGTTTGTATGACAAAGTTGCATGCAGACTCTTCACCGAGACAATATCAACCCCCGTCCACCATCAAATGAAAATGTGTCTGTCAATTAGCCGAATACCGAGTCTGTTGGGTGGTAATTCTCTAAAAATTTCAATTTTCATGAAATATGTAAGATTAAAAGCAACCCATTACTCAGTCGAAAACACACCATCCCATCCCCTGCATGGAGTCTATATAGCTTGAACGACTTTTGGGTTCATGCACAAAAAAAAAATCAGAAATCGATAGGGGGCATTCCCCCATGCTCCTCGCACCCCCTAGATATGCAAAAGTTTTCAGGCTCTTCAACACAAGTTTGTTACTACAGTTCATGTCAGTATGTAAGTCGTGCACCTCCTAGAGTCCCGACCCCTTCCGGTCTCCCGACCTCATATACAATTCAATATGTTCACCGACGTAGGCTATAGTCTAGATCCTTTAAATAGCAGCATTGTTCAGCTTTTTCACCTGTTTTTGCACAATGCATCCCTTCTGTCTTCGTCTACCACTTCAATGGATTTTAAAGAGATCATGTTTTTAACTAGAAGCTCCCTACAACGCCTGTAGAAATATAGGCATATTTTGAATAGGCTACATTTTCAGAAAATGTTGTTAATTTTATGCTCTATTCTTTCTTTCTCTTTTCTATTTTTTCTTTCTATTCTCTTCTCTTTCTCCTTTCACTTTTATCGCCGAAAGGTGGGGCGGACCCCTATGTTACCCCGCGGCGCCTGCAACTTTACCCGTAGTCGACTGCTCATACCATGCGAGTAAAGGAAGGTAGTGCTTCCATGTATCTTCTACACATATGTCATTTCAGTACACTGAGCTTCGCGTTGTCACCATATCCAGTGACTCCACCGACCTTTAGACATTTCACAACATTATTCATTTATTGATATCCTGTGGGAAGCATTTGCACTTCTAAGCACTCTGCCAAAGCAAGTTGTCCAAATAATAACCCTGGTCCCTCTGTGGTAAAAAGAGTACAATGTATAGAACATCTCAGTGACTGAGGGCTGAACAAATACTACTAGGCCTCTATTCTTTCGCTTTTGTAAAAAAACAGTCGTGACGGATGATTTTGCTATGTTTATGCACGAGAACATTGAACTGGTTTCCATATGCATGAGACTGAACTAGGCATGCATACATGAAACTGAACTAGGCTGTTAAACGTGTGCACAGGAACGAAGTGCTGTATTTCATCATTTCATGGCTATGTTCAATGACGTGAAATTGACACCTGGCGTTGTAATGCTGTGCACGTCATACGGATTGATCCATTGAAACAGGCTTACAAGCAATTGAACACGACATTCTCTGAACATCCAGGACCCTCTCGTAGTTGTGACAGAACGGAAACGGACAAGGGAATATACATCGTCGAAACCAAAATTTTTGTCCTTGCCATAACCTGCTGAAATCCCTACACTGACTGAGTCCTTTTGCACGCCCTCCGCCTAAACTTGGAAGTCCGTCTAATGGTATAGTGTTGCCGTAGCGCCATTCAATCCAGTGGGAGTTGCGCAACCTGACACTAACGCAGGTGAGGCAATATATTACTTATTACTAAAAATCACTTGTGTAAAATACTTTTAGCTGTTTAGCTTCCGGAAATTTCATTTTGCCATGTTGGGGGGGGGGGGGGGGGGAGGCGTTTGTTTACCAGATCTAATATGCATAGAAGTGGAAGTGAATATGGCCCAGGCGTATTTCTACTCTCTAAATGTAAAAGAGTGAATTTCACTCTTCGACTATTGCCTACAGTGACCACTCTCTGTTTCAAGTGGAATTCCACTCTGCCCGGAGTGGTAATACACTCATTTGGAGTGAATTACCACTCCCAGCAGAGTGAAATTTACACTCGAAGAAAGAGTGGTCACTGTAGGCAATCGTCGAAGAGTGAAATTCACTCTTTTACATTTAGAGAGTAGGCCCATTCTAAGACCTATTTAACCAGTGCCAGTGTCATAGAGTTTGGAGTAGGCTAATTCATTACATTATTTATTTTAAAAATGATGAAATGTCTATCACATGTATGACAATGAGTAGTTCCACAACTTTCTGACAAAATAGTAACCTTTGTGCATTAAAGTTTTATCAGATTCGGTGCTAGATAAGAAAAAAAATAGAGGTCGGGCGGGAAATTTTACAGGTCGGGCGGAGACGCTCATCAAGTAATTTAAGGCTATCATTTTTGTTTATTTAAAAGCCTCAACGGCATGTTCCCAGGACGAAAGGCAAAAGTGAAACCATTCAAGATCTATGATAAAGTCACTTTCCCAGAACTTGACCAATGGTTCAGCCTTGCGGACTTCCCATATACATGGACAGAGGATAACGTGCCCAATACGGTCGCCACCGTTCGAACAAATTTAGGCTTACCAAGATGGCCGCCGGGTTGCCACTGTTTGCCCAATTTGACGATGAATCTGCAACATTTTAGACAAAATATAAACATGGATCGAAGAACAATATCACAGTCCTTCATTCTGTTTGTTGAGTTCGACCTGAGCTTGCATTCTTTCGAAAATATTACAAGTTTCTCACACAATCTGTCGACTGACCGAACCACTTGAGCAAGTCCAAACTTTTACACACAAGGCTATAGCAGGTAGCCATATTGGTAAGCCTACTCGTGTACGTACGGTGGCGACAATTTACGCATAGGAAGTTAGTGCAGTATGCTCTGTCCATACATATATATATATATATATATATATATATATATATATATATATATATATATATATATATATATATATATATATATATATATATATATATATATATATGAAGTCTGTGTTCAGCCTTCAGAAAGTTTGCGTTACAGTTCTATCACCAGACTATCCCCAGACCGTACCCAGAACTCTATTTTGTTCAGCCTTTGTACCACGTACGCTGTATTAAGTCTAATGTATGTGTGTATATATATATATATATATATATATATACGATATGATGATATGTATATATATATATATATGGGCTGCGACGGTTAAACGGTTAACCGGTTAACCGACCGATCGATCAGTTAAACGACCGCCAAATGTTGTTTCGTTTAACCGTTTTTGCATCCTCATAAATCTGTCGCCGCAGTTCACCATTATACCTAAACTCGTTTATGCAGTAAACCGCAGAAGTTGCTTGCCCAAAAGCACGTAACAATGGGTAAACTTTGGATAAAAAGTTACAAAAGGTTTAAAAAAGACCTTTATAATGTCAGTTGCACAGTCTGCATTGAGTTGCTTTGACTGGTATCTCGATCCGTTCGCCCAATGATCTTGGAGTGGTTTGCCGAAATAATGTGACAATAAACTCTTTCACGCAACTTTTGAAAAGGATTAAAATTATCAAAGGTGCAGGGCTTAAACTATGCGGTACACGCTACAACAATCCACAATACAGTACCTTGTAAAGTGTGGAGCACCGTAAACTTGATAGATAAGACTAAAAAAGTTACCTCTAGACGGCAGAAAAATATATGCTTAATATCGTTCAAGATAAATGCACTTCGGGAATTTTCCCGGGCTTAACTTCCAAGGTTACGTGTTTACAGTTCATCAGTCTCAAAACATATGCAATCTGCACAAAATAGTGACCTAGCAATGTAGTCCTGGGCTTAATTATGCAACCCTGGCTTGCAAGCCTTGTAGGCGCAACTAAAATATTTGTAACTACGTTAGCCTCCCCATTTAAGCTGACTTAATAATTTTAATAAAAACCGATTAAACATTTTTTATAATTTTTCAACGTTACTATAATTCCTGGAAAAGTTTCAACCCCCCAAATTCGCAAAGATGAGTGAAATTCTTTCGGTCATTTCATTTATTAACCTCAAATTATAAAATATGGAGCATTCCAATGGTGAACTTCATGAATAATCATATTATTTTCGAACATAATTAGCACAGTTCGTTGGACTTGCTGAACGAACCGGCGCACTGCACTTACGTGCATTGTACAGTTCAGTATTTGGTAATTAGCAGAGCTGATTGAGCTTGCTGAACGAACCGGGCCGGCCGGCCAGCCATGTGCTTCGCTGCTTATGTATATGTTTATATATATATATATATATATATATATATATATATTATATATATATTTATATATATAACAAATAATAAAACACATTCCAAAGATGACATAATAAGAGCACAGATACGATAAAATCAGCGTATATTTCGGACACTCCTGTGTCCTTCCTCAGCGCAAAATGGAAAGTGCGCTGAGGAAGGACACAGGAGTGTCCGAAATATACGCTGTTTTCATCGTATCTGTGCCCTTATTATGTCATCTTTGGAATGTGTTTTATTATTTGTTATTTTACATGGAGCATACGTGGATTTTTCTCATATAATTTATATATATATATATATATATATATATATATATACATATATGAAACTAAACTAATATACATATACATACACCACATTTCCCACATCTATGACTGATTATGGGATTCCGTATAATAGCTCCATTGGCTAAAGGTAGCACCAAGCCTTTGGTCAGACTAGATACTGAAGGTGGGTGATATAGCTTCCAGGGGGAGAATTATACCCTTAAGGGAGGCTACATACACTAAAACACATTAAAGCATTAAAGGCATTTTCCAGTGGCTTTTCCCAGGGATCCCATGTGAAAGAGAAAAAAAATTCAGTTCATACCCTCTAAACCCTGTAGCAATACTCTTTTCCTAACTCGAGATATCTAACAGTAAAGATTACTTATTTTTGTCAAAAAATACCTCCAGTTCTCATCAAGGTCACAGAATGTTATGTAAAGTGGGCACAATGCCTCAGATTTCTTTTGTTTTCCTTTATAATTGAATGTCCTGTTGTCCTTGAAATTTGATACTGTTGGAATTTTTGAATATCTCTCCATCTAGGTTAATTTAAGCATAAACCTACACCATATGTACGGCATAATAAACAGAGTTGCTGAATATTCCCTACAACAGTGCCAATATCATAAAGAAATTGAAGGCTTTGTAAAGTTAATGTGCCGCGATGACACCATAGATTTCCCATAATGCACTTTATTTTGAGAAAAATTGCATTTCTTTGAAAATTACTATCTTCTAAACGCTACAAGCTATTAAGGTGCGTTTTTCACCTCCTAGAAGAGAAAAATTTTCTGCATTTTATAAAGTCATTGATTTTTGTCACTGGCAAATCCCTTTAAGGCAATGATAACTTTTAATTTTCTAGAGGGGCGACGTTATCAAGCTGGGAGGAAGCCGCCCTTACCCGCTGGCTACGGCCTTGGGTAGCACTCCACGAATTCAAGAGAACCCCCCCCCCGTAAGACGTTACCAGGCGTATTTGATACCTAACGAATTTTGGGTATTATTCTAAACCACTAGGGCGGGGTTTGATGTCTGAAAGTGGGGGGGGGGAGGGTAAAGCTGGGTGGACTGTCCGAACGGCGCCAAAGGCGCCGCGGGAGCGAGAAGCGCTCCCCCTTACGGTGTGGGTCCAGGGGCTCTTGGGTATTTACAAATTGTAGGCATTAAAATAGTGCATTTTAGCTTCAACTTTAAATGACTTCAGGTGGGCACTTAACAGACCACAAAATCACATTTTGACTTTTTTCAATTATATTGTAAGAGGACAGGAATGTTTTCCTAGTCAAATTTCCACAGAGTTAATGCATTTAAATAAGGCTTACTTTTTTGTAGTTGGTGCTGAGCAGTACAGTGTGTAGTATATGCATTTACTTACTTTTCCAAGGCAGGTTTAATTACAAATTAGCTGTTGAACTACATCTTTTAATTACAAATCCTGTTGTGCCAATGCCCTATGTACAGTTTGGCCTTCGAGTCACTCGCCACCGACTGTACAAAATCATATTCGAGTCACTCGCTGCTGTACAAAACTCTCTTTAAGTCACTCAATCCTTCAATTCTAACTATTTTGTACACTGGTTTAGTTATATTTGCATGGGTGACTTCTTAAGAAGTAAACAGAATAGCTGTTAGAAACAAACGATGTCATTATGGGGAATTTTAGATAAAAGGGACCCAATTTCAGAAACAGACATTCACTTAGAAGCTTCCACTTGAGAAGAGTATGAAGATCTGACCACCTAACTGTATGTAGCTTATCTGTAAATAGTGTAAATATTGCAGACAGGAAGAGAAGAAGAAGAGCTTGAAAGACTGTCAACACAACTTTTGTGTAAACTTCTAAAAGCTGGTTTTCTGGTCATCATTGGCTGAACTCTTGTCTTGCCTGCTAATACCGAAGTGGCGTTACAATATTCTTACTCGGTACGACTAACAGTCAGATAGGATAGATAATTAAAGCCAAAATTTTTCCGTTTTCTGAATTCGGGATTCCGGTTTGTTAATTTTTCATTTTCCGTGACCTTTTTCCGTTTTCCCACCTTTTTCTGTGTGTTGTCCGTTTTTCAATAAATAAACAATTTTTACTATGAATGGTGTTCGGTTTGCGGCGCACGGGACCTCGATAGTCCTTCGTATGCGTGTACGTTTTTCAGGCTAGAGTAGTAGCAGAGTCTAGTAGACGTTGATAAACAGCAACAGTATCCATTGTTCTCCGCTTTGAGTGTTCTAAAACTGAAAGTTTACAACTTTTCCTCACATTTCCAATATTTTTATCATTGGCAGTTAAAATTTCGAATTCCGTGAGCTCTATTACCTGTTCCGTGAATTCTGTCCGTTTTCCCAAACGCGGAAAAATTTTGGCTTTATTCGATAATACAGAGGGCTTGAGGAAGGAGCGGAAATGGATTACTTTGAGGGTTTCCCGGGGGCTTTGGAACAATAATTTTAAGAATTGAAAATCTAGTATTCAGAGTGGGTGCGCGCGAAGCGCGCTGAAAAAACACATTTTTCAGACTCTTTAGCGATATGAGTAATAGAAAAGCTAAGAAAAGTGTCCTCAAGGAGCTAGAGGGCTCTTGTTCCGTCCGATTAGCGCCTGTCCCTTATTACGTAACCGCAAATGGCCATGAGGGCATTGGTGGTTTCAATGATAATAAAAGAGTTTGTGCAAAGCTATGACAAGCAAGATTTTCTACAGGAAGTAACCCCGAATCCCTAAACAATATTTAAAACGGGTGCACGCGAAGCGCGCCGAAAAAACAGCGTTGAGGCAGCGTTTGAGACATTTACTTGTAGCCTATTATTTTTCTTTAGTTTAAAATACGGTATTTTCGTTGCATAAAAATTTTTCCTACTTTCCCAGGTGCCTGTTCTTTCCATAGAACAGGATACAGGAACTTATATCCTGCTCTCTAGTTCTTTCTTTCATGTTTCATTTTGTCGATGGTCTGGGACAAGTGCCCCTCAACTTTGCCCACTTTGCGGACGTTATTACTCCTGCACCTATCAACCTCCGCGAACTAGACTATTAGTGTGTGTACGTCAAAAGAGGAGTACATATTCGACACCTGCTATGATGGTAACCCTCAACTTTGTTAGTGGGAAAAATAAGGTAGTGTCGATTTTGAAGGTTATAGACTGTGATACTTTAAAAGGTCAATGAAATGATTCATGAGCAGTTTTTACATGGACATAGCTAAGGGTATCGGCAGTTAAAGTGCCAGGGAAGTATTTTTTTTTACTGAAGGCTGCATCTTGGAAAGTTGTGGTCGGCGAAGCCTTTAACCGCGAGCGCCAAAGGCTGGGGACTGTGGGTTCTCCCCGAGAAATTTTTCTTGAATTTGGTGGTTGTTGCGGCCATTCTAGACCATTTCCTGAGAAAATCCTATTACTCCCAACAGTAATTTGAAATGCTAATGAAATAGTTTTCTTATGATGATTGCAAATTACATAGTAACCGTCAGTCAATTTGCTGAGGAAGGCGGTAGTTGGTGAGGAAAGTGCACAGCGAGAGGTGTAGCGAACATTTTCAAAATACTAATTTACTCAGGCTGTCCTACAGGAAGTAATACCGAAGCAATTCCACCAAAGTTTTCCTGCCCATAGCAGTACAGCAGTATACACCAATGAGACATCGATATATATATATATAATATATATATATATATATATATATATATATATATATATATATATATATATATATATATATATATATATCGTATGCGAAGCATGCCAAATTTTTTCGAGAATTGCGACTCCGTATACATGGGTAGGGTTTGGGACTTTGTTTGCAAGGACCATGGTGCATTTTGCGACGTACATTAGTACTTTCAGTGACTCTTATTTCAGAGCTTCTAGTCACAATAGTATGGCGAGTAGGAGAAAGAAATTTTACGGTGCCAGACAAAATTTTCAATTGTATTGGTCAGTTTTCTCGGGAGGTGCGCGCAAAGCACGCCAAAAAAAATCTTCCTAGTATTTTTTGTTTGTGATATTAATGTTTTCCTTCATTTAACACTGAAAAATTTTGATCATGATATGCTATCGAAAATTCTCTTATAATTTCTCTGGTCTCGCTTCCTTTCGCTCATTTTTTTATTATTATTTTTTAGTTTTTAAGCTCTGGAAAAAATGCCTCCTATATAAACCACATTATTGAAAGGATGTGCTCATTTTCGGATGGGGATATTGTAGCAAATGAATGCCTTAACGGTAGCCACCACCAATCAATCCACCGATGACTGACTCACTAAATTTGATCTATTTCGTGGTCTCTCAACCATTGTAGAAGCTATCCTTGATATGAAGTCTCACAAGTAGACTATAGGTCTTTCTTTTTCAAATTTGTCCATGACTTTTGATTTTTTGAGCCACGAGAGCTATAATAAGTTGTTTGTTCCCCCTTTATCACTTCACTCAAAATGCCATTTTGTTCAACAAATGATTGTTTCCTAAATGTGCCTAAAATACCTTTAATTTTCCTATTTTTTCATTTGTACAGTAATTCAATTTTACATGCTACAGTATATGGGACGGGACTGCAGTTCTAATTGAACAGGGTTTAGCTAGCCTAAGTGTACTCAAGGCGCGCCACAGCCCCACTGCTCTTTTGACCAAGGTAATGTCAAATATCTCACCCATAGCGACCACTCCATTTGTTCCAAAAAGACACTTTGCTGGCAAAATTGTGCTTTTGTTGTTTTAATTGTATAAATTACCTGCCCCTGCCGTATCAGACTCGCTCTTCGCCCCAGTTACTCATCTGATAATTCAATGTTGATGAGTTTTGGATGGGGGGGGGGGGGGGAAGTCCTTAAGAGGGCGCCACAAGGTACCAAAAGTCGACCTTAGCATCATCATGGTTGGGGCTGAGTTCAAAACATTTTATGCGCTAGTTAACAGGAAACCGAATTCTATTGGTCGTTATTACAGTTGAAACGGGCCGGGCGGAATTTTTACAGATTAAGTATTACCATGAAGGTACAGGTAGGCCTAAGTTGTGAAACTGAAGGGATTTCTTGATCCGTCCATTCAGGAATACCAAATAAAGGACAGCAGCTGTAATTAGCCACTCTGTCACCCGAGGACACTAAAATCATGTTGAACAAGAGTTTTTATACAGTTTACTAAGGACATAACAAAATACGATTGGTCACAAACAATCCTACTAATCTAAATAATTTAATTACATCTATTGTCTACATTTTAACCCATTGAGGAGGCTTTTCGTACTCTAATACTTTTATTTCTAATACTTAAACCGCCACAATATCAAGAGTGGCGTGTTGGAAAGGGCACCAAATTAGTGTGCATCAATCAGGTGGAGCATCGCCCCAAAAACTTGCCACTGCAACTGATTATAAATTATAGCCGCGTAATGACTACACGTACTGATGTACAAAGAATAATTACAGTCGTTGATTTTTCAAAAATGAGCTACACCTTTTTGCCAACTCATGATCTCATACTCTCATATACTCCGACTTTCCAACTAGGTTTTTGATTCCTTGCCGAAAGCCGAAGGAATCGATGGGATGGTGATGTTGCGTGTGTGTATGTGACGCTTTTGATTGTAAACACGATATCTCAAGAAGGGCAAATCTGAAGGATCCCATACTTGGCCTGTAGATTGCCCATATTAAGTTAATGATCGCTATTGTTTTTGGTGGAGGTCAAAGGTCATTTGGGGTCACAGGAGGTCAAATGGAATATCCTGGAAATTGCTTGTAAACCCGATATCTCCAGAAGGATAAATGTGAGGGATGTCATACTTAGCATGTCAATTGCCCATATTGAGCAGATGTCCCTATTGCTTTTAGTGGAGGTCAAAGGTCATTTAGGGTCACCAGTGGGCAAAAGGTCAAAACCTTGTAAAAACAATATCTCAAGAAGAGTAACTGTGAGGGACTGGATCTCATACTTAGCATGTGGATTGCCCACATTAAGTAGATAATCTCTGTTACTTTTGGTGGAGGTCAAAGGTCATTTGGGATCACCGGAGGTCAAAGGTTATATCCTTGTAAACACTATATCTCCAGAAGGGTAACTGTGACAGATCTCATACATGGCATGTGGATTGCCCATATTAAGTAGATGATTCGTATGAAAGTTTCATCAATGTTACTTATAGATAAATCTTCATGACGTGCACCAATGTTTAGAATATTGGTTGAGTGTCACGGCTATGTCCCAGGTTCCCTTCAAAATATAAGTGGAATGAGGCTTGCGTGAGACTTAACAAACAAGAAATGACTCGGACGGTAAAATTGCTTCAGTGCTGCTTGACTACCGTATATTTAATTAGGGATTTCCTTTCCCTTTTCTTTGTTCTTTTCTTTACTTTTCTGTCTTTCCTTTACTTGATTTTCTTCTCTCTTGAACTCATTTAATAAATGCAAATGTATGTACAATGCCGACATCCATAAAATAACGATTCGGGATACAGGGTTTTCCTTCCCCTCAAAATTCTTACGTAGGCTAAACTTCTCTGATGAGCGAGTTCTCTGCAAATTAATGTTCGTTTTCTCTAGCTCGCTTAGGTTCAAAACTAACATTCAATTTTCTTTGTTCTATGTTAGAAATTAGCGTTCAATTTTCTTGGATAATTTGATCATTTGGTCCTTCTCTAGTTTCTGGACCGCTCCAATGGGACGGTATCCAATGGGACGGTCTCCCTTTTCCGTTCTACATTATGTGAGCATAGGGTTAACGGCCCTTCAATACGTAGCCATCTATAATTCAAGACAAAACCCGATAATTTTTCAGTTTCAGTTCAAGTTTCCCAAAGACACCCTGCAATTTGGTAGGTCTTTTCT
The DNA here is from genome assembly GCA_029531755.1 of Holothuria leucospilota. NCBI lineage: Eukaryota > Metazoa > Echinodermata > Holothuroidea > Aspidochirotida > Holothuriidae > Holothuria > Holothuria leucospilota. The sequence continues at coordinate 42,232,884 of CM055975.1, forward strand.
TTTTCTTGACCCGCCTTTTTAATGAAAATTTTACTTACGGTCGTGTCAAGTTGACTTTGCCTTAGAGGCCGGACTGTCTCCGTCGTGTTTACTTGACGGGAATCACATGCACAGTGACCCTCCTAACTGAAACGCCGAGAACGCATTTAGATTGGCTTTTGTAGTACGTAAACATCGCAAAGACCTTTTAATTAGCAAAGAATTCACACACAAGCACTCTTTTACGAATAATTTTCAACTCTGCGGTGACATTGAGTTTGCACGGATTTACCAACCTGTCACTGAATTAGTGTCGGCATTATCAACCTAGACCTACACGTTGCAACCTGTAAAGAATAACAAGTTGAACAATGTTGCCAGGCGATCATCAAGTTGAATGGATTAGGCAAACCCTAAACAGGAGGTAAGCTTTGGTAGGTAACTAAGTATGGATGTAAAATTATTAGAATTAGTTAAACTTTCCCTTGCATGTCCTTTCCAAGGACACCTCCCTGACATAGCAAAACCGTGTTCTCTTTTCATTCCAGTTTCCGAGTGTCTTAAGTCGGTCGACGGTATTCAGATAGCAAGATGGCGTCCATTCAACAAATACTAAAAGAAATCCAAGAAGACTCCGTAGAGGTTGTGCGGTTTGAAATGAGTGATTACTATGGGATTGCCCATTGTAAGGGAATCCCAACTCGTCATTTCCGGGAAAAGGCAGAAAATGGTATACCCTTTTTCATGGGACATCTTGCATTCGATCCACAGGCTGCGATAGCTCCCAACACTGGATACTGTGAAGAGGTCAACTTTGGGGATGCAATTTTTTACCCAGATTTAACCACTTTTCGAAAGCTACCGTGGGCAAAAGACACTGCTCGGATTCTCTTGTACCCAAAATATAATGGAGAAATTGTAAAAGGATATCCTAGAACTATAGCTGAGAGACTGCTTGGGGAATTGAAAGAAATGGGTTATTCATTCTACTCGAGTCATGAACATGAGTTCTTTGTCGTCGACGCTGCTACAAAGAAGCCGATAACAAATGGAATACAGATTCGTTCTACTATCCGTTTGGCCAAACATAGTGAATTTTTGATGCAGATTGCGAAGCAAATGCCAAAATTAGATATAGATATAGAGTCTATTGAAACCGAATATGCCCCTGGTCAATTTGAAATAAGTTACAAACCCTCCTTTGGATTAAAAGCTGCTGACAACGCCTTCACCTACAAGAACGGAATAAAGGAAATAGCACAAGGACAAGGGTTTCTGGCAAGCTTCACAACAAAGCCGTACTCTGATCAAGTGGGCGCATCGGCCCACCTCAACCATTCGCTCTGGGATACGGTTGGCAACAAAAACCTTATGTATGACGCCAAGTCGCCAAACAGTTTATCTATAGTGGCTCAGCATTGGATAGCTGGCATCTTGTATCACGCCCCTGCGATAACGGTCCTCATGTCACCCACAGTTAACTGTCTTACTCGAATCCGAGATCATGCATTTGCCCCTAATAATGTGACATGGGGAATTGACAACCGGACCACTGCTCTTCGAGTTAAAATCAACGGTGAACGTGGCACGTATGTAGAGAACCGTATAGGATCTGCTGGAGGTTGTCCTTACATCAGTCTAGCTGCCACGGTAGCGGCAGGGATGGATGGTATCAAGAATCAGTACCAACTTCCTCCCCCAGTGGATGGTGCTGCATTTGATGAGGCTAACCTTCCACTCAAGACAGGCAAGTTACCTTGTGATATGGAAAGCGCCCTCGAAGCATTAATGGATGACCAAGTTATCCGAAATGCATTTGGTGAGGAATTTATCAAGTGTTTCGTCGCTCTCAAGACCCACGAAGCTAAACTTCAGAAAGAGGCTGCAGAAAAAGGCATAAATGAAACAGAATGGGCACGTAGCTACTATTTTGATTATTTGTGAATTGATTCATAGTTCTTCCTGACTTAATCGAAGCCACCAACTTGGATTGAATGAATTATAGGTTTTGTCAACTGGTTTTGCGCCTTCTTATGTGACTGACGGCGTATGAATGTCCAGTGCTCTATATAGATTAACACACTCTCAATATTGGTGTATTTGCACACTTGAGTAGCTACGCAAGACCTGTGGAAAAATTTCAGAAAGTGCGGATTTTTCGGTCACATATTTAAAGATTTCAGAGGGACGTACTGTATTTATGTACATTACAATCAAAGTTCTAGAAATAGAAGCCGATACGTAGGCTATCTAGTAGCTACGATCTTGCGCCAAAGACCAACTCTTTGAAAATGTCTGTTAAATAAGCGGATTTGTCGCTTAATTTCATGCAGTTTGTATACCGGAATGCTTCGCATACATGCTTGTTTGAATTTATTACTTTGAACCGCACATTCATGCGTAATGATTCAAAACCTTGGCAGAAATGATCGACTGTATTGGACAAAATCCTATGTTTTTAGCTTAGAAGATTGCTATGTACCTTGTAAGCGATTTCCTTGGACTAAAAATTTGGAAAAAGCGAGGTTGAGCTACCGAGGGTTGTGTTGCTTGCAGTAATAAAATGAGTATAGTCAGGGGCAAACATATAGGCGTTATTTAAACAAGCAATTATAGGTGGTAGGATATGCCTTAGTTTCTTCATTTAAAATATTCATGATTCTCGGGAAATTCCAAATTTACTTGCTTGCAAGTACGGATCTGTCTGGTTATGACAGGGGTGGCGATCTATTTAAATTATTGGGGGGGGGGGGGACACCTGCCCTTGATTGAACACTTTGCATTTCCGGCCAGCCGTACAGGGGACCACCAAGGGCCTTGCCCCTGGACCCTTGTCGGGGTCCAGGGGCAAGGCCCTTGGAAGTCAAGCGATTTGGTACATTCTAGATCTGTGGATTTCATATTTTTGATCCACAGTACTCCCCAGATGCCATTAATAGGATAATATCACAATTGTTCTTATCGAAAATGTGTGTAACAACATTTATTTTCTCTGCATACCTCTAAATATTGGGGGGACATTTGATATCATGTCCCCCACTACAAATTTTGTGGGGGACATGTCCGCCTGTCCCCCCGTGATCGCCGCCCATGGGTTATGACTTTTCTCACATGATGTGGCTAGATATGATTCACTTTCATTTAATTTAGTATTTGCTGTATTTATTAGGCAAGCATTCTGATAAAAAGATCATATCAATTGTGCACTCTAACCATAGCAATTAGGGCTGTCTGAGGATAGGATGTTTGGATTTCTTAGTAACTTGAAAAGAACTGTCACTTTGCATTTCGTACTGCAGTAGGCCTTCTGCAGAAATATCATTGAAACAATATGTTTCTCTAATATACAAAATATAATCGAATTAAGCTTTATTAAACACTATGGCATTGTCGATACGGATATTTGTATTTTTTCCAGATGATTTGATCCTCACAGTTATTTACCGGTTTCTTAAAATGTTAACTCGCCCAAGCATGACAAACGGTGTCAACAAAGGTACTCTTGGAGGAAATATCCTTTGTCATGAAATTGCAATGACAAACTAACAATTGGCCATAACTGTGTAAGTAAAAATCAAAAGAAAATCTTCGAAAAGTATCATTGGTGTACATTTAAACCCAGGAACATGTTAGGCTGCGGAAGAAACTTAGCTCATGTGTCGCATTCGGTCCTCCCGTCGAGAGAGGAGCAATTATGGTTGTTCGCTTAATTTCGTCTGGTTTGTCAGACCAAATGAAGTTAGAGATAACACATACTTTTTGGTAAAAGTTGAAATAAACAGACCAATCGGGAAAGAGCGAACATTTTAACGATTGTGATTTTTCCATCAGGATTCAAGTCCCTCTGAGACCAAGTATGGAGCAGAGATTTAAGTCAAGAGAGTTGAGAGAGAAAATTCAGGCGAAACAGACGATCCCTAGAATAGTAAACAGTAATACCTATAAAACCCTCATAGAAGCAAGGTTCCACCTAATTTTGAGACTGTTTATAACGGTTTTTGATAAACAAATGAACCAAGCAGAAAAATATTAGTTTTGGCAATGTTGATTTTCAGACCAGAAGTTCTTTCAAAGCTTTTGAATACCTCAACAGTTGCAGATAAGGAATCACAAGATCCATCTAAGAAAATAGTCGTGTCATCCGCACATTGTAAGATTTTTACTCCATATACTGTAATAGAAATTCCCCTTATGGTATAATTACCATTATTACCTCCAGCACAAAAGTGCCTATGTTAGAAGTAAATGGCCTAAGGTCTACACAGAAAATAAAAAGTGAGTCACTACCCTAAAACTGAGTCAACTTGTCCCTAAGGTGACTCACCTACCTAAAATGAGTCGCCCCAGGATCACATTGACTCAGTTAAGGGACAGTGACTCACTTTTTATTTTCTGTGATATGCGACTATTTAATACAGTGTTGATTAGACCAGGGAGTTGTTAGGACAACTCCCTGATTAGACTCATTCCTATAAAGTCACTACTTCTCTCTACCTACTCAATACTACATGGGACACGTTCCTATGACGTAACAATGGAAAGCTTGACTCGACAGAGTTTAAGCTCAGTTGACCGCGTTCTACCACATCGGCCTCAATGGCTTAGAGCATCCGCCTTGAGTGCGGGAGGTCGCTGGTTCGAATCATGCATGTGGCTAATTTTAGTTACCATTCACACATTAGATATCCTCTTTCAGTGTAAGGCAAGTGCCCATGTAACGGTAGATTTATTTTTAAGCTCAGTGCAAACATCAACATGATCCGCTGTCTCCACCCCCCCCCCCATCGTTAAATTGTTATAGTGCAAGTAAGACTAACATGATGGTCAAATTGTGATTTCTGTTTTTCTGTCCTGTTTAAATGCGCTGCAATGACATTTTGGAGATAGTCAAATGCTTCATTCTAATGGTCACATTTTTATCAAAACTCGCAGGGATGATAGGCCAATGTGTTGTCTACAACATGTTGACGGCGTTTTTACATGGTCTATTTAGACTGACTGTAACTGGCTTTTCAAATTTTGGGGGATTATGAATAGCGAACCTTATTCTCGATTTTGAACAACGAACACTTTTTCCGATTATGAATAGCGAACCTCTTTTTCAATTATGAATAGTGAACCCTTTTTAATTATGAATAATGAACCCTTTTTTATTATGAACATAGGACCTTTCTTCGATTATGAACAACAAACCTTATTTTCGATTATGAACAGCGAACCTTATGAATAATGAACTCTATCATTTATTTTGCATAACGAACGTTATGAACAATGAACCTTATGAATAAAAACCCTTATGAATATCGGGCTGTCCCCCAAATAACAGCCCCCTGGTAAAACACACGAAGAACAATACACAGCTACCATCATCTGAAATGGATAAAGAACAACCTGCAGCCATTCAAGGTAAAGACTGATACGGAAATCATTATTTAGATTGTAGCATCCCTTTCTATTTTTGGGCGCATAACTTGAAGCAACATTCATGTTGTTTACCATTGATGCGCAAAATGTTTATACGTGAAATGCAAGTTGCATATGACAATGGTGTGTCCAAATAAGAGCGCCCTGGAATCACAGGCATAGAAGTGAGAAATGCATTTACAGCAGTACTGTTGCAAGCATTGCATTTGTCAAACAGAGGATGATGTGCTGTTGGGCAAAAAAAAGTCTAAAATGCTTAAGCTTGGAACTCTTTTGCTGGAGAAATGGTCAGTGAATTGGAGGGTGGGCTTCAAGTAAATTTTGGTGGGAGAATTTGAACTCTTCGGGGAGATGAGTATCACATGGCTTTTAGTAATTAAAGTTGTTTGCTAAGCATTTTGATTGAAAGTTGCTTACTGTAGATTCTCATCAAAGCCTGGGAACTATAGGGTTTGGAGTGGTATAAGGTTCTGCAACCAGAATTTATTTTAAATTAAATTTGATGGTAGTCTGGTGCACTATTATTGACTGCTTTGAAGCTTTGAAATAAGTCATTTTGAAAATTGATAACCTTACTTGTCGCAACAAATCAGTGATAATGCTTTACATTATGCCTTTCATTCTAGTTGTGGGTGATTAATTTTCATGCCTTGTATTCAAATAGTGTTAAAAAAGGAAAATTGCATATCATTGTTATTAGCCGCCATGTTTGATATGAGTTAATGGGAGGTCGTTTAGCAGACGGAAAATACCCCTTGCTGCAGGTATCTGTTAAATTATGATTGATTACTCTGGAAATGATGCAACCTATAGTTTCAAACGTGGAAACGGAAGAACTTGGAGACGATGGTGATCCTTTTAACTCCATTAATTTGTCATGTACCATTGGTGCATGTGATAATACTTGTAATGTAGCATTTTTAAATCAGTGCCTGTTCATAAAGCACTAACCAGTTATGTTCTCGACAGCTGTGTAAGTGGGTACATAAGGCCACGAAATTTTGAGACATACCTTTAAATTGCATCATTAAATGCGCACTAGAGATTATAGAAATCACCCATAGAACATTTTGTATCTCAATAGTTACTAACAAAGGTTCCCTTTGACGTTGCGCTTTTCCTGGTGGGTAGTAGGAAGAAGGATTGTAGGGGTCGCCTGAGGCTTTAAAAGACTTATGCCACTCAAGCCGTCCTATATCACTGAAAACCTAAACTAGTCAGGATGGTGTCTCTCCCGACTAATTTGACTGACTAGCGTAAAATTAGTCGGTGGATTAGTCAGTGATCACAAACTAGTCAGTGGATTAGTCCGTGTGACACCGACTAATCAACTGACTAGTTTGTGATGACTTACTAATCCACCGACTTATTTTACGCTAGTCAGTCCAATTAGTCGGGAGAGACACCATCCTGACTAGTTTAAGACTAGCTTAGGTTTTCCCTACGGGCCAAAATAATGAGAAAGCCGAAATTGGCGAACCAAAAATAACAGTTTTGAAAACATTTTAACGTTTTATTTGTGTTTTACTTCATAGTACATTGCAAAAGTTATATATTATGTCACAGTTATCTGCAACTGTCACTTATGTTAGTGTCATGTTTATGGACAGCACGGATAAAAACTTCAAGGTAAAAGCGGCAGAACAATTTTTGGCCATGGCCCCTTCGCTCACCGCTTTCATTAGGATACCACTGATGGGAATATGAGGGTCCTCGTCAGGGCAATTTTGAAATTAATCACTGTTAGATGTGGTCTCGTGAAATCAAGCAGTAAAGATAATTCACAAGCTTTGTAGTGCACCTGAGGAGTGAATGTTAGACCTACACTCGACTTATTGACGTCATCCTTTAAAATCTCTCCTTTTCATGCGAACAAATTTGAGAGCTCAGCTAAAGGAAACATTTTGGAATCTTGTAAGGCCCTGTTTAAACTTAGTATCTCATCCCCCTGCCGCCCCCTGAGCAAAACCTCCAACAGACGTATGAACTTAACACATAAGTCTCAGGAGCAGTGGTTCAGTTACATTTCAGTTTCAAATCTATATGTTACTTTTCAAGGCAAACTAATTACTTCTGAGCCACTTTTACCCATATTATATAAAATACTATGCCTCACGAGGAGCTGAGTATTTGTGCAAAAGTTGTTTGATACTTTATGTTTTATAGCTTTTTAATACACAACTAAGTAACCTTTTATCTACATTATTCGTACCCGTCCTTTTAAGACCATGCAAAACCACTGAACTAGACCAACTTCAAGTGGTTTTTGTGAAAAGTTTAGTGAAGTGATGCAGTCAGTACACTCTGGAAAGTGCTGGGTAGACTGACAGTGACTGAACAGTGAGGACTATATGTATTGTGAAGCGGAATTTACTATGATTGTTACTATGGGTTTTTTGCATGACAAATTATGTGGAAAAAAGCAAAGGCTGTAGATCAACTTAAGCACTATATTTTGGAAAGTCAGGGGAGTTTACACTTTCTTGCACCTCAAGTGATAGTGGGACACTCATATCAAGGCAAAGCATCGTTTTTGACCGGCATTTATATTGCCCTATACGTCTTTTGTAAAAGTCATTGACACTGTACAAACTAATAACTTCATTTTCAACATCAGCTACCAAACAGATGGAGTGCAGCAATTAAGTCAGCCAGTTTTCTTTGAAATGCAGGGGAAAGACACTGAAGAGGGCAATAATATAAGAGCATGATATAGGGCATTTTAAATATAAATTAACCTACTACTGACTTGTGGAGTTTCAAATGTTAGTCCAAGAGTGGTTCAGTTAAAAAAAGTCTCAGTTTTGATTGTGTTTTAAATTTACATCTTTTCAAAGCAAACTAATATTTTTGGACCACTTTTGCCTACGCAAGGAGTTTTTGAATAGGTTCGTGAAGAACTGATGTTTTTATTTTTCAAAAGTTGTTTGAAAGTCATTTGTTTTTATAGTTTCACATAAGTATATATAAACTTATATCTGCATTAACTCAGCCCTGCTATCAAAAGCCCTTTAAGACCACTGAGGTGAACTACATCAAGTGGTATTCTATGTGAAATGAAACGACTTTAAGTGCATTCTGAAAATGGAACCAAAGGGTAGACTGACTTCAGGAAAGGACTGTTTGTGTAGCTGACTATATCTGTGGGAGTGTAGTTTAGCTAGACAAAAATACACATGGTCTGTTAAGGTAATCACTTTTTTTAGGGGTTGGGAAGGTCAATCTTTTGTGCATTTGAAATATCTTCCATTTGGACCGCTTTTATGTACAATTGTTGTTTCTTTGATTCAAGTCTTGTTTTTCTTTGCTACATTTTGAACAAAGCATATTACATGCATGTTTTGACAATACTGGTATTCATTTGGGTTAAGCATTAAAGACTTCAGTCAGTTTGCATTATTGATTTAATTTTTAATGTATGGTAGTTTTGGTAAGATACACTTATGATTATGTTACCTTTGTCAAGCCTTCATAAACAGGCAACAACAGATCAAGTATGTTGTTGCAGTAAATGAGAGGATAATTATCAGTGGATGAATGGAATGAAGATTTAGTTTAAGGTAAACCCAAAATAAGAAAAGGGAGTAGCTTGGATAGTGAACATTCTGATACAACTAGTAAGAGGGAAGTGGTAATTGATCAGGTATCTGACTCCCTATTTTTTCATTATTCTTGCAAATCGATATCAGAAATTGGTTGGCACATTCCTGGCTTCTAAAACTAAACTTTCATTCAAACTTCATTCAAGTGACCAAATGATTTATTATGTAACATTCATGTGATTGTTATCAAATCAGTGCATTTCATCTCTGGTTCCTCTCAATATTTGAACACTCGGGATACTTCTGTAAAGTTTTCATTTAAGATTCTGTGCCGAGTGGGTACTACCAAAACGGTTCTCTTTTAATGAATAAAGTGTATTCATAAAAGATTGGTTTGCCTTCTGTCTATTTTTAGTCTTTTAACTGTCTGATGGTCTTTCTTGACATACGGTAGAAATATCTTGAGCAGTACTGCTTTTTATTAAGCAAACGCTGTATAAAAATTGAGGAAATGGGAAATTGCTCATCTCTGAGCAAAAAAAAAAATTCCCACAGAAGTTTGGCAACACCATTTTACCCGATAGTTTAAGAAAGGCTCATAATGAACCCAATTTAGCAAAAATTGCTAAAAATGTTTCATGTGCTATGTTTCGCAAACTTTTGGCAATATATATTACTGCCCAATACTGGGTAATATTTCTCAGAGTGAACAAGATAACTAATCTCCGGTCAAAAAATGTAAAGTGCAGCCGTTAGTCCGTCACTGCCATACTTTTTCCATTAATGAGGGAGTCTAAGCTGGCTTGTAACTCACCCAACACTATTAAATCATCACCAGTATATTCCTCCTCAGTAATAGCTCTTGGACAGCGCACATTGTTAGTCAGTCACAGAGTAAGGAGGAGGTTACGTTTTTCGGATGAATCAGGATTACTCTTAACTCGGCAAGAGTGTATTTTCCTCTACTCATTTCATTGCCATTCCTTACTTTGATCTTTCGAATTACACCACGAGTTTTATTACGACGTTCTAGGTTTAAAAAAGAAAGTAAGAAAAAAAAACACTTATTATCTTTCACACCCTGCTCAATCCAACGAGCTATCGCTCGAGCAACAATATCTCTTTCTTGTAATCATATAGTCTTCCATGCAAGCGTTTCCTACAATTGTGTAACTTGCTTAGAAAATCAGCACCTTTTCTCATGCATCCCATATATTTCCTTGGTTGTTTACGAAGTCAGGCTTATGTGCACAGAATTTTTTTTACCATCCCCCCAAAACAAATGAAACTTAATCGCCCAAACTGACAAGTTTTATTCTCCTCAAGATTTTCCCTACACCCCCGTTTCCACTTTCAATATCGTGCCCTGTTTCCACCTCCAACAGTTTGAGTCAACATTGAAAGGAGCGCGGGGTTTGTTTCATTTAATTGTGTAGTTTGTGCCGTTGGTGCTCTTTGTGCACGGTTTCACATAAGGTAGCTTACCACTAATTCAAGGGGAATCCCTGCGGACGTTATTGCCCTACGAATTTAACACCCTAGAAAAACTTTTGGGGGACAGTTAAGACCATGTTGCTGAAGTGATGTGTTAAATTTGTGATGTGTATCTGGTAGCAAAGGAATGGAAGTACTCATCCTGCAAAAATCATGAAGTAAATTGAAGGCATTTTAGGCACTTTTGTGCAATATATCCTTCCGCGATGCAAAATGGCTTTTTGAATGAGTAAAAAGCAGGAACCACCACTCTATTATACAAGCCCTTCTAGCTCAAAATCTCAATGGTCATGGTACACAAATTTGAAATTGCTGTGAAGGCCTACTCGTGAGCTTTCATATGAGGGGTAGCTCGTGCCCATTGAAAACTTCTACAAGGGTCCAGGGGCCACGAAATGGACCAAAATTAGTGTGTTAGTCAATGGAAGAATAATTGGTGGTGTGCTACCATTAGCTAATGTGCGGTACCATACTACACAAAATCTCCAAGGTTGCACTGCCATGAACACGGTTACCCGGACAATTCCTACCCGTACAATTCTCCCGTAGACAACTGAAGTACTGTAGGTTGACTATAATTGCTCTAAGCACCACAGCCGGATGGTTTTGTAAACACTTCTTATTTCTGAATATTTCTAAAGGCTGCTGTGATAAGTCCCGAATGTAAGATGAATTTCAAAACAAACGGAGATTTTTGGGGAACGCACTGTTAATAACAAGCGGAAGCCGCGGAATGTGAATAATTAGTACAGAAAACTCATTTTATTGCAATATTCATGTTCTTCCGAGATTCTGCCGAAGTTGTTCGAAGTTTCGCCAACATATTTCTGCGCGCTTCACGCACTGTAGAGGAAGATTGTCTTTCTACTGTTAGGTAGTTTTGAGAGCCGCGACTCCATCCATGTTAAGTAGTTTTGGTCTTGCGACTTCGAAGTGTAAAATAGCGGCGGGGAACAGTGGTGAAGTGCGGCTGCTTGGGGGTTAGCTCCATAAGAGACACACGTGGCTGTTTCACAAATCGTACCAAAGCACAGTTGTTTACAGTCCATTCGTCTTGTTTTATTGATTCCTCTCTCCTCAAATCACGTTGCAAATAACACAATTAGGAAAATTAAAAAGGCCGGCCGTATTGATGATCAATTATAAATTCATTATGTGCAAGTCGGCTACATGTTTCGTCTGAGAACTCTAGAACACGAGTGCCGTGGGATCCAGGCTTCGGGCGTAAGGGCAGGAAGTCTACTATTATGGGATAGGCTTTTGATTGGCTGAAAGTACCATGCCACAAATAAATAACCAATCACAGAGGGAAGGGGGAAACCAGACAGACTAGATGTCGTGTGCAGTGTCTCAAATTTATGGAAATGAGGTATTGCACCATAACCTGCAATCCCTGAGATAAACATCAAAATGGCGTCGCTTTCAATCAGTACTACAACTACTGTACTACATGGCACTACCATAGTTTTGGGAGCTCATACAGCTAAACTGATAATCCGACACCAAGTAACCATAACATGCGTAGTCTTCACAGTTTATGTAAAAGGTGTGAAATTTCATCTTCAGTGGCATGATTATTCCCCTTTATGGCGAGATGGTACGGTATACCAGACTGGGAATTTGATCATCTCGCTGGAAAACGTTGCATATGATACAATGCAAGTTAGCTCCGATAAACGTTATTTTCTCCAACAGTTGATCTATTTATTACTTAATCATTACAAATTCTTCTCTGCATCCCATTTTTATGCTATTAAACTCTACAAGTACTACCTGTTAATCAGGACTAAACACGGTACATCAAGTATATATATTGTGCCACATATGTCATGGCAATGAATTGAGTTGTAGCTATTGCCTGATAGTTTTCTTCCCATACTTTCCATACGCGCCTCCCGGTCGTCTCCTCTGTCACTAACGGCAACCGATAAATTTGTACCTAATTCTCTCGCACCAATCAAGTGCTCACATTGAAGCTTTATACACTTGCTCAACACCTGCAAGTTGCGCTGGAGCCTACCGTCTCCGCGACTATGGGGAGCGTTTTTTGCACCCCTCGGTGCCGTTAGGTCATTCCTGGTTAGTGCACCCAATATTATTCTGCCCACCATTTACCCCAACTTTAAAAACTCTGGTGCTACCACTGCTGATGGTGTCAGTTGGACGGAACGTCTAACGTCAGCATAATTTTGGTTGGTTCTCCAAGACATTCACAGGCACAGGCAGGATTACGGGGTCAAGGGGGCACTTGCCCCACCCTCCACCCACTTTTTCTAGATCTTAAAAATACTAAAAATGAAAAAATGAACAAAAGGAAGCGAGACCAGCGAAATTATGACGGACGTTTTCATAAAATGGTAAATTTTGCAAGTAAAATGAAGGAAAACATTAATATCAAATACCATAAAAATGCCAAAATGAATTTCCTGAGCACCCACATTGAAAGGTAACTAATACACTGGTGGAGCGCAAAGTTGGGGAGGCAAGGGGAAATTGTTGTTGAAAAAATTTGTTTAGTACCTTAATTTAATTTTGTCAAAGCATAGGAGTCGGCTCCCTGATACACTTTTGTGGCTTAAAGCCCTGAAATAAGGGTTACTGACGGTACTAACTGTACGCCAATTCACGTGTAACATATGATTGATTCGCACATACTGGTATACATGGAAATATACCGTAAATCACTGGGAGGGGTTAGTCCTCTAGTACGCTGGTTGGCCTTCGGATTTTACAAGGGGGTTCACAAACAAAAGGGGGTCCCTGCCGTGAATTTTACAGGAAGTGATATGTATTTTTTGAGTGTTCGTGTTTTCATTAAAAGATAAGTTGGGTCCAACTTTACGACTGTCGGCGACGGCCGGTCCACTAACGTTTGGGTCAGGTCCATCAAGCCTTTCCGGTCCAGGCGCTCCTTCTCCAGTCCGTCCTATCAGCAAGGATCCGCCACAGGAAACTTCCGGTGGCACGTTACATAAATCACTGGAGTCACCAATCACAGGAATTAAGGTTTCTCCACAGCGCACTGTTTGTTCACAGGGGAGGGGGGGGGATCTGAGGTCCCGATGTAACACCGTTGAATGAGGGTCCACTATTCCCCGTGAAAGAGTGACGTTGGGAGAGTGATGAGTCGCACAACACAAGGACAAATTAAAATAACTAGAAACACAATCCGGATGGGGTTTCAGCGTCGAGATAGACATATTTAATGTAATATGTTCCCTTGCTGAATTCCTTCACTAAAATATAAGTACAACGGCAATTCACTCGATATAATCATCCGACTCTCCTCAATCGAATTTGAAACACGGTCTAAGTGACATAACCAAGTAACCAGAATGCAAAAATGCGTTAAGGTTTCGATGATATATGTTCTATTCCAAATAATACAATGATGTCCCATTTCCTTCAGTCACTTGTTAGAAAAGTACAGTTTTGATCTTGGAAATTGTTTGGGAAATTTTGCTTTTTGACCTCTGGTAAAACAAATGAAGATCTTGGGAAATCTAAGGAAATTTTGTTTTTTGACCTCCGTGACCCCAGATGACCTTTGACCTCCACAAAAGACAACGTGGTTCTTCTCACCTTGAGGCATTCACATACTAAGTATGAGAACTATATTCATACTTCCTACTTTGAAATATCGTGTTAAAGAAGTTTTCAGAGATTGACCCCGGTGACCACAGATGACCTTTGAACTCCATCAAAGACAATGTGATTCTTTTTCTCTTCATAGGGCATCCACATACCAAGTATAAAATCTATCCAAGCTTGAAGCTTCCTACCTTGAGAAATCGTGTTAACAAGGTCTTCAGAGTTTGACCCCAGGTGACCTTCGACCTCCACCAAAGACAATATGCCTCTTCTTCTCTTCATAAAGCATTTACATGCTAAGTACGAAATCTATCACAGCTTCCTGCCTTCAGATATCGTGTTAACAAGGTTTTCAGAGTTTGACCCCAGGTGACTTCAGATGACCTTTGACCTCCACCAAAAAGTACGGTTATTTCTCTTAATATGGGGCATCTATGTACCAAGTTTGAGAACTGTCGGAGTTTCCCTTCTTGAGATATTGTGTTATCGAGCTATGCGTCAAAAAATACGCACATACCCACACACATGCACATGCACATGCACACATACAAACACACGCTATCATGAATTCATAGTTTTCTCTTATCATCAAAACCAAAAACTAATAAGAATTAAAAACAAGTTTTGATAAGCCCTCACCCTTTGACAGTCAAACGGGTTCTGAACAGTGAGTTATGCTCAGGTCAACTCTTGGACTGAAATTTCCTCGGCTCCAAATTTTACAGAATGTTGCATCTGTTATAGCACCTGAAATTTCCTTGATTTTTGCAAAGAATTTCGTCCTCCCATTTGACAATACCCTCACTGCATTGAGATCTACAAATTGTTCCAGTGTTACAACTTCTGTGTCACTCTTTTCCAAAAGTCCCCTTAACTCTCTGGCGAAGAGCCAGGGGCGAAAACCAAACAATACTCCCGAAGGAGTTCTACTCCCCGAAGGAGTAACAACGTCCCCAAGGGACAAACTTTGACTTAACTGACACCACCCGACAGTGGTCCCGTTCTAGTCTGGCTGAACAGAACAGGTCCCACCCTGGGAGCTCCGCCGTCGTGATCACGGATACTCTCACTCGAGTTACATTCCGTTGGAACAGTAACCCTTGCAGTTAGCAACAGGGTTACAGGACCTGCACTTTTATAGACCATTTCAAGATATATAAAAGAATAAAACATCAAAAAGAATCAGCCATTGTAACAGCCAAATGGTACAAATATGTGATTTTCCTAAATAAGTGTCTTAACCATATTCGAGAACATTAACATTGCATACACAAGGGAAACCATGTTATTTTGCATGATGTTAACAATTTATTTACCAATAGAGCTTATGCATATGACGTCACGCTTGCCTCCAATGGAGGCAAGCGTGTATCATCGGTCGGATACGCGCGTAGTATTCTACTGTCGCGTGCGAAGTCTACGTCGTGCGTGCACTGTGCTTCACTGTTTTGGCGCCAAAATGACGTCGCATAACGTCAATGCATAAGCTCTATAGACTCACAGAATTATGGGTCATACAAAAATTTAGAACATATTGTAAGAGAGGTGAAAGAGGTGAATGAATTTGCCCTCTATAAATTAGACATAGCAATCATGAATCCAGCGATCTCTTTAACAGTATATGATCAGATAGAGGGCAAATTAAAGTAAAATTGTACCAACTATTATTTCTTTAAGCCTGTCCTCCAGTTAAAAACAAAACATGTCTCTTGCGCCTCCGAAAAAAAGTTTGAGCCTGTGAGTTTAAATCCCTCAAGGCCGTATATCCAGACATTACTGTATGTGAGTTGTGTGTTGTGCACTGGGATAAACTACTAAGCCATACTTACCTGGCGCAGGAGTATCCGTGATCACGACGGCGGAGCTCCCAGGTGGGACCTGTTCTATTCAGCCAGTCTAGAACGGGACCACTGTCGGGTGGGTCAGTTAAGTCAAAGTTTGTCCCTTGGGGACGTTGTTACTCCTTCAGGGAGCAGAACTCCTTCGGGAGTATTGTTTGGTTTTCGTCCCTGGCTCTTCGCCAGAGAGTCGGGGGACTTTTGGAAAAAAGACTACTAAACCGGCATACAATTCATCACTGACCAATCAGAATGGGAATGTTGTCCGATCTTATGTTAATACAAGTTTACAGTCATCAGTAGTGTACAGAGACATCCACAGATTCCTACATATGTTTCGATGCTGCAACAGTCCCATTAAAGCAACTTGTTTTACAACCATTTTGATTTCGAAGAAGCTCATGCTGACATTCCAAGAAAATATAGAGTCTTTTAACTTTAAGGCATACAAACTGAATATGCTGAATAAACTGACTATAAACAATTTCTTTTTTTTCTAGGTGGCATAGAGCTGAGGTGCTTTGCTTTTGAGGAGATGATGGAAGCAATCTGTAGTAAACAACCGAGCTTAATTAAGTTTTCAGTTTAAGAAAGAAGAAAGCAGATTGGGGAATTTTTGTTTGTCCTTTGATTTTGTGTAAATCTGAGTAAAAATCCTAAACTCTGGAATAGTATAGAAACTTTAAAGATGAAGTTGACCAACAATTTCACAAAATTTAAAACGCTCTTCATTTCCGGTGATGATCGCTACCTATAAAAGTGCCACAATGTATCCTAGAAATGTTGCCTCATGAGTGTTTATCTCAAGAGCTGAGATGCCAGGCTGCATACATTAATGAAAACAAATAGACATAAGTAAATTGGCGTGAAATGTTCTGCTCACTAATTACCAAAGCAAGAGCCTCTAGAGCACCACATGCATTGCTAGTGGAAATGAAGGTATTTCACTTACAAAGTTATTACATTGATTACGCTATACTGAGGTATATCAAAGATTATGATAGAAAAACAGCCTGCGTTGAATCAGTTTTCTTAAATGGCATCACAGATGTTCATCGGGCACTGCATTTCAGAGAAAACAGCATGTTATCTATTTCCTAAGTATTTTCCAGATTCAACACAGTGGGCTGTGATGATCACTGAAGACATTTTCTCTCCATCTTTTTCTTTTCTTTGAACCATCTCATTTTCTCCCAAGCATCTAAGAAGAAAGACTCGATACATCAAGGTTCACATTCTGTGTTGTCATGGGGTAGAAGTGCATCCTCATGGTAGAACTTAAATGCATGTACTGTAAAACTACCCGAATTTTCCGGCCCTGGAGGAAGATCGTGGTCCTGTTTGAAAAGAATATCAAATGATTCCCTAATGAAGAAAACAGTATCATCACTGTTGTTCCCAAAACAGCGCAGGTACTTCTTCTTGAGAGGGTTCATCTCAAAACTCAAATTGATTTGCATGGTACTCTGTGATCATGGGCGTCAATCCTGGCGGGGGGCCGGGGGACAGTGGGACACGTCCTCCCCACATTTTGAAAATACACCCATTGACTTAAGATTTTTACACAGTAAATTTTTGACAAAAGTGGCCATGTCCCCCCACATTCGAGTAAAGATTGACGCCACTGCCTGTGACCATGGCACCCTGTGACCATTTTCAAGTTAATACTATTTGCCGTATCATATAGATGGTCATCAACATCGTGGGTATGTTTTGTCAATCAATAATCAAGGATCAGAGAAATAAGCCAAATATCAAATTGGAAGTTTTCCACATTAGAAATTAGCTGCTACTTAGCTGCTCTTTTTCTTTGATGCAGCAGACAGTTACTTCTTGGTAGATTTGTTATGTAAGTAGTCCTAGTACGCACTGCCTAGAACCAACTACTCACACAAAAAGCTCAGTCACCTGACAACTGGGCTCAATCAAGCATACATCCCCGGGGGGGGGCACGTGCCCCCAAAGTTTTTCAAT
Source organism: Holothuria leucospilota (assembly GCA_029531755.1). Classification (NCBI taxonomy): domain Eukaryota; kingdom Metazoa; phylum Echinodermata; class Holothuroidea; order Aspidochirotida; family Holothuriidae; genus Holothuria; species Holothuria leucospilota. The sequence goes on from CM055975.1 coordinate 42,250,726, forward strand.
AAAAGGTCTTGCACTGAAGGAGGAAAAAATTATTACGAGACCAGCATTTTTGGAATACAAATATATGAAGAAAAATGGAAAATCTCGCACCATTTTGCATCTAGAGTCCTGGAAATAGACAAAAATTTTCAAAGGGGGAGGGGAAACTGAATTGTGCCCCACCCCCGAATTGGTTATTCTGGCTACGAGCCTGATTACATGACTACAGGATATGGTCCTGCTTCAAAATAATGGTGAAATTCCCGGTATCGATTTTCTTGAGCTTGTTTAAATTATATGCTGCAGCTACCAGAATGCCAAACGCTCATGTATCTGGTTATTCAAGTTGACGCAACGATTAGTATACTACCTGTAGGTATGCCCGCTAGTTGCAATTAACACGGATTACCACCTTTAATGGCTTTCTACATCGATGTCAGGTGCAGATATATCTTCGATTCTCTGTTTCACACATATAACCAGAAAGCCCAATTCTTAGTCATTCATAGGTGAAAGGGAATGATTTTTTACACAGACTCCGTTCATCCCTAAAATTTACATGACAAAACATTGAACCACAAAGTGGGAACCTCAGGATTCCAGTCTACACAGAAAGTTGCAACCTTTTTTGGGCCTCAAGTGGGAGTTGTTTCCCAGGGATCGTTTACAATAGCGCTTCCATCGAAACGTTTGCCGGGACTTCTAAGGGGAATTCCCGATCATCCAGACTCTTGCCTTGCAGTTACACTTAAAAATTTAGGTATTCTTCAAATCCTGCTTATGAAGAAATGAACTATGGGAAACTGCTGACCTAATTAGCTGGTAACTTTGAAATCTCTTAGCTGATGGAATATAAATTAAAGAAAATGATTTAATTTTACAAAGAAAATGTGTCACAGTGAGCCAATGAAAGATACCAAACAGCTTTTGTATTTGTGCGGCAATACTAACCCTTACTCTCTGATATAGGACAATTTTGTAGGTATTGTTGACCTCAAAGTTCAACCATATAAGTACTTCCATGGTTCAACAGCTATCTAGCCAGAAGCACGTTAATGTCCTACTAGGGATATAGTATCTATGAATTTGTACTGTATAGTGAGTCACTACTGTACATCAAGTAAAGATTACACAGTGATTATTCAGACATATTATTTTACAGCATTAGAGGAGTAGGGATTTTTCAGGTTTGAACACTGGCTCATATAGGTCTATACACGGCAAGTAAAAACGTGTTTCAAATGGGAATATTGCATACAAGGACTTACGCCAGATTAGGACATTCAACACAGAAACTGAAGATTACGGTGGGGTGATGGGGTGTGGTCCCAGGCAGCCAGTCAGCACGGTCTCCAGAACTTTAATTTTGGTCAAGGACCAAGGGGTGCAGCTGTTATGAAGGGGCTTAAACATCCCTGGAGGACGTTCTCCTATTCGTTTCTTGACAATCACAAACCCCATTCGGTTATTCATGCCATTTTCTACCCACTGGCAACCCCCTCCCACATAGAACTGCAACTGACTTTAACAATATTTTAATTTAAGTACATGTTTGTTCTTTATTAGCACTTGTAAGTTTAATAAATCAGTTTTGCTAACAGGGGTGCATATTATTTGAGTACGTGTAGGCCGCCTATGAGAAGTAGTCCTTGTGTGGCTAACAATTCTATCTCAGATGAGCAGGTTCAGTGCTGCTCGACCCCTTTTAAAGATTAAAATAATGAGTTGCTGGATTAGACTTATACAATGTATATAATGGGTAGACTGTAACATGAATAGAAGTGACTGAATATTCTTTGAATCACTGCATTTTGAATTTCTGCAAATTTATAAGTTTACAGTTTAAAACACCGCAAACATTGGGTTGACTGCATTCAACCACCCATATCCCTCCCCAAAAGGCTAAGTATAAACTTTGAATTAATTTAAGGTTGCTACAACTGGGGAATCCAGCTTTATGTACGTTTATATTTTAAGAGTAGGCCTTTCAAAATTTCAAACATTTTCAAGTTGAGGTGTATTCAGTGGCCATACTATTAAGGAACAAGTTTGATGGCTAGGGGGTTGGGAAGGGATTAAAACCCCCTCCCCCATTTTTTGAGATGTGCCCATTGACTCTAGCTTTTCACACAGTAAAGTTTCCTTCATGGGCCTTAGTTCCAAACCCTCTGGGCCCCAACCAGCCAACAAAAAGCCTTTGGTAAGGTTTTTTCTTCAAACTATCAATTTATTGTCATTACGTGAACTCGGAGCTGTGTAGTAACAACTCCCGTAGATTGGCAGGTTTAAAGTGGAGCTGTGTTGGACTGGGAGGGGAACTTTAAGCAGCTTAATCTATTATACTTGTCATCAGACGTGGCGCCAAGATTTGCCCCACAAGGGGAAAGTAACCTGAAGCCCCAAAGAAGGCAACGGGTTGCTGAAAGCGTGGATGTCGAACGGCTTTTTTTTTTTGGCCTTCTGTTTACAAATTTGAGGGCTTTATTTAGGATAATTTGATAAATTTGGATTTTATGGAAGAAAATTTTAAAAACTGGGTTAAAGGCTATTGAGGAAAATTGGTAAAATTTAGGTTTTTATGGAAGAATTTGCAACAGGCTTCCTAAAGGAAAACAAAGCAGATAGTCCGGGCGACTGACTGTCATCGAGATTACATATTTTTTCGTACGGATTAAGGCTTCCTGACGAAAATGAAAAATTTTCCCGACGGGGGCGGGGGCAGCCTCCCCCAACAGGGGGCCTTGGCCCCTCCCCCGCTGGAGTCACCCGTGCCTGCCACTATGGAATTACGTTGTTGCTTTTCTTTTCCGAATGCAAAGTCAGCAAAGTTCTAGTTTTGGTCTAAAATGCCATTAATGACTAATCCTCCTTTTACAAACTTAATTGCAAGCAATTTTAATCTCACGAGAAAGAAAGAAACAGAAAAATATCAAGTCCTTTACCATTTATTGACCTAAAATATGATGCCTTTTAATCTTTTCTTCCAACCGCTAGTGCTCCCCCGCCAAATTGAACTCTTTCACTTGGTTCCCAATCGGCATCTTGACATTCCTTGACTTTGCAGAGGCTGACCTTAAATTAGAAGCTTTAGCCTAATTGCACATATGCTGGTGCTGTATATAGGCCAACTGCATATGCTGCTGGAGTATTCGATTGACTTTAAATTTACTGCGTGTCTAGTACGTGCGCGAATCATTAGTGACCTGATTTTACTACAGATTTGTTGTCAACACTTAATAATCGGCTTGTCCTACCCCCCCCCTCAAATTATATACAAAAGTTGGAATAATTTTGAGTTGCCTATTGGTCAGCGAAAAGCAAAATTTAGTCTACACACTCTGGTTATTGTTTGCACAGGCGTAGGGAACCCCAAACTCTCACTCTTAGTTGAACTGTAAGCAGTGGCGTCGCCAAGGGGGGATGTGCGTGCCCCTTCCAAAAAATTTGCCGTACCTGCTCCGTATACCCCTCCAAATGAGATTTTGAGAATTGAAAAAATTATGCACAAACACATCGTTTTACGTATCGAGTCGATTTGGACACAAGGACCCACTGCCACTTATCAGTCAACCAGGAAACAAACCTTGCACAAAATGTTCTCCAAACCACATTCGGGGGCGCCCTTTTACCTGCATCTACTTTCGTGAACTTTGTGATGCACTTAGGTTGACTTACTGGGAAGCATATTTCAGTATTAACTTTCCAAAATCTATTTTCAACAGCTATGGGACCCCTGCGACCATGAATCCTCTCTGTTTAATATAATTCCTACATCGACTATCTATTAGTCAAATGTTATGTTCGAAAAATGTTAAGATTGCGACTAAATAAACACTTCCAAATTTTGTGTTTGGTTACAAAAGAACGAAATGCTAAGGTTGAAGTTTGCACCATTCCAAAGATAAAATTATACAGAATTTCTTTTTATATTTTCCACTAGCATAACTACCGTATTACAGTAATAATTCTTACTTGATTCACCTAATTATGAAAACGTGTAAAGGATGCTGTGACTGTAGGATGATTAGAAATACTATATGCTAAATGAGTTTTTGATGGCGTAGTGGATTAGAGCCAGGAGTGGCGGCAGGTATTGCCCGACAGGGGGCCAGGCTCCCCGATGGGGGCAGCAACCCGAAGCCCCGACAAAGGTGATAATTTGACAGGAACACAAAATTTCGGCGCGCGAAGCGCGCCTAAAAAATATTTGTTTTTTTTTTACAAAAATTTGATATTTTGGGTGTTTTATTGAAGAAATTTTGAAAAATTTGGATTTGTATGCAAGAAAATTTGAGAAAATTGGGGTATTTTAAGGAAAATTTGAAAGTCTGGGGACTTTAGTGAAGAATATGCCCTTCCTATTAGCAAATTCAAGCAGATCGTCGGGGCAAAGGTCATTGGGATTACATGTTTCATCGTAAGGATTATGGCTCCCCGACGAAATTGGAATATTTTCCCGACGGGGGGGGGGCCCTTCCCCGGAGCCATGGTCCCCTGTCCCCCGCTGGTGCCACCCTTGATTAAAGCTCGGTTTCTCACTCAGACGGTCCCGTGTACGATTCCCTCCCATGATGATTTTTTAATTTTGTTATTCACTGTCTAGTAGGTTTCAAAGATCATATGAGGTCAGCAGAGGTCAAGATGTGAAAACATCGTAAAAAATGAATGTCAAGAAGTGTAAATTTTGGGGATGAACCCAGTCAGTGCAACAAATCATTCCCTTTCAGAAAGGAATCACTAAGCCTTTGGGCTTTCTGGTTTCATGCACTTTGCCTCACTGAGCTTCATTCGAATGTCTACAACTTTTTATGATTCGGGCTTTGGGGTCTCCCCCCTTTTAGGCTCACCGGAACAGGTCCTTAGCCAGAATGACCAATTTTGGGGGCACATCGATGTTGGAGTTGTACCGGCCTGGGGGAGAGGTCTAAGGGGAGCTAGGGCTCTTTGAAAGTTTTGCCTATTCCAAGGACTCTAGATGCAAAATGGTGGTGCGAGATTTTCCATTTTTTCTTCTTATATTTTTATTCCAAAAATGCTGTTCTCGTAATAAAGTTTTCCTCCTTCAGTGCAAGACCTTTTATTGAACCCGTGCCCTCCCCTTGGCTATGTACCTGTACCGGACACGGCCTAGTGGATCACACTATAGGTTTTATTACTTCGGATCCCGTAATAGAAAAGTAGCCTAATTTGCCTAAAAATGCTTGTTTACGTACAAATATTGTTCAAGATGCGAATTTTTTCAAGCTTTGTGCTGCCGGCCCACACTTGGTGGACCGTCAGAGGACCGACAGACAAATCATCGGTGGCCCACCAGTGGTTGCCGCTGTAGGATAGTCGGCGATACCGACAGTGGACCGATGTTGAACCGACATCCGCTTGCTATCTGGGCTGCGACTAGGAAAAGGAAAGATTTGTGACTCTATCAACATTTAAGTTAACATTTCCATAAACGATTACATATAGCCTAGGTATATGCATACCTATAAGTATACATATGCGTATACGTTTACATGTCTGCATAGGCCTATAAATTTTGAGGTTTCCGACCCACGTTTCCAGAACGATGTCCAGCACATTTTGAGAACATTTCGTGCAATATTAGCTGCATGATTGACGTAAAAAATTACAGTGGATCCTAGTGTTCATATCGATATATAAACGGTGTGTCACATGTGGCATAAATTTTTTAAAAACCCAAAATCTCATGGGGACACATAGGGGGCCACAACCATTGTTTGGAGGGCACGTGCCCAATAGACCCTTTTCCAAATAGCAGTTGCAATGGCTTGTGGGATAAGTTCTGGTACGTGATGTTTTTGTCAATGGCATTTTGCTGTTGCAAAAATGATGCACACCAAAAATCTATCCCACAATCCTTTGTAATTCCTATTTGGAAAAGAGTCTATGGTCTCCCCCCTCCCGATGGCGACGCCATTGTCGCACGGTAATATCAGATATTATAGGATCGAACCACAGAGAGCCTTGAATTTTACAGCGTCGGCGTTTGCATATGGGCAGACTGTCCTCGATATCAATTCAACACAGTAGACCTATGTATACCAGTGTTAACAGTCATATGTAGGCCTATCACCATGACCTGTAGTGAATTTCATATTTTGTAGCCTACACGTTAGATCATAGAATAATATAATAATTAATAATTATGTTAAAGACTCTCGTGTTGTACGTGGTTAAAGTTGACCGTGTCTTATGCACAGACCTCAGAGCAATGCAACCACACTGAACACAAACACGGCTGTCTGTAATTCATATCATTAACATAGCAATACTAATGTACACTGTCAACCGCTGTGATGCTGGCTAGTAGTACCAGTAGACAGTTTAGGACTTTTCTATGCCGCAGTAAAAGCAAAATCAAACAGACCAAGTGATCTCTAGGGTAACACCTATTCAAAAGGTGAGTATCTAGCAGACTAGAAATCTCACATTCCCGGACTAGTGTAGCTAACGACTAGTTAGAATGGGTACATAGACAGATAAAAGGGAACAGACCTACTTAGTTTATATTTTGGCACGTCGATAAGTGGCGAGAATCGCTCACTTGACTGAGCAACGACCAAAGGTATACCAGGGAGTTGTCAGGCTGACAACTCCCTGGGTAAACCACCGAAGTGCCAAGATGAGTGGCAAAACCAGGAGGCAAAATTGCACGTAAAAATGACATGATTCGGTAACCGTAGAAATTAGTGTAGGAATGTTAACAATGCAATACATGTTTGCTGTAAATCTAGGCCTACGAGAAACTTGGAGTTCTACATCATAATCATTTCGTGGTCAGATGCTTACATTCAATATTTTTACACTGTTAAAAATTAAACGAGGGAGTTGCTATTTAGGAGGAGACAAAACGGCAGCTCTCCCCTTTGTACCCACCTAGTTGCAGCCAAGGTCACTTGTTTTGTATAGCACTTGAAGATACAAAGGGCTTAGCCTTAAAGCTATTGTTAGTATTTAACAAAAGGTTCATGTCGTCTGCTACGTTGAAAAGAAATGTCAACAAATTTTGTCTATATGCTATAGCATTGCCAGTCGCTTTCCTTCAAAATTATTTTGCAGCTTCCAACGGGATGCAACGCTGCTAGTTAAATTTTATGTAACATGTTGATCATGCACTTACCATTCGGAAATTGCGAAAGTTTGCGGAAAGTAATATAATCTTAAAACAAATTATAGTCTCACACCTCTCTATAGTCATTTACACATTGTGCCAGTGTAAGACCTTCTTCTAATCAGCTAGTCTTTCTAGACTCCTCAGGAATTAGCAGTCGTTTTGATTTATTAGACAGTGTTTCTTACTTGACTGTCGGTAAAAATTTTCGGATCAAAGCATTGTTCCTCCTAATCTTATTCATACGGTATAAGTAGGTGTATAAAACGTGTCTTTGGGTATCATGTATCAATTGAAAAGGATCAGACAAAAGAAGTGTGTACCCTAAGCTCTGATAATCACTCATGAATTGAACCTAGCCTATGTAAACGATGAGGCGGATCTAATCAGATTACCATAAATTAAAGTTTCCGATGTATCTCCTTCTAAATAGCAACTCCCTGGTTAAACCAAGTCACTTCCACTAAAGGTCTACTCAGTAGTAAGGTATTATAAATGTTAAATATAAACCAGACGGCCAGCCATTGACGGAAAAAGCCGCCCAACAAATTTATGTGGGCATTTTTAGTACAACTAGTTTTCTAGATCCTATCTACATATAGCAAGGATAAATGTTTGGGGGCTGGCACATTTGAAAATCAATTTTGGTGCAATTTTGGGCCAAAATATGATTTTCATGATTTTTGCCCATTCCATATTTCCAAATAATTTTCTATCAGCAAAATATAAATTTTAGTCAATTTGAAGCCTACTTTACGTACGTACCTGGTGTACGTACCGGTACCTGATCCACCAGGAACTTGGCCTTGTAAGGCACAAAGTGCCTAGTGGCCCGGTTGGTTAATGGGGCAGATAGCTTCCTTAAGCTAGTAGTATGCCCTCCAAGCTTCTTGAATAGCGGTCCTGTGCTCTTTTTGAACTGTAAAACGGTTTTCGCCTTAACAGCTTCTGGCGGCAGGGAGTTCCAGTCATCAATGACACGCTGAGAAAAGTAGTAACGTCTCATCATAAGGTTAGGTCGCTGCTTAAGAATGGTCATCTTATGCCCCCTTGCGATCTTTCGGGATTTCTGATGACCTTTTAGTTGAAACTGAGCATGAACAGGGATTCTGTCAAAACCTCTCATAATTTAAAAAAAAAATTCAATCAAGTCAGCCCTGTGCCTTCTTGCTTTCAAAGAAATTAAATTATAGTGCATTTGAGTCTCTCTGAATAATCCTTATCACGGATGTTGGGAATCAATTTTGTAATCCTCCTCTGTACTCCTTCAATTAAGTCGATGTCTTGTTGAAGCTACGGCCTCCATATCTGGGAGCAGTAATCAAGGTGAGGTCTCACCAGACTTTTATAAAGTTGTAAAATGTTTGGCTTGCTTTTGTCCTCTTAGCACCTTTTAATGAGCCCTACAATCTAGTTTGCTGTTTTGACAGCTTTAGCTACATGACCACTGACAGAAAGTGACTTATCAATATTACACCAAGTTCCTTTTCTTCTGACACTTCAGTAAGCTTTACGTTGTTGATGAAATAGTCATAATTTGGATTCCCTTTTCTAATGTGCATTATTTTACACTTTGATGAATTGAATAAAATTTGTCAGTCTTTGCTCGAATCCACTAATTTGTGTAAGTCGTTCTGTAGGCAAGCTGCCTCTTCACCTGTACTGGCTTTCCTGTAAATTTTTGTATCATCAGCAAATTTTGGAATTTTGCTGGAAAAACCTCTGTCAATATCATTGATGTAAGTAATAAACAGTATAGGTCCTAGCACTGAACCTGTGGCACACCACTTGTAACAGGACACCAGCTTGAAGAAACCCCATTAATTACCACTCTCTGTATCCTATCAAACAACCAAGCTCTACTTTGGTCGATATTGACAAAATAAAGTTAAAAAAAGGAAAATAAAGGCATTCTATAACAAATAATGCCTGGTATCTCAAAGTAGTGTTGCAATGATGTACATTATTTTTTATTTTAGAAATCTTTTCTTATGAGAGCAAGAACAGTTCAATATTTACAAAAGCCTTACAGTACGTTTTTTATACTTTAAGCATTGTGATAAAGTGAACATAAACCCCCTTTTATTTTCTTTAAATAGCACTAAATTGATGGTACTCGCCAAAATAAGAACGTTTTTAAATTTGATATACTTGCTTTGCATAAGTAATCTGTAGTTGGCTTGAGTAAGGTCTTTCTTGATAACAATACCTGTGGATTTTAGTGCACGTTTGGACTGAATGAGTCTGTGTTTGTGTTGATAGTAAGTAAATTCTACCAGAATAGAACGATTGCTTCCCCCAGGTAAGGTTTTGCCCACACGGTGAAATCGGTCGATCCAGTTTTCTTCCACATTAATTGACAGTTTATCCTTTGTAATTGTTCTACGATTTGAGTTGGGTTCTCACCTTGGTTTTTCTTGATGCCGATACATAAAAAAGTCACCAATGGGTTGGACTTTAGATGGACAAATTGTAGCTTTAGTCAAAACAACTGGCCAACAAGAATTCAAAGTAACGATAACTATACTTCAGATCTCTTAAAACTTAAGAATATCGTGATATTTACCACCGTATTGATCTTGGACTGATTGTCACTACGACACGTTGCAAAGGATATGATTTTTACCTCTGTGGTGATATTTCATTTTCTTTTGAATTTTTATTGTGATGTTCCATCTTTGTGTTCATATCATGACAGTAACTTTACTTTGGGGCATGTTACAAGAAGTAAAAAGTTTACTTTGTATCTTGATTGTAGTTCAACTGTTTTCACTAGATTTTAGATGACACCAAATGATCATTATCACAATTATGGCTAATATTTCTTTGAATGTTGGAATTAAAGAAGATGGCTTTTCCACTTTGCAACTCTATATGCCTATTGATATCGATGACCACTTCCAAGATGTTTATAATGATTGTTGGGATTCAACATTGAGACGTTTAATTATACAGATTACGGTATTCATGACTTTGAGTAAGACATCCACCCATATCCTCACATTTTGTTTTGTAATGTGTTTCATTCTTGTCTCGAGAAGACATTATCATGCAAGATATCATGTCACAAGGGTAGGGTTAGGGAGGAGACATGAAATAAAGTTAGGGTTAGAAGTCTTGTGAGACATTATCATGCATGATATCATGTAGAGGATTAGATGAAGACATCGATGTAGATATCATTTTTTTTTCAATCAAACCGACTTCGATTGTAGATATTAAATTGATTTCCAGTTTAAAAATAGACTACATGTTAACAAGTGCCTGTCAATTCTGCACATAAATTGTAAAAGTCTTAGTGTCAACTTTTCTAGAATGGAGGCTTATCTGAATGGGTTAGACTTTTACTTTCATAGCAGTTAGTGAGACAATGCTTAACTCAACTTCAAATCGAACGTTGTATTCTCTGAGTGGATATGATCTGTGTCTTAAAGACCGTACCAGTAAAAGAGGAGGGGGAGTCATAGGCGTAGGAGCCCAAGTTGATGGGGGGGGGGGGGGTGTAACGACTTGCCCGAAAAATATAACCACAAACTTCCGTGTGCTCCACGCGCGTTCAGTATGTTAATGTACATATTATATAGGCATGCATCGGTTATCACTTCGCATGCCAATTACATACAATCATTTGCCGTGTTACTCACCTTCCATATTGATTATCATTTTTTGGGTACTAGTTGCAATAATAATGATAATAATCAGTGGCGTAGCCAAGATTACTCTCATGGAGGTGGGGGAGTGCATTATGTTGTATGATCACGGACCTGGGGAGGGGTCTAAGGGGGTGTCCCCCTCCCCTTTGAAAATGTTTGAAAACTTAGGTGTCCTTTCATACAATCTGGTGCCACATATGCTACCTTTGAAGTAAAATTTGTGTTAAAAAACTTACGTATTTTAGGTACTAAAAAGGAAAATCGGCATCAGTGAGGTGGAGGGGACATGGCCCAATGGCCCCCCTAAATACACCACTGATAAACATAATATAAGTTTAACTATTAATAAACACACTGCTGAATTAATACCGAATATATAGGTGCTGGTGCATTCAAATCAGAACTTTATTTTATTTACCTTTTTGAGCTATTGATTACCTTTAGCTACATCATTGCACAATTTTTCTTTCAGTAGGTGCCCGAAAAATTCTCAGCATATTACCCGAATTTTCAAAAAAATATTTCGCTGGGGGTGCAGTCCCCCGGCCCCCCATGCCTCCTACGCCTATGGGGGAGTGGCTATATGTGTGAAACATTCATTTGAAGTACAAAGTTGTAGTCAGACTGAGCACTGTTGTGGATGATGCCTTGGAATGTATTTCAATTGAAATTTACCTAAGCAACACAGAATGTTATAGTTAGCTGTCTATACAGGCAGCCTAGTTCATCTATTCAAATTACTACCGACACTCTTGAAAATATGTATAAACATAAAACTTCGGATGTCTACATATGTGGTGGTTTTAATGTAAATTTACTTGATTGCGAAACTAGTAGTACTTCTTAATGCAATATTCAGTCTAGGTTTATTTCCGTTAGTCGATAGACTTTCACGTCTCACAGCTCACTAACTTAAAAATTGGCTTAATTATAAGTGATATTAAGTGACCATCTCCCAGTATTTACGGTTGCTCAGTATGGTATTAGTAAGCAAAACGAAAGGAAGTTTTTATATGTAAGGAGGAGGGACGATGCATCTCTATCGTTGTTTAAATAAAAGTTAATTCAGGAAAACTGGGAGGTTTTTTTACACTGCTAAAGATGTAAACGTATCTTATGACAATTTCATTAGTTCCATAACTTCTTTCTGTAATGATTGTTGTCCAGTTGGATTGGTAGCCACTAATAGGAAAATAAAAACAAACCATGGATAACTAATGGGTTGAGAAATGCAGGAAGAAAAATAGACTTTACATTAATTTTATCCAACCATAGAAACTGAGCAAAGATATAAAAATAAGCTGACTTCAGTCTTAAGATTTTGTGAAGAACAGTATTACACAGAAGTACAGAAATATAAAGTTACAAAAATAATACGAGGGAAACATGGAAAATTTGGAACGGAATTATCAAAAAGAAATAAAACAAAAGCAGTATGTATTCTGACTCTTTTGTGGACAGTAATACGAAACCGAGTGGCAAGAAGGATGCTGAAGGTTTTAACAAGTTTTTCGTTCCTGTTGGACCACACCTTTCTGCAAATATACCAGACCGACAAACACTATTTATGATTATCTGAGTGACAAGAATGTTCATTCTATGTTTAAGAGATAGCGATGTAACTGAAATATTAAACATTGTTAGAAATTTAGGTAACAAAAGATCTGCTGACTGCAAATTAAGACATTAGCATGGCCTTAGTAAGAGATATCATCTCATGTGTCATTCAGCGCTTCACCATTTGTGACACGTCTTTTTCTGATGAAATTTTTCCCGACAGAATGAAAGTTGCAAAAGTAATACCAATTTATAGAGCTGGAGGTAGGGAACTCTTCACGGTACTTATTATAGACCAGTTTCCTTGTTACCACATTTCTCTAAAATACTTGAAAAATTGTTCGCTACACGGCTTGAAAGTTTCGTTGTCAAGTATAATCTTCTGTCTGAGAGGGAGCATGGTTTTAGATCTGGCAGGTCTACATCTATGGCTTTATTAGATTTAATAGAAAATATTGCGACAGCATTAGATGATAAACAGGCAACTGCTGGAGTATTCATTGATTTGAATAAACATTAGAGGCAATAGACCACAGTATTCTACTTCGTAAACTAGACCATTATGGAATTCGTGGCGTAGTTCATAATTGGATAACTAGTTATTTGTGCAACAGGAAACAGTATGTACAATTTAATGACTTCAAGTCTGACTGGCGAGATGTACCATGTGGAGTTTCTCAAGGATCTATCCTCGGACCTAAAGTCTTCATCCTTTATATTGATAATATTTGTAATGTATCATGTTTATTGAAGTTCGTACTTTTTGCTGACGATACAAACATATTCTGTTCCCATGATGATGTTCCTACACTCGGAGTAGAATCATAAGTAATGAGTTGAATAGGCTGAGTGTGTGGTTTGCAGTAAACTGAAGACACTTTCCCTTAATGTTACCAAAACTAACTATATGCTCTTTGACAACCGTTGCGACTCCGATTTGCATATCACCATTCACAGCATTGAAAGAGTCTAAGTTACAAAATTTTTAGTCCTTTTTGTAGATTGCACTCTGAACTGGAAAGAACACATAGTTAATTTATCTAAAAAACTCTCAAAGAGTATAGCTGTAATACGCAAAGGAAGCCATTTATTAAATACTAGGGCACTCTATAATCTGTATTGTGCTATTTTCTCCCTTTTTTCAATTACTGCGTTGAAGTATGGGGTAACACTTAAACTTTTAATATTGTTCAAACCATCATTTTTGTAGCAAAAGAAGGTTGTACGAGCAATGCAAATTACTCTTCCCATTCTGATCAACTTTTTGATAGCTTGAAAATCTGAAACTTCAGCAATTAATAAACTTCAGGACATGTGTTTTTATGTTTAAGGCTTACCATTCTGTATTGCCTGGGAATCTTCAAAACATTTTCCTACCAGCCGTAAATGTCAGCTTTAGTACCAGACGTACCAGACGTACCAGAAGTATGTTAGGACAAGGCAAAAACAACTTTGCATATCAACCGCAGGTGTCAAACTTTGGAATTCTTTTCATAACAGCTTGAAAGAATGCAAAACTTTGGAAAACTTCCAATAGAAGAAACATTATTGTTAACACAAAATGCTTCTTAATCATACAGAAAACTTATGTCAGTTGATTAATATCTAGTGAAATACTTATCAGCACCATTTTTACTTCAATGCCTCCGTGTGTAAGTTTATCTAGTGTACTTGTTTTATTTCTTCTTCTTTAATCCTTCTTTTCTTCACCTTCCCTTTGTAAGTTAACTTAATGGGGGAAACTATTTATAAGTATTGTAATTCTGTTTTCTCCTTTTCTAGCATTTATTTTTCGCAATATTTAAGTAGTATTGTTTTTTGATGTTGATTTGTTAGAAATAAAGTGTTTAATCAAATCAATCAATCAATCAAACACAAGGCACGCAAAGCTTAGTGTTTCATACAGTAACAACTTGCACGCGCCCAGTAAGTTACAGACTCGCTGACATGACACAGTGACAGTGGATACGTGCGTTTACTTTTACTGCATGGATATGATGGCGTCAAGACCAAGTCATGCTTTCTTTGCGTGATCAGAGCACTCGGAAGTTTGGGCCTTTGAGTACTGTTGGTGAAATGTACCTTGGATAAGTCTGCATCTGAGCAGCTCTTTTTTGGCTTCTTATTGTGGGCTTTGTTCGAAACCCCAAGTAAAAACTGAATTTTCAATGTCAAGTAAAAACACTGGCCAATGCCAAGGCGGAAAGGTAGTGCAGTTTTATGTACTAATTTACAGCTAGAATAAAGCTTAAAAAAAGAAAATTTTTGCTTTATTAACATTTGACCTAAGACTTAAAATGAATTTTCAGTGTCAAGTAAAGATACTGGTCATAGTAATGAGGAAAGCATCTGCTGTTATCCATACTTTCCTATACTAATTTACAGCAAAAATAAAGGAAAAATAAAACATTTGCTTTATGTGACCTTTGACCTACGACCTTTGACCTGGCACTGTGAATGTCTTTGAGGCACAAGTTCTCATTACCATCCACCTGCATACCACTAGTTTGGGGTCTGTAATCTTTTCAGTTTTGGATGAGATTGCGAGACACTTTTGACCTCAAATTTTTTGACCTTCTGACCTTGTGAAGTTTGACCTCAGGAGGTCAAATGAAAAGTTGTGCAAAGAAGGCTTCATTCAGAAAGTCATACCAAGAAATAAGGACCATTTATTGTTTCATCCAGTTTCTTCAGCCAGATTTGAAAAATTGCATATTTGATCTATTGTGACCTTTGACCTGTCATGTTATGGGTTTTGGTGGCAAAACTTCCTAGAACTATGCACCTGCTCACCATGTTTGGGGTCCTTGTTTGTTACCTTGTGACCTTTGACCACAGGAGATCAAATGTCAAGTTGTGCCAAGAAGGCTTCAATCAGAAAGCTATGCAAACATCCAGGACCATTTATTGTTTCATTCAAATTTTATAGCTTGATTTGAAAAATGGCTTATTTTCACCTATTTTGACCTTTGACCTATTAGCTGTGGGTATTGGAGGCATAAATTGCAAGAACTATGCACCCGCTCACCAAGTTTGAGGCCAGTAGTACTTTCCGTTTTGGACGAGGTCGCGACACACTTTTGACCCTCCAAATTGTTATGTGACCTTCCGACCTTGTGACCTTTGACATCAGGAGGCCAAATGTCAGACTGTGCCAAGAAGGCGTCAATTAGATTAGTTAGTTAGATGAGATTTAACGACACACAAACACGAATGTGTTATATACTGTCAACTAGATAAAAAGGTAAGTTTAAATACGGTTTCAAAAACGGTTCTAGTTCAAGTTTGGTTTCAAATACAGCTCAAATAACGTGCAAGTCCTTCCCTTAAGTCGTCTCTTACGACAGGCGGGAAATACCTTGGGTATATTCTACAACTCCCAGCCTACAGGGGTGAGGCGTCAATTAGAATGCTATGCGAAGAATTCATTGTTTCTTTCAAATTTGAGGGCCTGATTTGAAAAATTGCTTATTTTGACATATCTTGACCTTTGACCTATCATGCTGACGTATGTGAAGCACAAGTTCCAAGGACTATTCACCCACCCACCAAGTCTGGGCTCTTAGTTTAGAAGGAGTTCGCGACACACTTTTGACCATGTTAATGTCTTTTGAGCCTTTGACCCAAAGTTTTAGCCATATTTGGTCACATGACCAGAAAATAGGACCTCCACCACTCTTTTCTGCCCCACCTCTTAGTGGCGGTCATAAAGTCCCAAATGTCCCTACCATGCATTTCCATGATTACGGTTGCTATGGTGACTGGCAGAGGTAAGCGTGTGCACTTTTCAACAGTAACGAAGCAGGGCCCATCCCCCGCATACGAGTATGTGGGGATGAGATGAAAATCTCCAAACGCTTTGCCCAACCTACTGTTGGGACTGCATAAAGGCGCGTACCCACCAAAACCGCATTATTACGGTTCCCCTACCGAACGGATTCCTATAGGCCCTTTCCTCCCCCCCCCCCCCATGGTGACTGACGCCCTATTCTAATAAGAATTATCATTTCAAAGTTAACATGACCATCATAGATGATCTGCCAGGTAAAATACACGGAGTCCACGGAATTATTTCAAGACGTTATTTTCATCATGTCCCAAAATAGCTGAAACCACGCTTCGCAGCGTGGATCATTGTCGGAGATCATGGACCCGACCAGGCCCGCTGCTAGGGTGACGTGTTTGGGGGTGTGAAGGTCCCAAATTTCCGACTGGTTGGATATTTTTTCCAACTGAGTGGAGGCGTGTAAATTGCACTTTGTTTATGCCCTCTGAGTTTTTTTTGTATACAGCACTGGGGATCCCTCCTTTGTCACTACATAAATGTGTCGTCCTGGGGGAGGGGTCTAAGGGGAAGCCCCCTCCCCTTTGAGAAATTTTTGTTAATTGAAGGCTGCTTAGGTGCAGAACGGTGCTATCTTTGGGATATTTTTTGAGCTGATCGTATATGGCTGGAAAATGTCAATAATTTAGTGAATTCTAATTTTTCCGACTGGCTGGATGTTTTTACTAACTGCAGTGGCGGCGCGTAAATTGCACCTTTTCTAATGCACCCTGCGTTTGTATACAACAGTGGGGATCCTTCCTTTGCCACTATATAAAGGGCGTCCCCCTCCCCTTTGAGAAATTTTTGTTAATTTAAGGTTGCTTAGATGCAAAATGGTGCTCTCTTTGGGATATTTGATCGTAGTATAGCAAAGGTGTGAAGGACTAGAAAGGGCGTTTTCACAATGCTTTATAGTCGTAAGTGTATTAACAATCACCATCTATACCGATAATGGCTTCGGCGAAGCGCTCGGTAAAAAGTTTTGAAAAATGTTTAGCGGCAACAACGTACTTTCAACCTTCCACATCATGCTACAATTTAGACTGAATGCAGTGGCGTACCCAGGATTTCTCTCGGGAGGGGGGGGGATGCAGTATGTTGTGTGACCGCTGGCCTGGGAGAGGGGTCTAAGGGGAGGGGTGTCCCCCTCCCCTTTGAAATTTTTTGAAAAATTAGGTGTCCTCACATGCAATCTGGTGCCACATATGTTATCTTTTGACGTAAAGTTTGTATTAAAAGATTTACGTTTTTTTAGGAACTAAAAAATAGGCATCAGTGGGAGGGGGGCATGGCCCAATGGGGTGTCCCCCTCCCCTTTGAAAATTTTAAAAAATTAGGTGTCCTTACATGCAATCTGGTGCCAAATATGCTACCTTTTGAAGTGAAATTTTTGTTGAAAAATTTATGTATTTTTAGAAACTAAAAAAAATAGGCATCAGTGAGGGGGCATAGCCCAATGGGGTGTCCCCCTCCACTTTGAAAAATTTGGTGTCCTTACATGCAATCTGGTGCCAAATATGCTACCTTTTAAAGTAAACTTGTGTTAAAAAATTTACGTATTTTTAGGTACTTAAAAAAAATCGGAAACAGTAGGGGGGGGCATGGCCGAATGGCCCTCCCCACTGATTGAATGATCCCATATTGATGCGAGGCCCTTTCAGATGTTTGGAGATGTATGTCTGTTTTCGGAGAGTGTTGTGATCAGAATAGGTCCATGTATAATTACCTTTTTAATGGCCATGAGAAGGAGTGCAAACCGTGACGCATGCGCGCGAAGCGCGCCGAAATTTTGTGATTAAATAAGATTTCCCTGACGAAATCTGCATTCAGAATCTGCATCGAGACACTTATCAATTGCCCAACAAACCTACATGCCACTCACAAAGCCAGTCAAATAGAGGCACGGCACTACTCTTTTACGCAAATGTGGGGGGGGGGGACATTTGATATTGTGTCCCCCACCCATCGAAATGTGGGGGGCTTGTCCCCCCCCGGATTGACGCCCATGACTGTAGCATTTCTTCTTGTTGGACAGCTTGAGTATAATTGTTATTTCAAAGCTCCATGCACCCCCTACTGCCATCCATCCAAGAAGCTCCTGCATCATCAGCGTTCCAAAGTAGGCATTTGTACAAAAAATGTCAAAGTTGGTTTTTTGGATATTTAACAGTCCAATGGCAATTTAAGATACCTAAAAGCTTCATTGTAATGCGCACAATTTTATAAATATCCCAGAGCTTCTTGGAGCTTCGACCCCTGGTCCCAGCGTTGGCCATGCCTCTGGGCCTGTCAACGGCTTTTTATAGCAGAGCCTAGAACCCAGACTCTTTGGGGCGGGAGTTAATTCGTCCTGAACCCTCTTCCCCATATAACAAAATCCTGACTGCATGATATCAGGTTATTGTGAGCCAGCCAGCATAAAATAAGTATAGGAATGTGGACTTGTAGCCAAAACAGTTGTTTACTCAACAATGATAGATTAAGATCCCGTGATGAAAATCTTGTTGGAATTATTTGAATGTCTGTTACCGTTCTCAAGATGTACCTCTTCAAAGTTTTACCATTTCTGAGATTTTTCATTTGCAAACATGCAAACATTCAAATGTGAGAGTGTTGCACAGTGTCTGTATTTCTTTTGATAAACCTTTAGAAATTATCTGTTGATTACTTACCAGCTAGTTTATAGTTTGTTATTTAATGTAGACATTTTCAAAGTAGTAAATAGTTGCTTCCAAAATGAACCCCTCAGGGCATGTCACTGCTACAACTGTCCTTGGAATGAAGATTAAACAAACAAAGGATAACATAACATCACACCTACTTTATGTGTCCCTCTTTCACGTCATAGGTTTGCTATGTGGCTCATCAGGTGTTTATTAATGATATAAGAGCAAACACTGTAATTGTCTTGTAAAATAGTCAATACTTGATGGGTTTTGATAAGAGTTGCAGCTATTTTTAGCACTTTTAATGCATTTTACATCAAATAGGCAAGTGTGACATTTACTTGTATACAGACCTTTTAGTGTGAAGATCCTGTTGTGAGAATTGTATTCGCAAGTTTTTTTTAATAAGGTTTCTGGAAGTCTTCAAAGCAGCATCAGTAAGTGGTCTGGCAAAGTCATCTGACAAAAAGTTATCAGTAATGAAAACTATTTGATTTTCACTCCAAATAAGTCTTACAAAAACACATAACAAGCCTTACAGTCTGACAGTGTAGGGGGAGAAATATTACTTTGCAATAATAGCCTAATCAAATTAAACATCAGAAATCATGGGTGACTCTAAGAAATTTTGTTTGGGGGCAAAATCAAGTTCGTATTCAGGGAGGTTCGGATAACCCCCCTCCCCTCTGCAATATCATTGTCCGCTTCGGATAGTACAGTACAAGTATGGTTATTATTATGTATTACAGTGATGCCCCACATAGTTTTCAAATGCTCTTTTAAAACCATCTCAGGCAGTCATCATGAGATGACTATCTTTAAAAATAAATACAAGTATATCAGCCAATCGCTACTCCATAAGGGCCAGTAAAAGGAAAGGGTAACAGGCTTAACGGCTTGATACATTTGTATAAAATGAGTTCCACCTTTAACAATATTTGTTGTTCCTTTCATTGTGTTACAATACATTTCGCTTTTGCCAAGGGTCCAGCATTGAAATGTTGGTTTTCTGAATTGTTCGAGCATGAAGATGCTTGAAAACGATGAAAAGATAGCATTATTTTGGATCTCAGTACCGTTCCGGAATGAATTGTTCAAAGGGGAAGGGGGATTTCCCCAACAGAAAACCACAGTTCATCTCCTATACAAACAGGCCACTAAAAAATACAATAAACAAATATTATGAGGTAACTTACAACTTAGGTTCCCTGCAATGGTTTAGGAGTCATTTTTAGCAAAGCAAAATTCTTAGTAATCCATGTGCCAACAGATGATGCCTCCCCTATTGGACAGTGTGACATTTTATCATTTTTCTGTAGCACAAACGAGAACCCTCCTCTCCCCCATTGAAGGAGCTGCACGAGAGCCTGAAAATTAAACGAAATCATGACGACTCGAATAATATCAATTCACGTGACCAGTGGTCGAATGACCCAGGAAATAAAAAATTGTAACGAAATACATACTTGACAATTACGGAGAAATTTGCATTAGTATACATAACTTCATTAATAATATGTGACATTTGTGAGACAGAGAAGGGAAGATTTCGTCCAAATTTAGAAATTCTTTTACTTAAACCATCTCGAATTACATGTTATTTTTTTTGGAAGATTGAAGACCATGCTTTGTATTTTTTTTTTTGGGGGGGGGGGTCACGCCCCGTGCCCCTATGGCGAGCCGCTTATGTCAGAAATCAAAATTCGTTATGAGATATTTCACATTGTGTATTCCATAAAATCATTGCGTTCGCAATGGCAACTTATTTGTCAAAACACTTGGTATTTCTCTTTCAGTTTTGACTATCAAATGTCTAATTCTCTTACGTCTTTCTTCTATCTCCGACATTGTATTGTGCACAACATAACCATAAAAAAGGCTAAACCACGTGTGCACACGTGCAAAGAACCCTATTATAAGACGAACTGCCTATGGTAGTGCCGGATGTTCAATAACTTAGATAATCCAAGATTATTGACCGGTAATCTTGAATACTCGACCGATAATCTTGGATTATCGACCGATAAACCAGAATTATCGCTCGATAATACAAGGTTATCGGTCGAGAATCCAAGATTATCGATCGAAAATCTTAGATTAGCAATCGAAAATCATAAATTATCTCGCCACATATGCAAGAAAGTGACATTCCAAGATCTTTGCGTGATAACCCAGGTTTGACGAGCCGAATCTTCATTAAAGAGATAATCCAAGTTTATCGTTCAATAACCTTGGATTTTCGATCAAGAATCTAAGATTATCAAAAAAATATTGTAGATTGGTCGATAATCCAAGATTGTCGGCGATAAACCTGAATTTTCATTTGATAATACAAGATTATTAGTTGATAAACCTGGCTTATCATTGATAATATTGGATTATCATTAGATTAACCTGTTTTATTGTTGATAATCCAATATTATCGATTGATAATCCAAAATAATCAGCCGAAAATCCAAGATTATCGTTTGATATCTGATTTTAGGTTTACGGTTTTTTCAGCTTGATGTGACAGATTGCCAAAAGTTTAAACCTTTCACGAATTGGTTTTGCATTTTTCATATTTTCTTCACGAATGTAAACGAGTAACAAAATAGGCAGTGAATGTATGAGCAATGAATGTTAAGCACTTTTCAAAGACCTGTCTATCTGAAAGAAAACTTCAAACACTTTAAAGGCCTTGAGAATAGTCACTTCAGATTTGAGTGCACAAATTCAAGTCCTGTTTAGGTTTTCAAGAAGCCGTATACCCGTGCGTATCTAGTCTTGGCATAATGCCATGTTCATGTATGTGTGATGCCTTGTAAACACGATAACTAAATATTGTAAAGTCGAGTGGACCTCACACACTTTGTATAAACATGCACCATATTATGCCTTCATGACTGCTACCGTTTTTATGTTTGATCAAAGGTCATATATTTCCCAGAGATCAAACTTTGCACTGTGTACTGTCCACACATGGTTTGTCAAGACTAGAAGCTTTGACAAATCTTTTACTTCAAGTTGGTGCCGTATGGCGGTGCAGATATTGAGTAGAAGAATCCCTCCGTTGCCAGAGGTCATAGATAGTTTTGGTCAACAGAGCTAAGTCAAACTTTGAAACCTTGTGAACAAGATACTGTAATACTACGACGTTTGATGTTGGATAGGTGTGTAGATGCATAGGGGTAGGAAAGGGGAGGAGGCGGAGCGACCGCCGACATGCTTATGCTGTAATTTTTGTTCGATAGTTTTCTGATAATAAACATATTATCTGATGTCACTGAATTTTCAGCTCAGCCAAATTCGTCAGGGGTGCTTGGAGAGCACACGGCCCGGAGGCCTTATGTAGCTTGCGTTCGAAGAGACCATTACTCTAGCCCGGCAGACAATTCGTAATCTCAATTTCATTAAATAATTACATTACAAGGTAACTAATTTTTAACCACCATTTACCTAGGGATGACACAAAAGAGGGAAAAGGGGTCATAATGTCCCTGTCGAAGAATGTTCCATTTTCTTCGGAGCCTCTGTCAGGATAGTGGGTGCGATAAAATAAAGGCTAATCCCCGACGTCGATCAATCGCCCGCCGGTTTACCTTTGTTGATCTCATGGAGGGATAATTTTGCAATACGAACGTAACATCTACTGCGCACTTTGCGAGCTGTAGAGATATTTTGCCTTCATTTTATACTGTAGTTTGCTTTCATGTAGTGAATAGTAAATGTCCTTCCACCTTACTTCGTAACCTAAACATACGTGGTTCCTATATTTTTGTTGAGGTTTGAAATTTCATCCTCAATCGCATGGTTGTTCTATGTGGCACGATACAATGTAAAACAAGAAATCCCCTATCGGAACGAGTTCTATTTAATGCTCACCATCAACACAGATTCTTCAACATGTACTTCAAATTTCTGGTACCATTTGCAGTTTTGCAGACCGTATCTATAAATATACTTAATTAGCATTACACTGCTACGGGAGAGGTTGTGTCAGTGGAGAATGAACAGCTCCGGCTGGCTTTAGTACAAAAAAAAAACATGTTGGTTTCATGGAAACTAAAAATGGTAATTTCTATCGCATGAAACACACGTGAGATAAAAAAAAATGTGATACTAATAGCACCATTTTGCATCTAAGCTCCTTCTAAGATCAAAACTTTTCAAAGAAGAGGGACACACCCTTCTCCTCAGATCTCTCCCAAGGGCGGTCCACTCGAAGTGTGACACTGAGGTCAATTTATAAAGCTTTTCTCATTATGCTTGTAACAAAACGTTGGTTGTGTAATAAATTAATCTCTAGCATGATATCCCAAAATGAAGAATGTTCGGATGTACTTTCCAGGTCTGGCAAGTGTCATTTCATGTAACGTGGAAGTCATTTTGGGCGACAATTTTCGTGTTACGCTATATGCGCCATTTTATGCTGGCAAATAGTATCACAAACCCTTCCATAGGCCACTAACCACACGTTTTACATTTGACCCCATTCCAAAATACCACTCTGTACCTCTAAATATATACCCCTCTATGAGATGCAGGACACCCCAATCTCTCAGCTGCGGTTGATATTGCGATCGAAGGTCATGCCACGGCATCACAGGTTAAACCGTGTATACACCAGGCCCTATATATCTCAAAAATGGAGGTTGAAATGATGCATTTTAGCTTCAACGTCAATGACACAAGGTGGGCACTTAACGGATCGTAAAAATCACAATTTGACTTTATTTGTAATTTTATTCTTACTCCGTATGCCTAACAGTCGACGGGGATCGATAATGCAGAGGGCTTGAGAAAGGAGGGGAAAATGGATAATTTTGAGGGTTTCAAGGGGCATTGGTACAATAGTTTTGAGAATGGAAGACCTACTAATTAGAGCGAGTGCGCACGAAGTGCGCAGAAAAGAATTGCATTTTCAGACTTTTTAGCGATATGACTAAGAGAAAGGCTTAGAAAAGTATCCTCAAAAAATCGCTCTTGTCCCACCCCTCCCCCTTCGCTAAACGTCTGTACCTTGTTACGGTAACGGAATGACACTTTCATCACTTGCATCTAAACAATCTTTAAAGAGTTTGTAAATTTACACAGATCAATGGTGATAAAATTTTGCTTTAAGAAATTCTGGAAGAGGGGAACTTTCCCTTTCGCTGCGTACGGCCATGGGTGCATTGGTGGTTTCATTGATAATAGAAGAGTTTGTACGAAGCTATGAAGTAACCCCGAATCCGGAAACAATATTTAAAAGGTGCGCGCAAGCGCGTCAAAAAACAGCGTTAGGACAGCGTTTGAGACATTTAATTGTCGGCTATTATATTTTCAAATGCAGTATTTTTCATTGCATAAAAATTTTCGTACTTTTCCCAGGTGCTTCTTTCCACAGAACCATAGGAACCTATATCTTGCTCTATGGCTCTTCCTTTCACGTTTCATTTTTGTCGATGGTCTGGGACAAGTCCCCCTCAACTTTTTTATTTATGTGAAAAATAAGGATAGTCGATATTGAAGGTTATAGACTGTGATTTTTAAAAAGTCAATAAAATGTTTTATGGGTAGTTTTTACATGGATGCATGGGCAAGTACATCGGTAGTAAAAGTGCCAGGGAAGTAATTTTCATTGGAGTGGAACTGGGAAGTTGTGTCCGGCGAAGCCTTTAAACGCGAGAGCCGAGGCGCGAAGCCGGAGGGTCCTCCCCAAATTTACCCTCTTATATTCAATAGCTTTTGCAGCTATTCTGGACCATTTCTTGAGAAGATTCTGCTTCCCCCAGGTGTAATTTGAAATGCTAATGAAATAGTTTTCTTATGATGATCGTAAATTTAAGATAGTAACCGACCGTCAGTCAATTTGACCCTTATTTCAGAGCTTCAAGTCACAATAGTGTGGCGTGTAGGGAGAAAAGAAATTTTAGCGTGCCAGACAAAATTTTATGAGTCTCTGGGGGTGCACGCGAAGCGCGCCGAGAAAATCTTCCTAGCATTTTTATGGTTTTTGATATTAATGTTTTCCTTTATTTAACATTGCAAAATTTAATCATAATAGGCTATTGAAAATTCTCCTACTGAAAATTCTCTTATAATTATTCTGGTCTCGCTTCTTGTTGCTCATTTTTTATTATCATTTTTTACGCTCTGGAAAAAAGGGGGCAAGTGCCCCCTTGCCTCCCGTAATCCCTCCTATGCGCTGACCCATTTTATTTAAGTGAATGTGCCTCTGTCTTTCCAGTAATTGAAACGAAATAATGGATTTCTTTTTTCTTGTTTTCAAAGGTTAACAGAATCTGCGCAGCAAAATAGAACCACAGCTACGTGATGGATGTGCAACAAATACGTAAAATCATAGACGATAACAACATTAAGATTGTGAGGTTTGAAATTTGTGATTTTCACGGGATATCATATTGCAAGGCAATACCATCCCGTCACGTCGAGAAGAAGATTGAAAAGGGTGTACCTTTCTATTTTGGACACTTAGGATATGACCCACAGGCTGGAATCGTCTCTGGGACTGGCTACCATGAAGAAGTAAACTATGGAGATGCCGTGTACTTCCCAGATGTGAATACCTTTCAAAAAGTTCCCTGGACCCGCGATACCGCTCGTGTTCTTATGTATCCTAAGTTTCAGGGGGAAATTGTTGAAGGTTATCCACGTACTATCGCCAAAAAACTGTTAGGAGAGTTGAAGGAGATGGGCTATTCCTTGTATTCGAGTCATGAGCACGAGTTCTTTGTTGTAGACGCTGAAACTAGGATTCCTATTATAGGTGGAAAACAAATTCGTTCGACGATTCGCCTTGCCAAACAAACTGATTTTTTCATGCAGATTGCAAATGACTTACCACAGATGGGGGTTGACATCGAATCTATTGAGACCGAATATGCTCCTGGTCAGTTTGAAATTAGTTACAGGCCTGCTTTTGGATTACAATCTGCTGACAACGCTTTCACGTACAAGAACGGAATAAAAGAAATAGCACAGGGCCATGGATTTCTAGCAACGTTTACAACAAAACCGTTTCCTGATCATGTAGGGGCGTCTGCGCATTTCAACCATTCTTTATGGGATGTGGATTGCACAAAAAACATTATGTATGATGCCAAGTCTCCAAATGGTCTTTCTAAGGTTGCTCATGATTGGATAGCCGGGATCTTATACCATGCCCCTGCCATAACGGTCCTCATGTCGCCCACAGTTAGCTGTCTTACTCGAATCCGAGATCACTCCTTTGCGCCAGGACATGTGACTTGGGGTTTCGACAATCGTACCACTGCCCTACGAGTGAGTTAATGACGAAGATAATACTTATGTGGAGAATCGTATAGGATCTGCTGGCGGTTGCCCTTACATCAGTTTGGCTGCCACGGTAGCGGCAGGAATGGATGGTATCAAGAATCAGTACCAACTTCCTCCCCCTTTGGATGGTGTTGCATTTGATGAGTCTAACCTTCCACCCAAGTTACCTTGTGACATGGAAAGCGCCCTCGACGCATTGGTGAATGACCAAATCATCCGAAGCGCATTTGGTGAGGAATTTATCAAGTGTTTCGTCGCTCTCAAGACCCACGAAGCTAAACTTCAGAAAGAGGCTGCAGAAAAAGGCATAGATGAAACAGAATGGGCACGTAGTTACTATTTTGATTATTTGTAAATCCTACGGGTTTGAAATTCTTGTTACAATTGTTACTTAGTGTATGTTTACTCATAATGGCGCTATCAGTAATTATTATTGGCCACCGCTCACTTTGACAAAGGCAGCTCATTGGCGTATCGTTCAAGTCGGTGGGTGTGTGTATATGTGCATTGCACACCATGTTCCTAACATGTGAACAATGAGCCCTTGAAAGAAAGGTCACTTAACTCTTTGTGTACTTGGTAAGATACGGTATGTCGTATCATATATATGAGTGGTTAATGCCTATTTAAAAACCTGAAGATGTCGATAGGCCTACACGCCCAATAAGAGGGCCAATTTGCGCCATGCATTAATTATGTCAGTACTTGATATCATGTGTAATCTTCTGTCGTATGAGGTGATCATGTAAATGTGTATGAGTTGGCGGGATCTTGTCACAAATGGTCGGAACTTAAAGTTCGCAAACACACCGTAAATTCTGAATTGAAGTTTCGAGAAGTTCAAAACTGGCAAAAAGCTATAGACCTAAAGAACCACCACCACCAAGCTGATCCACCCCACGTAACATAATGTAGATAACTGAGTATAGCTGCTCAAGTGTAAGTAATACGTCGGAACTGGGCCTGCGTTACTCTCCGGGCCATTAGAATTTGACTGTTATGTATAAGGTATTCAGTCACTTTCGAAGGCGCAAAACCGAGTGTCAAACTTTGCAATTCCCACAGTCGAAGCTGAAGGCTAGGATTAAAAGAAAAATCGATACAACAAAGAATCTGAGAGAACTCACAGTGTAGCAAAAATTTCAAAATTCGTTATATTTTCGAGCCAGATCGAGAAGAAAATTCTATATGTAATTCCTAACAATGAAATTCTGTCAGCACAAACAGTTGCGAAATTTGGACCTACGCAGGTTATCTTTCAGTCTTTTGGTCAGTATTCACGAAAGGGAGGCACACTGTATTAAATATATTACCTTTTGTTTGTTTTAAATGTGATGAATGGCATCTGTTGAATCATACGGGTGTTTAGCTTTGTTCTACCTCATAAATTCTGCCTTTCTGAGGAATATTTGCACCGCATAGCGATCACGTTGTTTCTTCCATAGGAAACCTGAGGAGGGTTTTACATAATTTACAACTTCACGTTGTGCGGCTATACTTAAAAATTAAATGAATTTGGATTCCCCATAGTTGAATGCGATAAAACACCGAAGGTTGCTCTTACTTGAGAAACCTCTTTAGCACAGCGCCCTAGCCTGCGGGTGGGTGGGGGCAAGGGGTCAGTTACCCCCTGACATTACCAAACCGTAATTGAAAGTTGGTCTATTCGAGCAAAAATACTGAAAATTTCACTGTCCTAATTATGATTTCATGGCTTTCAGAACCTAGGAAATCACATATAATGGTTCCCCTTTCCCTAAATTTTCCCGGGTTTCCCCGGACCCCACCATGGACGCTTTCTTATTTGGGTAACGCTTCCTGACAAACGAACCCTTTTCTTCCTACACGATGCTTGAATACACCTGCATATACGCACGCTAAAAGATCTGTATAGTTTTATTTCTCATACCTTGCAATAGCATGCTTTGATAAAATAGCCTATGATTACTTCTAATTAAAAACTAAACCTATTGAGCTTGTAAAGTAACTTTTAATTTTAATCAAATCTAACCCTTTTCATAAAATCTAAATTTGTTTCTAAAAGCAGCAAATCTAAAAATAGAGAATGTTAAGATGTAACTTGCAAGGTCCAAAATGTGCCTCCCCTTCCCGCCCCCACTATCTGGGAGGCATTTTGACCAAACGTTTTCTTCGCAAAGCCTACGCTTTGGGTACACGTCAACCGATGGTGGCTCCGCCTGTGCGCATCGGGTTTCTGCCTTGTAGGGGTCCCATGGCACAGTCAAAAAATTCAGTAAATGAGAAGATTTGCTAATCATATGATCAGTTCAAAGTTTTACCAAAGGAAACACCTTTTGGATCTAGGATTCCCCAGAGCAAGAAAATTTCTATTATTAATTATTATTACCTGTATTTTTATGGTTTAATACTGAAAGATGAGAGGAATATTGTTTATGCTGTATTTCTCTGTCATTTGATATGAGAGACTAAACTAGTCAATACATTATGTTGAACGGTGAAATAAATTAACCTGACTTTTATTTATTACAACAAGGTAAACAAGGTTTACAGAGTTTGACCCCCGGTGACCCCAAATGACCTTTGACCTCCACAAAAATCAAAGGGGTCGTTGTTTTACCATAAGGCATCTAGGTAGAAAATTTGAAATCTATCCAAGCTTCCTACCTTAAGATATCGCGTGCAGAAGGTTTTCAGATTTTGACCCCGGTGACCTGACCCTCCACCAAAGACGATATAATTCTTCTCGCCATAAGGCATCCACATCCCAAGCATGAATCTATCCAAGCTCCCTACCTTGAGATATCGTGCTAACAAGGTTTTCAGAGTTTGACCTCTGGTGACCCAAATGACCTTTTACCTCCACAAAAATAGGGTTTTTCTTCTTACCATAAGGAAACCAAATATAAAATCTATCCAAGCTTTTTACCTTGAGATATCGTGTGCACAAGGTTTTCAGAGTCTGACCCTTGGTGACCCCAGATGACCTTTGACCTCCACCAAAAATGATAGGGTTCTTCTAGCATATATGGGGTACCTACACACTAAGTTTGAGCTTCATAAAAGTTACTCTTCTTGAGATATCGCGTGCTCAATGTTTTATTGTTTGATTTCTGGTGACCTCAAATGAACTTTGACCTCCACTAAAAACCATAAGGGTCTTCTTTATATGGGGTACCTACACACCTAATTTGAGCTTCATAGAAGTTTCAGTTCTTGAGATATTGTGTGCACAAGCTAAGTGTACGTCACAAACACACACCCATACATACACACGCCATCATGAATGCATAGGTTTCCATTTCATCGAAACCAAAAAGTGCCTGAAATGCCTTCAATGTTCTCTGTTTTTGCAAGTTTAGTACTTCAATTCATTTGCTACCATATCCACATCACATATTGAGCACATCAATCCTGCAACACGGTCTGTCACTGTCGTAGCCTGCCGGGGGACAAGGGACACCCCCACCATGAAATTTCCAAACCCAAAATTAAAAATGGCCTTGAAAAAACATACTGAAGGAGCTAACAACTCCAGTGTTCTGATTGTGTTTTTAAGACCCTCAGGACCTGGGAAATATATAAAGGTTTCTTTTAACAAGATTATCATTATCCCGAAGCAGATGGACTCTTATGCTGGTAACTCGCACTGACCAATAAACCTTCCTCATGCGTGATGCACACAACACAGCCGAAGCTTAAATTGTTACGATCTATAGTATTGTTTTTCACGCGTTGCCACAACATGGCTTAATCATGGAGCTAATGGACCCAGGTAGTAGCTCCATGCCTATATAAAATAGCCTATGATTACCTTTAATTACCTGCTAAATCAATGAGCTTGTTAAGAACCTTTTAGCCCTGTTATCTCCTACGAAGTGATTTTACTGAATAAGTTTCCCAAGTTTAACTAGTCTTATAATTAAGTCTTAGCTCCTAAAGCATCAAGTCTGAAAAATGTTAAGGTGCAACTTTGGAGGTCTAAAAGTGCCATTTCCGTCAGTCTAGGAGGCATTTTTGACAAAAAATAGACCCACACTACGCATCAACGGATGGTGGCCCTCCAAGTAGCGCTCTAAGATGGAAAAGGTCCGCACGGGATGGCACCATGCTATGGAACAGCCAACAAAAACACTAAACAATGAGAATTTCTACAACATTTAATCATTTACAGCTTTGTCAAAGTTAGCACCATTTTGTATCCAAGCAACCTTACAAAGGCAAAAATTTCTCAAAGTGGAGGTCATACACCATCATCACCATCACCATTACCATCACCATCACCATCACCATCACCATCACCATCACCATCACCATCACCATCACCATCACCATCACCATCACCATCACCATCACCATCACCATCACCATCACCATCACCATCACCATCACCATCACCATCACCATCACCATCATCATCATCATCATCAGGGCATTTCCATGAAAATAGGGACAAACCAAAAAATTTTAAAAGTGTCAACTTTGATGAAATTGTGGGTTATCATTGGAGGAAACATGCTATATTGTAAAAAACATGTGAAAATTTTAATGTTTAGTTGAAAAAAATGTGGCAGAATGAGAAATTAGTATTGCATGCCAAATTAGGAAAAATTTGACGATTTATTGTGTCAATGATTAACTGTTAATTACCTCCAGCTTCCTTTGTGTTTATAGTTTGTCTTCTTTCCTAGTATGACTTGACACATTGGTTAATGCACTTTTGCAGTTAAAATTTACTCATGAACTCTTCATTCATTTTTGAATGTCATTTAAAATTGTGCTGTATTTCAATGTAACGTGAGTCACAAATTTTCACAATTTTTTTTTTCCTGTTAAAACTACCAAGAATCTAAAAGTGGCAGTTATTATTTTCCTTCTAGGGTTGATGCCCAACAAAATAACATGGACATTATCCATCTCTGGTGTTTATGTTTTTTGTTATAGAACATTGAAAATGGTAACGTGAGTCACAATGTAACGTGAGTCACAGATTAGCGGTGATGTAACGTGAGTCACACTGTTTTCAAACGCAGTAATTGATGCATTTTCACAAGTTTCCACAAAATTTCTTTCCATATCATATTTTAAAGGTCTTCAATTAATTGCCTGATCCAATATTATGTCCTCTAATTAGTGATTAGAACAGTAGTTTGCAAAAAACATCGAAACTTGTGTGAAAAGGTGATCATTGGCCATTTTACATTACCCCTCCATAAAACCTGAACTCAACAATGAAAGTGCACTGTAGTGGGTTATAGCTATGTCCCTATTTGTTCTGGTGGAACTGAAGAAACAAAGTGGTTGCAATCCAGGACACATCTCAGTGTACTGTTAGAACCAGTTTACTCACTTTAACAGTAGAACTCTTGAACTTCTTCAAGAGAATCCAGATAATGAAATAACTTGAATACTGGTACTGCACATGTACAGTAAGCATTGGTGGTGCTGTTAATGATGTTGCTGATACAGGGTCCAGCATAATGAAAGTTGTGAAAATTAAATGACTTTGATGTCAGTAATAAAAGTTTGGCCCTTATAAATACACATCTGTGCCTCCCCCTCTCCTTTTGAGGTACTCTACTTGGCAGTGTACCTGAGAAAAGCTTTCCCAAGCCTGATCTTCTCTTTTAAGTAAATATGACAGCAGTTTACCCACTCTTGACAGTGCTACAGCAAAATAGAGTATGAGGGCAAAAATAATGTAATAACTTCACTTTTCTAGGAGGTTCTGTAACACAACAGTTAAGAAGAAACTGGATGCCCTGACCAGCAAGTACAAATTACTGTAAAATTGTGTGGGGAATTTAAATACAATGCCTTGCTTCATGAACAGTTATTGGAAACAGGTACTCTGCTTTACAAGTTTAAGAGTGGCAGTGGCTATACAGTACAATACCTGTATTAAAATGCAAAGTAGCTTGGGAACATAAGCAGCCAATGTAGGGCCATTGATAAAATTCAGTGACTTCTTTGGTTAACTTGAAGTACAGTACAGTACAGTAGTGTAGTGGGCATTAAACAACATAACATACTACAGTAGTCTCTTACCAGGTCACAAAAGTTGCAGTTGCAACACAAAAAGGAGGTCCTATGGTTGTTAAAAAATGTACATAATAACTGTCAGAACTGAAGGTAACATGAACATTTCAGAGCATCATACTGTAACATGGCTTGTGGAAATATTGTGAAGTTTAGTATAGTACTATGCAAACTGTGATACTGCATAAAACCTATAAAAAGTGCAAGGTTTAAAAAGTACATTAAAACTCAGCAATTGTGCACATTTTGTAGTACAGTACATTGCATTGCTGTAGTACTATGCTCTCAGAAGATTCTGCAAAGGGTCTCTTTACTTACAGTATCTGTGGTGAAAAATGTACTATTTTAATTTAAAATTGGGGCAAATTTTAGAATAGATGTATCCTAGGCCTGTAAATAAGTGTTTGCTATATTCAGACTGATAAGGGCGATAGTTCCTACACTTCAGTGAGAATGTGTGACTTTGACTATGCATAAAGTTAATAGTATGGACAAAGTGTAACGTGAGTCACGGTAACGTGAGTCACACTACTTAATTAACATTTTAATTATATGTAATGAAATTTATAAAATTTATTTTATGTTTTTTGAAATAGCGAAGTGTAAGCAGATTACTGATAATACTGATTGTTTCCTGCTGGCTATAGTTTGAGGAGAAATTCAAAATGAAAAAAGGTACTTTTTTGGTGTCCTTTTTATGTAACGTGAGTCACGCTGTAATAAGTGCCAATTAAAACACACTGATGAAGTGAAATAATTATTTCTTGGTACTATTTTATACTTTACACCAACATGTTCCAACACAAATAAAATGGGATGATTAAATATTTTACTTTAACATTTATGTTGAAATGTATGCAGAAAATATGCCAAAAATGTAACGTGAGTCACGGTGGAATTACCCACCACCATCATCATCATCATCATCATCATCATCATCATCATCATCATCATCATCATCATCATCATCATCATCATCATCATCATCATCATCATCATCATCATCCATACAATATGGAAGATCCTAAAACCCCCAGTCCTATGCCGGTTTGGTCTCGGGTAGGCTGAGCACGATGCACCGTCGGTTTCGGGAAGTCCTGGTTGTGTCCAAACCAGCGATTGGGCTGTTTGGGCATCACTACGCAGATCGACGAACACCTTTAGTAACTACATGCCATGGTCTGCTGTGCAATGTAGGAAACACTACATCTCACAGTTCACTATCTGCACGTCATTGTCCAATAAGAGTAGCATTAGTTTGCAAGTTTCTCTCACTTTTGAGATACTGAAATCCAAGGACCGCAAGATGCCCATTCCCAATAACAACTCAAATGACTACAATAGTTGCGGTGCCATGACGTCAACCACTGTGAGTTATAGCTCTAATTTGTAACGACTTTATTAATGTGATTAGGCTATTATTCATGTTAACCATTTTCAGATATCATTACAGTAATTTGTGTGAAGAATAAGTAGGTCGAAACTTAAGTCCAAGCCTTGTCATGATCCCTTCGCAATTTAGGTGAAAGGTTCATTAGTAATATTCTTGCATGATTTGGTAGAAAAATCCCCATTTCATGGCGTTCGAAGTCCTACTCACAGAATGATTTTGATCTAAGCGGGATATATATGGTCGTACACTTCGATCAAGCCAAAAAAGGTTAGTATACGCTCTTATTGTTACCGATTGGCTGCATTTTGTATCTTTATTGTACCGTAGCTATCTTTTTGGTGAACTGTAGTCAGACGACGTCACCATGTTTGTCCAATTAATCTCAGTCCAGTTGAGTCTACTTAAAGTGATGTCAGCATACACTGTGCTGATGTAGAGGCCTTGACATGGTGGCCTAAGCTGTTTGGTCATTGCACTTTGAATAGTTCCGGCTGAGCGTTGATCCCTTCCCATTGAATAATCAAAATTTTTAACTCTATCATGATTTGTCAGGGGCGTAGCGAGCGGGTGGACTGTATTGACGATGTCCGGGTCCAAGGCCCTCAATCAAGATCAACAAAACAACTTTGGGGGTTTTGTGCCCGCCATGCAGGGTTTACTTTAAAGTTTTAACGCACACTCTGTCATTGAGAGGCTTGGTGGCAAGTTGTTCACTCTACCACCCTGACCTTACCCACAAGACCTGAGCCCACCCCACCCCATGACCAATAAAAAAAAAGGATAAAACTCCTTAAATGCATATAGTAGTTTCCAGCTGGGCTTGCCTCGATGTTTTTCAATTCCCATTAGGTACTTTCATGTACATATCAAATGATCCTACAGTTAATGTTCATGAAAGTAAGTGAATCAACACACTGTAGTACCCCAAATCAATGCTATTTACTGAGGGGCAGCTAGAAGGGAGGAGAGTGGGCAGTGGGTCACAAACACACAATGGCCCATGTTTGGACTCAGTCATAAAGGATGAAGATGCAGGAACAGCAGTGGAACTCTTGCAGCTTGGTTTGTCTTGAGAGGGTTCAAGGAACATTCCTCGGAGAGTGGGGGTCAGAGACATGCAGAGAAGGACGAGTCTTGCTTAAAAACATGTGGTCTTAAAAGACGGGAGAGTCTGGTCCTTCACTTAGATAAATTAATGTGTACTCTAGTAGAAAGTGACAGGGACTTGGAAGATTTCTATGGGCACACCTTTTGGTGTAATATCTGAGGAAGGAAAAGTCGCAAACAACTTGCACTACAGCTCCTGATTGCTCATACTATGAAACTAATGATGAAGAAAACAACATTTTCAAGTTCTTTAGCACATTTTAATTTTCCTCCTGTTCTGAATATCTCACTTTAAAATAATGATTTCCTAAAGGGTGTCGAATTAAAAAATACTCACAAGCATACAAATCTACTTTTACCAGTGATAGAATTGTTCTTGATGAACTTCCCTTAGAAAAATGATTTTCAGGGGTAGTAAAACTCAAACAAAATATTTTTCTGTAAGTGTCTTCCGGTAAATATGATCAGATTACTGAGTTCAACCAGAAAGCCAAAAGGCATAGTGATTCTTTGCAATATGATATATTGTTACAAACATGAATCACCCACATGACAAGTATGAGATCCCTCACAGTTATCCTACTTGAGATATCATCTTGATTAGGTCAAAACCTTTTGAAATCTTGCAACACAAAATGACCTTCCACCTCCACTTAAAAGAATAGGGATCGCCTACCGTATATGACCATCTACATGCTAAATATGAACAATCTGCAGGCCAAGCATGAGATCCCTCACAGTTATCCTTCTTGGGATATTATGTTTAGAAGGTTTAAACCTTTTATTACCCCAAATGACTTCTGACTTCCACCAAAAGCATTAGGGATCATCTACTCAATATGGGTAATCCAAATGTTGAGTAAAAGATCCCTCACAGTTACCCTTCTTGAGATACCGTGTTTACAATGTTTTGACCTTTTGACGTTTCTGGTGACCCAAATGACCTTTGACCTCCACCAACAACAATCGGGATTATCTACTCAACATGTGCAATCCACATGCTAAGTATATAAGACCCCTCACAGTTATCCTTCTGGAGATATTATGTTTACAAGGTTTTGACCTTTTGACCTCTAATGCCCCAATGACCTTTGACCTCCATCAAAATCAAAGGAAGTATCCCCTTAACATGATCAATCCGCATGTCAAGTGTGAGATCCCTTACAGTTATCCTTCTTAAGACATCGTGTTTTCAAGGTTTTGACCTTTTGGTCACTGGTGACCCCAAATGACCTTTGACCTCCCAAAAGGATCATCTACTAAATATTGACAATCTACATGCTAAGTATGAGATCCCTCACGCTTATCCTTCTGGAGATATCATGTTTACCAGATTTTAAGCTTCTGACCTCTGGTGACCCCAAATGATTTTTGACATCCACCAAGACAATAGAAATCATTTACTCAATACGGGCAATCTACATGCTAAAAATGAGATCTCTCACAGTTATCCCTCATGAGATATCCTGTTTACAATGTTTTAACTTTTTGACCTCTGGTGACCCCAAATGACCTTTGATCACCACCAAAAATGATAGGGGATCATCTACTCTATATGGTCAATCCACATGCCAAAGATGAGATCCCTCAAAGTTACCCTTCTGGAGAAATTGTGTTTACAATGTTTTGACCTTTTGACCTCTGGTGAGCAGAAATGACCTTTGACCTTCACCAAAACAATAGAGATCCTCTACTTAATATGGGCGATCCAAATGTCAAGTATGGATTCCTCACATTCATCCCCCTGGAGACATCGTGTTTACAAGCAATTTCCAACATATTTACCATTTGACCTCTGGTGACCACAAATGACTTTTGACCTCGACCAAAGACATAGGGATCATCTACTGAATATGGGCAATTCACATGCTAAGTAAAAGCTCCCTCACAGTTACCCTTCTAAAGATTTAGTGTTACAAGTTTTGACCTTTTGACCTCTATTGATCTCAAATGACCTTTGACCTCCACCAAAAGCAATAGGGATCATTTCCTCATTACAGGCAATCTACGTGCTAAAAATGACATCCCTCACAGTTATCTTTCTGAAGTTGTGTTAACAAGATTTTGATCTCTGGTGATCAGGCACAAATAGTCCATCAGGGCAGACTCGACATCGTTCAATTTTGTTGCACTAATTTAGTAGCAAGGTTTTGAGCTTTTGACCCATATTCTAGTGTATGTGAATGCTTTCTTCACAGTTCGTGATGTTTGATGATGGTTCGTGATGTTCGGGAAGTGTTAAGATGAGGATAAACAGCAGATTTGTGATGAAATAATTTATTACTCTGGGGGTAAACGTTGTCCTGAGGTACCTCACTTGTTGCACGATATTTGCAAAACTAGAATGCAAAAATGCATTGAGGTTTCGATGATATATGTTCTATTCCAAATAATGCCATAATGTCCCATATCTTTCAGTCACTGGTCAAATGCTATCTTAACTTGTTGTTTTGTAACGTTTTGTGTTCCTATTTAAAATCTTGGGAATCTTGGGAAATATTGCGTTTTGACCTCTGGTGACCCCAGATGACGATCTTGGGAATTCTTGGAAATTTTTTCTTTTGATCTCTGGTGACTCCAGATGACCTTTGACCCCCACCAAAACCAACACGGTTCATCTTCTTACCATAACACATCCACATACTAAGTATGAAATCTATCCAAGCTTCCTACCTTGAGATATCGTGTTAAGAACTCACATAGTACAGTAACATTGGTTGTACATTTTGTTGGTACCACTTAGGAAAAATGTTGTTTGAAGGTTGGCTGCTCATTGTCTATCCGTTGACCCAACATGTTGGCTTACCAATGGACCAATGTCACGCCATTGTTTTCCCAACGTATTGTTGCAGCAATGGGCCAACATGATGCCAATGTTTATCCAGCGTGTTGTCGAAACCAAGGGCCAGCGTTATGCCAACGTTTACCAACATGTTGTAGAAACAACGGGCCATCATTATGCCAACATTTGCTCCGGTACATTGTTCTAGTTAGTTAGTTAGATGAGGTTTAACGTCCCAGTTTCCAACCAATTGGTTCAAGTCGAGACGACCACGGCCTTTTTTCCAGTTGTGGCTCACTGGCTTGTTTGCCCCACTCCATTTCTTATGCTGAGCACCAAGCACAAAGACAGTAGGTTCCATTTTTAAAGTCTTTGGTATGACCCGGCCAGGATTTGAACCCTAGACCTTCCGGCTGCAAGTCGGATGCTCTAACCACTTGGCCACTGCAGTCGGTATATGGTACATTGTTGTAGCAAAGGGCCAACGTTGTTCCAGCGGTTGGGCTAATGTTATCTGATGGTTGGGTGCTCAGTGCAAAGAGTGGTTGGCACAATGTTGTACCAACGAAACTTTGCCTCATTTTGTCTAAAACTTCTCTTGAAAGGTTGTGTGACATGAAAATAACATAGTTGGATATTTGATATAAAAAGCATTAAAACCCCAGAAAATAACCGTAATTTCCATTAAAATCCATCAAATATTGACCATTTTACAGGGAAATTTCTATTTCACACTTGTATCATGAATAAACATGAGCTAAATATGCAAATATGTGACATCGAAAGAGGGACATACCATATATGGCACATGTTAGCCTTTGTTTTTTCAACCTTAATTTCAAGGACACTGGTAGCATTGTTATTCCCTGAGAGGTTTATTACAAAACTTATTTTTTTTCCTTGAAAAATATTGATATCACTCACCAAACTGTAATCTATATGATCAGTAATTAAGAGATAATTTATATAGGGTAAACAAAAGAAATCATGACACTGTGTAACACTCCACATCATTATTTTTGCATAGGCAATTAGTTTCTTCAGAAACCATCAAACTTTGAAGACCTTTTTTTGAGAACGGTAAAAGATATTGAAATAATTCCAGCGGATCTTTGATTGGAGGACTTAAGTTTTTAAATGACAAGTGAAACAGCTCTTTTTGGTGGCATGTCACACGACCTTTAAATAACTGCTCATTATGGGAATCCATAAAGAAATATGTCAGAGAAGCTACCTTCTACAAGTCTTAAAAGCTACCAGCATTGCTAGTACTAGCTTTTTTTCCAAAAGTCTCCTGACTCTTTGGCGAAGAGCCAGGGGCGAAACCCAAACAATACTCCAATACTCCAATACCAAACAGTACTAGCCACTCTTAAATGTAGTAGGATTTTCATTGAAAATTCATATTTAAAATGAGGAGATTGGTTTAGCTATTATATATTCATTGAGACTTTTTTGTTAGTATTACCGATTAATAATACAATTTTCTTCATGATATTTCAATGTTTCCTTCTTTATGTGGTATTGCACAACTGAGAAACATGATTTCCTGTAAGGATTTACCATTTCCAGCCACAATTTATTTTAATTAGACCTACCATTAAGTGGTAAAGACAAATCTCGTTTAAAAAATTCGGAATGCTCCATTCATACGATAGGTATATAAACCTGGTGCTCCACTATACATTTCGCAGCATTTTAAACATTTCTCTCAAATTGTCTCAGCAAACATTCCCACTTTGTTAGTGAACGTTTTGAAAAATATTCACTGTGAATGTAAAATTTAGAAATAGCTGCTATTAAAACAATTGTAGGTTGGGTTGATGCCAAAATGACCAGCTCGGTATTTTTTCGGTGGTACATTGTTGAGCCAATGTTGGGCCGCTTACCATTGGCCAACCGAAACCAATGTCGGTCTTTAGCAATCCATCACCGAAATTCAGTGTTCAGGTTGTGCCAACCATAGGTTGTAAACCGATTTTTAAGTGTCCTCCAGATCCAGCGCATCAGTCGAGTGATGACTTATAATTTAACTTCTTCAAGTTGCCACATACACTATTGACCTTTATATTTAACATGATAATATCACAGATAAGTGCCACTGATGAATTTTGAACCTCGATTTACTTTTTTGAAAGGCCTATGCATAAATTCTCTAATACTGTTTTATTACTGTACGATAGTAATGTTCGAAAACGTTGGTTAGGGGAATGTGGCCCAACACTTGGTTGGTACATGTTGGCCCCACATTGGTTTAACGAGTAAGGCCCAACATTTGGTTGGTACACGTTGGTCCAACGTTGGTTCAACGAATAACGCCTAACAGTTGGGCTGACTAATGTTCGCCCAACGTTGGTTCAATGTATGTGGCCCAACAGATGGTTGGTATATGTTGGCCCAATGTTGTTTGACCGAAGCAAGCCCTATTGTTGGATGGATAATGTTGGCCTAACATTGGTTTAATGAAAAAAACCCAACAATTGTTTGGTAAATGTTGGCCCAACGTTGGTAAAATGTTAGAGTGCACAACAGTTGTTGAATATAGGTTGGCCTTGTGTTGGTCCAACATTTATGTACCAACACAACTTACTGCCAACGCTTGCCAACATTGGTCCAACATAGTGTGCTATCTGGGAAGGTTTTCATTGTTTGACCCCAGATGACGTTTCCCCCACCAAAAACAATAGTTCATTTTCTCACCGTAACGCATCTACATACAAAGATGAAATCTGTCAAAGCTTTCTGCCTTGAGAAATCGTGTTAACAAAGTTTCAGATTTTGACCCCTTGTGACCCTAGATGACCTTTAAACTCCACCAATAAACAATATTGTTCATCTTCTCACTATAACGCATCAAGTTACCATGCATGAAATCTATCAAAGTTTTCTACCTTGAGATATCGTGTTAACAAGGTTTTCAGACTTTGACCCCGGTGGCCCAGATGAACTTTGACCTCCACCAAAAACAATAGGGTTCATTTTCTCACCCTAACGCTAGGGCTGTGACCGTTAATCGCTAAACGATCGCATGTGTAATAAACGTTTAGTACAAAGCTACCAGCGATTAATCGCAAAACCCGTTTTTCCGTACGAAATATAAAACAATCTGCAGTCATTACAGAAAATTAGATGTTCACTTGAACTCTTTTTGAAAAAAATAAATACATAATTATAGAAATGGCTCACACATAAACATACAACATCAAAGTTGAGCTTCTAGTTCTATGAGGATCCGTGTTTGAGGCTCATGGAAACTATGTCCCCCGTACGTCACTAACGCATTTTACATATTCATCATGTTCACGGGCACGTTTAAAGTCTCTATGATGATCATAGGTGCTTGCGGTTAATCGCTAAACGATCGCAAAATTTTGCGATTACACGTTTAGTAATTTTGCTAAACGTTCACAGCCCTACCTAACGCATCCACAAACTACGTATGAAATCTATCAAAAGCTTCCTGCCTTGAGAGATCGTGTTAACAGTTTTCAGACTTTGATCCCCGGTGACCCCAGATGACCTTTGACCCCTACCAAAGACAATAGGGTTCATCTTCTTTCCATAAGGTATCCACATACTAAGTGTGAAATCTATCCAAACTTCCTATCTAGAGATATCGTGTAAACAACGTTTTCAGTGGCACATAGTAGGTATGAATTCTATTCAAGTTTCCTACCTGGAGATATGATATTAACAAATTTTTCAGTTTTTGACCCCTGGTGACCCTAGATGGCCTTTGCCCTCCACCAAAAACAATAGAATTCATCTTCTCACCATAACGCATCCATATACCGAGTACGAAATCTATCAAAGCTTCCTGCCTTGCGATATTATGTTAATAAGGTTTTCAGTGTTTGACCCCGGCTGACCCCAGATGACCTTTGATCCACCAAAAACTATAGTGTTCATCTGCTTACCATAATGCATCTACATAATAAGTATGAAATCTATCCAAGCTTCCTACCTTGAGATATTGTGTTAACAAGGCCTTCAGTGTTTGACCCCTGGTGACCCCAGATGACTTTTCGACTACCAAAAACATTAAGGTTCATCTTCGCACCATTACGCATCCACATACTAGGTATGAAATCTATTCAAGCTTCCTACCTGGAGATATCATGTTCACAA
Organism: Holothuria leucospilota; assembly: GCA_029531755.1. Lineage (NCBI taxonomy): Eukaryota > Metazoa > Echinodermata > Holothuroidea > Aspidochirotida > Holothuriidae > Holothuria > Holothuria leucospilota. The sequence goes on from CM055975.1 coordinate 42,292,245, forward strand.
GGTTTTCAGTGTTTGACCCCTGGTGACCCTAGATGACCGTTAACCTCCTCCAAAAACAATAGGGCTCATCTTCTCACAGTAACGCATCCACATACCAAGTATGAAATCTGTCAAAGCTTCCTGCCTTGAGAAATCGTGTTAACAACGTTTTCAGTGTTTGACCCCTGGTGATCCTAGATGACCTTCGAACTCCACCATTAAACAATAGGGTTCATCTTCTTACTATAACACATCAAGTTACCAAGTATGAAATTTATCAACGCTTCCTACCTATCGTGTTAACAATATCTTCTGACTTTGACCCCCGTGACCCCAGATGACCTTTAACCGCCCCCAAAATAGGGTTTATTTTTCTCACCCTAACGCATCCACATACCAAGTATGAAATCTATCAACGCTTTCTGCCTTGAGATATCGTGTTAACAAGGTTTTCAGTGTTTGACCCCCGGTAATCCAGATGACCTTTGAACCCTACCAAAACAGTAGGGTTCATCTTCTTACCATAATGCATCCACAAACTAAATATGAAATCTATCCAAGCTTCCTATCCGGAGATATCGTGTTTGCACTCTCGGAGTTGAAGGTCGATCATGGTCAAGGTTATGATCGTCTGACAATGTCACTAGTTAATCTTGGTTCATGCCAGCTTTAGAATGACGTCATAGTAGAGTTGTTATTGTTATTGAGATAGAACGCATAGAAATATGCGCATGCCAGGTGTGCTCGGTAGGCCTATTGCGTGAACTCATGTCTGACCTAGCCATTCACAGTACGTTATTATAATTTATGCATATGATGTTATTATTTTGACAAATCAGACTGTGTGCAGTTTTGCGCGGGCCCTTTTGATATTTGTTCTTCAGAGCCCAAGGTATAATTTGTAGTCAGTTTGATTTTAGACATCAGCTCACCTAGACCCGTACTTAGGACTCCTGCTTATATGTTTTTCCCGTCTCGTTAATTCCCCGGTATTCTGTTCGAGTTTGTTAACCAAGAGGACAATAAAATATACAAACCTTCAAGGAACGTTTCTCTCCATTTTTCCGGATTCTCCTGTTGATATTTTTTTCCGCTCGGACTCCGTAAACTTTGTGTGAGGCCCGCACACTACCTGTTGACTGAAAATCGGCCTTACATAATGGGGAATAAGCCCTTACCAGAAACAATTCATGTGCTACTACTTGACAGTCTCTCAAGGACCATAATTCTTGAAAAATTTAAAGTTCTCAAAAGTTTTAACGTCTTTTCTTGAGTGCAATTACGCATTACTGAGCTTTAAAATACACTACATCTGTATCCTTATTAAAAGAAAAAAATGTTAAGCTTACAACGTCTTCTGCATTTGTAAAAAAAAAGAAAAATCTTGGACATACTTTCACTCTGCATTACATGACTAGACTCCAATGTCATAACACACATGTACTGTACATTTTAGGCAAGTGTCACCCTCAAAACAACTTCTTATGAGAAATAAACCTTTAGCTGGGACAAGGCATGTGCTACTTGACAGCCTCTTAAGGACCACAATTCCTGAAAGCAAATTAAGTGTTCTTACAATTTTTTTACTTCTATTTGTGAATGATATGGAGAAGCAGTTTTTCATCATGCCGTTATTCTGCTGCCGTGAGCGTTTCGCATTCTACTAGTTTTTCTTTTCTCTTGCTTGTGAAAGCATCTGTTGAGTATTTATCAGTCTGACAGATAATGCATACTGCATGGAACACAGGTCCTCACAGGTGAGAACCTTCGTAACTCAGATTAGCCTTTGTTTGGGACCGTGTCAGTTTTGCTTTATTAATATCTGTGGGTTCAGAAAAACAAATAAAAAATAGAGTTCAAGTGAATGATAACACATTGTACTTTTCTCATCTTCCATCTGTGGGTTTTGAACTTTCACCTTTTTGTAAGACAACCGTAAGGTGCAACCTACATTATTTTCTTTGAGGACATGTCTTTGTCACATGGTCTAATTCCATGTCTGATGGAAGAATAACAATAATTTTTTCGTTTACTGTACTTACTGTACACAACAAATTGCGTATAGTTTTGGCATGTTAAATCCTGTTGGAGTTTTCAACAAGTGCCAGAGCCTACAACGTATTCCTCAAATTAAAGCTCACCATCACCACCGAGCAACTGAAGGTATTGTCATACTTGGACGCCATCATAACAATGAGCAAAAACATACAACTGTTAGCGCTATTTTTTTTAAAGTGATGGTTTCTTCACTGGCATTCACTCAATAACAGAAATTGCGATGAGAAATGTTTTAGCAAGGAATTTCAACTTCACTGCTCTTTGAATACTAAGTAATTCAAATTATTTGTTTGTACCTCAAATTTTGGTCAATCATTACTATTTTCAGTCGGGGAGATTCTCTTGTTTGGGAGAAAAACGAAAATTTTCCCGAACGGGGAAAAACTTATGTAAGACATTGTATAGGTTGCCATCCTAACAAAAACAAGGTTAAGCAAGAATGAAAACCACTCAAAAACTCAAAAACGGCGCGGTGAACCACCGATTAGGACGTGGATTTTCTGTAGCTATGACAATAGATCTTCCGAATATACGTTTAATTCCATTACATTAGACCGATAATGTTTGCAAGGGGGTTCCAAGACCCATTCGCCATTGGTAATGTACACAAAAACGAGTAAGATTGTGGGTAAAATAGACAAAATGGCGGCGCCCATGACCAATTTTTTCCCGATCGGGAGAAAAGTAGATTCTCCCGAATGGGGAAATCTCCCGAACTGATTTTTGTCCCTACTGAGCATCTACAAACTGTACTAAATCCTACAAGAACCTTTTCTACAGAGTTCTCTTGAAATATCGTAACAAATGTCTCGACTTCATTGCATAATTCAGACCAAGTGGAAGGATTTGAAGTATAACTTCATTTAATTTGCAAATTTTAATTGGGTGATTTCATTTTGTGGTTTATGTACCTCAGCATCAGTTTAGGATAAGGAAGGAAAAACTTACAGTAGGGACACATTTAAATACTTTTTCTGCAAGTTAAACTAATCTGAAAAGTTAAGTTGATTCAACATTGACTAGATTTGGTTAAAATGAGGCAATCTGATTCATTTTTAGCCGAATCTGGTGAAATATGTGACATTTCTGTTCGTGCCCGTATACATAAAATTGTTTTGAAGGTTTAATGGGACGTTTTAGATGAATGTTTCACCAGGAAAATGGCTATTATTTTCCTTTTTCGTATCCCCGTGTTTCTAATCCCGTTTAGTGATATATCAAACTCAATGAGAGCAAATCTACAGTAGGCCTATGATGGCCAAGGGAGACCTAAATTTTGTCGTATTTCTCCATATTCCCCATCCCAAATGGGTTCTGTGTAACTTTGATAGTGTATTTTAGCGCATTTAGCACAACCCGAGGGCCAGTTCCTGATGCCTAAGAGCCATATTGGGGAAAACGTAAGGAATTTACTCCGAAAATATATTTTAAGGACCCTCAAGTTATCTCCCTGTCGAAAAACAAACATACTTGTGTTTACGTACATAAATATTCATCAAGCGGCTGCTGATATAAAGCTGCATGGTAAACTTGACTTATGAACGTAGGCCTACACCTACACTTGCGACTAGGAAAAGGGAAGATTTGTGACTTTTCGGCGCCACTAAACAGCACAGTTTCGTCACCAGCATTACATTAACATAATACGTTTACATTCCCATCAACGTTACGAGTAGGTATACATATAGCCTAGCCAACAGTTGGAACAAAAAATTGTCTCACCTGGGTGGCCTAGGTCTATGAATACGCTTATGTATACATATGCGCATACGTTTACATGTCGGTATATATATGTACATATACGTACATGCACACGTATACCTATAGATCCTTTTGAGGTTTTTGACCCACGCCCCCCCCCCCCATGCATGCCCAACAAAAAAGCGCCTCCCTTTGGCCTACATCCCCCTGTGGGCTTGGGGTTGTAGAATATGTCGTAAGAGGCGACTAAAGGGGAGGACTTGAACCGTATTTAAACTGTATTTGAAACCGAAGTTGAACTTGAACGAACCTATTTGAAACCGTATTGGAACTTTACCTTTTTATCTTGCTGACACAATATAACACATTTGCGTTGGTGTGTCGTTAAATCCAATCTAACTAACTAACGAACCCTTTGGCCTACAAGGTAATCGATGTGGAAATTGTGTTGACGGGGGAGGTACTCCCGGCCGCAGTACGTAGTCCCATATAATTGTTGAAAATAGATTTGGAAACGATAGCTGTGGATTAGACAGTCCTTCACATAGTTGAACAAATAGATGCCTGCAAAGCGCGCCGCAAAATTGTAATTTTGGAGAAAATTTTGTGCAATTTTAGCTGCATGATTGACTTACAACGTTACAGTGGGTCATAGTGTTCATATCCACATACACTATGTGTGTTTGTGCATAACAGTGGGAAACCAGGATTTGGCAGAAGGGGGGGGGCAGGTCATAGTGGTTTGTATAAAAGTCCGATCTGGGGGAGGGATCTAAGGGGGAGGCGGTGCACCAGGGGTAGCCCTTACTCAAAATCCATATATGGCCCAGATATGGGATTTCATATCTGGCCCATATCTGGGCCAGATATGGAATTCATATCTGGCTTGTACAAGAATTGGGCAGATATAACTTGATATAATATAAAGGCCATATATGGCCATATATGGCCCAGGTAAAGTTTCACTTTTATATGGCCCAGATATGCCCCATATATGGCTACTCCATTTCTGGCCCATATATGGAAAATCCATATATGCCACATATAAAGAGATTTATATCTGGCCCATATCTGTGCCATATATGACCCATATAAAACTTTATATGGCTCACTCTTTATATGGACCATATCTGGCCCATATATGGAAATTTATATCTGGCCCATATCTGCACCAGACATGGAATTTATATCAGATCGGATAAAAAGTTAGGCAGATATAACACAGATCTAAACCAGAACCAGATCTAAACCATATATGGCCAGATAAAGTTCTATCTGGATCAAGCCTTTATATGGCACAGATCTGCTCTAGTTATGAATCATAGTTAGGACTTATAGTCCGCACTCCTCATGGAGACTTTGAATACCAGATAACAATGTTTAAGTGCTCCATGAATTAGAATTTAATGTAAGTATTAGGTTGAATTGACTTAAGTACATAAATTCAACTTATTTCATAACAGTGAACAGAAAAATGCCTTGAAATTTCCTATTTTATGTAATCACAGTGATATGGGCTCCTTATTTTAAACTTAATTACGTATTTGACTCTAAATTTTGTTTACTGCGTGGTGCATATTTTACTTTCAACTTCCTAAATCATGAAAAATGTAGGTTTAGATACAAGCTCCGCCCAAATATGCAAATTATTTGCCTAAGTTCACTTAGTACACTGCGGTATTAACAGAAGTGTAGCCACTAAATAACTGCAATGTCTGGGAAGGTGATGCTGTATCCAAAACATGTCTTAATTTATAACAAGCATAATCCAAGAATCAAATCAAATAAATAATAAAACAAACTAACAAAATGCTCATTTGCATATCTAGCATATCAAGTTATATCTGGCTTGATATGGCCATATAAAACTTTATTTGCATATCTGGAATTGCATTGTATCAAGTTATATCTGGCTTGATATGGCCATATCAAACTTTATATACATATCTGGATCACGATTATATCAAGATATATCTGGCTTTATATGGCCATATCAAACTTTATATACATATCTGGATCACGATTATATCAAGATATATCTGGCTTTATATGGCCATATCAAACTTTATATACATATCTGGATCACCATTATATCAAGATATATCTGGCTTTATATGGCCATATCAAACTTTATATACATATCTGGATCACCATTTTATCAAGTTATATCTGGCTTTATATGGCCATATCAAACTTCATATACATATCTGGATCACGGTTATATCAAGTTATATCTGGCTTTATATGGCCATATCAAACTTAATATGCATATCTGGGTTATGTTTTAATCAAGTTATATCTGGCTTTATATGGCCATATCAAACTTTATATTCATATCTGGATCACCATTTTATCAAGTTATATCTGGCTTTATATGGCCATATCAAACTTTATATACATATCTGGATCACAGTTTTATCAAGTTATATCTGGCTTTATATGGCCATATCAAACTTTATATGCATATCTGGGTTGTGTTTTAATCAAGTTATATATGGCTTTATATGGCCATATAAAGTCTTTAATCAACCAGATATTTCCAGATATAAAGCCAGATATGGATTTTGAGTAAGGGAGTGGCAGGGTATTTTGATAGGGGGTAAAGTATGTGATGAGTGATCGCCGTCCTGGGGGAGGGGTCTAAGGGGAGGGGGTTTCCCCCTCCCTTTAAGAAAATTTTTGTTAATTTAAGATTGCTAAGATGCAAAATGGCGATATCTTTGGTATAATTTTTGAACTGATCATACATGGCTGGAAAGTGTTCATAATTCAGTCTATTTTAATTTTTGGTTGGGTGGAAGATGCTTTTCTGGGGAGGGGTCCAAGGGGGTGTCCCCTCCCCTTTAAGAAAATTTTTGTTAATTTAAGATTGCTCAGATGCAAAATGGTGATGTCTTTAGTATATTTTTGAAACTGATCATAAATGGCTGGAAAATGCTCATAATTTAGTGCAATTTAAATTTTTGGTTGGGTGAAACATGCTTCTCTGGGGAGGGGTCTAAGGGGAGGGTGTCCCCTCCCCTTTAAGAAAATTTTTGTTAATTTAAGATTGCTCAGATGCAAAATGGTGATGTCTTTAGTATATTTTTGAAACTGATCATATGTGGCTGGAAAATGCTCATAATTTAGTGAAATTTAAATTTTGGTTGGATGAAAGAGGAGAGCAGCCTTTTCGTCCACATATTAGGATGGCAGTTTCCCGAATTGAAGTCTTGTTTTTCCTTATATTACCCTAAATTCGAAGTACATTTCATTAAAGTAAATTACAAAGCTTAAAGAAGACGCTAATGTTGCAGCAAATTATAGTTAAAAGCCTGAGGTTGTTGAAAATATTCCTCTAAATATTAAAGAATTCTGAAATTCCCTTGAAAGTAGAAGCAGTGTTCCCAATGCTGTGGGCCCGGCCGGTAATAGACTGAATTAGCAATCCAATACAGCGCTCATGGGTAACCCCTTGCAATGCCCGGAAATAGTTACTGTGACCAATATAAGCCAAAATGTTATCAGCGGAGGTCAGTAACAGAATTATTAACATAAGACTTATTTTCTGAGGTAGAAATTTAAATGATGAACAAATTGAATTTCACTCTGACACATCACAAAGGCCTATTTAATTGGAATAGGGTATAGTCATTTGTTTTATGAAGTTGAAAAAACTTCAAAAATTTTTGGAAGGGGGGGGCCGGGCCCCCGGGCCCCCTGCCCCCCTAAATTCGCCCCTGCATAATTTTATTAAAAGCCCAAAATCTCAGGCACACACAAAGGGCCACAGCCATTGTTTGGAGGGCACGCGCCCCTGGTCCTTCCTATCCCGTTGGCGACGCCACTGTCCGGCAGGGTAATGTTAGATATTAAAAGAACGAACCACACAGTCTTTAATTTTACAGCGGCGGTGTTTGCATATGAGCAGACAGTCCTCGAGTCGATATCAACTCAACACAGTAGAACTATGTATACCAGTGTAACAGTCATGTATGACCATGACCACTGAATTTCATATGTATGTATGTAGCCTACAGGCTAGATCATAGAATAACATAATATGCCAAAGACTCTCCAGTCTACATGGTTAACGCTGACCTTTCGCCTCAGAGCCATGCAACCACTGAACACGAATACGGCTATCTTTTACTCATGTTATTAGCATAGCAATACTAATGCACACTGTCAACCGCTGTGAGGCTGGCACTAGTTACCAGTAGACAGTCTGGGCATTTTCTATACCGCAGTAGAAGCAAAAATCAAATTATTTTGAGCAAGCAGACCTGTCAGGTAAATACCTGGACCTATCAGTAATCTCCAAGTTTACACCTACCCAAAAGGTAAGTATCTGGTAGGTTAGAAATCCCCGGGCTGGGCAGGTCTAGTGTAGTTTACTGCTTAGAATGAATACTGCGTTTATATTTTGGCACGTAACGATAAGTGGCGAGAATCGCTCACTAGACTGAGCAACGACAAAAGGTAAACGACCGAAGTGAAGATGAGTGGATCGAAATACCAGGAAGCAAAACTGCACATAAAAATGACATGACAACCGTAGAAATCAGTGTATGAATGTTAGCAATACAATACATGTTTGCTGTAAACCTAAGCCTACGAGAAACGTGGAGTTAACATCATAATTTTGCGTGGTCAGATGCCTACATTCAATATTTATACACTGTTAAACCAAGCCACTCCCACTATAGACCTACCCAGTAGTAAGGCATTATAAATGTTAAACATATAACCAGATGACCAGCCATTGACGGAAAAAGCCGTCAAAAAGACTGATGTGGGCATTTTCGGTACAAGCAGGTTCCTAGATCCAATCTACATATAGCAAGGATAAATGTTTGGGGGCTGGAACATTTGAAAATCAATTTTGGTGCAATTTTGGGCCAAAAATATGATTTTTATGATTTTTGTGCATTCCATATTTCTATCAAGGAAATATAAATTTTAGTCAATTTGAAGCCTACTTTGGTCGATATCGACAAAATTATGTTAAAAAAAAACAAAGAAAATAAAGACATTCTAATGCAAATAATGCCTGGTATCTCAAAGTAGTGATGCAATGATGTACATTATTTTTTATTTTAGAAATCTTTTCTTATGAGAGCAAGAACAGTTCAATATTAACTCAAAAGCCTTACAGGACATTTTTCATACTTTGAGCATTGTGATAAAGTAAACATAAAACCCCCTTTTATTTTCATTAAATAGCACTAAATTGATAGTTGTTGCCAAAAAAGAACGTTTTTAAATTTGATGTACTTGTATCAGTAGGGTTATGCTTTGCATAAGTAATCTGTAGTTGGTTTGAGTTAGGTCTTTCTTGATAACGATACCTGTGCATTTTAGTTTACGTTTGGACTGAAAGACTCGTAGTTTGTGTTGGTAGGAATTAAGTAAATTCTACCAGAACAGAACGATTGTTCCTCTCAGGTAAGGTTTTGCCCACACGGTAACATCGGTCGATCTAATTTTCTTCCACATTAATTGACAGTTATCCTTTGATATTGTTGTACGATTTGAGTTGGGTTCTAACCATGGTTTTCCTTCCTTGATGCCGAAGCATGAAAAGCTCACTAACTGTTGGAGTTTAGATGGACGAATTGTAGCTTTAGTCAAAACAACAGACCGACAAGAATTCACAGTAACAATAAACTATATTTCATGCAGATCTCTTGAAAATTAAGAATATCATGATATTTCCCACAGTATTGATATCTGACTGATTCTCACTACGGCACGTTGCAAAGAACATAATTTGTTTATCTGTGTGGTGATGTTTCATTTTCTTTAGAATTTTTATTCCGTCTTTGTGTTCGTATCTTGGAAGTAACTTTATTTGGGGGGTATGTTACAAGCAGTAAAAAGTTTACTTTGTATCTTGATTGTAGTTCAAATATTTTCACTTGACTTTACAGGACACCAAATAATCATTATCACAATTATGGCTAATTTTTCTTTGAATGTTGACATCAGTGGCGGCGAAACCGGGGGGCTTGGGGGGGGGGTCAGCCTCCCATAAAAAGTGAAGGGCTAAAGGTATGTTCAGCCCCCCCCCCCCCCAATATTTGCCAAGTTGAGCTGGGTACATGCAGCTTAGAACACTAGGGAAGTGCTGTTTCCGGCCATCTGGAGGGTTTGTTAAGCAATAATTTTCTTGGCCGCTCCGCTCCAACCGATGGTGGTGCTCCGCTTAGATAGCCTTGCTGACACTCAGCCCCCAATCCCTTTTTCGTTCCACCGCGCCTGGTTGGCATTAACGAAGATGGCTTTTCCCTTAGGAACCCCTATGTGCCTATTGAAATCGATGACCACTTACGAGATGTTTATAATGATTGTTGTGATTTCAACATTGAGGCATTTAATTATACAGATTACGGTATTCATGACTTTGAGTAAGACATCCACCATCTCCTCACATTTTGTTTTGTAATGTGTTACATTCTTGTCTCGAGAAGACATTATCATGCAGGATATCATGTCACAAGGTTAGGGTTAGGGGAGGAGACATGGAATAAGGTCAGGGTTAGAAGTCTAGTGACATATTATCATGCATGACATCATGTAGAGGATTGGGTGACGACATCGATGTAGATAACATTTTTTTTCAATCAAACCGACTTCGATTGTAGATATTAAGCTGATTGCCAGTTAGAAAATAGAATGCATGTTAACAAGGGGCTGTCAATTCTGCACAAAAATTGTAGAAGTCTTAGTACCAACTTTTCAAGAATGGAGGATTATATGAATGACTTACTTTCACTTTGATGTCATAACAGTTAGTGAGACAATGCTTATCTCAACTTCAAATCGAGCGTTGTATTCTCTTCCTGGATATGATATGTGTCATAAAGACCCTACCAGTAAAAGAGAAGGAGTGGCTATATATGTGAAACATTGTTTTAAGTAAAAGGTTGTAAAAAAGACTGAGCATTGTGATGGGTGATACCTTGGAATGCATTTCAATTTAAACTTGCCTAAGCAACAAAAGGAATGTTATAGTTAGCTATCTGTACAGGCAGCCTGGTTCATCTATTCAAATTACTACCGACACTCTTGAAAATATGTATAACGGAAAAATTCGGATGTCCACATATGTGGTGATTTTAATGTAAATTTACCTCATTACAAAACTAGTAGTATGACAAGGGACTTCTCAGATGCAGTGTCCTGTCTGGGTTTATTTTCGTTAATCGATATAGACCTCCACGTATCACAGCTCACTCAGCTTAATTGATTGACAATGTAGCCACAAATGTCATTGATGTTAACCTAAAAATGGCTTACTTATAAGTGATATTAGTGACCATCTCCCAGTATTAACGGTTGCTCAGTGTGGTATTAATAAGCAAAACGAAAGGAAGTTTTAATATGTAAGGAGGAGGGACGGTGCATCTCTATCATTGTTTAAACAAAAGTTAATTCAGGAAAACTGGAATGATCTTTACACTGCCCAAGATGTGCATGTATATTAAGACAATTTCACTAGTACCATGACTGCTTTCTCTGATGATTGTTGTCCTGTTAGGTTGGTAGCCATTGAGAAGAAAAATGAAAACAAACCATGGATAACTAATGGGTTGAAAAACGCTTGCAGGAAAAAATAGTCTTTATATTAATTTTATTGAGAAGAGAACCATAGAGACTATACAAAGATACAATAGATATTAAAAATAAGCTGACTTCAGTCTTAAGATTTTGTGAAGAACAGTATTACACAGAAGTACAGAAATAAATAGTTACAAAAGTAATACGAGGGAAACATGGAAAATCTGGAACGGAATTATCAAAAAGAAATATAACAAAAACAGTATGTGTCCTGACTCTTTTGTGGACAGAAATACGAAACTGAGTGGCAAGAACGCTGCTGAAGGTTTTAAAGTTTTTCGTTTCTGTTGGACCTGACTTGGCTGCAAAAATTCACTGACCGACCAACACTATTTATGATTATCTGAGTGATAAGATTATTCTTTCTGTGTTTAAAGAGATACCGATGAAAATGAAATTTTACACATTATTAAATATTTACGTGACAAAAGATCTGCTGACTGCAATGACATTAGCATGGGTTTAGTAAGAGACATCATCTCATGTGCCATTCAACCCTTCACTTCTATTTGTAACAATTCGTTTTCTGATGGAATTTTCCGGACAGAATGAAAGTCGCAAAAGTAATACCAATTTATAAAGCTGGTAATAGGGAACTGTTTACTTATTAGTATAGACCAGTTTCCTTTTTACCACAGTTTTCTAAAATACTTGAAAAATTGTTCGCTGCACGGCTTGAAAGTTTCATTGTCAAGTACAATCTTCTGTCTGAGAGGCAGCATGGTAGATCTGGCAGGTCTACATCCATGGCTTTATTAGATTTAATAGAAAATATTGCGACAGCATGATATGGTAAACAGGAAATTATTGTAGTATTCATTGATTTAAGAAAAGCCCTTCGGCGCAATAGAAGACCGTATTCTACTTCGTAAACTGAACCATTATGGAGTTCATGGCGTAGTTCATATTGGATAACTAGTTATTTACCGTATGTAACCGGAAACAGTATGTACAATTTAATGACTTCCAAGTCTGATTAGCGAGATGTACCATGTGGAGTTTCTCAAGGATCTATCCTCGGACCTAAAGTCTTCATCCTTTATATTGATAATATTTGTAATGTATCATGTTTATTGAAGTTCGTACTTTTTGCTGACGATACAAACATATTCTGTTCCCATGATGATGTTCCTACACTCGGAGTAGAATCATAAGTAATGAGTTAAATAGGCTGAGTGTGTGGTTTGCAGTAAATAAACTTTCCCTTAATGTTACCAAAACCATCTATATGCTCTTTGACAACCGTTGCGACTCCTCCGATTTGAATTTTTTTTACTATAAATTAATTTTTTTTCTGCAAGTTGAAATGTTTATATATGCTAGAAATTTTGGTAAGGATTCTCAGAAATATGTTGCTCTTCAGAAATTAGAAAACGATTTGACCCGTAATAATTTATTACCATCTTCTGCACGTTCAAAAAGCGATTAATCATGTTCTGTCATGTAATAATTACTGTTTTCCATATATTTACCTAAAAAAGTACATGCGAAGTTGCTTTTCGATTGTTTACAATTAAAATTGCAAAGTTGTAGTTGGTCTTAAAGGCAAAATTACAATGCATCTTCAATATCATTGTTGTAACAATTTTTCTCACTTAAACAGAAAGACAATAAAGATGGAAAAAAAAAAGATTTGAATATCACCATTCACAGCAAAAGCATTGAAAGAGTCTAAGTTACAGAAATTTTTAGGTGTTTTTGTAGATTGCAGTCTTAACTGGGAAGAACACATAGTTAATTTTAATATCTAAAAACCCTCGAAGAGTATTGCTGTAATAAGCAAAGGAAGCCATGTATCGAATAGTAGGGCAATCTGTAGTCTGTACCGACTGCAGTGGCCAAGTGGTTAGAGCATCCGACTTGCAGCCGGAAGGTCTAGGGTTCAAATTCTGGCCGGGTCATACCAAAGACTTTAAAAATGGAACCTACTGCCTTTGTGCTTGGTGCTCAGCTTAAGCAATGGAGAAGCAATGGAGTAAGGGCAAACAAGCCAGGGAGCTACAACTGGAAAAAAGGGCCGTGGTGTTAAACCTCATCTAACTAAGTCTATAGTCTGTATTTTGCTATTTTCTCCCTTATCTCAATTATTGCGTTGACTTATGGGGTATGGGATAGCTTGAAAACTCTGAAACTTCCCTTTGTAAGTTAATGGGGGAAACTGTTTATAAGAATTGCAATTCTGTTTTCGCCTTTTCTAGCATTTATTTTTCGCAATGTTTAATTAGTATTGTTGTTTGATGTTGGTTTGCTAGAAATAAAGTGTTCAATCAAATCGATCAATCAAACACAAGGCACGCAAAGCTTAGTGTTTCATACAATAACAACTTGCTCGCGCCCAGTAAGTTACAGACTCGCTGACGTGACACAGTGACAGTGGACACGTGCGTATACTTTAGCTGCATAGATACGGCGCTAAGTCATGATTTCTTCGCGTGATCACAGTACTCGGAAGTTTGGGCTGTTGAGTACTGTTGGTGAAATGTACTTTGGATTAGTCTGAGCAGCTCATTTTTGGGCTTTTTACTGTGGGCTTTGTTCGGAACCCCAGGTGAAAACTGAATTTTCAATGTCAAGTAAAAGCACTGGTCAGTGCCAAGGAGGAAAAAAACTCCAGCTTTCTGTACTAATTTACAGCTAAAATAAAATTTAAAAAAGAACAATCAAATTTTTTGCTTTATTTGACATTTGACCTAAGACTGTGAAAATGAATTTTCAGTGTCAAGTACAGATACTGGTCAAAGCTAAGGAGGAAAGCATCTGCTGTTATCCATACTTTCCTATACTAATTTACAGCAAAAATAAAGGGAAATAAAACATTTGCTTTATGTAACCTTTGACCTATGACCTTTGACCTAGCCCTGTGTATGTCTTTGAGGCACAAGTTCTCATAACCATCGACCTGCATACTAAGTTTAGGGTCAGTAATCTTTCAGTTTAGGACGAGATCGCGAGACACTCTTGACCTCAAAATTTTTATTTGACCTTCTGACCTTGTGACGTTTGACCTCAGGAGGCCAAATGTCAAGTTGTGCAAAGAAGGCTTCATTCAGAAAGTCATACCAAGAAATTAGGACCATTTATTGTTTCACCCAGTTTCTACAGCCAGATTTGAAAACTTGCATTTTTGACCTATTGTGACCTTTTACCTCTGACCTTTGACCTGTCATGCTATGGGATTTGGAGGCAAAACTTCCTAGGACTGTGCACCTGCTCACCATGTTTTTGGTCAATAGTACTTTCAGTTTGGACGGGTTCGCGACACACTTTTGACCTCCAAATCGTTTGTTGACCTTGTTACCTTGTGACCTTTGACCACAGGAGGTCAAATGTCAAGTTGTGCCAAGAAGGCTTCAATCAGAAAGCTATGCAAAAAAATCAGGACCAAATATTGTTTTATTCAGATTTTATAGCTAGATTTGAAAAATTGATTATTTTGACCTATCTTGACCTTTGACCTCTGACCTATGACCTATCATGCTGAGGGTATTGGAGGCACAAATTGCAAAAACTATGCACCCGCTCACCAAGTTTCAGGTCAGTAGTACTTTCCGTTTTGGACGAGGTCGCGACACACTTTTGACCTCCAAATTGTTATTTAACCTTCTGACCTTTGACATCAGGAGACCAAATGTCAGACTATGCCAAGAAGGCGTCAGTTAGAAGGCTATGCGAAGAACTTATTGTTTCATTCAAATTTGAGGGCCTGAATTGAAAAATTGCTTATTTTGACCTATGTTGACCTTTGACCTTTGACTTTGACCTATCATGCTGAGGTATGTGAAGCACAAGTTCCAAGGACTATGCACCCACCCACCAAGTTTGGGCTCAACCTTGTTCTTAGTTTAGGAGGAGTTCGCGACACACTTTTGACCATGTAAATGTCTTTTGAGCCTTTGACCGAAAGTTTTAGGCATATTTGGTCACATGACCAGAAAACAGGACGTTCACCACTCTTTTCTGCCCCACCTCTGAGTAGTGGTCATAAAGCCCCAAATTTCCCCACCATGCATTTCCATGATTACGGTTGCTATGGCGACTGGCAGAGGTAAGCGTGTGCACTTTTCAACAGTGAACGAAGCAAGGCTCATCCCCCACTTACGAGTATGTGGGGATGAGATGAAAATCTCGAAACGCTTTGCCCAACCTACTGTTGCGATCGTATAAAGGCGCGTACGCACCAAAACCGCATTAGTACGGTTTCCCCACTGAACGGATTCAAACAGCCAGGAAAAATGCTGCGTTTCCCTCTACGTGCTTCCTATAGTCACTGGCAAAATGGTCGACTACAAAGATGATGTGGGCGTTGTGTTGGCTATTTTTGTACATGCATGAATAAAAAAATTAGGCACTGTTCTCCACGAAATTTTCAAATCCACAACTGTTCGATGCAGGGCTGGAGGACTCGAGACCGAACTCGACCTCAAGTCCGGACTTAAGTCCGCTTTTTTGGACTCGGATTTTGACTTGGACTCGTGCTCTCTGGACTTGGACTCGGACTGGGGCACTCTGGACTCGGACTTTGGCTTGGACTTGAAGTCGAGTCTATCAAGTCCAGCCTTTTTCTTCATCCTATTATTTTTAATTTCATAGTTCTCCGAGTCCACGTCCAAGTCTGAGGGCTCGAGTCCAAGTCCGAGTCCAGTGTTCTCGAGTCCAAGTCTAAGTCCAAGTCCAAAATTGTGAAAACAAGTTAAGGGCCTCCTGGAAGCTCTGGATCAATTATATAAAATGGGGCAATGGCGTTATGCTTATTACCTGACATCCAAATGGTAATATAGATTATGACGCCAAGCACTTTACATCTATCGTAATTTTGAATGAAAAGCCAGACGAACAGCTTCCAGCAGTGGAGAATCGGTAAGAGGGAGAGAATAGGTTCAGTAAGGTGATGTTAGACCTCCCTGATAGGTGTAGCAAAAGGTGTGAAGCACTAAAAGGCGTGTTTCAGCCTTTTCTTCGTAAGTGTATAAGCAATCACCATCTATACCGATAATTGCTTCGCGCGAAGTGCTCGGTAAGAGTTTTTGAATAATGTATAACGGCAACAACGTGCTTTCAATTTTAACCATTTCACATCATGCTTACAAATTAGATTGAAGGATTCTATATTGATGCAGGGCCCCTATACAGATATTTGGAGATGTATCTCTGTTTTCGGAAAGTGTTGTGATCAGAATAGTTCCTTGAATAATCACCTTTTCAATGGTCATGAAATTGAGTGCAAACTTTGACGCATGTGCGCGAAGCGCGCCGAAATTTTTCATTAAGTAAGATTTCCCTGACAAGATCTGCATTCAGAATCTGCATGGAGGCACTTTCAACAAACCTACATGCCACTCAAAAAGCCCGTCAAATAGAGCCACGACACTGCTCTTTACGAAGTGTGTGTGTGTGGGGGGGGGGGATTTGATATTGTGTCCCCCACCCATCAAAATACGTGTCCCCCGTCCCCCAGGATTGACGCCCATGCCGTACTTTATGTGTCCTCTTTAACGCCACAGATTTGCATAATTATGAAGCTCATGTTTATTCATAATATAAGAGCAAAGACTGTAATTGTCTTGTAAAATAGTACATATCTGATGGATTTTGATGGGAATTGCAGCTATTTCAAACATTTTTAATGCATTTTACATCATATAGGTAGGTGTGACATTTGTATACAGACCATTTAGTGCGAAGATCCTATTGTGAAAATTGTATTCGCATGTTTTTTTTATAAGGTTTCCAGAAGTCTTGAAAGCAGCATCAATATGTGGTTTGGCAAAGCCATCTGACAAAAAGTTATCAGTTATGAAAACTATTTGATTTTCACTCCAAATAAGGCTTACAAAAACACAGAGCAAGCCATGCAGTGTAGGGGTAGAAATATTATTTTACAATAGCCTAATCAAGTTAATCATCAGAAATCATGGGCGGCTCTAAGATAATTTTGTTTGGGGGGCAAAATCAAGTCCGTATTCAGGGAGGTTCGGACGACCCCCTCCCCTCGGCAATATCATTGCTCCGCTCCGGATAGTACAGTAGGAGTATGGTTATTATTATGTGAGTATGGTTATTATTATGTATTATTGTTATGTATTATGGTTGTTATTATTATGTATTACATATACTTTCAAAAGCTCTGTAAAAACATCTCAGGCAGTCAGTCATGAGCTGACTATCTTTAAAAATAAATACAACCGTATCAGCCAGTCGCTACTCCATAAGGGCGGAGTAAAAGGCAAGGGAAGCAGGTATAGAGGCTTGATCCGTTTTTATAAATGAGTTCCACCTTTAACAATATTTGGTGTTTCCTTCATTGTGTCACAATACATTTCGTTTTTTGCCAAGGGGACATCATTAAAATGTTGGTTTTCTGGATTGTTCAAGCACGAAGACACTTGAAAATGATGAAATGATAGCACTCTTCTGGATCTCAGTACCGTTCCGGAACAAATTTTCGAAAGGTGAAGGGGAATTTCCCCAACTCAGAACCACGGTTCATGTCCTGTACAAATAGGCCAGTCAGAAGTCTTACTACAGCTTTGATTGACTGTTTGGTGTGTTTATATTAAATCAAGTAATGCGATATACTTTAAAACAGAGGTGGAGAACCTGTTGCTTATAACAGGCCATTTGACAGTCATAAGACCGCTCGTGGGCCAACAGCGCCGTTAAGTTGAATAAGGGGTAGGAAAACATCTCCTATGAGAAACTCAATACGTTTAGGCTACATGCCTATTACAGTTTTTGTAGACAAATACCTATGCTAATTTGATCAAGTGACAACCGAGTAAACTGTTTTAGTCGTGGATGATAATCAACACGGCTAATGGGCTGTGTACCTAACGACTCCCGAAAGCTCTGAAGTGTCTGCAGAATTATGGGGATTTAACTCCAGCATTGCCGTTACACTCTGTAAATGACATTATGAAGCGCGAAGCCCAGATTACAAAATATCACAACGTGATCATCCGTTTTAAATATCGTAGCTCGCACTAATAACAAGTCCATTTGTGATGTTTGTATATAATGTATATAACAGCAAACAAGCAACTAAGAAAAATCGCGCGAAGCGCGCTGAAAATCGTTTTGAAGAACCTTTATTTAATGTTTTATCTTTTCATTACATTGATAAGTTATTCCCTTCATTAATTTTAAAGCCACTCAAGGGAGGGGTTGGGAATCCGCCGGGACTGAGCACAGTGCTAACGAAATAAACGCATTGTTTCCCATGAGTTTGGTTTATGTGTAAATACATGCTTTACAGTGCATGCTACATTGCGCAACTTGTGAGGTGTAGTCCCAGAAGCGTCATCGTGCAGCGTAGTGCCTATACGGGATAAATGTTTTATATTGAATTTCGAGTGTTACTGAAATTACGGTCATGAATTGCCTCGCGGGTCTGACCAAATGGTCTCGCGGGCCGGAGGTTCCCTACTCCTGGATTAAAACATTAGTGAGTTTTCGATTTCAGGACGGTAGACAAAGAGGACGGAACGCGCAGCAAAAACCAGACTGCGCATGAGTAGAAGCGAGCATCGTTCCATCCTGTTGATTTTCAGGACGGTCGTCAACCGATTTAAGCCGCGGGTCACACTACAACGAATTCGGATCGGATTCCGATCCGATTTTTGTGAGATTTTCTTAAAATCTTCTCCATTTCGGACAGGAAAGAACCCAAAATTTGCCAACCGGTGTAATTATATGATTTTTATCGCAGGACTACGAAAATTAAATTTGTACGAATTATTTCGTGACGTCACATCGACAGACAGCTTTTATCGGACTACGCGTGTCCGATAAAAGTTGTCCGTCGGTGTGACGTCACGAAAAAAATCAGTTAACATTTCATTTCCATAGACCTCTGATGCAAATCATATATTTACACCGGTTGGCAAATTTTGGGCTCTTTCTGACCCGAAGTATAGAAGATATTAATAAAAACTCACAAAAATCGGATCGGAATCCGATCCGAATTCGTTGTAGTGTGACCGCGGCTTTAACATTCTAGCGACTTTTCGATTTCAGGACGGTAGACAAAGAGGACGGAACGCGCAGCAAAAACTGGACTGCGCATGAGTAGAAGCGAGCATCGATCCGTCCTGTGGATTTTCAGGACGGTCGTCGACCGATTAAACGTTCTGTTAGAAACAGGACGGTACAGGGGTTGTCATCATGGTAATTTCCTTCGTCAATATAACGTACGTGTTTCTGTGACGTTAAATTTGAAGTTAGCTGCATGCAAACGTACATCTTTTGTTCATGTGGAATGCAAGCTGCTGACAAGAATGAACATGACAAACAAGAACAGTGCATATGTGGTAAGCCGTTTTACGAACGATTCCGAGCTAAGCTAATGAAAGCTATCTTGAGGTAGAAACTTTCACAATTTTGTAAAATACCCAGTAACGATGGCGTCTCTAATCCTGTGTAGGTTCGTCATTGTTACAACTTAGCGATGAGTGTTGATGCTAACAAAGCATTGCAACTTCGTTAATAAATGAGCGCGTCATTGTTGTGTTGTCATTCAACCGCACCGTCGTCTTTAAAATCGAAACGCCTTAAATATCAGGACAGAACGCCGGGCGCGCGTGCGTTTAACTCTCCGTCCTGTTGCTCTACCGTCCTGAAATCGAGAAGTCGCTATTCTCTCAAGTCGGTAACAAATTCTTGCAAAACACGACTTTTGCCCATCCGAATTCTTCTATGCACTGCTTCCGCTGTATTAAATTGAACACTGACTGTGTATACCTTCAGAACTTTCAGCCAAGTCATGTTTGATTAGACACCGATAGGCCTACAGCTTCGCATTCGAAAATTCTCGCATTTTACGTTAATCCTCACACACGCCGGGCACGTATGGCTTTAGAAGACTAATTAGCGACTTTCGCGATATTCGGTGGTTACGGCTTCAGTGGTTTTATCAAATAAACGAAAATCTTAAGAGTCTTGCCAAATGTGCAAGAAAGTGCGGATATTCCAAGATTTTCGCGTGATAAACCAGGTTTGACGAGCCAAATGTTCATTAAATAGTTAATCCAAGATTCATCGTTCGAAAACCTTGGATTTTCGATCAAGAATCTAAGATTATTAAAAGATTATTGTGTATTGGTCGAATAATTAGCGATTTTCATTTGATAATCCAAGATTATCAGTTGATAAACCTGGTTTATCATTGATAATCTTGGATTATCATGAGATAAATCTGGTTTAGCGTTGATAATCCAAGAGAATCAGCCGAAAATCCAAGATTATTGTTTGATAATCGTGGAATATCGGTCGATAATCTTGGGTTTTCTACTTATTGAACATTCGGCTTACGATAGCTGTCATTGTTTTCCAAACAAACAACCGCATTGAAATCAGCAAAAGCAATACGTACAAGGAATTTGCTTTGCGGTTGCCACATCGCAAAACGCAATCCGGTTTTGGTGTGAACGCGGCTATTTTTCGGCTTGTCGATCTAGTCGAAGACAAAACCTTGAGCATAACCTAAAGCATTCAGATTTTTGTATAGAGGGGTTCTTGGCCAAGTGGGGTATTTTCTAGATAATTCGATTTTAGTTGTGTGATTGAGACCATAGCTTCAATGCGTGATACCAAGGAGTTGTTACGGAACAACTACCTGAATGCACCCAGTATTGTATATGTAAAGACAGCTTCAGCTATTGAACCATCAAAAAATGGATTTCGGGACTAAAATCTGTCCCTATACAGTAGCAGTGTAGGGTAAACGCGAGCCAGCTGGGTAGGCTATATTTTAGACTTTACTAGGCTATACTTTAGGGTTGATTTTAGGTTTACGGTAGCCTATTTGAGCTTGATGTGACCAGGGAGGTGTCTCCCTGATGTGACAAATTGCCGAAGAAAATTTACACCTTTCACGAATTGGCTTTTGCATTTTTCATATTTTCTTCACGAATGTAAACGAGTAACAAAATATGCAGTAGGCCTAAATGTATGAACAATGAATGTCAAGCACTTTTCAAGGACTGCCTATCTGAAGAAAAATCAAGCACTTTAGGCCTAAAGGCCTTGAAAATAGTTTGAGTGCACAAATTCAAGTCCTGTTTGGGTTTTCAAGAAGCCGTTACCGGTGGGTATCCAGTCTGGGTATAATGTGGTGTTCATGTATGTGTGATGCCTTGTAAACACGATAACTGAATATTTTGAAGTCGAGTGGACACACCTTGTATAAACATGCACCATATTGAGCCTTCATGGCTGCTATACTTTTTGTTAGATCAAAGGTCATATATATATTTCCCAGAGATTCAACCCTGTACTGTGTACTGTGCACACATGATTTGTTAAGATGAGAGGCTTTGACAAACCTTTTACTTCAAGTTGGTGCCGTATGGGGGTGCAGATATTGAGTAGAAGACCCCTCGTTGCCAGAGGTCATAGATAGTTTTGGTCAACAGAGCTAAGTCAACTTCAAAACCTTAAGAGCAAGATACTAAAATACTTCGACGTTTGATGTTGGATGGGCGTGTAGATGCATTAGGGTAGGAAGGGGGCGGGGAGCGGCGGCGACCGCCGACTTGCTTATGCTGTAATTTTTGTTATTTTTGTTATTTTTTTTTTTGCAATAAACATATTATCTGATGTCACTGAATTTTCAGCTCAGCCAAGTTCGTCAGGACTACTTGGAGAACGCCCGTCCCGGAGGCCTTATGTAGGTTGCGCTCGAAGAGACCATTACTCTAGCCCGAGAGATAATTCATAATTTCAATTTCATTAAATAATTTCATTACAAGGTAACTAATTTTTAACCACCATTTACCCAGGGATGACACAAAAGAGGAAAAAGGTGTCATAATGTCCCCGTTGAAGAATTTTCCAATTTCTTCAGGAGCCTCTGTCAGGATAGTGGGTGCGATAAAGTGTGCAAGCTAATCCCCGATGGCAATCAATCGCCCCGCCGGTTTACCTTTGTTGATCTCAAGGCCGAGCGGGATAGGCTGTGTCAGTGGAGAATGAACAGCTCCGGCTGGCTTTAGTACTAAAAAAAAAAATGTTGGTTTCATGGAAACTAAAAATGGTAATTTCTATCGCATGAAACACACGTGAGATAAAAAAATATGATACTAATAGCACCATTTTGCATCTAAGCTCCTTCTAAGATCAAAACTTTTCAAAAAGAGGGACACACCCTTCTCCTCAGATCCCTCCCAAGGGCGGTCCACTCGAAGTGTGACACTAAGGTCCATTTATAAAGCTTTTCTCATTATGCTTGTAACAAAACGTTGGTTGTGTAATAAATCTCTAGCATGAGATCCCAAAATGAAGAATGTTCGGATGTACTTTCCAGGTCTGGCAAGTGTCATTTCATGTAATGTGGAAGTCATTTTGGGCGAAAATTTTCGTGTTAAAAAAAATCGTGTTACGCTACGTGCGCCATTTTATGCTCGCAGATATAGTATCACAAACCCTTCCATAGGCCACTATAACCACACGTTTTACATATGGTCCCATTCAAAAAAAACTGTACCTCTAAATATATACCCCTTTATGAGATGCAGGACACCCCAATCTCTCAGCTGCAGTTGATATTGCGATCGAAGGTCATGCCACGTCATCACAGGTCAAATCGTGTATACACTAGGCCCCATATATCTCAAGAATGGAGGTTTGATGACTATCATATTTTAACATGGAATGTTCCATAGCAAGTAGAACAACTCTGTTTTGGACGAATTAAAGGTCATTTCAGGCCACCAGGAGTCGTATTGTAAACCGATAACTAAAGATAGGAAACGTCAATGAATGTCATGTTTGACAATTCAGATGTCCCATTCGTCCATCCATTTAAGGTAAAAAAAAAAAAAAAACAGTCAAACAACCTGTTCAAATTATCAAGGAGTTAAACATCTCTAAATGAAGATATGCATGAAGATGTTGTGTAGCTTTTATTGGCAATTATCCAAGAGCGGCGATTTGTTCTCAATATTGGGGGCCGGGGGACATGATCATATTTTTCAATAATTTATTGTGTGAAAAATTAAAGTCAATGGGCGATTTCTCAAATATTGGGGGTGGGGACATGCCCCCCTGTCCCCCGGGATCGCCGCCCATGCAATTATTAATTTGGTAGCTATGAAAAGCTTGAACATCACTCTCAAATTTCAAAGTCCGTCTCTGCCAAAGGTTTGATAACAGTGAAGATTCCTTCCCACTGTACTTTTAAGTGCTACTCTAAAATAGTAAACTGGTCCAGTTGATTTCAATGAACGTACACGTGTCTTTTCCAGTAAAATATCACTAACCCAGGGACGAGATTTGATGTCTGGAAGTGGGGGCAAACCTGGGCAGACTGTCAAACGGCGCCCCCAATGGCGTGGGTCCAGGGACTCGCCTCAGGGCCCCTGACGGGGTTCTGCCCCTGTGGGGGTTCAGGGGAAGAACCTCCGGAAGCTCTGGAGTATTTACGAAATTACAGGCATTGAAGTGATGCATTTTAGCTTCAACTTCAATGACACAAGGTGGACCTTTGACGGATCACAAAAATCCAAATTTGACTTAATTTGTAATTATATTCTTACTCCGTATGACTAACAGTCGGCGGGGATCGATAATGCAGAGGGCTTGAGAAAGTAGGGGAAAATGGATTATTTTGAGGGTTTCCAGGGGCATTGGAACAATAGTTTTAAGAATGGAAGACCTAGTAATTAGATTAAGTGCGCGCGAAACGCGCAGAAAAGAATCGCATTTTCAGACTTAGCGATATGAGCAACAGAAAAGCTAAGAAAAGTATATCCTCAAGGAGAAGGCTCTTGTCCCATCCCTCCCCTTCGCTAAGCATCTGTCCCTTGCATTTTCAGACTTAGCGATATGAGCAACAGAAAAGCTAAGAAAAGTATATCCTCAAGCCCAAGTACCGGAAATGACACTTTCCGTGCCTTACACTTGCATCTAAACAATCTTTAAAGAGTCGGTAAATTGCACAGATCAATGGTGATAAAATTTTGCTTTGAGATTTTCTGGAGGGAAGGGGGAGGGGGGCTTCCCCTCCGCTGCGTACGGCCATGGGTGCATTGGTGGTTTCAATGATAATAGAAGAGTTTGTACGAAGCTATAAAGTAACCCCGAATTTAAAACGGTGCTCGCCAGCGCGCCGAAGAAAACAGAGTTAAGACAGCGTATGAGACATTTAATTATCGTCTATTATTTTTCTTTAGTTTCAAAAACAGTATTTTTCACTGCATAAAATATTTTTCCTACTTTCCCCAGGTGCTTCTTTCCATAGAACCATAGGAACCTATATCCTGTTCTATGGCTCTTTCTTTCATGTTTCATTCTTGTCGATGGTCTGGGACAAGTCCCACTCAACTTTTTTATTCGTTTGAAAATTAAGGTAGAGTCGATATTGAAGGTTATAGACTATGTAATACTTAAAAAGTCAATGAAATGTTTTATGGGTAGTTTTTACATGGACGTGGCAAAGGACATCGGTAGTAAAAGTGCCATGGAAGTAATTTTCATTGGAGTGGAATTGGGAAGTTTTGGCCGGCGAAGCCTTTAACCGCGAGCGTCGAAGACGCGAATCCGGAGGCTGGAGATTGAGGGTCCTCCACCAATTTTTTCTTAAATTCGACAGCCTTTGCAGCTATTCTGGACCATTTCTTGAGAAAATCCTGCTTCCCCCAGGTGTAATTTGAAATGCTAGTGAAGTAGTTTTCTTATGATGATCGTAAATCTAAGATAGTAACCGTCAGTCAATTTGACCCTTATTTCAGAGCTTGAAATCACAATAGTGTGGCGTCTAGGAAGAAAAGAAATTTTAGCGTGCCAGACAAAATTTTATGAGTCCGAAGCGCGCCGAGAAAATCTTCCTAGCATTTTTATGGTTTTTGATATTAATGTTTCCCTTTAAGATTGCAAAATTTAATCATAATAGGCTATTGAAAATTCTCCCACTGAAAAATTCTCTTATAATTTCTCTGGTCTCGCTTCTTTTTGCTCATTTTTTTATTATCACTTTTTTAAGCTCTGGAAAAAATGGGGGCAAGTGCCCCCTTGCCCCCCCCCGTTATCCCTCCTATGCGCTGACCCATTTTGTTTTAGTGAATATGCCTCTGTCTTTCCAATAAAAGAAACGAAATAATGGACTTTTTTCTTGTTTTCAAAGGTTAACAGAATCTGCGCAGCAAAATAGAACCACAGCTACGTGATGGATCCCCTTCCCCCCCCCTTTCCCCCCCCCCTCCCCCTTTTCCCCTTTCCCCGGGGCTGGGGCAAAAAAGGGGGAAAATTTCGACTTTGCCCCCCCCCCCCCCCCCCACAACCACACACCAAAAACCGGCTACGCCCCTGCTCTTTTTAGTAATTCGCACTGGCCGTCACGGTCCGGACGGATTTGTAAATGCCAAAAAGGGTCCGGATTCATGTGAGTTTCCCACACTTCTACTTTGCGGGTTAAATAGTTTGAAAGATTTACTGGTGGTATTATGGGTTTCTGAAAAAGTAATATACGATGAATTGAGTCCCGTGAAAAAAATACAGCACATTTTGAATTAGACACCATTGAAAACCGGGAAAAAATTTCCCAAAAAGGGAATGCCGCTAGAATTTCAATAGGGTTCGTTTAGCCAAAGTTCCCCGGGAGAAGGCCATTTTTCCGGGTGAAAAATCAAGAAGTATTAAGTCGCCTGATGGCTAAATCCTCCTATTGAATTTAGCCTCGGGGGAAGGGGACACCTTTGGGACCCCTACATCGGGGACAGTGATCTATGTCTTCCTTGCTAGAAAAAAAAATACGGAAAACCCTAGGATAAAGGACAAATGGTTTTGATCTAGGGGACATGTAATTGAGTAGTGGACAGTAGCCTATGGATAGGGTGATGGACAAATGTAACAGAGATAATACTAGAAGGTGAATATGGAGAAATGCGGGCAGAATAAATGAAAAGGGATGCATAATTAAGTATGATCCTTGTATTATCTCAGTTCATATGATATCCACGGCCGTACACAGGGGGGGGGTGGGGGGGCAAATTACCCCAGAAGTTTCAAAGTGCCACCGTTTCCAATTTTGAGAATATACAGAGAAAAACGCAGTAAAAATATAAGAAATAGCTGTGATCGTAATGATAGAACTTAAACAATTTCAAATAGGTAGATCAATATTTATGCCTATATCTGTACACATCACCAATCATTTACATCTCTATTAGGATTTTATTTCTAGCCACTTTTCTAAAATTCTCGCGCTACGCGCGATTATGCATAGCTACAATCTGGACAATGTTTCTGTTGTTGCTATAGGTAGCTTAATCATCAATGGCTAAAAAACGTTTTAAAAACCCTGCCAGTTTAGCATAAAAACTTTTTATAACCAAAAACACTCCCTCCCTCCCTTAGACCCTCCCCCACAACGGAGTTCAATGGCTGAGGTCATGCTTCAAATCACCAGGCCTATCCAAATACGCTCTCAAAAATGACCTTTGTTTGCACTTAGTCACAACTAATTTTTGTTTTCCTTTTAAAGCTGAAACCCTCAAATATTGCACCATTGCTATCTATAAGTCCTCCCGAAATTACAAAATTTTCGCTAAGGGGGGGGGAGACACCCGTTCCCTTTCGTCCCCTCCCTCAGGCCACACAGATCAGTAATTCCCACTTTTTGCCCCCTAGCAAAAAAGTTTATGTGCGGCCTTGTGTAATACCATTTTTCATGGACTGATTTTATCCCATTATTTGAGAAATGGTAGACATGAGATTCGAATTTCAAGGCTGGGTACATGCAGCTTAAAACACGTGGGAAGTGCCGTTTCCGGCCATCTGAAGGGTTTGTTAAACCCAAAAAATTTTCTTGCATGCTCCGCCCCAAAACCGATGGTGGCCCTCCGCTTAGAAGACTTGACAAGCCTGACCCTGGCGGTGCCGACCCCCCCATTTGTTCCCTAGGCCCCCAAAAAAAATTTCATCTAGCTACGCCCCTACCCTAAAACATTTAGCTTGGGGTAACCACCATCGTCAAGTGGTGGCTGCACTTCGATTGAAATAAAAAAGTACTTTTTAAAAGGGTCCTTAAAACTCTTTGGCGGCGAAGAGCCGAAGGCGGAAACCAAACGCTACTCCCGAATGAGTTCTGCTCCCAAGTGAGCTACGTCCCCAAGAGACAACTTAGAATGAACATGACCAACCTCTTGACCTTCAGACCTCTACATCATGGTGTTTGTCATGCGTGGCCCCATCCAGTGGCGGCAGCAGGATTTTAAAAGGGGGTGGGGGCAAATGGAGGGCAAAAGAAAATGGGGGCAAAGAATTTTCGCGCATAGCAGGTGGGGTCCAGGTGCAAAGCCCCGGTGGGGCCCAGGGGGAGAACCCCTGAGGTTTTAGCATATCTGTGGGTGAAAAATTAAGTCTCAGGATGGATATAGTTTGGTTCACAATGCATCATCAAATGCAAAGATTCCAAATAGCTTTAATGTACTAAGCTATTCCTTCCGCCAGACCACTATACCTTTAAGCGGTTGGAGTCCAGGGCCACCTTTGAGGCCCTAATGTGGGTCCAGGGGGCGAAGCCCCCAGAAGTTCTGAGGTTTTACCGTATCTCCTGGTAAAAATTAAGGCTCAGGACAGATATATTTTGGTTTGTAATACATCATCCAATGCAAAGATTGCAAATAATTTCAATGTGATAGGCTATTCCTCCCGTTAGGCCACTTTACTTCAGGAGCTGAGTGGGGACATCTGGGGGGCAGAGCTTCTGACTGGGGGGAAAATGCCCCATCCCCCCTTAGTGCCGAGCCTGAACCCATCCTAGACTGGCTGAGTCAGGCCCGTAGCCAGACAAGTGCTGAAGGGGGCGAGAAAGCTTCTAGGGGGGTGAAAAATTCTCCAGAGGGGGCGAAACATACTAAAATGCATTACGGCAATGCTAATTTTTGATCTTCTAGGGGGGGAGGCGAAAAATTTTCCAAGGGGGGCTTCGCCACCCCTGGCCCCCACTTGACTACGGGCCTGGGCTGAGTACTACATATGATCAGCCAAGCCGAAAATCGATTGAAATGAAAAAAGCAGGATTCTCTCGTATACCCGTATTATATAGTAGTCTAGAGAAAATGGGAAACAGAGAATCCTGCTTTATTTTCAATTTCAATCGATTTTCACGGCGCTTGGCTGATCATAAATGTGAGTAACATAACAGCCCAGGCCCGTAGTCAAAGTGGGGAGGACCAGAGGGTAGGCGAAAGACTCTCCCCCCATTGGAAAATTTTTCGCCTCCCCCCCACATATAGAAGATCCAACAAAATTAGCATTGCCGTAAGCTGCATTTGTATCGTATGATTTATCGGACCCCCTCTGGAGAGAAATTATTTTCACAACCCCCTAGAAGCTTTCTCAGCCCCCTATCAAGCACTTGTTCATGGCATAAACAAGGGCACATAGACTCAGACAGTTCCTAGGCATGGGGGGGGGGGGTTTTTTCAGGCTCGGCCACTAAGGGAGTGGATGGGGCATTTTCCCCACCAAGTCAAGCACGCTCTGCCAACACCGCACAAGATTGTATCCAACCACTCAGCTGCTCATGAAGTTCAACAAAGTTGACCTAAAACGGAGAGGAATAGCACAATATCACAACATTGAAAGTAAACTATGCAATCTTGTGCATTGAGAATGATGTATTACAAAACCAAAACCACAATATAATCTGATCCTGAGAACCTATAATTTTCATACCAGGAGAATTGACGGATAAAACCTCAGAACTTCTGGAGGGGGCTTCAGCCCCACGAGGACCCAAAACATTAGGGCCTCACAAAGGGTGGGCCCTGGACTCACACAACCGCTTAAAAAGGTATAGTGGTCTGGACACGGAAGGAAATAGCTTAGTACATTAAAAGCTATTTCTGGAATCTATCTGCATTTGATGATGCAATGTGAAAACCAAACTATATCCAATATCCTGAAGACTTAATATTTTCACCCAACAGAATATAGCATAAAAAAACCATACAGGGGATTCTCCCCCTGGGCCCCACCGGGGCTTTGCAACACTAGGACCCCAACACTGCACTATAGCGAACTGCGAAAAAATTGCTATTGCCCCCATTTTCTTTTGCCCTCCATTTGCCCCCACCCCCTTTTAAAATCCTGCTGCCGCCACTGGATGGGGCCACGCATGACAAACACCATGATGTAGAGGTCTGAAGGTCAAGAGGTTGGTCATGTTCATTCTAAGTTGTCTCTTGGGGACGTAGCTCACTTGGGAGCAGAACTCATTCGGGAGTAGCGTTTGGTTTCCGCCTTCGGCTCTTCGCCGCCAAAGAGTGTAAGGGACTTTGGAAAAAGTACTTTTTATTTCAATCGAAGTGCAGCCACCACTTGACGATGGTGGTTACCCCAAGCTAAAATGTTTTAGGGTAGGGGCGTAGCTAGGATGAAATTTTTAGGGGGGCCTAGGTAACAAATGGGGGGTCGGCACCGCCGAGGGTCAGGCTTGTCAAGTCTATCTAAGCGGAGGGCCACCATCGGTTGGCGCGGAGCATGCAAGAAAATTTTTGGCTTTACAAACCCTCCAGATGGCCGGAAACGGCACTTCCCACGAGTTTTAAGCTGCATGTACCCAGCCTTGAAATTCGAATCTCATGTCTGCCATTTCTCAAATAATGGGATAAAATCAATCAATGAAAAATGGTAATACACAAGGCCGCACATACACTTTTTTGCTAGGGGGCAAAAAGTGGGAATTACTGATCTGTGTGGCCTGAGGGAGGGGACGAAAGGGAACGGGTGTCTCCCTCCCCCTTAGCGAAAAGTTGTAATTTCAGGAGGACGTATAGATAGCAAATGGTGCAATATTTGAGGGATTTCAGCTTTAAAAGGAAAACGAAAATTAGTTGTGACTAAGTGCGACAAAGGTCATTTTTGAGAGCGTAGTGGATAGGCCTGTGATGTGAAGCATGACCTCAGCCATTGA
Organism: Holothuria leucospilota; assembly: GCA_029531755.1. Taxonomy (NCBI): domain Eukaryota; kingdom Metazoa; phylum Echinodermata; class Holothuroidea; order Aspidochirotida; family Holothuriidae; genus Holothuria; species Holothuria leucospilota. Next base: position 42,322,498 of record CM055975.1, read on the forward strand.
ACTCCGTTGTGGGGGAGGGTCTAAGGGAGGGGAGGGAGTGTTATTGGTTATAAAAAGTTTTTATGACTAAACTGGCACGGTTTAAAAACGTTTTTTAGCCATTGATGATTGAAGCTACCTATAGCAACAACAGCAACATTGTCAGATTGTAGCTATGCATAATCGCGCGTAGCGCGAGAATTTTAGAAAAGTGGGCTAGAAATACATCCTAATAGAGATGTAAATGATTGGTGATGTGTACAGATATAGGCATGAAAATATTGATCTACCTATTTGAAATTGTTTAAGTTCTATCATTACGATCACAGCTATTTCTTATATTTTTACTGCGTTTTCTCTGTATATTCTCAAAGTTGGAAACGGTGCACTTTGAAACTTCTGGGGGTAATTGCCCCCCCCCCCCCGCTGTGTACGGCCGTGGATATCATATGAACTGAGATAATACAAGGATCATACTTAATTATGCATCCCTTTTCATTTATTCTGCCTGCAGTTCTCCCATATTCACCTTCTAGTATATCTCTGTTACATTTGTCCATCACCCTATCCATAGGCTACATGTCCACTACTCAATTACATGTCCCCTAGATCATACCATTTGTCTTGATCCTAGGGTTACCGTATTTATTTTCTAGCAAGGAAGACATAGATCACTGTCCTGATGTAGGGGTCTAAAGGTGTCCCCTTCCCATGAGGCTAGAATTCAATAGGAGGATTTAGCCATCAGGCGACTTAATACTTCTTGATTTTTCACCCGGGAAAATGGCCTTCTCCCGGGGAACTTTGGCTAAACGACCCTATTGAATTCTAGCGGCATGCCTTTGGAAATTTTTCCGGTTTTCAATGGTGTCTAGATGCAAAATGGTGCTGTATTTGTTCACGGACTCAAGTCATCGGTATATTACTTGTTCAGACCTATAATACCACCAGTAAATCTTTCAAACTATTTAACCCGCAAAGTAGAAGTGTGGGAAACTCACATGAAATCCGGACCTTATTGGCATTTACAAATCCGTCCGGACCGTGACGCCAGTGCGAATTACTAAAAAGAGCAGGGGCGTAGCCAGGTTTTTGGTGTGTGTGTGTGGGGGGGGGGGGGGGCAAAGTCGACTCATCGTCCCCATTTTTGACCGCAGTCCTGGGGAAGGGGTATAAGGGGAGGGGTGTCCCCCTTCTGAAATTTTTTTGCTGTCTCGAAGGGCTTAGATGCAAAATGGTGCTTCTTTTTATACTAGATCCCAGTGTTCTCCACAGGGGTTTTTAAAGTGGCTCAGGGGTGGTGCCAGGATTTGCCCGAAGGGGGCCAGATTCCCCGACGGGGAGGCCAGCGACCGGAAACCCCGATGCCGTCGAGGGGTTGGTGAGAGGGGATTTGAAGAAAACCTGTGTGCTATACCATGCCATTGGATATATTGCATAAAATTTGTATATACTAGAGGAACATAGATTTACCGTTTTATCCGTAATCTAAACTGAGAAATTGCAAAGCGCGCGAAAATTTTTGGGTAAGCCTACACTAAAGAGAATCTGTACTATCAGACACAAGTTACATTTTACTTCCCTCCTCGGGTCATTAGCAGTACCTCACGGCAGACATAAGAGAAAAGTCATTAACTAGTTTTACGGAAATGAGATGACATTGTACTATATTTAGCTACAAGCAACAGGTGCCAGGAATTGTGTACAAACACAATCCCAACTCAATGATATATTAATGACAAAATACCAGCTGTAGGATACTGTTACTCCATGTGGAGCGGTAAAGATGTACGGAACATCTGCGTCTGCAAAAAAAAAAAAAAAAAATTCAGGGGGGGAGGGGGGGAGAGGGCAAATTTTTTAGGGGGACCAAACATTTTTCATGGGCAATATTTTACTCCTAGAAAAGAGTTTAGATGCTACCGTTGACAAAGGCGTAGCCAGGAATTTGTCAAGGGGTGGGGGAGAAGCCCATAGGCAGACTCTCAGCACTCCGCGCCACCATGGATTGGCGCGGAGCGCAAGAAAATTTTGACCCAATATGCTTCCCAGATTGCTGAAAATGGCACTTCCAAGGCCTATTTACCGCATACAAAATGGGGGAAAACTCGCAATATCGTAAATATAAACTTTAAAAAATAACAAAAATATGCTGAGAAGGGGGAGGGGCTGCTGGGGCCTGAGTGTTGCTATTTTTATTCAATTCCTATTTTGCGAGTAGATTCACACTGAGTGAACTGTTAAGAAATGCTGATGTTACATTTTCTTTGTTCTTTTATTTTTCTTCCTTTTTTCAAATTTTTGATTTTCCAAGTGTCCCCCCTTGCCCCCCGGACGCCCATGGTATGGAACAGCACTTAACATTTTTTATTATAGAAATTTTAGTGATAACAACATAAATAGACAAGTAGAAAAACAGTTATCATTTGCCTTTATTACATGATACAAAATAAAGTAAATGCAACATATTTTTGGCATTGAATTGAAAATTACAAATTTAAAAATAGTTAAAACATTTAAAAGAGATCACACAATAAAAAGTCACTGGTGCAATGCAAGTTTTAAAAGTTGATATCTCCTAGAAATGTCCCCACTGTCCCACCAGCACAAATAAATCAGGAAGACTTACAGGAAATTACAAACCAGTGACAGCATAGTTCAATTCAGTAAAAACTTGTAAGTCTTACTAGAGTGAGGAAAGCACATTCTTTTCCTTCTGCAATTTATTTTAGCACCAGAGGATACAAAATATTTTTCCAACTAAATAATATCCTAATCAGCAAACAACTTTGTGTTAACAAGGTTATCTGAGTTTAACCTATGGTGACCTTAACTGACCTTTGACTGATGATGCAACCACATCAAATATGAAAAGTATCAGGTTCATCAAGTTAGTTAGTTAGATAACATTTTACGACACACCAACATGAATGTGTTATATAGTGTCAACTAGATAAATTCGTTTCAAGTCCTCCCCTTTAGTCGCCTCTTACGACAGGCGGGGAATACAATTGCCCAAAATTCAGATTTAAAAATATGTACTATAATTAATATTTATAAAGTGCTTATTTCAGAACCGTTCTAAATCTGAAGGGGATCAGACACTTCATAATGCAAATATCACATAGGGTAACACTTACATTTACAAGGTTAACTGAGTTTAACCATTTGTGGAAACATTTCAAAACCAGACAAAAGATTAGATACTTCATACTGCAGCTATCAGGAAGGAAGTGACGGGTGTTTACAAGCTTATCCAGCCGAGTTCAACAAATTGTAAAAATGCTTGATTTCCTGATAATCTAAGTGTATAGTACGAACATCGAAGTATGAAAAGTATTATTTCACAAATCTTGAGGTGTAGGACTGCCAAGAGTTTAGACTTTCATGACTAGTGACCTATCATGACCGTTGACCTTCACCAAAGCAACAGACTTCATTTAATCAGTGAAATGCACATCAAATATGAAAGTGCTCCCATGTTATAGATTTAAGGCTGCTTAAAGCAGTATTCTTAATACACTTGTATTGTAAAAACTTCAAAACCACCAATATATATGTGGTTGTTTTTGGAATTGGTTCTTGGGTTCCTCTGAAAATAATTGATTACTGTATTCTTCAAAGTGCATCTTCTCAACTAATACATTTTGCATCCATGGTTCTTACCTTAAGGTATTGTGATCAGAAACAAAGCATTGCACACACATACATATAACAACATATACACACACCATCATGATTTCTGATGATCCAGGAGTATAAAGGGATTGCATATTATACCTACAGTGAAATTCAAGAAATGGGAATATACTTCAAACTGAACAGACCATTGTACAATGATCTAGGTCTGAGTCTTTGAAAATACAGTTTCAAAGGAAACACTTTTTCAGGAGTTTCACATTTCTTGCACATGAAGTATAAAAAACAATGATCACTTTTCCCAGAAATATTTAAATCAACTACATTTACTGAAGTTAAGCTGCATATAATTTGAGCTCTTTCTCAAAACTTAGGTCTTACTAATCTTTTATACCTTCTGAATATGGCAAGAATATTGTAACAGTTGCATATATTTGAATACTTAATTTACAAAAACATCTTTACAACCAGTGAATATAAAAACACCTTGACAATCAACATGACCTAATTTAGTACAAAAACATACCCAACAATTCATTAATACATAATTTCTGGAATAATTTTTATAGTGAATATATTATCTACATATTCCAATAAAAAGAAGTAGTAAGGAGCTTTATCTTACATAGTTTTTTAAAAATTCATGAAAGACATTCTGATTACATATAATCAAAAGAATGCAATCAGCTGAATCAACACTACTTTGTCTATAAGAAGCCACTGTTTGTTTGTGTGTGTGTGCATGGAAAGGTTAGGGGGTGCAAGTGGGGCCTAGTTATTTCTAAAGTTGAGGGTTAAACATTAATGCTGAAAGAAAAGGAAGGCTAATGCTATAACAGGTGAAATGATCTTCTTTGCACAGACCTTAACTAACTTTGCATCTTGGACTAGAAGTAACATACTGACATTTCTTTTTAATATTTTTGGCCCCATTTTGTATAGGCAGTGCTAATAGGCAAGACAAAGACTGGTTGTAAAGTAAGTTATCTATTTGTTTCTTGACCTGTCAGTGACAGAAAACTCTGTAATATGCGCTTGTGATCACATATAGCACAGCGACAGACTCAAATGATAAGTGTGGAATGGTGCCAAAGGAACCCTGTACTTGCAACACCAGGTGCCCACTTTTGCTTTTTCAATACTATTCATAAAATATACAAAAACTGTAAGTTGTTAGGCAATTCTGTATGAACAGTTACACATGACTGAAACTTCCCTCTTGGCTTTAGTAAAACTGTAACCCTAACTCAGGATTTAAAGCAAAACCCAGGGCTGAGTATATACTGTACACATTGTTACAGTGAGTGCATTCAAACTTTTGTCTCCTTTGTGTCAAACAAGAAAAGAACAAGTCAATCATCCTCCAAAGAAAATATTTCCGATTGTTAATGCTTTGCCAACAATACAACTCAAGAATGTTTGGGTGCTAAGGGTAAATATAAGCAGTGTCTGTCAATATGGTAGGTGGAAGATTTAGTATGCTTATGAAAAACTGTCTGTATCGACACAATGCACTGACCTCAACATCTACTCCATAAACAACCCATCATCATGTTGGAGGACATGAAATGAATATAATGTGTAGAAGACGTAGGTACAGGCTTACCTCAGTCAAGGGCACACTCCAATAGATGAGTTGGGAAAATGTTTTTTATGCAATGCATCAGGGGATGGGTCAAAGGTCAAGTGAACCACTTACCTTGACGATCTGTGGTCATGATACAGCTGACCTTGTGATCCCACTGGAAGTACTGAATTACCCAACTTGTCTATTCTATGGTCTTTTGACATGATATGAATACCATCTATTCTATGTAAGGTTCAGAATTTGAAAGTGAAGAGCAATGCTTTTGTATCATGTATCTCTCTGCCATTTGTTCAACAGTTGAGAGCATACATTATATCACACATATATTGTCACACAGGGCACATGCACCTCAAAAACATTCTTTGACCACGAGTAGCAACAGACAGCATGTAAATTGAACACACACTAACATCACATGAAACCTCAAAAGAGTTAACAACCAGGCATGAATTTTCTCTTCATTATCCTGCAATATCTTTCAATTTGAGTTTCACCTACTTAATTTCAAAGTACTTAGTCATATTTTATATCAAAACTATTAAATGAAAGGCTCCTTATAATCATTATTAAGATTGCATTAACACTGCTGTACTTCATAAAAGTTATATACGTGTTAGACAATATTCTTTACACACGTGTCAATAACACCATATATACCCTAAAAACTTGATCCTCTGCTCAATGTGCAACATAGTTTGAATCACTGCACATTTATACTGCACCCTGTTTGCACCAGACCCTTAACTTACTCTTGATGTCATAAAGCAAAAGCCCTGAAGATAATGTGGGAAATTTGAACATATCTGATGAAGGCACTGTGTAGTGAAAAGTCAATACCAAACTGTATTAGCATGACAAATTGTACACCTAGATCAGTGTCCAACAAAATGTCAATCTTTGTCTGCTACACTGTTGAAGCCCTGATTAAGTCTGAATGTAGACAGACAGTTGCCACAGAGCACAGTGTCCCACACCACACATGGTGTCAAATACAAAGAGCCTTTCAATGCTGACTATGAATGTGTGACTTTTTTAGGAAAACATTTGGCTACATAAACTATTCCAAAGACCAGCTAAAGGATGAACACCTCCCTCATCACAGACTATGAAAAAATATAAGATGTAGGGTGCTCCAAACTTGACAAGATCAGTTGGAGAGTAGAAACTGATATGTTGCCAAATAAAATGTTGTACAGGTTGTGAAATTAAACTTTGTACAAAAGTGTTTCTGTGATTACTAAAAGACATATTGCCAGGTACATATCAAATGCTTAAAACTGGTATAAATCCATGATAAAGACACATTAGATTTAATCTTACTCCTGTCTAGATTAAGATGTTTACATGGGAAGTTATATCGCCTATGAACATTATTAGCATAAAAATTCCAGTGAACTATTCTAGCCAAAGCTACAATCCTCGACAAAAGTACATGGGACAAACCCCGTTCCCCGTATCAATGTTGAAGTCTCAGAACACGTTGGGCTGCCGCAACATTGAAAAGGGGAATGGGGTGCAGATACGGGGATGGTGATCTCCTCGTTGCTTGGTTTGCTTGTTTTGTCCCATCATTTTTGTCGAGGATTGTCTGAAGCCTGTATTAAGGTATAAGAATTTCCAAATTTTGGATTTAATGCTTTAAAACGAGGAGGTTGCGGGTTTAGTTTTCAAGTTATGGTAAGGGAGTAGAGTTGAATTTGTCCGGGCAGAATACTGGCTTGTCACAATGGCGGTGGGGGCTTGAGTAAAGGAATGTTCTTCCTGAACAAGTTCATATGAGGGAGGTGGCAGGGGAGATAGCACTCGGGCCGGGCAGTGTTTCCGTTTATATTTAATATTAATGTACTATCATGGAAAGAAGCCAAAGAGATTTTGCATCTTATTTTTCTTGATGGGGCGGGAGGGGGGGGGGGAGGAGGTTGTAACACATTTCACGATATACCGAACGGTTAACCACAAAGTTTTCTATTTTTCGTATAAATAAACACTGAATGATGATTGGAAACTAGAACTGCATTTGCTTGCAAATACGCAGAATTGTAGTGCATGTTAGACAAGCCATTGCAGTTTGGAGTAGGCCAGATTTAATGTGAGTTTGATACGGCGTTTATTTAATCAAATATTTTTCACTACCTTCAGAAACGTTTGCAAAATTCTTTGCATACATAGCAGGGGTCGAAATTCCCACTGTTCCGCTGTTCCGAGAACAGTGCTTTTAGTGCTGGAACAGTAACTTTTCAAAAGCCACTGTTCCGTAGAACAGTGTTTTTCCACAGGAAGCAAAGTGCATATAAATATACGCACATGCTAATCTCTGATAAAGGTAATGACGCTGTGAATATAAAAATCCCCGTAAATTTTGGCTTAAGTATGAAATACAATCTCGTTCCACCTTTATCAATTTAAGTCGGTTACACCATGTGTTATTCCCTATGCTGCATGGTACAGTACGTACTGTGTAAATGCACATACTGAAGTTGTACTAACAAACGCAGAAAAACTTTTAGTACAGTATGTCATTATTGCCCTGCAAGCGAAGGTCATCTTGCATCACCCCTTGTCTTGCATGGTATGTTCCAAATGACCTCTTAACTATTCATTGATATTCCCTCCACTTTATTGTATTTTTAGGGGGGTTTGTATTAATATTCCCTCCAAGCTAGCAACTAAGCACCGAAACTTGAAATGACTAAAAGCAGTTCTGACTGCTGGTATCTAGCAACCAAAGTCAATGGGTCCTAAGTGTTTGCTTTTCCTTGCAAGATCTTCCCATTGACTTACTCTGTGGAATGATACTTGAATCAAGGTTATGGCGAAGGATACGACTAGAACAATTTCACGTAAATTTGCTGCGAGAAAATAACACTGAACAGTATGTGCACTCATATGTTGGAGAACCTACTCATTGCTTTGCTATAGCAATAAACCGCAATGCAAAGGATAAAATCAAGCAAAACTATTCCTTTACCGTGTAACTTTTCTGCTCTCACTCAAATCCCACTTCCCTTGCAAGGCTTGCTGTGCCTTCTGCATCAATTTTGAGTGTATTTCATCCTACAGTAGGTTTTGGGACACTGCAATGCTAGGTCTCGGGACAATGCAAGATTATTGGCGATAAATTTGTGCTTAAAAAATAAGAACCAAAAGAAAATCAGCATATCCCACTGGCTAATCCCCGCTGTAGGCGAAAAATTCACCCTCCCCACGTTACGGTCAAGTCGTGCAGTCATACCACTCGAATACAGTAGACAGCAATTTGCACCTTTGCAGTTTGCACGTGTGCATGAACTGTACGTATGCTGAGGTACTGTGCTCCGGAACAGTAAAATCTGATGCGAAACAGTAATTTTGGAAAAAGCGCTGTTCCGTGGAACAGCAGCAAAAAAATTAAATTTCGACCCCTGCATAGTACATTCAAGGCATAAGAAACGACTGGCACATAGGCTAACAGGGTGATTTTATTGCGCAATCATGTTTTTCTAAGGAACTTCCGAGGGCTCTGACGTTGCAGAAAATCATCTTATTTTCAAGCTAGGTAGTGTCATTTGTGTTTTTGTATAATCTTGCTAGTTTTGTGAAAAGGTAAAACACATTGTAGGCCTACGGATTTCTGATTTGATTCCGATTTGAAGTAAATATCTTGAATGTTGGGGTTTCGTCTTATAGGTACCTGTAACACTACTATTGAGAGGAATTTCGGTTGAGCCTATACTGTGCACATTGAAGGTGACGCATACAGTATACGGTATACTGTGCACAGTATACCATATACTGTGCACATTGAAGGTGACGCCGCCCGTATATATCCAGCTCCCATCACATTAAATTTTACGATAAATTCATCCGCTGATTACTTCGTTTGCGAATTTCAAGTTATGTAGGCAAGTTGTGTTAATGAGAAAGCAAGCGCAAATTCAACTGAATTTTTTCTGAAATAAAAGACTGTCGGCATTTCATCAATCAGTAACATTTCACTCTACATTACAAGCTGTTTCTGTTTATGAACGAGTCCTTTGTCGGGACTAATTAAGAATGTGTGCAAGAAAGCGGTAAAAAATCATAGACAAGCTTAACATTAGCTGCCTGCACATTGATAGTACCGATAGTAAAAACGGACCGAAACCGTGTGGAACTTCTAGTCTCAACGTTCAGTCATGTAGGTACGCCTAGCTTGTCGTGCAACGCCAAGATTGTAGCGCGCACGCGCACTACAATAACTACAATCAGGTTATAGATGAAATTCTGGGGAATCATTTCGAGTAGTAAACATGACAATTTACTTCAGGATTACACTAAATTGAAACGGTTAACCATTTTTCCACAATAAAAGCTTTCTATACACAGAGAGATTTTCTGTCGATTGGACGGTTGACCATCCACATACGTTAAAACAGTGTGGAGGTCAATGGTTCACTGTGTTGAGGTCAATGGTAAATCGTGGCGCTATTTTTATACTATGAGAAATAGTAAAGTAGTGACAACGAGTTCTACATTGAGATAAGAATAAATTTAGCATGATAAACCCTCGTGCAGGGCTTCCTCTCGCAGTTCGGTTTCCGAAATGCGAACACCATTTTGCCTGGAATTCTTTAAGTATATCTGCATACCCTCTTCCCTGAAAAGTACTTCGAATGCCCCCTCCCTGAAAAAGTATTTCTCTCTTGGAAGCTCTCCCTGTCCCCCTTTTGATACCCTACCTGGCTACGGGCCTTCCGAAATGTGTAACGCCGAAAATTAATACGCAAATCTTCCATACCCGATTTGTTTTGTTCTCTCTGTCATAATTTTACGAACGGCTATGGACACAAGTCACTTTAATACTGAGTATGTTACCCTTCTTACCGTTGATGTTTTAAAAGCAGCTTTTATTATATTGTCATTCAGCAATTACTTCTTTACTATGCGTACACCACGGTATTTGTCATAAAAACACTCCCTTCAAAATACGCAACTTTTTTTCACCAATTTTCATGCGTTGCCTAAGTCCTTTAAATTCTCCCTATACCTTTGTACAGGTCTCAGGCAATCCTCGACAAAAGCATATGGGACAAACCCCGTTCCCCGTATCAATGTTGAAGTCTCAGAACACGTTGGGCTGCTGCAACATTGAAAAGGGGAATGGGGTGCAGATACGGGGATGGTGATCTCCTCGTTGCTTAGTTTGCTTGTTTTATCCCATCATTTTTGTCGAGGATTGTAGGTGAAGGCTAAAACTTACACTGTAAAACCCAATTTGTTGGGATTTACTGGTATAGACTTGAGGTAACTTGCTGCTTGGACCTTTTAAAGTTCAGGCAACTGAGTGTCTCCGATTATGCATATCATTACTTAGAGACACTTAGTTGCCTGAACTTTAAAAGGTCCATACAGCAAGTTACCTCAAGTCTGATAAGTTATCCCAACACATTGGGTTTTACAGGGTCGATGCTGGGTATCAAGGGGTTTTCATGTAGTAATCTAGTAACTTGAGTAACATTCGTAACGCGATGACTATATGGTTTGAAGCTAAATTTAATCGTACCCAAATTTATTCCAAAATTTATTTTTTCTGTTCATGCTAAATTTCGTTCAAAGTAGAAATACGATAATGACCATCTGAATTGTGAACTGTGAAGAGATTGGTGTGCTCTCACGGTCATTCAAAGTCCTGCTCAAAGCTCCATGTTAGTGTTCCAATTTTGCTATTTCCTCAGACATTTGGGGAATTTCCCTCTGGGTCCTAACAAAATCATACTGGATCACACCAAGACTGCCTAATGGCAGCTCCTGGTCCCCTCGCCGTTCGCAAAGTACTCAACTCTTCACCTTCACTTGCGAAGCTGAAGAAGCATCATCGTGATCATAGTGTTGTTCCCTTCACTTGTGGAGACTTTCCACGTCTTTGTATTGCAAAAGGAGGCAAAAATGTCCATCACAAGAGTGAAATTTTTGCGCACTTCGTGCGTATGTGCACACGTAAAACCGATACCTTTAAGCTGTCTGTGGTAAGCTTGAGATATCATCCCCTGTAGTTCCCGCAAACTGTAATCATATGGTGGCTCTACTGTCTACAAACATAATTACCTTCTTCGGTGCCCCCCTATGTAAGAATTCCTGGCTACGGGCCTGGCCAGGAGTCAAGTAACAACTCCACTTTCCTTGAAATTGTGACTCTTAGGGAAAGCATTACACTGCCAATCATATGCACATGAATCATACTTTGAGTAAATATTTGTGTTCTTTTGCTGACCTATTTAAGTGAAATTTTTCAGCAAAACTAGCTCCAACTCAGCCACTGAAAAGCTTGTGGTGTACACCTCTTTGTGTATAAAACAACTCATTGAAACTGACAGTTCATTGCTGGTCAGAGTAATAGGGCTTCGGGTACACAACTCCAAAAATATTGGAGTGGTCCAACAAGACTACTATATCGCTTAGCCTTTACACGGTGTAAGACTTCTGTTGTATAAACATTCCCAACCCTTACAAACAAACCACTACCACTTTTGAACTGAACATGTTAGTTAAAGTATCTAATTTAACTACACACTGACAAAACTTACCCTCATTGAATTTCAAATAAGAAATATCCAAATTTTAACAAGCACATGTCATTTGCCACGATGCAAATAAAGATTTCAGTTAAGTCAATGGAAAGTTTAAGGTGTTGTGAAACAAATCTCTTGCACACGGATAGGATTATGAGTTGTTGCCCAGAAGATGAGTCCTCTCATCTGGAGATTCCTGTAAGGTAATATAAAACAACCATACACGCAGATTAATTTCTTGTACTAATTAGCAGATTAATTTTCTTGTACACATTCATTTTATACAAGAAGGCTTTTTCAAACCTGCAGTCAATAGTGTCCCTACTATATGATGCAACTTGAGAGATGACAATGGAGGGAGTGTCTACAGTAGAGTGGCCAGTTTTCTGTGTTCTCAAAGATCAAATCCCATGTTCTATTCCAGGTTCTAATTGTATGATTTCCATGGCTTTTTAAATTCATTGTACTATTTCTGCTTAAAGTAAACAAGAGCCCAGTGGGCACTATGGTTCCTTGCTGCATGTAATGACACTGAGCTATAAGAATACAAACAAAATATTAGCTAATGTGAAGTTTGCCTCTGACTCTGGTGACTGCTACATAACCTTTTTAGTTGTTGGCAGTGCATGTTGACTTAATTGACCAAGTTTGCTACAAGTCCACAACTTGACCTCAAAATGACCTCTGATAACCTCCAAATGGCCCTCAGTGACCCCAGATGACCTCTGACCTCCACCAAAAGTAATAGGATCAATCTTCTCACCATAACACATCCACATACCAAGTATGAAACCAATCCATGCTTCCTACCTTGAGATACTGTGTTAACAAGTTTTTCAGTGTTTGACCCTTGGTGACCCCAGATGACCTTTGACCTGAACCAAAAAACAATAGCATTTGTTTTCCCATCATAAGCCATCTACATACTACGTATGAGATCTATCCGAGGTTCCTAACTTGAGTTACTGTGTTAACAACAAGGTTTCAGTGTTTGACTGCCGGTGACCCCAGATGACCTTTGACCTCCACCAAATGCGATAGCATTCATCTTCTCACCACAATGCATCCATGCATACTAAGTATGAAATCTATCCAAGCTTTCTATCTTGAGGTATCATGTTAACACAGTTTTCGGTGTTTGACCCAAGGTGACTTTAACCCCTACCAAAATAATAGAGCACACCTTCTCACTATGGTGGATCTATTTACCAAGTTTCAGTTCAGTCCAAATTTCCCTTGTTGAGTTACAGCATAACAAGCAACTGTCATAGACACACACACACACATGCATACACACACATGCCAAGCTGACTACATATAGGTTCCTAAAGCAAGGAACCAATCATGGGGATGAAAACAATCTGCAAATACTGGTATTTGAACATACTTTATCTGAGGTGCTATTCATGTTTCTGTTTGATTCTTTTGTTTCTTTTTTCTTCATAAATTTCTACTTTTATGTGGAAATGGCATTTTAAGGGATTTTCCATGTTTTCCATTTTGTTTTTAAACAAGAAAAGTTGTGTCGTCCATGTTTCCATTTTCTTCCTTGTTCCTGTAGTGTGGGAAAGTTCATATTGTACTCTAAAGCAATGACCAGCAATTCAACACTAACAGTTTTATGACCCCACGATGTATGGCAACCCAGTGGCCAAACTGCATTGCCCTCTTATGGTAATAAGAAACAAAGTTTGTATTTTAACATTGGTAATGTAATAAATACCTGTTTTGGCTTAAGGATGAGTTTAAACCTGCTAATCATTGAAAACCAACAACAATGAAAGACATTTTCTTCAAGCCTTCAACCCACTGGCAACTGAATAACCTTACATTTGTGCTACAACATGTAATGGGTTCACTAATGGTAAGCCAAATGCTAAACCAGAAAGCCAGAAGGCTTAGTGATTCCTTGCCAAATGGGGGAGGCTTTGTTGAACTGCAGTTTATTCCTCACATTTATCTTTCTTGACTGTATCACTTTACAATGTTTAAACAGTTTGACCTCTGGTGACCTCACATGACCTTTGAATCCCACCAAATATAAAAAAAAAGAAAAAAAGGAAGCATCTTGAAAAGGGATTTGCCCTCCAATGGATCTTGCATCTTCAAAATTCTTGGGAAATTTTCAAAGATCCATTGGAGGTCAAATCCCTTTCAATTAGACACTTCCTTTTTTCTTTTTTTTTTTATAAGAGCAAAATTTTTGACCTCTGGTGACCCCAGATGACAATCTTGGGAATTCTTTGGAAATTTTGCTCTTTGACCTCTGGTGACTCCAGATGATAATCTTGGGAATTCTTGGGAAATTTTGCCCTTTGACCTCTGGTGACCCCAGATGACAATCTTGGAAATTCTTGGGAAATTTTGCTTTTTGACCTCTGATGACCCCATATGATCTTGAGAATTCTTGGGAAATTTGCTATTTGACCTCTGGTGATCCCAGATGACCTTTGACCTCCACCAAAAACACCAGCATTCTTCCTCGGACCATACAGCATCCATGTACCAAGTATACAACTTATCCAAGCTTCCCACCTTGAGAAAACATGTTAAGAAGGTTCTCCAAGTTTGACATCCAGTGACCCCAGATGACCTTTGACCTCAGCCACAGACAATATGGTTCTTCTTCTCACTACAAGGCATGCACACACCATGTATGAAATCTATCCAAGCTTCCTACCTTGAGATATCAAGTTAACAAGATCTTCCGTGTTTGACCTCTGGTGACCCCAGATGACCTTTGACCTCTACCAAAAACAAAAGGTTCCTTCCTCAGACCATAAGGCATCCACACACCACCACATATGAAATCTATCAAAGCTTCCTACCTGGAGATATCGTGTCACCAAGGTTTTCAGTGTTTGACCCCGGTGACCCCAAATGACCTTTGACTTCCACCAAAAACAATAGGCTTCTTCCTCTCAACATGACAAAGCTACATGCCAAATATGAAAAGCGTCTGCCATTGCTACCTTGAGATATCGTGTTTTCAAGCCATTTACAAGGTTTTTGCAGTTTAACCTCTGGTGACCTCAAATGACTTTGACCTCCACCAAAAACATTAGGGTTCTCTCTCTCAATATGACAAATCTATACACTAAATATGAAAAGTGTCCTTCGCTGCTGTCTTGAGATACCATGTTTTACAAGGTTTTCCGTTTTTGACCTCTGGTGACCCCAAATGACCTTTGACCTCCACCAAAAACGATAGGGTTCTTCCTCTCAACATGAAAAATCTAAATACCAAATATGAAAAGTGTCCATCATTGCTATCTCAAGATATCATGTTTACAAGCTAAGCATCACACACACACACACACACGACATCACCTCGCACAGATTCCTTGCCTGCCTTCAGCAAGGAATCAAAATATTGAAAACTGTGAACTACCAACCAAGGAACCATGTTTAACAACCAATAAACAGGGATTATCTACCAAATAACTTGTCATTCTGTCCATCAACAGCAATTTTACATAAGTCCACCTTTCACACTAAGAAGCCGTGTTTCTTTTTTTTTTCTTCTTCTTAACAGCTGATTAGCAGCAAAAGCTTGGTATATACCATGCACTGTTGATAATTTTCCAGCAAGCTTCAGTTTAACCAGTGGCATTGCTAAGTGTGGTTTAGGGAGGTGCAAGCCCCACATGCTCTCACCCCCAGAAGCCCCAGACTGGAAAATCTAATTCTGTATGTGAACCCTCCAACTAAATGGCAGAGATCCCAGCTCCCTCCCCTAAAAACATTGTGTTTACATTACTGAGCATGCCCTCACTACAAGTACTTCTGGTTAATATTTATGCCCCCTCCCAACAAGAAAACAAGACATATAGACCCACAAATACAGTTTGCCCCTCCCCGCAAACAAGAAAACAACACACATAGACCGATAAATACAGTTTAAAACAGTCCATAAACTTATCACAAAGGTGGTTTATCAGTTGATAACCATGGTTTACTATCTATCAGTAGATTAGCACAGGTCACTGCCAATAAACATGGATTCTTGAATTAAACCTACTAGGTGATTTGACTTATAACCATGGATCACCAGTTTAAAGACTTGCATTGGTCAAAAAAACTCGAACCTTCAATGACAGTCATGGATTTTAACTGAAAATCCAGTCAAAATTTCAGGGTCCTCAAATCAAAACTTTATTTACCTGCTGAGAATCACAGTTTATTGGTTTTTCAGAAGAAAAATCATTATTTTTCAGTTGCTTATCTTTGTTTTATTTTTGAAGATAATTCCAAGTTGTTGCAGAACAGGTACACTTAATTGCAAAGTGACCATGTCTATTGTTGAAAATAAAATGAAAATTCAAGTTCTAAACCATGTTTATCAGTCAATAAACATGTTTCCTGGGCTCTATTTCATAAAAGTTAGCAATTGACTCGAAATTAAAGTTCCTAAACTGCTTAGGAACGATTCGTCTGAAATCATTCCTTTCTCCAAATATTTAGGGATAAATCAACAGTGACATTGTTTTTATCTGTGAATTTCCTGCCAAATCAATTAAGAAAATTTCTAAATCTACCAAATATCCTTTCTAAACCTAGGAACAACTTCAGCTTGAAGATAGGAATGAATTCTTCCTGAGTCCATGATAGGAATAATCCTAACTTTTATGAAATAGAGCAGTGGTCTGCAATTCATTTTTGTTATTAACTGAGCATGTGGAGGGCCATATACATAGTGCAATACCTGCAATAGTTCAAATGGCTTCAATTCTAGGCCTTAATTGCCACAGAAACTATTAGCCCTACATGTCCAAAAGCAGCAGTGCCTAATTACTCTCATTTGTGGGTCACACTTTTCATCAGGGAGATTTTGCAAGCCACAGACAAGCATGTAGAAAGGATTTTGTCCCTGGGGGTTCTCATGGTGAGATGATTAGATATGCTGCAGGGGCACAAAACTATATCCACCAAGAAAGACCAGGGGGTGTGGTGGCTGGAGACTCTAGGATATTTTGAATTAATGTTGTATAAAAAATTGCGCTCCTCTCCCACACATTTTTCTAATGGGATGTGTGCCATGAATCTGGTATGGGCATCTTAACATCTTGGCATGGATCTGGCTTTTAGGCCAATTACAAATATAAAATGTTAAATTGTGATATTTGTGGTCATCTGTATAAATGAACTTGCAATTCCATTTGACGAAAATTCAATTCTTCATTCTTATGACCTTAAGGGGGCGCTTCTTTAAGTGGAACACCACCATTCATATTTACCAAAAGAACCTCCCTGACTGCCACAAAGGGCACTTACCAGACTTTGTAAGTTATATTAACATCCTTTTATTTTGAGCTTTCCTGTTATAGAAATTTATGCTACAAATAGAATAGGTTAATTATAAAAAAAATTATTATGGTTCTATTTTTTGGTCATCAGTGCTAAACCAAATCAAATAGGCCCTCCAAATTTTGGCAAGCTAATACTCATCTCCCTACCCTCCTCTAACTAAGCCTGACTTAGTGCTAACAACTGTTGTGTGATTTGGTGAGCTTGACAGTGGTTCAAAAGGTAATGGTAGGGATTGCAGAGGGCTTTGGTGATATAATCTCAATCAAGCTGTCCAACATATGTAATAATGAAACAATAAGTTCCAATTTGTGCATGTCAACCTTTTTCTTAAAGTCCCTTCAGCTGGAAGCCGAAGGGCGACATCCAAACATTAGCCCAAAGTATTCTGCTCCCAACGCAACTACGTCCCCTGATGGGACACTATGAACTAACATGACCCTGCCTCAGCCATCAGACCCTCACATCATGTGTGGTACCATACTAGACTGGCTAAAAAGAATAGTGCCTTACATCCTTGCAAGAGCCAACATGGCTTCAACACTTGTATATGTCAGAATGCCATAAATTACTTTTGAAAGACATAATGTTATGTTTAGTCACATTCTACTTTGGAAAAATCATCTATTATTAGCCTACATTAAAAAGCATGGAACAAGATCAATGATAATTTTGGCATATTTCTGTAAACCCTTATTCTTCCAATCTCAATTTGCTTTGGAATCCTGATTGTATCCCTTTGACATTTCCAAATCCAAAGTCTAGAGGTAAGAGTGCACCAATATTAAAGACAGACACTTATCATCCAGAAATGCACATGCAATGGCAACACCCACATTTGTGATTGGTCACAGTACTTTGACTGACACAAAACAAGGCAAATTCAAACTACACCTTCATTACATAAGCTTCTTTGATTGGTTAGAGACAAGTACAGACCAGTGAAATCTGTGGGATCAAATCATAGTCTACCACAAATTCACCTTCCTCAAACCATCTTATTTTATCCATTTTCAAACAGAAAACAAGCTAGGGCATCATCTTAACATGCACTTCTATGAATGAATAAGTTCTCAATAAACCTAACTGTTAATATCATTGATAGTTTTTGAGAATGCTTATGTAGTCTTTACAAATTTAATCACCTTACTTGTTGACTAAAATAAAACTAACATTATTTATCCTTCAAAGTCCCAAGTAGGTGTCCAATAAAACTGATGGCTTATGATACCGTGAGTCTTCGTCTCCCCCCACCAACCCCTTTTCTGTAATGTCTACTACCTTACAGCTACAAATATGATTTATAAACATTAAGAGGTTAGGTTAGGTTAGATGAGGTTTAACGTCCCAGTTTCCAACCAATTGGTTCAAGTCGAGACGACCACGGCCTTTTTTCCAGTTGTGGCTCACTGGCTTGTTTTCCCTACTCCATTGTTTATGCTGAGCACCAAGCACAAAGGCAGTAGGTTCCATTTTTAAAGTCTTTGGTATGACCCAGCCAGGATTTGAACCCTAGACCTTCCGGCTGCAAGTCGGATGCTCTAACCACTATAAACATTAAGAGAGACCATTTATATGTACATACATTAGTAACTAAGTCATTCTTACCTGTTCTGCATTATTAATAACCGTGGAACCATTTCTACTTCTGGTGGAAACTCTCCTTTCTTTTATAAAGTACAGGGAGACAGCAAGAATGATGACTATTATCCCAATCCCAATTAGACCCCAACCAACAATTGTTGTTATCACGTTGGGATACAGCGTCAGCCATCGGAATTCGCTGCCATGTTCATCTGTTATACATGATGACTATTAAAGGAAAACAGAACGAAAGAATAGAAGTGACTTCATTACAACAGATCTCTGTTTGTTGCCTCACTGGATGGTTAAAATGGCTGAACAAAATAACATTTTGCTCCTTACTATTCTTAAAATTACACTGTGGTACGTAAAGGGATTCAACTATTGAAGTAAAAATATAGCCCTACAGTTTATTTCATGCAAAGGATTGGTAAATGTGAAATTAGAAACCAGTGTGTTACTTTAAGAAACAAAACTTAACAGTAAAGCCATCAATATTTGGCTGCCTACTAATCTTACCTATTCACATATAACATGTTAAGTTTAGCTTCAGGTCAAGAAGTCATTTCAGACTCATTAAAAATCGTGTTCAAGGTATATTTATATGCCACTCCCAAATCATACTTTTTCTACATTTCTTTGAAGGCCACATTCTTTTGAAGCTGTGATCCTCATTCACATAGTCGCTATATAATATTACACAGTGCACTTACATAAGTAGCATAAGATACACACGGTTCAGCTGAATACTTACATACAACTAATACACAATGAAATCTTGGCACTACCATCAGACATAACATTAAATCCTATGGCTACGTCATCTTGACAATTTGTGCCCTGTCACCACCTACAACCACTTTTAATGCCCCTTTTTACTTTTCACAACACTCCCTGCAATCAGCACATGAGAAAATTTTTAGCATCATTCACATGGTCCTACCAACAGTATTCTATACACATAATGTATAGGAGCATCACAACAGCAACTCTAATTCCGATTTGTATCTTATGCAGTCATTCTCTGACTCATAATCTAACCTATACAGTTGTACACACCTCATTAATCCATACAGTTGGAAGACAGACTTCTGGTAAATGCTTCCAATCACTGAAGAAAAAGTGCAAACATTGAAAAACTCCTGCTTTAATTCAACAATTTCAAATCACAAATAACTTAAACTGGATCACCTGTTCCAAATGACAATAATACTATTAACTTTCATAATTTACCTCACATTTCAAGTGTTTGTACCTAATATAAAAATAAACTGCAAATACCCAACAAATAGTTCTCAATGCAGGAGTTAAGTTCAAAATCACATATAAATTGAGAAATTTTTCATATTCCAAATTGGTAGGCTTGCATCAGCTTTTGTGTGGAGTTGGTTGGTGAAATGTTGCTTCCCCATGACAACAATGGGTTGGAGTGAAAACAATGTTTTGGAGGTACAAGGCATTTTGTGAAGTCCAGTAATTGTTATCAATCACTCTAGTGGTAAACAGTGCAATGTTATCCCATGACTGGTAAAGAAACATTCCCCACCTGACTGTGTATTACTATATGGCCATACTGCAGTCAGTTTACATTTCAATGTTACTATGGCAACAGAAAGACCCAGGTGCATGACCAACCAACTGGAAATACTATAGCAACTTTTCATGTGATGTCAGCAGGTGTATGACTGGTGACTGCGCCTGCACTTATGGTGCACTTATGGTGCATGTACAAAAGATAATAGATATATGCATGGTAAAAGGAATGCTTAGCAGTCAAAATACCCACTTATCTGAAAGATGGCTGATGCAAAGGGGATAGTGAAAAGCCTTCATACTTAAAGGATCAAGTGTTATTATTTTGGTTTAGCAACTAAATGTTTTGTGCTCTCACACCTCTTGTGAAGGCAAAAGTAGGGGGATTTCATCCAAATGCAATTTTAGAGCAACATACTACTGGTTGCCTTCCATTGTAAATATCAAGGCTATAGTTAATACCATATTCATCATGATGGTTGGATTTTTTACACATGTACATGCATTTTTTGAAGTGATTACCACTTGTCTTGAAGTTTGGACAAAACAGGCAATCCTGACACAGCTGTACAGGAGTGTTTCACTTACACATTATCTACCATGGAAACTATTTTAAGGCTCTTACTGAATGAAGCAACCTGCGTTACCATGGACCTCTCTGATATAACAAAACACACCTCTGTTTAAATTACATACACTTGAGATAGTATATACTGACAAATATGGCACCTACAGAAAGTGTTTATACGTCTTCACATGTACATTAATCTGCAGTCTCTTGTTTATTCTGAGAGGTGCTCCAGTTTGCTAGAAAGAAAGGGAAAATATCTAAATTAAGCATTAAATCTCTTAAAATTCATTCCTTTTCTGGGCTATTAATACCCATACCTCATTTTTGGCATAAAGATGATTGTGATATCAAAAAGCAATGCCAGATTTTTCACTCCACCAAATGCAGGTTTGAAATTACATGGGGTCATGGCACTTTGGCTGATCAAATGCTAACTATACTTTTCATCACCTTTCATCCAAGGGCAATCTACAGTTTTCTCATCTGAACTGGCCTTTCAAAAGAAAGCAAATTTGATCTAAATTGTTTAGTTGGTTTGCCACCCGACGTGAAGTTGTAATTCGTAAGCCATAAGCTCATCCCACTTCTGTGGTTACTTAGCGTAGTTAAACAACTGCCCTTCAAGGCCTGAATTACTTTTACTAGATTTAATAGCCTTACCAGTAGATCAGACCTGTTCACCATGGTATCCAATGGTAACACATTCTACAGGGTAGATGCAAATCTAGTACTGGTTACCATGGTAACACCCTACTAGTATCAGACTTTTATCTTGAAAAACAATACATCATCCCCACCTCTCCCCCTTCCCCCACCCTTTTTACAATTCACCTGAAAGACCAAAGAACAAGTCTTCATCCTCCACCTACATTTTGTAAAACAGACTAGAAATGGTGCAACTTTATTCAAGTCACACTTGCTTTTCATAAAACACTAAAAGATCTGGTGACATTAAAATGGCATAGTTGGATGTAAAAAACATTAAAAACCTTGAAACCATTCCCAACCTCTATCAAAATCCATAAATAATGACCATTTAAGAGATTAATTTCTATTTGCATTAACATCATGAATAAACATGAGCTAAATATGGAATCTGTGATGTTGAAAGAGGGACTCAGAAAAAAATTCTCATGTTCTCCTTTATTTTTTCAACCTTCATTTCAAGGGCAAATGACAGTTGTAACATTGGAATGTCATGAGAGATTTACTTTAGAAGTAAAACTTATTTCCTTAAAAATATGAACATCACTAACCAAACTGTAAACTATCTGACATGAAATTACGAGATAATTCACACAGGCTTAACAAGAGGAGTGCTATTACGCGTGCACCACTCCACATCATTATTTTTGCGTAGGCAATGGGCTACATCAGAAACAATCAAACTTTGAAGCTAGGTTAGTCTTGAGAATGGTAAAAGATATTGAATTAATTCTAAAAAGAAGGGTCTAAGCTCAAATCAAGCTTTGATATATTAGAGGGGTACTTATTCTAAGCAATCTGGTGAAATTTCCATTGAAATCTGATATGTGGTTCTCAAGATATCAGCAGATGAAGTTGTCACATTTTCAACACAAAGTGAACTTGAAGCAAGCACATATGATGACATACCCTCACATTAATGAGCAGTCTTTTGTTTTTCTTTAAATTTTACCACCAATTTTCTCCTCGACAATCGAATGTTATCCCAATGTGATTGCATGAGAGGCATGGGGAAATTACAAACTCCGCATTCCCCATAGGGAGGTCCTATCCCTATTAATTGCAAGGTCAACATAACAGACTGAATAAACAAAGGAGCAAAGCATTCCTTATCAATGTGAGGAAGTGATATCAGGGAGCTGCCTTCTACTATAACTCCACTTGTCTTTGGGTCGCAAATGTTGTAACTTCTTTTGCAAATATCTCAAGTAATACAAGTCCGATTTGAATGAAAGTTTCACCAAAATGCATAGATTTAGTTCCTCTTTCGCATACGAAAAGTAAATTTTTGCTTAAACCCTCCTTTAAAGGATCACTCAAACAAAACATTTGCTCCATTTGGTCACCAACCATAAACAAACTTGCCAATAAATCTTTGGAAAATATTAAACTTTAAAACCTTCCCTCATCAAAATATATACCTGACCCAACAGAGTAGAAATAATAATGTTAAGTGAGGGGCAGTGGTTGAAATCGTGAAGGTCCTGAAACTGAAGTTCTGAGGGCTCACCGGTTCTATATCAAAAAAAGTTTCATGTTCTTCTTTGTTTGGACTTAAACCTTCACTTATCATCTCTAGAACAACAGGATCAGTGTATAAGAAATGTGGTAATGACATCACAACAGGAGCATCTGAAATAAAAACCAAAATACATATAAATGCTAATGATATAATCCCAAAGAGCATGGGAGTGATAATCTTATCTAATTTTAATGACTAAGAAAAGGTCTAGGCTTCTGCCAGTGGCTTTAAGGGATAACAGTGTTCCCATTAGGGAAAGAGATTGCATGATTCCTGCACTTTTCTCAACAATCCTGCAAGTTTTCAAACTGCATGCAGGAATATCCCACACCTGATGGGAAAACCTTTCAGAAAAATGTTCACTTTTTAAGCTGCAACTTATCAAGATCCTACCTGCCCCCTGTGAGACAAAATCCCACTAAAAATATTTTGGAGGGGGATTTCTCCTGAAAATTTTGAACCCTAGTGCCAACACTGACATATACACAATATTACAAATAAATACTGTGCAAAACTCTTTGCTTTTGAGAAAAAATGGTCAAACTGTTTTCTTGAAAGGTTTCTCATGTAACTTCTCATATTTTATACATAATCTCAGCCATTCTTTAATATTACTCTCAGTACTCTGGTTGTATGCAAGTAGTTTACTTCAATAAAAAATTTCATTCCATCATTTTACTTATATGGAAGTCCTTAGAGTATTCTGTATTGCAAATTTTACAGGATTCACAAGTATGGTAGTTCTCCTGGATATGTCAAAGTCTGACATAACGCAATGACAACCATGTCAGCTCAGCTCTAGCTATGTTTCAAATCAAAAGGAAGCTGTCAGTGATTTCATACATTGTTCATTCTTCAATAAAGTCAAAATACTCAAAATAAAATGAATCTTTGTAAGTATTTCTACAGATATGGTATTTTCTTAAAAATTCTCTTGCTAGCACCCATTTCTCTTAATGCTACAAAACTCCTTTCCATCTGCATTTTTTTCAATTTCATATTTATTTTTCATATGTCTGTCACAAGTAGTTTTACAATATAGCTATAATGCAGTTTTACAGACAACGTATGATGGGCACTAGAAAAACTGAGAAGACGTCATCTAAGCTAAGCTAGTGACCATCAGTAGCTGCACCAGGATTTTAAACGTGTGGGGGGAGGAATTGAGGGCAACAGAAAATGTTGGGGGGTAAAACAAATTTTGCGTTAAATGCGAGCTTTAGCGGGTGGGGTCCAGGGGCCTGCCTTAGGGCCCCTCGTGGGATCCGGGGCAAAACCCTGGTAGGTGCCCTAGGGGGCAAGTCCCAGAAGATTAAGTCTCAGGGTAGGTATATTTTGGTTCATAATGCATCATCCAATGTAAAGATTCCAAATGATTTACCCACTTGTTGGGATCCAGAGGGTGAAGCCCCCAGAAGCTCTGAGGTTTAAGCGTATCTCTGGGTGAAGAATTAAGTCTCAGGATAGGTATATTTTGGTTCATAATGCATCATCCAATGCAAAGATTCCAAATAGTTTTACTGTTTTAGGCTATCCCACTATACTCCCAGAGCTGAGTGGTCACTGGGGGCAGGTTCTGATTTTCCATGCTGGCTGTTGTGATGTGTTACATTAAGTATTAATAAGTAAGAAAACAGTATCAAGAACTTCTCTAAAGGATACATCAAATTATTCACAGGTAATTGATATTGGGATTAGAAGACAAGAGGAATAGGTTAGGGAACTTAAGAGGTACTCTAAGGGAAACCAGAATGCAAAAATGCATTGAAGTTTCGATGACATATGTTCTATTCCAAATAATGCCATGATGTCCCATATCTTTCAGACACTGGTCAAATGCTATCTTTACATGTTGGAAAAATAATTTTAGGCTCATATCTGATCTTGGGAATTCTTGGGAAATTTTGTATTTTGACCTCTGATGACCCAAGATGACAATCTTGAGAATTTTTGGGAAAAGTTGCTTTTTGACTTCTGATGAACCCATGGAACAATCTTGGAATTTCTTAGGAATTCTTGCAAAATTTTGCTTTTTGACTCCTGTGACCCCAGATAACCTTTGATCTCCACAAAAATGAAAGTATTCATCTTTTCACCATAACACATCCTCATAGTAAGTATGAAATCTATCCAAGCTTCCTAACATGGAGATACAGTGTTAACAAGGTTTTCAGCGTTTGACTCCCGGTGACCTCAGATGACCTTTGAGCTCCACCAAAAATGATACCATCTTCTCTACATAACACATCCACATACCATGTATGAAATCCATCCAAGCTTCCTACCTGGAGATATCACGTTAACAATGTTTTCTGTGTTTGACCCCCTGTGACCCCAGACAACCTTTGACCTCCACCAAAAACGATACCATTCATCTTTACATTAAAAAGGCATCCACATACAAAGTATGAAATCTATCCAAGCTTTCCACCTGAAGATATTGTGTTTTAAAACGTTTTCAGTGTTTGACCCCCTGTAACCACAGATGACCTTTGACCTCACCAAAAATGATGTGATTCATTTTCTCACCATAATGCATCTACATACTACACATGAAATCTATCCAAGCTTTCTAGCTTGAGATATCATGTTAACAAGGTTTTCAGTGTTTGACCCCCAAATGACCTTTGACCTCAATCAAAAACAATAGCATTCTTGCCCTTACCATAACCCATCTACATACTAAGTATGAAATCTATTCAAGCTTCCTACCATGAGATATCATGTTAACAAGGTTCTTCAGGGTTTGACCCCAGTGACCCTAGATGACCTTTGACCTCCACCCAAAAACAATAGCATTCTTCTTCTCACCATAACACATCTACATACTAAGTATGATATTTATCCAAGCTTCCTGTCTCGAGATATCGTGTTAACAAGGTTTTTAGCATTTAACCTCCAGTGACCCCAGATGACCTTTGGCCTCCATCAAAAATGATGGCGTTCCTTCTCTTACCATAATGCAGCTACATACTAAGTATGAATTTTATCCAAGCTTCCTACCTTGAGACATAGTGTTAACAAGGTTTTCAGAGTTTGACCTCCAGTGACCCTAAACTTTTGATCCCCACCAAAAACAATAGGGTTCTTCCTCTTAATATGGGGCATCTATGTACCAAGTTTCAAAACCATCAAAGTTTCCCTTCTTGAGATATCGTGTTAATGAGCTAAGTGTCACAAACACACACATACATGCATATGCACACACAAGTCGAGTTTACATACAATCCGAGGACCTCATGTTATTTCCTTTGTGTTTACTTCCTTAACCCTAACCTTGACAATAGACTCTCTATTGTTCAAACTTTCGAGGACTTGACAAATCTATTGAATTTCCTTCAGAGGACCTCAAATCCATTGTTCAGGTCCTCGGTCTGATAGGAAGACAAGTTCACCGACACATACACACACACACACACATACACACACACACACATACATATTATGACTGTACACACCATGGGCGCACACATACGCACACTTGATGTCCTACGGGGTACTGGCAAAGGACCCAGTAGGGAATGCAAGGGAATTTTCCAGCAGCGAAGCTGCCTGCAAAGGAGCCGAGTAGAGGGATGTGCTTGAGGGCGGGCTGTGCTCCACGGCAGACACATGCAGCTGCGCGTGACTTCTCTTCGCAGTGACCAAATTTTCGGGCAGCTGCGCCAGTTTCGAGGAAAGACGTGTGAGAGTGAAGCTCTCGCCGGCTGCCCCAGTACCCGCTAAGTCCATGGTGGTGAGTGCACATACACCCATACATACACATGCCAGCACAGTTGCATAGGTTTCTCTTATCATCGAAACCAAAAATAAGGATATAACAAAATGACATTCAAACGAAAAAACTATATCATTGGCTTAAAAATGATGCAAGTAATATAGAAACAATGTATGATAAAGTTTAAATATTTACTTTTTTGGCAATTGCTAACATTTAAGAGTCCACCAGGAAGACAATGGGATGCATCAGGAGTACAAAAACCAAGGTTGTCTGGATTTTTCCCAGCACTTTCAAAGTCTGAAGGTGGCCCTATATAACGATAAGCTGTTATACCTTGAAGAGTAGTATCTCTTTCATACTCTGATTTGATTGACCTGTGACAAAAATCAGGAAATCTGTAAAAAATCTGCCTGTGAAGCTATCTCATAGAATAAACTCAATCAATTACTACTCTTTTACTGCAAAATACATAAGAAATTCCTAAGGCACTAACAGTACCAGAGCTCAAACCAAAGACAACCACAAAGTTGTACCATGGAGAACCAGTCTCCTCAATCCACACACAGTTCCACATAAAGCCATATTGTATAAGTGTAATGGTCTGGTGTTGTATGGATCCCACTGACAAAGACTGAGTCCTTGAGAGGAACCTTGCATTGGTCTTGTATTTCAAGGGGAACATGGAAAACCCTGTTTACACTATTTTGACATAGATCTATGGATTCATTGACAGTAAATAATGCATACTGAAGTGACTGCAAATACACTGTGCCCCCTATTATTGAAATAAAGGGCCATAGTTTGAATACAAGATGGCATTCTCATGTAAAATCTACTGATATCAAGGTTTGGTATCTATTTTATGTATAAGCTCATATTTGTAATTTAAACAAGGTTTCAGATTTCCCATTCTCCTTTTGTCTACAACTAATATTTAACATTTAAAGGATAAACATTTAGGGTTTGTTGACCACATGGTTTTAATATTTACAGGATTTTCTCAAATAACAACTTTTACAACTTTTGAAATATCAAAATGCAGAATTGCACATGGAAAAAAGATTTATTGCCACAGATGGCAAAAAAAGGATATCAAGTCCTCAATTTCTGAACAACCTGTGTGAGTAATCAATCAGTGTCATATAGGATCTTTCAATGAAGGGGAGGGGTAAATGTTTTATTACAAAAGTTTTTGAACTTTTTCAGAAGGTAATTGCCATAATATTTCTGCAGATTCCGCCCAAAATTTTGGTAGTCCAGAGAGGGCACAGCATAGTTTAATACTACCTTCTCTTATTTCCCTCACAAGTTTCTTTAATCGTAATTCCAAATATAAATATTGCATATTTAAGGTAAACCAAGAAGTTATTTAGCATTTCATTGATAAACTGTCAAAAACTGATTAAAACATGTTATACATGAAGTATGAGAGCCAACTGAGCAAATTTAAACTGGAGTTACTGGATTTGCCCCTGAAGGTCACAGCTTTGTGATCATGATACCAGAACGGAACAAAGTACAAGCTTGATTGCACTTCATCAATCTTTCACTTTCAATTATACTTCCCATTATACTTCCCATTATCCTAATTCAACACAATACACAACCTGTATTCATAACACAGTGCCATTCTCTTTACTGTATTTAATTTTTGACTAGATACAAAAAAAAAACTAGAGCACCAATGGTGCTGAAGCTCATACCTTCAACCAATGAAGGGTCCCTGGCTTCTAGTCTTTGTTAGTACAAGCATCATATGACTTTAAATGACGTCAAATGGCTTATGACCCCAAATCTCACATACCCTGATGGCACCTTCCCGAATGTCACAAAAAATTTGTCATGCTATCTCTGCTTTGTAAGTTGTTTCACGAATACCATTTAAGAGAGCAAAAGCCCCTAGGGCCCATCTTTGGCCTTGGACCCCAAATTTCAAATATCATTATGACAAACCATCAACATTGTACAAGAGATTCTGTAGCTGAAGATGCACTTCTGTACACTTCATAAAAGAGCCATAGGGTCCACATGGGCTTTTGGACCAAAATTCCACAAAACCAGAAACAGATCACTAGCCAAGCATCATTATAACAGACCGTCAACTCTGTTAAACGTTAACTGGAGAAAAAGTCAATTACTTGCAATACTACACAAAATGGACCCTATGGTCCATCTTGTGCCTTGGACCCCAACTTGTTAAACACCCTGAAGGTACCACTAACCGAATATAATTATGACAAGACATCAACATTGCACAAGAGAATCTGCAGGAGTAAGCAATTTGCAAAATGTCATAAAAAGGGCCATAGGGCCCATATGGGACCTTAGACCGAAACTTCCAGAACACCATACACAGATCACTAACCAAGCATCATTATGACAGGCCTTCAACTCTGTTTAACATTAACTGGAGGAGGAATTGACCATTTTGCAATATTTCACAAAATGGACCCTAGGGTACATTGGGCCTTGGACCCAAAATTTCTGAACACCCTAAAAGAATCATTAACAGAGGATCATTATGACAAACACACCCACGTGCTCTGACAATGCACACACAATGGAAATACCCAATGGAAATACCCAATGGAAATCCTATTAAGCAGCTCCCTTTAAACTAACCTAAACAACTGCACAGGATTGACCTCTTCTACACAGACAGTTTTAAAGAGGGTGCAGTACAAAGAAAAATAGGTAGTAAAGTGATTTTGTGAGACTGGTAAAATAGAGGGGTGGCACAAAATTGGTTAGAAAGGTATCAAAAGTATTCTTCATCCCAAATTGGAGAAGAAATTTGTAAGGACCATTAACAGAGCTTCATTATGACAAATCATCAACACTGTACAACACAATTTGTAGGAGAAAAAGTATTTTGTAAAATTTCATAAAATGAGCCACTGGGGCCCACATGGGACCTTAGACCAAAATTCAAGAACACCATAATGAAATCACTAACCAAGCATTATAATGAGAGGCTGTTACCTCTCTTTAAACATTAAATAGAGAAGAAGTTAATTGCTTTGCAATATTTCACAAAATGGACCCAATGGTCCATCTTGGGCCTTGGACCAAAAATTCCTGAACACCCCGAAGGGACCAATAACAGAGTAACATTATGGCAAAAAATCAGCATTGTACAAGAGAAACTGTAGGAGGAGAAGCATTTTGTAGAATTTCATAAAATGGGCCCTAGGGTCCACATTGGACCTTGGACCAAAAATTCCTGAACACCCCAAATGGCCCATCACCCAAGGAACATTGTGTCCAAGTTTCAAACAAATCCACGAAAGCATGTGGGAGGAGAAGCATTTTGAACAAGTGTGGACAGATAGATAGATAGATAGATAGATAGATAGATAGAGTGACGCCGCGTGATCACAATAGCTCACACCAGCATGCTGGTATGAGCTAAAAAAAATCACATGACTGCGTTGACCTGCAAACATCCTGCATTCTAGGTTAATATTGTATCACAACAGGTTTCCCTCATGGATACAATCCAATATTCAGATAGGTCTGCCTTATAGAATAAAACTAATGCTTAACAGCAAGATTATACTCTTCTTGACTATTACATATTTTCCTTTTTTAAGTTTTCACCTAAACAGAAGGTTTGTTGGCACAGTATTACCTGATAACAAATACACATTACATTTCATTCCATCCATCGTTTATAAGCCAAATACCTGCATATATCTGAAGAGAATACATATCCTGGGAGGGTCTTGTCCAGAAAAGGTGGATTGTATGTTCCATCTGCCAATAAACAGAACAGAAATGAAGAAAGGCTAGCTTGGCATCAACTCAACTGATGTGTGATATGTCCAAATAAAGGTGGAAAAAAATCTACTGGCTAATCTAGTTTATAAGTTTATTTGCTGTAGGAAACTTTGATTTGGAAAACAGTCTTGATTACTGGAAAAATTGAGGACATTACACGACATGATTTATTATTATTGTTGTTGTTGTTATTATTATTATTACTATCAGGTTTCAACAATAGGTTCCTAGCCTAGGGGGGTATAGTGAATGTGCCTACTGGGTAACCCTGCCATATCTGGACTGCTGCACTAGGGCAGTATATGTTGTTATGGTGTTTTATTCAACCTTAACACAACAACTGTCTGATGTTACAAAAGATGACCTTGTACGGTTACACCATAAAGCAGTTTTTGATGACTTCAGCACAAAAGGTTATTGCTGGTACTTTTTATCCATCGCTCCGTGAGGAGGATGAGATATTGTAGTCACTTGACCTGTTGGGCTACATTCGACAATGCCAGCGGAAATAACAACGGTTGCCATGGTAACAGTTAATTTTCACAAGTTACTAGTCTAAAGTCCTAACCCATGGTGGGGTACCCCAGGGTGACCAAAAGTCCATAACAGAGGGAGGGGTCAAAACGTGTCCGTGTGTGTGTGTGTGTGTGTGTGGGTGAGTGTGTGTGTGAGTGAGTGAGTGAGTGAGTGAGTGAGTTAGTGAGTGAGTGTGTGTGTGTGTGTGTCCAATTTTGTTTTCTTAATATCTCCAAAACGGTAAAGCCGATTTTCTTTAAATTTGGTGGGAAGGTGCCCAAGGTGGAACCCCAAGTCTACATCGACTCCCGGAAGTAAAGGTCAAAGGTCAGAGGTCAAAGGTCAAATTATGTGAAAATCACTCTTTTTATAATAACTCCAAGAAAAAACATCCCATGAACCTGAAACTTCACACATATAATAATAGTGTCTGGCACTACAAAAATATATGGTTGCCATGGCAACCAAGGTCAAAAGTCACGTGATATTAACATTTTAAGCGAAAAAATGTGAAAAAAGTGTTCCATGAACTCCTCCTTGTGGGCTAGACCGATTCTTTTGAAATTTGGTGGGTAGGTACCCTAGAGTGTAAACTTGTGTCTCCGTGACTTTCGGCAGAAAAGGTCAAAGGTCAGAGGTCAAATTCAATTTTTGGGAAAATTCAGGGTTTTTAGTATTTTAAGTATAATTCCAGAAGAAAACATTCCACATGCATGAAACTTTGCACATATGATGAAAGTGTCTAATGCTACCAAAATATATGGTTGCCATGGCAACCAAGGTCAAAGATCAATTTTTGTGAGAAATCACATTTTTTAGTATTTTTTGTATAATTCCAGAAGGAAACATTCCACATACATGAATCTTTGCACATATGATGAACATGTCTAATGCTACCAAAATATATGGTTGCCATGGCAACCAAGGTCAAAGATCAATTTTTGTGAGAAATCCAATTTTTTTAGTATTTTTAGTATAATTCCAGAAGGAAACATTCCACATACACAAAACTTCACACATATGATGAACGTGTCTAATGCTTCCAAAATATATGGTTGCCATGGCAACCAAGGTCAAAGGTCAATTTTTGTGAGAAATCACATTTTTTTAGTATTTTAAGTATAACTCCAGAAGGAAATATTCCACATACATGAAATTTCGCACATATGATGAATGTGCTAAACCAGTACCAAAATATGTGATTACCATGCTAACCAAGGTCAAAGGTCACGTGACAAGAAGTCAAAGGTCATTTTGGTAAAAATCACATTTTTTAGTATATTTTATATCATTCCAGAAGGAAACATTACACATACATGAAACTTAATTCACACATATGATGAACGTGTCTAATGCTACCAAAATATATGGTTGCCACGGCAACCAAGCTCGAAGATCAATTTTTGTGAAAAATCACATTTTCTTTAGCGTTTCGGTACACAAAGACTTAACATTGATAGCAACGTAAATCAACAGTACACAGTGTAGACGCGCTTGTTTCTAGTACTGACCAAAGATATTATAAGCATAGATTCCAAACTACTATACCTACACTGTTATGCTCAGTGACTCCTCGTGTAGACGCAAATATTGAAGTGTGAATTTGACATGCGCGCCGTTCTTTTCGGCGATCTGCGTAGCCGTGAAGTAAGAACGCGTACGTTACAGAAATTTCATTGTTAAAAGAGGTTAGCGTGCGTGTCTTTTTACAACGCGTCCTATACGTGCGGAATACATTGTTTTCTCTGTGTATTATCCGAAATACTTGACACACACTTCTGCGCTCTTGGGAAGCAAACGTGCTAGTTGATTTCCCGTTGTGAGGGCGTAAGAAATTAAACGCGCATATAAAAGTGCGTTACTGAAAGATATAGAGGTTTTTCACGTGACGTCAGCGCGTTGCAATTTGGCTCACTGGCCGTCACTGCTCATGTGCAAAAGACTGCAGGATCTTAGTTACGATTGTTATACACTGGGCGCCTGGCCGTCAAAATAGAGAGACGCGCGAACGCAGTGACGTCAGTGAAAAACCTCTATAGGAACTGACTAATGAATGTAGGCGAATAAGTGCATGAACTTTAAACCAGTCATTGTGCGCTCATGTTCAAGTGTACTTATTTGTAATGCTGTCAGGAAGAATTAAACTTCTTGTAAGTAGAATTTAGTATTGAGGAATGAATACTTCTTACATTACAATGTTCCGAAATAGTATTAATACTTTGTAAGACATTAATTTCCCTGTAGCCTGTGTTTTTTAAAACTGCTGAACAGTGATCACCACTTCTGCCCCATATTTTGGGCTCCATGGGGAGTCAACACGCCATTCTTAATTTGGAATCTATGCTTGTAATGATTTTGGTAATGACTGTCCATTCCAATGATGTGCATGCTAACACGAGCAAGCATGCACATCGTATTATGTGCACATATTTTCTGTATAGCGCACTGAAGGCGTTCTTTTTGCACAACAACAAAAGGGCGCATGAAGGGAAACTAGTACGCGTGCAGACGCCTCAAACACGGTCACACTGATCTGTTTATGTATGTTGATCCTACAAATAGATCAGTGCGCCAAGGGGGGTCGCCCTCCCCCCTCCCACAAAGCCTCCGAAGGCCTCTGTCGGAAATTTTTACCACCTTAATTAAAAATTCTTACAACGGAAAATAGTTGCTCAAATTATATTCTTGGGTGTTTACTTACAACACTTATTATGTTTTTAAGCAGAATTACACATCAAAATCTTACTGACAAGTCCTGGAAATGTCATTTAAGGCAATCTCGGAGATATTTAAATCTAATTTTTTCCGCGCGCTACACGCCAGAAGATGGTGGCGCTACGCTTAGATAGTACCAAAGATACTATAAGCATAGATTCCACACTCCTATACCTACACTTTTACGGAAATTGACTCCTCATGGTAAGCAAATATCGGGGCGGAAGTGTGGAATTGACAAGTGCGCCGTTCTATTCGACGATCTGCGTACAAAAAAAACAACTCGTTACGGACAACGCCATTGTTATAAAAAGGTTGATCCACGTGCGCTTTGACAGCGCGTTTAATACGCGCAATATACCTTTCTCTGTGCATTTATCTAAATGCACAGAGAAACTCACTACCGCGCACTTAAAAAAAGAACACGCTAATTTCGTTTCCGTTAAATGCTTGTAAGAAATCGAAGCACATTTTTAACAGCGTTTTTGACGAGACCATGGTAACTGACCTATTTATAGATTGCGGACTTCAAAACAGTCATTGTGCGTTCATGACAGAGTGTTTGCTTGACATGGCACGGGGAAGAAGCATAACTTGTCAGTGAATGGAATATATTGAGTGATTATTTCTCAGATTTAAGAATGTTCCGAATTAACATGTTGTTACACTTGCGCAAGACTTTAATCTCTCTAACTGTTTTCAAAATGACTGAACAGTGATCAGCACTTCGGCCCTGATATTTTGGCCTCCATGAAGAGTCAGCGCCCCATTTTAAGTTTGGAATGTATGCTTCTAATATCTTTGGATAGTACATCATTACTTCAAGATAATAATCTGTAGGAATTTTTTTGCTTTTGCCCCCCCCCCCCCCACAAAAACATCTAGCTATGCCGCTGCAGTGCACCACCCGCGATCGGCGCATTGTGTGTTATCTTTTCAAAGATATAGACCTTATGCATATGATGTCACAAAGTAGATGGTGCTCCCTCGTTTGGAGGAAAATGGAGGAAAAGCGTGTATCATTGCAAGTTACACCAATAAATGCAGACAGCTGATTTGCAACCAATTGTACACACGCATAAGTCTACTACACGTGCGGCGAAATCTACGCCGTGAGTGCACGTTTCAGACGTGTGCTTCATTATTTTCACCCAAGATGACGTCAGTGTGATGTCAATGCATAAGGTCTATTATAAGTATAGATGCCAAAGTCCTATACCTACACTGTTACGGAGATTGAATCCTCATGGAGACGCAAATATGGGAGTGGAAGTGTGGATTTGACATACCCGCTTTTTTATTCGGTGATGTGCTTATAATAATAGGTACGCACAGGAAATTTCATTCCTAAAATAGCGTGGCTTGTGTGAGCGTTGTGTACCAGCAGGATAACGTTCTCTGTGTTTTATCCGGAACACTTGACTTGACACTTTTGCGCGCTCCAGAAACAACGCGCTAGTTGATTTCCCGTTGTGAGTGCATAAAATATTAAAGGTTCATTTAAAAGTGTGTTACCTGAAGATTCAATAAAAACTGACCAATAAATAAGCTCATGCCCTCAGACATATGACGGTTGCTAACCTCTATCTGTGACGTGACTGAGGACTATCTATATTCCACACATAGAGCAGGATATATATTGATCTGTGATTCCACCAAAGATATTACAAACATAGATTCCAAACTTAAAATGGCGCGTTGACTCCCCATGGAGCCCAATATATCGGGGCGGAAGTGCTGATCACTGCTCAGTCGTTTTGAAAACAAACAGGCAAATGAATGTCTTACAAAAGTATTAATACTTGTTATTTCGGAATGTTGTTGACTGAAGAAGTACTACGCCTCAATAGATAGTTCTCACGTGACGTCATAGGAGCTTTTCACGTGTATTTTTTCAGTCATGTCTGAGGGCAACCCCGGCATGTGTGCACAGGCTTGCCCTCAGACATGGCGGTTGCTAACCCCTAGCTGTGACGTCACTGAGAACTATCTGTAAATTCCACTTGAACAAGAATAACTTATTTCTTCAACGCGGCATTCCACGTATTTACACTTGAACATGAACGCACAATGACTGGTTTTGCAAGTTCATGGACATTCATTGGTCAGTTTCTATGGTATCTCCAAGTGACGCAATTTTATATGCGCGTTCAACTACTTACGCGCTCACAACGGGAAAGCAACTAGCGCGTTTGTTTCAAGAGTGCGCAGAACTGTGCGTCAAGTATTCCGGATAATACACAGAGAAATGTATTCTGGGCATATAGAACGCGTTGTAAAAGTGCAAGCACGCTAACCTCTTTTAACGATGAAATTTTCTGTGACGCGGTCTTATTTTTGTACGCAAATCGCGGAATAGAACGGCGCGCATGTCAAATAAACACTTCCGCCCCGATATTAGCGTCTCCATGGGGAGTCACTGAGCGTAACAGTGTAGGTATAGGAGTTTGGAATCTATGCTTATATCTTTGGATTCCACATTGATGTGCGTCCTCTAGTTATACGGCTCAGCACAGTGCCTGTGCTGCGATGAGATAAGCAACTCCATGGATTGCCCTCTTGTTTTCTTTTTTTTTTACTGCTGGTTTAATACCACAGAATGATACCTATGGTTTGGCAAACTTATTTTTTCCCCTTTTATTGGCTACCATGTAGCTGTTGTGCAAACAATAAGTGCATGATGATGAGCTTATACGTAGATGTATTTAGTAACTGTTTAATAACTGTTTACCCATGTATGGGCCAGTCATCAGTACAGTACTATACCACATCCCACACTACAGTGCAGTGCACTATAGTACAGTGCAGTATAGTAAACTGCATCAGGTGAATTAATATTGGGGAATGAAAAGTCAAGACATCAGACTTAACAGAACATTATAAACAAGGTGAACCCACATCCATTACTTTCTCAAACTGAGTTGACATGGGCAAATTTACAAGGTACAGGGCAGGTCTGGCCTTTTCTGAAATACTGCTGTTGCACAATGGCTGTTGTGCAAATAATAAGTGCATGAAGATGAGCTTACACATAGATGTGTTTAATAACTGTTTACCCATGTATGGGTCAGTCATGATCACAGTACTATACCATATCACACACTACAGTGCAGTGCAGTATAGTACTGTGTGGAGTCCAGTTCAGTAAAGTGCTGCTAACAATTAGGGAATAACTAAAGTCAATGGTACCCATGTCTCTTTGTCAGACTGGAACAGGCTATGACGTCACCCATACAGGCTGAGAGATCCAGGGATAAACAAAGGGTTCTCTACCCATATGCATGACGTCATGGCCTGTTCGAACCTGATATAGAGACATGGACACCATAACTTTATTTCCATTCATAAATACTTAAAATTATGGAGAAGCTCAAAAGCAACAAAATTTCTTTTTTTTAACAATTTTCCATTGATCATAAATTATTCTCCCAAGTTGCCTTAAGGTTTGCATGTGTTTTCGCACAGTGACATGAAATAAACTATGACACCAACTGTGAGATGCCTGCTAATTACGTGCTGTGTGTATGCATATCTAGCCAGCTATAGCTGCTGCTGCATACACTAGCTTTGTAAAGTTAAAATTACATTGAGGCTGTCATATCTATTCAAGAAAAATTATTGTCACTTTTCAACTGAGCATTTTTTGAACAATCTTGTGGGAGCTGATATTTGAAATAAAGTTTTCTGTTAAATTTTCTTTTTGAACATTATCTTGTGATGACGATGCATTTTTCTTACACGATTAACAACATTTGTTGTGGGAACAATCCTCTAGCCTTTCAAACAGCTGTGAATACTAACATAAAATGAGATCATTTGACATCAAGTCACTCCATACAAACATGACTGCCTTTTCCCATGTACCGTTCCTTTTACATGTCATACTAATCACCTTCAGACATCTACCAACACACATTCCCTAGTATGAGCATGTTGTAATACAACAGATATACACTATGAGCCACACACATGTCTATTTTCCATTGTTCAAAAGTTATGTTTATCTCTCAAACTTACACTTATGTCATTTAAAAATTTGAAACAAACCAAAAATATGGGTGTTACAAGTGTACATGTCTAGCAGCTTCTTGGATCTAGGCCAGAAATAACAAAAGATGGAGCATAAAATGCAGTGATAAAGGGAAATATTTGGCATTTGCTGGCAATTTTTTCAATGTATTACTACTACAGCCATATGTGCCTAACCTTCATAATTTAGCAGTTTGCTCATCATTTCTTACAGACCATCTGAAAACCTCTGAGATCTCCCAATAGGACTCTAAACATTGTCAATTTTTTCACAACTTTCAATTCTGCTGTTACTTTATAATGATCTTTGACATGTGTCATTACTATAGTTAATTTTCTGAAATGTCAAACACAACTCTCTTGAGGAATTAAAAAAAAAAACACCACATTCTGCATAGATCTACAAATTCATATAACACATTCAAAGAATCAAAGAAAAATAAACATTTGTACTGGGCACACTGTTAATGATTGGGGTATATGCACTGTAACCCCTAAGCCTTGACGCTGTTGGATGGACAAAACATTGAACTCTGTAGCCTGCCTGAAGTACACACCTTTAACCGAAACTGTCACTTCTGATAAGCTTAAACCTCCAACAAAGAGAAAAAAATACAACTTCTCCTACTCAATATGGCACCTCCACCTTAGAAATAAGTCACTTACAGAGATCACACTTCTTCATACACAATAACATACAGTTAAAAACAAAACTACAAATAAATGATCATCTTAATATTTTACTTGTCCTTCAGCTTTTGGTTTCAGTTTGTTTGCTGACTATGCACATCATTCATATAAACCAAAATAATGATGTTAATTAAAATAATTAAGAACTTGTTTTCATTTACCTAAGGGAAATGAAACTCACATATGTTTTCAATTCTCTTTGGAGAGTTCCCATAAGTAAGTCATTCCTGCACAGATACAGTGTAACTAATAGAAAACTAAATGTAACACTCTTCATCACACCTCAAGTTCTCTTTAACATAGTTTATCTTCTCACCTGTGCCATTAATCATGTTTGATTCAGGAGTTGACCAGTACGGCAAATATTTCATACCATTAAAGGTCTGTATCACGTTTGTCTGTGTAGGATCATCCTTGCCAGTACCTACGATATAGACACCATCATGCGAATTATTTCTCTGAAAAATAATAGACATACTGAATTTCAACAGCTTTTTCTTTACCAGAACATAGAATATGTTCATGAATATAAAGTTTCACTATAATTGTTCTTTTTTTTTTTTGTCTTTTTATTTTCCCATCTCTGTTGGTATCATTTGGTTATCTTTTTTTTTGTGGAAAGGACTACATAAGAAAGCTTATGCTCCTTCTTGATTTTCTACCAATTGCATTATCTATACAATGAACTTCAAACAAACGCTCAGTTGACCTATAACTATGTTAAAGATCATTTAAATTTTTAAGTAATATAGTTTTATAATTACGAAACCTTAGTGGAAAAATAGTTTCTACTACTATGTTTTTATGGAATGGTAGAAGATAAATTTGCAACTCAATGCTGGGTCTTTCCATGGTTACACAGAGTGTGGGATCACAAGAAGCTAGGTTTTTATCTAACAACATAAGAGGTATTTGATCATTTGAACATGAACATTTTCACATAGAACTCAAGGTCCATGTGATAAAACTCTAGAAAGGGGGCACAAAAGCTCCTGCAAGCTCCAAGAATTCTCTGAAATTGCAGACATAGAAATATAGCTTAATTCTAGAAAGATTTCACATATTTTGCTTATCATTAAACCTGAAAGGCATCAAGATTTGGAATCAACAGTTAAACAGGGCATACCAAACAGTTTAATTTCTGTCACAACTAGTTTTGTAACTCCAGACCACTTCCTTCTATTAAAATTCACCCAGCTTCAAACAATATACAGGGAATGGGGTGTTTATGCTAGTCTGTCTGTCTTTCTTTATTTTTTTTCTTGTAAGGTCACGAGCTATGATAAACATTTTTTTTCTAGTGTCCTGTTTATACTACATCATGTATTGTTTCTTTGTATATTATTTATGTATAGACAAAATAAATGAAATGAAATATACTTACATCAGCAAATATTCCAAAGAAAGTTGTCGGCACTGCTTCAGGCTTTATCTTCTCTAGTTCCACTAGTAAGGGGTCAGTATAACCCCAAATAAAGTCATATACTCTGAAACTATCAAATACTTTAGAATGAGTTTGTTTTGCGATCAGTTGAACTCCAATTCTTTCAAAAAATCCCCAAAAGGAGGCCTGGTTGACTGCTGTCTGAAAGAACAATATCATAACCACTATTCACATTAGGCAGCGGGATTAAGGGATTCCTACACTTTCCTCGACAATCTCTTAAGTTTTAAAATCGCATGCAGGAATTTCCCACACCCGATGGGAAAACCTGCTGGGGAAAAAGTTGACTTTTTTACATTTAACTTGTTGAGATCCCCCCTCTTTAAACCAAAATCCCCTCAAAAATATTTTGGTAGGGGGAAATCCCCCCACCCCAATTCTGAGACCTAATGCCAACACTGAGTGTAACCATTCATCATACTAATTGATACAGACATCAAGCTTCTGTATACCGGTACTTTTGCAACCATGACATGGCCATTTAGAGATGTCTACAAGACATCAAAGGAAAGTTGAAAGTCAGGTCTCAAGTCTGTGAGCCCAATTGTCAAGTATCTAGGTTTTAAGGGCAATACTCCAAGACCTGAGTCAAGTCTCAAGTCATTGAACACAAGTCTCAAGTAAGAGAAAAGGTGGAAGCACCATCTAACACAGTATTGCACTTGCCAGACCACACATTTTCAAGGGAAACCAACATCATCAAAGGCTGTTATATCAAAGAGTACAGGCTTTATGGATAGGCCATGAGTTATTTGACAAAACTGTTTCTGTGGCTATGAGAGGCCAGCAAATGAAATGCATGTTTCCTTTACATGGATAGTGGATTATGAGGAAATTCTTGATAAACGTGTTAAGAGCCACGTCCTAGGTCAGGACACAAGTCTGTTAGTCCAAGTCTCAAGTCTTTCAAGGCAAGTCCAAGTCAATTAAATGAGTCACCTTGGACATTCATAATTCCAAGTCATTACAAAGGTTCTCAATTTTACCAATCATTTTGCAAGACACACATGTAGATGAAATAGACAGAATCACAGAAAACTGGTACAAGTAACATAATTAAAAAGGTATGTTGCTCTGTTCTATCTGTGATTACACCTGACCTAGCAACTAGGGCAACGTTATTGAGATTTTCGGTCATTGTTAATACCATCTGCAAAGGTGGCAGCAAACCATTGCTGCAATCACTGTATCTGTTATCAATGTATATTTTCAAAACTAAGCTTTAATTAAACCAAAGAACATGCTCACTTACAAAATTAAAATACCACAGTTTGGGATTTGATTACTTGTAGGATATACCAGCCAACGTGTTTGAAAATTAAAAAGTTGCCTGGTCATGTATTTCTGAAACAAACGACAAGGCGCTCACCTGGGGACCAAGGGGTAAAAAATGCCTGGTGACTGTCTCATGTAAGGCTTGGTCCTTGGAATCAGTTTTGTTACAGAGTTATTTGAAGTCAAGTATTGAATCACTTCAACTCATCACCTGGTACAGGAACTTAATTCAAGGCTATCTTTTCACATTGAGTCACATTGAGTGTCTGTTTAGTTTTAACGCACTATATGTCCCTGTGTACTTTGAATACATTACTTTAAGTCACCAGGGCCTAGTGTCATAAAGAGGTGGCCTATGGTGGATTATAAGCTGGATCTGCACTGCAATAGTCCTATTGTGATCAAACTTAAGAACAAGCATAACTTGTATGAAACATGGCCCTAATCATGTAATTGGAATCACCTTGAGTATCTGATTGTATGGGCTGAGGTCTGTCCAAGTCCATGATCAAATATTAAAGTAACTTAAAAAGAAAGTCAATTTTGATAATCGTAACTAAATATTTAACTTATCATTTAAAGGCTAGTCACACAATTTCTACACATGAAAATTAACTCACAATATATGGCACATTTATGGTTGTAAAATTTTCTTCCTTTGGATCCCCAACAGATTCATTTCGATCGAAAACATATGATTGCGGAGAAATGTAAGACACAGTGACATTGTCTGCACTGAACTTTATCTCTGTCTTTGGTCTTGTTTCTCTGTAAAATAAAATAGTGCTGGTTTAGTTAAAACCAAACTGTAGGAGCAAACACACAATAGAAGGTAAAGTAAACAAAATTTATGATTATAGTGAATGTGGTGGTAGGCAGTGCTCATGAAAGTAGGGCATTTATACTATTTTCAATGACTGCAGTGATGTTATTTACCCTCTTAACAGTACTGTTTATCACTGTCCCATCTCAGCAACAGCATGTGTAAGTTTATCATCCCACAGTAAAAGCCTATTTCATGTATTAAATACTTCAAAATGCAGTCACCTATATGTGTATGGTCCAATCTGCTGTAATTTTGGTTTGTCTCCTTTCATCACTTCATCAGGGTTTGTCAAATTCCAAACCCAGAATTGCATCTTGATGGGAAATGGAGGCTCCTTCCAGAAACCATAACCAATTCCTTGGTTTGACAAAACAATGTTCTGTAAAAGCAAACATAATTTCACAGATTCAATTAACATGTTATATATAGCCATCATCTTACCAAAGCACCACATGTATTTTCAGTATTCTCAGTGGCCTCATTCATGAATGCCTTGTTTTTTTTTGTTGCCCCCCCCCTTTTCCTCTTGACTCCTCCACCTAAGAGCAATACAACAAAGAGAAACCTGTCACAGTCCGTACATTTGTTACTCTGACACTGTCAGTAAAAAAATGTTTCATTTCTTCCACTGCTTAATGCTTTTATCCATGCTTATTAATTAAACCTTGCATGGGCGTCCACAGAAAAAATTCAGGGGGGGGGGGCAAAATTTTTTAGGCGGCCCAACTTTTTTCATGGGAAATATTTTACTCCCAGAAAAGAGTTTAGATGCTACTTTTCACACAGTGTTGACAAAGGCGTAGCCAGGAATATGTCAAGGGGGGGGGGGGGCGAATCCCATAAACAGACTCTCAGCGCTCCGCGCCACCATGGGTTGGCGCGGAGGGCAAGAAAATCTTAGCCCAAAATGCTTCCCAGATCGCTGGAAATGGCACTTCCAAGGCCTATTTACCGCATGTAAAAAGGGGAAACATAAGCAATATCATAAATATAAACTTTAAAAATACCCAAAATATGCTCGGGGGGCTGCTAGGGCCTGGGTGTTGATATTTTTATTCAATTCTCGTTTTGAGAGTAGAAATTCACACTGATTGAACTGTTAAGAAATGTTGATGCTATATTTACTCCGTTTTTTTTCCTTTATTTTTTCTTCGTTTTTTCACGTTTTTGATTTTCTGGGGGGGGGCAAGTGCCCCCCTTGCCCCCCTCCGGACGCCCATGAAACCTTGCCCTCTTCTTCAGCATGTGCAATACTGCTATTTTACCACTGCACTCATCTACAACTTCAAACCTCCTTTGTCCTTTGCACTCTGTCCATATCTGTTCCTAATCAAAATTTCTAATAGAAGGTTGCAACTATCAAACTGTGCTTATGTTTTGCTGCAGCCTGACCTTGTTTGATGTTTTTGAACTTTCAGATGGAATTATCAAGTAAACTGTACAGGGAGTACAGGTACCTGGGAATATCCCCAAAGTTTTCGCAACACTGATTCCCATATGGAACCCTCACAGTCCATTACAAAATAAAAATAGGGCTCCCTAGGTATTTTGAGTAATAGATACTGATTAATAGTTTAATGACCCTGATATCAACAAACAAATACATCCTTTTTATAATGCAAATACATATTTCTCTTACCCAACAAGTATATATTGAACTGAGTTACAGTTAAGTACAATAGGAATGGTATTTGATGCAACTACTGTCAGGCAACAATGCTGTAAAACAAACCTGTACCAAAAAACAGCTGCTTCATACGAAAAGCATGCAGTCAGATACTGATCATTTTGTTATTCTCATGATTTAAAACAATTGCCTAAAATTTAAATAAAGCCTGATCCACTTAAACTTCAGTTCCTAAAGGCCTTTTTTTGTAAACAATCCAAACTCAATTCAAAAGTGTTTCATAAAAGTGTGAATGCACAGAAGAGTGGTAAAATTATGATCTGCTAAGACCAAACAAATGCCAACAATGACAAAATAACTTTATCATCCAACCATTAATGAGACAATGAAATATAATGAAGGTAACTTACACTCTTTGTTATATCATGAATGACTGATGGTGCAACCACAAGGATGACAATACCAACC
Organism: Holothuria leucospilota; assembly: GCA_029531755.1. Classification (NCBI taxonomy): domain Eukaryota; kingdom Metazoa; phylum Echinodermata; class Holothuroidea; order Aspidochirotida; family Holothuriidae; genus Holothuria; species Holothuria leucospilota. Next base: position 42,366,544 of record CM055975.1, read on the forward strand.
ACAATAGAAAGGACGGATAAGCAAAGTGCAACGATCAAACAAACATTTCGATTCATCCTCTCTTTCTTGACTGTAGGGATAAAAAAATACAAACTTCTGCAGGGCACCAATATAAGGCATTACAAAAAAGGTTGTATGCATACATAGAAATACTGTGTGTTAAAAAAAGGTATATGCCTAAAGAGTGTCACTACTCTATAGGCCTACACAAATTCACCAATAGTACTAGTACCAAAATGGCAGCTGTACCACTCAAATAACACTGCCTTCTTATAAAATGTGGCATTATGCAAATGGTTCCATCCTTTTATACATGCTACACCATGAATAGTGACATGGTTTTGACATGCCTAACTTTCCAATTTCCTTTTTATGTATGCGCACAAAATATGTTGTGCATGGTTACATAGATTTCAGTATCTATTGAGAAGTTGTCCAGCACAATGTTGAGCCATATATGAAGGTCACCAAGCTCAAAAGCCTGTCCGACATAAAGATGGACCTCTGGCCATCCTAATTGTAGCTCAACTGATGGTAGCTACAGTCAGCCTACATACTTTACATCTGCACCATCATGAAATTTGAAACGAAAAGCTGGTAAAACTACATCAGATTTGCCAAATTTTGAAAAGAATCTTCAGGTGGCTGATGCAGTCTAAAATTATCTGAGGAAGCAGAACAAAAAATCATCAGAGTCAACTGAAGCTTGTAAATTTCACAAAAATGATCTAAACTGGAGCCTGGGCCTACAATACAGTGACCATTTCTACAGTTCTTAAAAGGAGGGTATGGTCATAGGCTACCAAAAACACAAAGTTTCAAAAAAATAAGTAACTGTTGGGCCTATTCCTACTGATTGCATGTGTTAACAGCAACAATATAGTACAATGCTAGTACCAGTACTGTGTGTGTACCCCATAGCCCTGGCTCAAATACTGACTTCACAAAGGCCTACATATGCATCTTGTCAATGTAGGTATGAGTTTTGCTTCTCAACTTAACACAGCCTCAGGGGCTACTATGAGCCTGCTTATTGTTTGAATTCTCCTCAAGTAAATATACAAAAATCACAAGGTAAACAGTGACAAGTGATATGCTGAGAATGAGCAGGTTTTATTGCATCTGTTCTCAGAACATACAGTATGTAATAAAAATATATTAGGTTTCTGCTTTATGTATCTTGTGTCTGCCAGTGTCACAAAAACACACTCCAGTGCACAGGGGCATATTTATGTCATAATCAACCCCCCTGTCAACTGACTCAATCCCCAGTCTGGCAATTTCTCTCCCTCCCGCTCCCAGAATTTCCAACCGAACAACCCCAGACAATTCCAAACCACATATTTCCACAAATGTCAATTTCAATCAGAAAAATTCCCCCACCATAAAATTCTTAACAGACAAGGGTGAGAGTTGTCCAGGGTGGAAATTGCCTTCTTAGAGGGAGTGGTCCGAGAAAGTATATCCTGAGTGCAAATCATCCAGTGCAACAGTGTATAACAAGAGCGTCAACTAAAAGTAGGAATGCAGACAGCATTTACTGTACACCCAAACAAGAGGTTTGGGGGGGGGGGGCCAAATGGTCATGCCATATATATGTTTTTACTATATCAGGGCTCAAATTAAAAGAGTCATCTGGAGGCTCATGGTGACCAAGATTTGTGACAGGTTGGTTTTCTGATGAACAACCAAATCTCATAAAAGAGGAAAACAGTTGGCATCCAGGAAAATTTGAGCATTTCCTTTCCAACCACTATAAAATTTTCTTTTGGACAACCAAAATGGCAGACAGGTAGTCCTATGGACAACCATTAAACTTCCTTACAATGGAGGCCTGGTTTCGATCATCATTTGCATATTACACCAAAATGGCTGTTTTTTATGCCTTACTGGCAGAAGTTTACACCCAAATTAGTTCTTCTGTCATACAAGAAAACCACCAGGTCCTAGAATTTACAACCACTGATTTGTGATTTTGAGTCATTTACCATATAGCAGTTTACACTTTGAAAATCATGGACTGGTGTAAAAATATAACCAGAATGCAAAAATGCATTGTGGTTTCGATGATTCATACACACCTATAGTATCATGGAATTACAGTAGTATGAAATGGCTGCAAACTTTTGAGGCCGGACCCCCGATGACCCCAAATGACCTTTGACCTGTACCGAAAGTAATAGGGTTGTTCCTCTCACCAGTAGGCATCTATATACAACGTATGAAATTTATCCAAACTTCCTATGTTAAGATATCATGTTACCTGGGTTTTCAGGGTCTGATGCCCACTGACCCCAAATGACCTTTGACCTCCACCAAAACAACAGCATAAAGCATCTACATACTAAGTATGAAATTCATCCAAGCTTTCTACCCTCAGATAACAAGGTTTTCAGAGTTTGACCCCCGGTGACCCCAGATGAACTTTGACCTCCACCAAAAACAATATGGTTCTTTCTCTTCCCATAACACATCTACAAGTATGAAATTCATCTAAGCTTTCTACTTTGAGATATCGTGTTAACATTTCTAGAGTTTGACCTCCGGTGACCCCAAATGACCTTTGACCTCCATAAAAAAATTCGGTTCTTCCTCTCACTATAAGGCATCTAAACACTAAGTATACAATTTATCCAAGCTTCCTACCATGAGATATCATGTTAACAAGGTTTTCAGGGTTTGACCCCCAGTGACCCCAGATGACCTTTGACCTCCACCAAAAACAATAGTTCTTCCTCTTTCCATAATGTATCTACATACTAAGTATGAAATTCATCCATGCTTTCTACCTTGAGATACTGTGTTAACAAGGTTTTCAGAGTTTGACCCCTGGTGACCCCAGATGACCTTCGACCCCCACCAAACACAACAGGGTTCTTTCAACACCTAATCCAATAGCATTTAACTTTCATCAAACAAACAAGCAAACCTACTTGGCAAGGTACCCCTCTGAAGGACTAAACGTTTCCCTACAAGTTTTTTTCACTGAAGAATGACTGAATTAAAAGGGCAGGTCTTAATATTTCCATGAATAAGTCTTTTTTATTCTTAAGGTATGTGAACACACAACCAAAACAGCTGTTTTTATTCAGCAGTGATAGATTAAGATCCCCTGATAAAAAATTGTTGGAATTACATCTTTTTAGAAGTGGACAAACCGGACTACAAAAAGAGTTTGTACTGTAAGCTATGCTGGCTCACACAAGATTTCCTTTGTCTTCTTCTCTACTGACAGCTTCAAAAACAACATGGAAAGATACGAGACTTAGGTTCATTACTCATAGTCAATCAAAATGCATGTTACACACAGCAGTGTTCTCCACTAGCTGTTTTGTTAGGGTGCTACACCCGGACAAAATTTGCAGAGGGTGATCAGCACCCGGACAAAAAATGTACCACCCGGACAGAAATTATCAATTCAAAACCTTAAAACAGAGCAAACAGCAATAATTTCAGTGTGAAAATTGAGTAATGATAATCAGAAATGTACTTAGTCATCAAAGAAGGCCATAATTAAATTTACCATTTATTTTAGCAAACATTTTTTTAAATAAAGCAGCCCCGCTCTTTACAGAAAGCGATCACTACTGACCTTTAACCTTCTGAGCACCCGGACAAAAATTAACTCAGTGGAGAACACTGTAGAGTAATATTTAGCAAGTGATGAAAATTGGCATTAGTCTGCAAAGTTAACTTTCCTTCTTTTGCTTTGCTTCACCTTAAACTATGTGTTTTTGTGAGAGAGACAAGCATAGATACTGTAGCTGTGCAGGCTACTATCATCTGTAATCAATTACTGTGAAGTGGGACTGATGAGGTTATGTGTAAAAGTAATATTGTATAGGATTTTTTACTGTTTAGAAGTGATCTTATCCATAAAGTTGTAGGGCTATCCCAAGAGGTGTTGGATGTTGAACAGATAATGTGATTGACAAAGTTCTTTGAGGTTTGCAGTAAGAGGAAAAACAGGCCAAGTTTCATGTTTCTTCTAGAGAAGTGTCATCCCTTGTTATTTTCAGGGGCAGAAAGTGAGGGGCAGAAACTTCCGAGTATATCTACAGGTACGGTACCATTACTTTCCACCACCAGGTAGTTTCTGCCCCACTTTCCGCCCCTCAAATTCTTGGGGCGGAAAATAATGTTCGAACTTATATTTGTTTCTATTTCCTTTTTAATTTTCAATTTCAAGTCCAAGAGAACAGATAAATTTGTATGACTTTTCCGGAAACCTCATCGAGAAGAATGAATTGTATGGAATATATATATATATATATATATATTTTTATATATATAAAACGCTAGATCGACCTGTTAGGTGAAATTTTTCTTCACCGGCGAAGAAAAAAAAATAAAACAAAAGATTATATTTTGCCTTTTGGTTCTGAGATATATGCACATTATTTCAATGGCCTGTAAGTCCTTAGTGTAAACGGATACATGCACGTTAGTTGGGGTGTAGTTAAGTAATTGCATAAACATTACGTGGTAAATCGGACTTGTGTATAGAGTTACGAATTCCTATATAAAACAGTGTGTAAAGCGTTAAGGCGAAACAGTTTTTTCGCCCTAGGGTCAAGTTCTCCCAACAGAGGAGTTTTTTCGCCTAAATCCCAAATTATAGATAGAGTATATATATATATATATAAATAACGCTAGATCGACCTGTTAGGCGAAATCTGTATACCGCCAATACAACCGGCGAAGAAAAAAACAATAAAATACATAAGATTATATTTCCCCTTTTGGTTCTGAGATACATATGCACGTTACTTCAATGGCCTGTAAGTCCTTAGTGTTAACGGATACATGCACGTAAGTTGGTGTGGAACTAAGTAATTGCATTAACATTATGTGGTAAATCGGACTTGCGTAATTAATTAGCAGAAATCAAAGTGTTAATATTCACAAAATATTGCATAATAAAAAGCTTTCTGGCAGCAACTGCAATGAGATTTTTTGTTTTAATTCATACTCTATCATGGAGTTACTTTCATATATTTACCACATATGAAATCAAATTATGATTTCAGCAATGTCTTCCACACTAACAAGCAACTAATTAAAGTTGTCTCATTATGTCACGGGTTATGTGCAAAAGTAATATTGTATAGGATTTTTTACTGTTTAGAAGTGATCTTATCCACAAAGTTGTAGGGCTATCCCAAGAGGTGTTGGATGTTGAACAGATAATGTGACTGACAAAGTTTTTCGAGGTTTGCAGTAAGAGGAAAAACAGGCCAAGTTTCATGTTTCTTCTAGAGAAGTGTCATCCCTTGTTATTTCAGGGGCAGAAAGTGAGGGGCAGAAACTTCCGAGTATATCTACAGGTACGGTACCATTACTTTCCACCACCTGGTAGTGTCTGCCCCACTTTCCGCCCCTCAAATTCTTGGGGCGGAAAATAATGTTGGAACTTATATTTGTTTCTATTTCTTTTTTAATTTTCAATTTCAAGTCCAAAAGAACAGGTAAATTTGTACGACTTTTCCGGAAACCTCATCGAGAAGAATGAATTGTATGGAATATATATATATATATATATATATTTTTATATATATAAAACGCTAGATCGACCTGTTAGGTGAAATTTTTCTTCACCGGCGAAGAAAAAAAAATAAAACAAAAGATTATATTTTGCCTTTTGGTTCTGAGATATATGCACATTATTTCAATGGCCTGTAAGTCCTTAGTGTAAACGGATACATGCACGTTAGTTGGGGTGTAGTTAAGTAATTGCATAAACATTACGTGGTAAATCGGACTTGTGTATAGAGTTACGAATTCCTATATAAAACAGTGTGTAAAGCGTTAAGGCGAAACAGTTTTTTCGCCCTAGGGTCAAGTTCTCCCAACAGAGGAGTTTTTTCGCCTAAATCCCAAATTATAGATAGAGTATATATATATATATATATATAAATAACGCTAGATCGACCTGTTAGGCGAAATCTGTATACCGCCAATACAACCGGCGAAGAAAAAAACAATAAAATACATAAGATTATATTTCCCCTTTTGGTTCTGAGATACATATGCACGTTACTTCAATGGCCTGTAAGTCCTTAGTGTTAACGGATACATGCACGTAAGTTGGTGTGGAACTAAGTAATTGCATTAACATTATGTGGTAAATCGGACTTGCGTAATTAATTAGCAGAAATCAAAGTGTTAATATTCACAAAATATTGCATAATAAAAAGCTTTCTGGCAGCAACTGCAATGAGATTTTTTGTTTTAATTCATACTCTATCATGGAGTTACTTTCATATATTTACCACATATGAAATCAAATTATGATTTCAACAATGTCTTCCACACTAACAAGCAACTAATTAAAGTTGTCTCATTATGTCACGGCGTTACCCTAAATATGAGAATTTTCAATTTTGTGTAAGATACACAGATTGGAGTGGAATATTTTTTATAATGCAAATCACACCCACCCAGGCCTACAACTTCCATGCTCTAAAGTTATAATATCTCTCATTTTTAATTAATTATACCAATTAGAAATATGTCACGGCGTTACTTTTTTGGTAACACCGTGACAGTAACGCCGTGACCGGCATTTATTTACTGTGTAGTGACTGACAATTATAGTCACTGTGGTTGCTGGTACTTAAGTCACAGCATTCTACTATATGATAATGATTTTTTGTCAACTTTCTGGGATGGTACAAGCAGGAAAGGCAACACTGGATCGTTTCTTTTTTTATGGTAATCTGCCTGTTATGCTCAGAAGCTATGATGCGATGGTCTGCTAGATTGTTTTAGTTAGCTCAGATGTGACTAGCAACAGTATTTCCTGTTTATATAGCATAAAGTCAATCCATGGTACAGTCCCTGTACACTGCTGAGCATGAGAAGTTTCTATATATAAAGAACTTGGATGGAAGAAAATCTGCAATTAGCATACCAGCAGGACAATCAATCACACATACAGCTAGTTAGATGAAATTTAACGACACACCAACACAAATGTGTTATATAGTGTCAAGCAAAGGTTAAATACGGTGCAAGTCATTCCCTTTAGTCGCCTCTTGCGACAGGCGGGAAATACCGTGGGCATATTCTACAACCCCCAGCCCACAGGGGGCTCAACCATGGTGGGGCTTGCTCGGTTTTGTGGCGCCGACAACCCGCCAGTCGTGTGATGAGTAATAACGGTCTTTTGTGCGCATTTTATAGGCGATAGTCAGGGACAAACTACTCACCACTCACGACCTCCTCACCCTACCTGGATGCAGTTTAGCGTCATACCCAGGACGCTCAATCACACATACAATACAGTACAGTACAGTATACTACACCATTACAATCCAAAATGGTCAAGCAGTCTAATGCAGAGAAGCAGCATAAATACAGAGAAAGACTAAATTAGTGTGCAATTATTTCTTAAATTATCTAAAGTACTCATATCTAGATGAATTGCAAACATTCTGACTATCAACATCACTATTTCCCATGAGCTTATTAACTTAATTTTTTTTAACATGTGTTTCCCATATAGTAAGGCTTTGGTCACGGCATTACCGTCACGGCGTTACCAGACTTTTTTTTTATATCTTGTCATATCTTCCATAATCATAATTTTTTATTTTATATTTCACCATACTGTTGTAGATAACAGTCTACAAAATTTATTTAATGTGAAGAAACTGTAAAAAGTCCTTTAACTTCACAGGGTTTTAACAGTTTGCGAGTGGCCAGAAAATGCTTGTCCTTTTCAGCGTCACGGCGTTACCACAATCATTAATATTCATATTTTCATACTTAGTGCACTTTTTGAAGAAAAGTAATTTTCCAGATTAACTTTGTGATAGTAGTAGTAGAATTGACAAACTACTCACCACTCACGACCTCCTCACCCTACCTGGATGCAGTTTAGCGTCATACCCAGGACGCTCAATCACACATACAATACAGTACAGTACAGTATACTACACCATTACAATCCAAAATGGTCAAGCAGTCTAATGCAGAGAAGCAGCATAAATACAGAGAAAGACTAAATTAGTGTGCAATTATTTCTTAAATTATCTAAAGTACTCATATCTAGATGAATTGCAAACATTCTGACTATCAACATCACTATTTCCCATGAGCTTATTAACTTAATTTTTTTTAACATGTGTTTCCCATATAGTAAGGCTTTGGTCACGGCATTACCGTCACGGCGTTACCAGACTTTTTTTTTATATCTTGTCATATCTTCCATAATCATAATTTTTTATTTTATATTTCACCATACTGTTGTAGATAACAGTCTACAAAATTTATTTAATGTGAAGAAACTGTAAAAAGTCCTTTAACTTCACAGGGTTTTAACAGTTTGCGAGTGGCCAGAAAATGCTTGTCCTTTTCAGCGTCACGGCGTTACCACAATCATTAATATTCATATTTTCATACTTAGTGCACTTTTTGAAGAAAAGTAATTTTCCAGATTAACTTTGTGATAGTAGTAGTAGAATTGTAATAAAAGTTTGTTCCCAACATTAAAGGGTCTCCCTGTTATTTACACTTGAAATGTGAATTTTGCTTCCAAAGCGTCACGGCGTTACCGTGGAATTGCCCATATACATATACATATACTGTACATATACATATACATATACATATACATATACATATACATATACATATACATGTACATATACATATACATATACATATACATATACATATACATATACATATACACATACATATACATATACATATACATATACATATACATATACATATATATATATATATATGTATATATAGTAAAAGACATTGCTGTTTGAAACTTTGAAGGAAAGTGCATGAAGTCATCATTTCGCACTGGTATTCCATTCCATGCTGTTACTTTCCCCTCCCAAAATGGTGTTTTCCACCCACAAATATCAGGGGCAGAAAACTCCATTTTTGGGGGCAAAAAGTTATGTAATTTGAGTATTGTATAGTGCAGTCAATGAAGAATCCTCCAGATATGCATCTGTGGAGTCAGGTGTCCTGCAGCAGACAGTACTTGAGATCGCATCATCCTCACGTGATGTTGGCCATAGCTCAAGAAGTAAATGACATTGTCTATGGTCAGCTGCATGATTCGGGGTTATTTCCAATACAATCATTCAATTGAATGTTATGTGTCTGATCAGTCTGTTGCAACTCCCTGGTCAGATACTGTACATGTTTACAGTTAGGTGTGTGATGAAAATTCAAACTTGGTAGTGAGATTCAAACTGGGGTGGTGAAATTCTAAACTGGGTGCTGACTTAAAAAAGTAAATTCAAACTGGGTGCAGCACCCAGTTTGAATGGCCTGGCTAGAACCCTGTTAAGGAGCCCACCCAATTTGCCTTTTTTCTGTACTATAAAAGATAGCATACTGCAACAATTAAAGAATAGTCCTATTTGGGTGTCACTATTTCAGATGACTTTAAAGGCAATAGGCAGTCGCCCCAAAATTTTCTTTGAAAAATCAGCAAACTCTTGCAAATCTCCTCTTATTGCATTACAAGCACCTCTGAAGACGTTTTGAACATGACTATTACAAACAACAGGTAAAGCAAGGAGAAATTCTCCTTGAATTTCACAATTCACTAACAAAAATATTGTCACATGATCAAAATAGGCCATTCACGAACTAGAGTGACGGGGCATACTAATTATGATCGGGGTGGCTGCAATTTGTCTTTAAATGTTCAACACAGACTAATCAAATTACTGCTAAAGCAGGTGCTAGGTCTTTTAAAAAGAAATCTTCTGAAGACACTGTCTGATGGATTGCAAAAACTGGGCAATATATCCTTAGTTCAAAGTAACCTGGAGTATGCTGCTGCCATATGGGACCCTAACCAACAAGGACCTGGAAAAAAGTGCAACCCAGAGTTGCCAGACTCATTAATATTAATTACATCTGGGGAGGTAGGCTTTATGACCGACCTTAAACTATCGGAACTTTCTCTATTAAAGAACCATAGGAAAGATGACAGGTTACATTATATGTATGGAATTTTGAATAATCAGCCATAAGCTGCCCCACGTGACTACCTCTTAATGATGCTTCCAGCCAGACAGGGTTAAACCTACGCAATATAAGATTCCACCTATTTCAATATAATTGATATTACCAGGCCATATAACAATAAAGACCTTCAGTATTTTAACTACAGAACCCCCAGTATTTAGAACTTTCCATCAATATACTTCATTACTTGATAAGAATAAGTTAACTGATGAGTAACGTTAACTCGCAGACCCAGAACTTTTTCTTGTGCAGCCCAGCCCTGTACATTCCGTTACATGGGATGCCTAGGCCATGTAACAGAATTGTAACACAGCCCAGTTCGAGGGCTAGTGCCAGCTGCAAGCTTCCTCTCTCACTCCGTTCAAAGATTCCAACTGTCCCAGTTTAACCGGGACTCTCCTGGTTTGGACTATGCTGTTCCTGGTGTCCCAGTTCACCTATTAATTGTCCTGGTTTCAAAAGAAATTTGCTGTGCAACTTAGAGTGTCAGTGGAATAACTGGGAGAGACCTGATGCGCTTCTGTACAAAGTATGGGGCCTTTTGCCAAGGGAGTTGATACTGAATGCAAGCTTCAAGCTAGTCTTGCCATCAGAACGGGAAACATGCCAATAAGTAGGCTAATCATTTTGATTGCTCCAAACTGATCTATTATTCTTAGTTGAGCGCCAAGCTAGAACTCCCAAACTGTCCTATATGGAAGTGCAGTATACTGTAGGTTAGGTTGGCTCTAGATGAGTCAATTATCAGGGATAGCACTAGGTGGGAGCAGTGGGGTCCATGGCCTCCCATCGGGGAAATTTTCCATTTTCATCAGGGAGTATTAAAGGGTACTATGGTCAAGCATGCATGTAACCCCTGACTTCACAGTCGCCCCAACGATTTGCCCGAATTGCTCTCAAGGAAGGCAGATATCTTTCAATAAAAACCCCAATTATCAATTTGTTGCAAAAAGGGAGCCAATTTTTTAAATTTTGCCAACAGAAACTCAACCAAAATTTCAGAATTTTCTCAGTAAAAACCCACATCTTTCAATAAAAAAACCAAAATTATCAAATGATTAGCAATGCTGAAATTTTGAGCTTTCATCATCTAGCAACCCACAACTTTGTTGGAATTTCGGGTTGCTGCCCCTCTCTTATCAGGGAGTTTAAACCAGGCCCACCCACCCCCTTCCTGCTCCCATTGGGCAGGTCCTGGTGCCACCAGCTGCAATTTGTGAACGAGTGTAATTATTGCAAAGCCCATGTAACGCATATTACATATATGCTTGTTTGTTTGTTGTTTGCAATGATCTCGGCTCTAATTTAGAATCAGTGCCCAGAAGAAATGTAACTCGGTACACACTGGGATAGGGTTATATGTGTGGTAGGGGTAGGGTTACATACTGTACGAGGTACACATAGAGATAAGGTCAGGGTTATACCCATAGGGATGTATGTACAGTACGTAGAGATAGACATGTATATACACAATATATTAGTGTGTACTTATAATATTTAAAATCGTCTGCTGGCAGCTTGGCTCGCAGCGCTATCAGTTAGGGCATGGACTTGTGATACTGAAATCTATACCGTGTTCGTATTCTTGAAGTGTTCCACGTTCGAATCTCACTGTCACCTTTCTTTCCACACCTTCTTTTCTCAAGTCTTGTTATGCTACTTCATCAAAGCTCTTTTAGAACTTGACTTTGTCACTGATATTTTAATTTGGAGTTGTAAGTTTTAAGATGAAGTTAATGCAACGTCCCTTCCGGGAACTGATTCTAAATTAGTACCATGCTCTACATAAAATATTTCCTAGTCAATTATATGGCACACTGGTAGATTGTGCAATACATGCATGTCCAGGAATAAGGGTGTAAGTTTTGAAATTAGGCCTATCCCGGTTTGAAGGGTCCAAGGGGTAGGACATCTGTCTGCTGCATTTGTGCCTTGCGAGTTTCTGCAGCGTACACTCGGTGTATCATGAGTCGATCACTTAACGAACATTGTGACCATAAAAATATTAAAACATTTACAAAAATCAATAAAACTCTGCAGTAATATTTTACACTATGTCTTCCTCATTGTAGGCCTACTATATTTTGGTGTTGTTCAGATTTTTTTTTTGGTTTGAGATTTCTGATTTGCTTTGTGTCTGGATTGCAGACAAGAGTTGGTTGATTTAAATCTGGCCGATTAAAATCACAATTTTAATTGAAAAAAATCTAGATTTTAATGATTTAAATCGATTTAGGCCTATTTGATTTAAATCATGATTTTTTTTAAAAAAATCACCAACCCTGATTGCAGGGCATCTTATGGGGCTTCGCCCTCCTTTACCCTTCAACTTGTTTGTTATGTTATGTTCTTAGTGACTTAGCCTTGGCCTCGCCTCTAACTTGGGCCTAGACCCGCACTGTGCCTTAACATATCAAAGCTTTTCAAGTTTTTATGTTGGCTACTGAGAAATTGCGACCTAGGCTAGGATAGGGTCTAGGCTCCTTCCATACAGACTAGGCCTAGGCCTATTATTTACCCAAATATCTCGCCACTTCTGCCTAGCCTATTTAAGTTTAGGAAGGCTACAAGTACAAGTTAAAGGAAATTTTACCTTAGCCTATCAAAAGTAAAGGCAGCACGAAAAGCACTTAGTCTTGCCTCAAAATACTCTTCACGTTTGTATTCTTCTTACAACCTACAGGACTAAATTACAAGCAGAATTTGTAACTTAGTGTGTAAAGATTCCAGCTGGTGTTATTGCACCTATAGAATAAAATACACACAAACACAACACACCATGTTTACTGTGTCCTCAACAAGCATGTGAGGGTGAGTGTAAACCATAGATATTGAACCTGACAGTGACAAGAGTGCATACGGGAAGGCCGCGGACTCTAAGCCAGACATCTGTTTGCCAAATTGAAAGTGAGTGCGCCAGCGCATTTTCAGACATAGAGACCCTATAGTGGGACTATAGGGTCTATTCAGACATTATCACTTGCTGATCGATCGAAGAATAATTGGCCTTTCTGCTTTTTTCTTTGGGACTTTCTCTTCATATTGCGTGGTGAAATTGAATTTTCGATATAATTTTTCAAGCCCGCTGTATCAGTTTAAGCTACACAGCTCGCTTGGCTCGACTGTGAGGCAGTCTTGGCAAGGTGTTGCCATGAACAGGGGAAATTAGTAGGTCCCCCTCGGTTTGGGAAATTCTTTCGTCAGGGAGCCAGGCCGATGGGTACGATGAAATATGTACTAATCGTCGACAACATCCAGTCCCCCGACGATACATTTGATTTTGCACTTAGGAAGGGCAGAGTCTTCAACAAAAATGCCCAAATTTTCCAATTTTCCTCAAAACCCAATTTTTAACATAAAAAACTAGCTTTTCAATACAAATCCTAAATCTTTTCCCGCCTACTGCATTCGGCGTTCTTTCGACAATTTGATCATCGTCTTTGTCTGGGGTTAGGCTGCTGATCCCTGTTGTGGCAAATCCTAGCGTCACCCTTGGTTTTTGCTGCCGCAGGAACTTTCATCTGCAGACTGAATCCGGCGAGCCCCCCCCCCCACGCAGAGCCTGGCTGTCCTCCCCTCTCCAAGAATTTTGGGGCCTAAGTTTGAAATTCAGTGTAACTACATAGTAGCCTATACTAGTATAAAGGTATAATCAGTTCAGTGCTTTTTTATAAACCCTTCTCTGCGTGGCAGAGGTAGGCTGGCGAAGGGGCGGAAGATCAAGTTCTCAGCCTAGGCTCAGTCAGCTGCAAATGGACTGAATATTTGAAACTGTCCTCCTACTACGGGAGAGGTGTCTAAGAGGAGGGAATTCCTCACTCCACTTAAAGTGGTTCACCTCAGAAGGGTTCACATCAGAATGACACTGACAAGAAGCATGTTACCCAGAATCAGAGTCATATGTTTAGGCGACGTCTCTGCCCAGATTATGTGACAGGCCCGGCTCATCGCGTCACGTGACTCTAGCCAACCCTAGCCAGGTCAGGTGACCCCCAGCTTCACAAAATGCTTCAACTGGCGTAAATGGCTACCTCAAAATTAAGTCGTGAGACTTTGCCAGGTTCAAAGTTTTCTTTTCGTAAAAACCCATTGTGTAGCTAGTAGGATATTGAGTCTTCAATTTGAGTGGGAAAAGGGGGAGTTCATGGTACATTGCCCTTACGACGCCAGAGGAACGGTCGATTTGAGAAGCAGGCTCTTCCAATGAGAGTTAGATCCACAGAACCACCAAGGGACCACAAGGGCGTTCCTTCATAATGAGGATCCCAGGTCAGGGGAAGAAACAATTGATGTTTGGGCATTGCCTGTTCGCACTTGGGTGCCTCCCACACCCCCCCCCCCCTCCTTTCCATGGCAAGAAGTGGTACACTTAGCAATGGATTTCTCCTGAATTTCAGCAGGTATGATTACATAGTTGATATTAGTTTTTATGTCCCCTTCCGTTCATCAAAGCAGGTAGCTCCGTTGCAGCTCCCTGTTATCAAAAGTCATCCAGAAGTTACTCGCAGCGCTATTCACGTAGAGTAGCAACGTAATCAACATTCTAGGTTAGTATTTCTATGGTGCATCATGTGATGAATCATGTGGTTTGTACTTGAACTGCAATGCTTGTTACGCAGGCTTTGCATACTACATTGTTGTGAAGGTGTGCGGATAATTTGTAGACCTTACACCTATATCGATCTCTACAAATTAAGAAGGGGGCTGGGAGGACATTCTTCTACGTCACCGCCTCTACCACATCTGACCTTACCTTTGGTTCGTCGTTACTCATTCAGCCTTTCAATTCGTTCGTAAGAAAAACCTTTTCGCGTTAATTTCAAGTACCTTGGACCAGGGAGCTGTAAGGGAGCTCTCACAGCTCCCTGGGGAGACCATGTGACTTCCTGTCCGATATTCACCGAGCGGAGGAATGTGTGGGCAGGGAGCTGTGAGAGTTCCCTGTTGTGGGATGTATTGATTGGACAGTCGCGTTCGACTGGGTACTTTAAAAGCATTGGCGTATTGGAAGGCATCTCATAACATTAGCGTGCCAACAGTCAACATTTCCAGTTCATGCAAACTAAGTTTACTTTTTGGTATCAATCGAAAGGTCTGGGTCTAAGATTTAATGTAAGTACGGTAAGTACAATCAGTCGACTATGGGCCATAGGGCCTCACGGGCCAAGGGGCTCAGATGATTCGATTTACGGCTAAATTTCTCAAACTGGTACATATTGCGCGAGGGGCTAGTTGCAATTTTTGAATGTCTATCAGTCTTGTTAACCACTGAACGCAATGATGAAGTTTTCCGCAGCTTGTTGGTTCAGAAATTAACTTGGCACCTGAAAATTATTGTGTCAGAAATGCTACCAGTGTCAGTCTAATGATTTTGCTGGTTAATACTTTGGTAAGAGACTAGAAAGCTGGAACTTAGTGAGTGAAGTCACTTTAATGGGCAATTAATAGAATCTGAAGTCAAATATATGCAGTGGCTATCTTACATATTAAAATATAGGTCCTTGAAAATGTTTGGAGGCAAAGCAATTTAAAGCGGCTATCTAGTTAACATATTTTTCTGGTGTTAACGTCATTTGATAAGATGCATTTGTACCATACAAATCATGCAGTGGTATATAAAAACTCATTTTTTAAGTTTATAGAGAACTGAAAATGTTGTGTGTGCCTAATGGGTGTAGCCTACACTGTGTGTGAGTGTATGTGTGGGTGTGCGTGTATGTGTGACTATATACAGTATACTGGTATATGCACAAATGAAAATAATGAAATCGCCAAATTTGAAGATTTTTCACAGAAAAACTAGGAAGAAAACCCTCCTGGTTTTTTGATATCATGTAGAGGATGGATAAATCTGTCCTAGAAAAAAATTTCCGATTTTTGCGACGTTCCACATTTCCGTTTTTTTTTTTTTTTTTTGCGATTTTGTGCGACGGAGCAACTTTGGAAGCTAATAAATATAGGACTGAATTGCCTAGATCTCTGAAACTTTGTAATTTGTAAGAACCTTGTGTGGTCATGTATTCTAGAAATAATTAGGGATTTACCACAGTGACATCATAGGTAACGGAACTCTCGAAAATGCTCCAGGCGCTGCATTTCAGTGCGAAATGGTATTTTTGAGGCACCGTATTTTACAGATCCAACATGGGAAGTCCTTGAATACTTTGTTACATATTGTCTATGTACCATACAACAATTACAAAAAATAACAGGTGTCTAGGAATCTCACTCTTGGAGAAATTCATCTCCCAACTTGTTAATTTATTTGACGAAAATGATGAAAATCGCATATTTTGGCTATTTCATCTTACTGTAACTTCAGAAAACAACACTGGAAGGGTATCATATTACATTTGCCTACTCTATGGAGTAAAATTTATCCAGTTATATCATTTCAGGGTGGTGTAATGTATATTTACTGAGATATCATACCTCAAATATGAGATAAATGCCAAAATGTCAATTTGCTGCAAATTCGCGAACTTTCAAAACGCCATAAATTGTTCGAAATTCGATCAAATGGGCTAAAAATCTCAGAGAATGCACTTTTCATGGTAGCCTACACATAAAAAAAATGAAATCTTGAGTCGGTCGAGCAACACCCTCCGGTGATTTGACATGGAATGACCCAAATAATGTAATTTTGTGGGAGCCCCTGGGCAAGTGCCCCGCTTGCCCCTGCTGAAATTCGGTCCTGGTCGGGGGATGGGTGGGGGATGCCAGGTAACCACTGCCGTTTTTGATTCCTTGCCGTATGCAGGCAAGTAATCTATGCGATGGTGATGTCGTGTAGGTTTGTGTTTATGTGTGTTTGTGACATTGCTTGTAATCGCGATATCTCAAGATAGGAATGACCGACACTTTTCATATTTGGTACACAGATTTTTCATGTTAAGAGAAAGAACCCTATTGTTTTTGGAGGAGGTCAAAGTTCACCCGAGGTCACCAGAGGTTAAAAACCGAAAACCTTGTAATCGCGATATCTCGAGATAGGGATGACCGGCACTTTTCATATTTGGTATATAGATTTGTTATGTTAAGAGAAAGAAAACTATTGTTTTTGGTAAAGGTGAAAGGTCATCTGAGGTCACCATAGGTTAAACTGCGAAAACCTCGTAAAAGGCTTGTAATCACGCTATCTCGAGAGAGCGATGACCGACACTTTTTATATTTGGTATATAGACTTGTCATGTTGAGAGAAATAATTCTATCGTTTTTGATGGAGGTCAAAAGTCATTTGAGGTCACCAGAGGTCAAAGACCGAAAACCTTGAAATCGCGATATGTCAAGATAGGAATGGCATATATAGATTTGTCATGTTGAGAGGAAGAACCCTATTGTTTTTGGTAGAGGTCAAAGGTCATCTGAGGTCACCAGAGGTTAAACTGTGAAAACCTCGTAAACGGCTTGTAAACCTTGTAAACACGATATCTCCGCAAGATAGCAATGACCGACACTTTTCATATTTGCTACATAGATTTGTCATGTTGAGAGGAAGAACGCTATTGTTTTGGGTGAAGGTCAAAGGTCATTTGAGGTCACTGGAGGTAAAAGCCAGGCTTTCTGGTTCATAACCCTATACCAGGCACGGATCCAGGCGGATTTCAAGACTAAAATAAGGGGGAAAATGATGACCATGAAGCCAAAATATTGACATTATAACTACTTTGGATTTAACGTTAAAATCGTGACGCTAGAACTCAAAGTATAAATGCTAACTTTTAAAATCATAATAAGGCTAAAAGGTCAAAGCGATGTGATTAAAAGTCAGCTTTTTAGATTTTCAAAGTCATTACTTTGTGGTTAAATTCCCAGATGTAAATATGAAGAGGCAACATAAGCCAAATGTTTTAGTTTAAGCTGAAAATATCAAAATTAAAATCAACGTAACGGACCTTAAAGTCAAAACATTTATTATGAAATTCAATACATTTTACTTGATAAGGATTTAACGTTACAACTGGCATTAGAATTCAGTATAATGAAATTAATAGTAAGATATTTAACATGAGGGGTCACAATAGTTTAATTGAATCTTAATATTATGAGACGTAAAGTAACAGTCGCAGATTTAGGACCTCCTCTGCCCTCGCCGCGAAAAAAAAATGAGAAAAAAGAAAAGGAAGAGAAAAAGAAAGAAAAAAGATTGAAGAAAGAAAAGATTGCATAAGAGTAAGTTATTTACAAACTTGTCTACATTGCAAAGTACAAACGTGTTAAAAATATATCATTTTGCAGCGGTTGGGTTGAGTTTCTGGATGAAAACATAGATCTATAGATCTATGGACGCTAACATAATGATATATGCTATGGAGAGGGATTGCACGGCTTGCTGCCCTAAACTGTAGTAACAAATTTGTGTTAAAGGGTGAAAATTTCTGCAATTTAGTTGATTAAAATGTCAGATTTTCGCCAGGTCTTGTATGATTAAAGACGCCATGGCTGGAAGGGGGACGTGCTGTCACGGCCCCCTAATCGATTTCCGATTTTTTAAATGAACCCAAAAGGCGTTTTGCTATAGATTTCTGCAAGGGGTAGGGTGAGATGTGTTTTCGGCTAAGTGATGAATTTATTTTAATCATCTTCTGTTACAAAACGTTTGCAAACTATCAAAATTTTCGCGCGCTCCGCGCCCTGTTTGCTGTGCTTAGTCACCCGTACTCGTATGTTTCTACAATTAAGCTAATTTTTCGTGCGCATAGACGTAATTACAGCGGCCGGAATCAAGGCATTGTAACAATGCGAAGCAAGAGATTTGTTTTCGCCTTCCTATACTTTTCGGGGGATATATTTTACAAAAATGAAATCTTTAACGAATTACCAGACAGCAGACTCGCATTCTAATAGACATATTTTTCATTCGGTTTGGGGGAGTTGGTAGTGTCTCGGTACAGAATCTGCATGCAAATTTGTCATAAATGAATGTTGACGCAAAATTTCAGCGTACATTCGTCATCATTCGCGCTCTATATTTTCTTACCATTAGGGCAATGACACCGCGAAATATTATTCTGTTCAAAACACTTTACCGAAAATTAGAGATATATCCCCCAACCTCTGAAGGGGCTGCAAATCAAGAGGGGATCACAGGGCAATCTAACATCATGGGTAGCTCATGGCACAATTTGTCAGGTTTGTAGCACAATGTGAAATATTGGAAGTAGTTTGTCGTTCGACCTATTTAAAGCATTTTTAAGGCGCACTTCGCGTGCACCCTTTATTGATAGATAGAGAAGGCATTTATATTTATAAACCTCTTAGTTCACGACCAGGCTTTTGTTATTCCTACTCCCTTCTCGTTCACTTCCCATTGCATCGTCTGAATTCTCATTCCTCATGTTAGTATCGCAATTTTGCATATACCCCAGAACTTTCCTATGCCTGTCTAATGGTGCTAACCTTGCAGGGATGCCATGCTATAACCAAAATATCGCTAGGTAATGAGAAGTTGAAAGCATTTTATCAGTTTAAAGTTGTGTCAAATACATGTAGCGCCATTTTGCATCGAAGCCACCTCACATAAACAAAAATTCTGAAAGGGGGGGGAGGAGTTGTAACCCCTCCACTTAGACCATATACCCTTCCCTTACACACAACCCGATGTGGGAACATTTCACTAAATAATGAAAATTTTAAACATATGATCAGTTCGAAACTTTGCCTAACATGGAACAATTTTGCATCTAAGCTACCTTAAAGCTTTACCCCCGGGCGGCACCTTCGCACAAAGTGACAAAGGAAGGATCCGCACCGGGTGCAAACTTCCTATGTGCGCATATGCACACCTTACACCAACTCTCTGGGTTTTATCTGGGGTGAGATAACGCGGTATCTTGTGTGGTACTTCCCCAGTCACCAAAATCTGGCTGCGCTGTCGTGCCCATACCCCGACTTAGCAAATCTCTCGCCAAAAGTATACTACCGACAAACAGTGACGCCAACACGTATCGCAAGAAAGCAAGTGAACGCTTATGGTTTCCAATCGAAATTTTAAAATGATGCCAAAGAAGTTTAAAAAATAGATTTCTGCAGGGAGTAGGGTCAAATGTCTTTAAGAATGTGAATGATTGACGTTTTTAACCGTTACAAATCTTTCACAAACTACGTAAGATTCGAGCCTTCTGTTTCGGTCCAATTCTTCTTCAATACCATCACAAACGTTTCTGCTTCATTCAACAGTTAATTTGTTACATTCTGAATAGGCGTGATTACGCAAGAGAAAAAGTGATAATTAACGTGGGGAGGGAAACTCTTTCCGCCTTCTGATAGTTTTGAAAAGATAAACGTATTTGAAGCAAACAAGATGTTCTCTAGCGGATACCAAAGCATTGATAAATCAGACTTATCTTCCAGACAGACACATTTTGGTAAGGAAATTGAAGTATCTCAAAGTACTGCCTGGGCGCAAATTTTACCATGGAAAAATGATGTCTTAAATGGAAAAATTTAAGCGCGCTTTGCGCGCAGTTGTCGCCGTTCCCTCCCTCTCTCGACCTAATTTATAACGAAAATAAAACACTCATTATGGCAAAAAATAATTCTGAAACCTAAATGTACACCTCGTGCTTAATGCTAGAGTCCAAATTTTGAAAGAACCTAAGATTCATCCTGCACCTTACTAAGTGCCCTTACAGTAACCTGTACTCGGACATTAACATCGAATTTCATAAAATATGAATCGATACAAAATCTCTTTAACAGAGCAAGTGTAGCCGATTTTCTGCGTTTTAGGTATGTGCTATAACGAGAGCTTCCGGAGCTTCTCCCCTGGACCTGCAGGGGTCCTGAGGGGGCCCCTGGACCCCATGCGTGAAATCCAAGCTTCGATCGAGTTCGTGGTGCACCTTCGATACCCTTGAGATTCCCCACAAAGTTTCTGGATCCGCGCCTGTTAAGTAAACATTTTGACTTCTTAAACCCTAGGCTTATTTGTTTATTTCAAAAAAGAAATTCTAAGTTCAAAGTTAAAATAAAGATTTGAAGGAAACATAAATCACGATTTTAAGCTTCAATTCATATTATAAATATTAGTAATCGAGACATGGAGGCAAAAAGGCAGTATTTTGATTTCAAACTCATTGAAATAAAATTTAAAGTACAAAAAGTTTACAAGTAAACTACGCTTGCCATTCAGTGTCAAACTTATGAGAAAAAGGTAAACTGATTGTGAGACTTAAAGGCTCTATAATCTCACCCTTAGACCGTAAAACATTCTCCCTGCTAAGTTTATCTCTAGCCCCTCCTCTGATTTAAACAAAATACACCTGTCTAGCACACCTTCAAGACAGAGTCTTCACTAAGTTTCACCATATAAACTGTGTATGAGCTTAATTGGGAACACATCTGACTTTACAAGTCATCATTGACCAACCAGAGTGTTGTTGTTAATAAAAGTGCAGTCACCAATTGCATAGGGATATTCCTAAGTACATCTGGGGATGCCACAGCCCCCTTTAAAGACAAACGTGTACCTTTACAAGTCAATATTATGAGATTAGTTTCACCCATAACATTTGTTTCCCATATCCCCATTGAGTGCGTTAAATTTTCAGTGGACCAATTTTGTACCCAAGCTACTCGGCATTCATTTGTAGCGTGATCTAGCTATGCTTGTGCCAACATCTAGATGTGTCACCATTTAATTATGATTTCCAAGATAATGATCAAGGCCATCTGATACATGGCTCAGGACTCAGGTAGGAAATGAAATGTCAATTTTCACTTTTAATCTCCAAGTTTTTAATTCGACGTTTGTTTTTTTTTTTTTTTTTATTTTGACCTTCACAGTACAAATTTTGACTTTGAAACTCACAGTTGAGACTAGTGAAGTCACAACCATTGCATTTTAAAGTTCATGATTTGACTTATTCTTATTATTTTGTCTTTAAAACTTAAGTTAGAATTCACTACAAAAGCCAATCGTTTTCCTTTTGAAGTCGGGATCTTGACTTTTGATTTCAAGGTTATATTTTACCCTTTCTGATTTCAATCTTATTTTTCTAAACTTTGAAAGTCGTATTTCTGATTTCGTGACAAAAGTGGGACTACGTACTAAACTCACTCTGCATTTATTTGAATTTCAAAAAAAAAATCATCATTTTAGGTCAAAAAACAGAGATAAAGTGTCACAATTTTGACTTTTAATTCCTCCCTTAGTTTTAGAATATCATTTATTTTCTACAAATGACGCTGTTTTTACTTAAAGTCATAATAATAAGACTGAAATTTAAAATCAGCTTGAGGTTCCAAGCCATGTTTATGAGGTTAAAAGTCAACATTACGACAGTTCAAATTGTAAGAAGTTAATATTTGTGAGATTTTGAGTCACTGTCTGCGATGTTCGCATAAAGCTATCTTGCCGAAATTTCGTACACGACAGTAGCAAAGATCTGTGTGAAAGGTGGGGGGAGGGGGGTCCTTGGGGCAAAAGTTACTGTGTGAAAAAGTGAAAGTCAATGAGAGCATTTCCAAAAAGTTGGGGGGATACATCCTTCTTATCCCCCGGGATTTCCGCCTATAGTACACGACCTCCCCAACAAACCAAAGGATAATTTTCATTTCCCAAAGCCTCTCAATCACTAGAAAAGTTATATTGCCATGATTGTTCCTACTTCAATGCCTTGAGCCGAAAAAAACTCAGCTATATTATGAATACCCTCTACATGAAGTCTTACTGTATCGAGACTGAAGTCAAACAATGAGAATACAAAGAAAGTTCTTTTTAAAACAAAATAATGTAATTAAAAATAAAAGTTTGACCTTCAAAGTCTCAATAAAGAGGTTAGAATTAAAAGTTTCAAATGTTCAGGTAAACATCATTAGATTTAAAAGTTTTGTAAAACTTCTTAAGTGAGCAATTTTGAACCCAAACCACTAAATCATTACAAACGTTATATGACTTTGCCTCTAACAGCTTGTAAATATCATCATGATAATGCCAAGCATAATGATAGTTACACTTCATTCCCACGTGACACAGGTTACCTCAATATTCTCACCCTAGGCCAATCCTAACCTCACCCTTTTCCTAACGCTGACCTTCATGTGGAGCAGTCACAATGATAAAGTTCCTCTGATACCTTATACAACGGGACCAAAATTTGCAAAATGCACTTTCGCAAGTGAAAAATCACATTTTCAAGGGCAAATATTTCAAAATGTAAGATAGCTATTGCAGATTCCGCTAACTTGCCCATAATGCCCTATCCACTTATGTTCAGCTTTTATTTTTCTCTCTTACAAAAATATTTTCCGGCAAAATTCCAAGTTAGTTTTTCTTGAGATATTCGTATAGACTATAAACCGTATGGATAAGATGTCACAGAACAAAAAGTGCGCCTTTGGCCGAGGTTAGCGCGTAGCATTACAACTTACATATGCACCAACACAAATGCAGAGACTGCAGCAGACAGTTTTTGTGCCTTGGTCTGGGCGTGTGAAGACTACGTCGTGCGTACAGTATATGTTAAGTCATGTACCTTATCAAAGTACCTTACCCAAGTGACCTTACCTCGTTCGTTCGTTTCATTCGTTTATTTACGCATTCGTTCATTCCTGCATTCGTTCATTCCTGCATTCGTTCATTCCTGCATTCGTTCATTCCTTCATTCGTTCATTTCGTCCGTGCAAACGTATCAGAAATTCAAAACGAACAGTACACAAGAAAAAACAGTTGTTCAACGAGCTAATGCCCAGAAAAGAGTGCAACCAACAATATAACAAGAAAAGAGAAAACAAAAAGAAAAATAAGAAAAAACAAACATTCGACACCTGTTGTGAAGGTTATAGTAAAACTTTTTCGTTGGCTTTTATCACTTTCTAACTAATTTATCACTGGAAGCAATGTATGGAGTATTGTTGATTACTTCAGTGCTGACAGTAGTTGCGTACTCTGTGATCCGTGTGGTTGCGTAGTTATTTCCGACTTTGCAATCTGCGATCCCCCTCAAGTTTTTGCAAGGTTGGCGAGAGCGGCTCCTAGATTTTCCCTTCGGGAAACCAAAAAGAGCATTTCTTCTAATGCTAGGGCGACCATCAGTGGAAAAGCTAGGGTTCACAATATTACTTAAACATAAGGAAGCTAGCTTCATTGGCCCTTTCCCAAATAGCAATTACAACGGATTATGGGATAAAGTTTTGGTATGCGTAGTTTTTTCGATGACATTTTACCATGGAAGTATTACCCTGACAGGTAATACTTCCATGATTTTACTATGGCCAAAAAGACGCACACCAAAACACTATCCCACAATCTTTTGTAATTGCCATTAGTGAAAGGGTCTATCTGTCTATTGTTTGTAACATGACATTGCAGAGGGTCTATTGAGCAATAATTTTCAGCCTGCCGAGGCTTCTAAACCGCTGGAGCTGTAAAGCTGACCTAAAGGGAACTGACGTTATCTTTAATGCCACATTCTGCAGGAGTTACATAAAAGTCTGGGAGGATTCTGTGAATGTTTTTAAGAATATCTGTTGATATGAGACAGAATGACCCTACTATTGTGGCAAAGTTTAACATATTTTTAGAATTAGGTGGACCCAAATTGTTCCAGTGTCGAATGTAACCATCTGACCCTTATTTTTACATCGACAAGGTTCAGACACGACTGGACGGCATTCGGAAATTAAAAACTCACATAATTAAGTGTGCACCAATTTGAAAAATATAACCGAAAGACAGGCAAAATGGGCCCCTTGCTCCGAGAGGCCCCATGGCGTCCTAGTGGACTTATCGTTGTCCATTTGGACTAAATCTATTATTAAGACATAGGCCTATCGGTTGATACCAAATACTAAAATTTTGCATGAACTTGAAATAGAACACATGTTTTCCCCAAGCTTGGCATGCACCCCACTATAAGGGGCGGAAGGTGTTTGCCCTCAAAATTTTCAGGGTCTGAAACTGAGATCGAAGATTTTGTCCTAAAATCGACATTTCATACTGGGGAGAGTGTGGGGGGGGGGGTCCTGATTGGTTTTCCAGACTCCCCGTCACATACTCCTATGCTAAGAGGGGCATCGAAGCCACTCTTTGATCTCAATGAGAATTAGAACCTGTGCAGTAATAGTGCTAGCGATGATGTGTAACTTGTTTAAGTATGGTTGAGTGGATATACCTACAGTGTCAGATACGTACACATTACTGGCCTATCTAAAGTTGGGAAGATTTTCGTGGTAATTGGTACTTTGATGTGTCACGTTTCGTGTTTGGTGGTCACCTTGAGTTACCAGAGGTCAAAAACTTAACAAATTGAAAACACGATATGAATGAAGGGTAGGTTCCACGCTTTATTTGAAGGTCCATCAATTTAACAAAGGAACCTATTGTTTCTACTGGAGATCACGTTTTACCGGGGTTGCCTGATGTCAATCTCTGAAAACCCTGTAAACAGGATATCTCATGACAGGCCGAATGTTTCTCATACAAAAGATAAGCTTACCTCTATACTTTGGGACAAGCATCAGATTTGTTGGACTGAGGCAATTGCTGTAAGCCGAAAATCATCGAATATGATTTTCCCGTGCCCTGACCCATAAAAGCCGTCACTGCACATTTTGTTATGATGAAGAAATGTATTCAGGGAGGTGTAACATCCTACAAACTAAAGGAGGCCGTGTTACTGAGTTTGTCCTTCTCCTCCTAAGTCAGTGACGATTTTCGCAGACTTATATGAACTGTTAACTTTGAGACCAACCTCACCATTGATTGCAAAATCAGCCTAGTGCCCACAACTGACTTACCAATTTGTATTTTTTCTAAACGTGATGGGAACACCTTTCCCCGAATAATTACCATTTACAGATCTCTCTTGGTAACCCCCCCCCCCCATTCCGAGATAACCGGCACCCTGACAATTACCAACTGGTATGTGAATGGCCGCCCAGATAACTCTCTCTAACTAGAAAAGTCAGAACAGTTTCCAAAGTGTGACTTTTTCGGTGTAGTCGTCCTGGGATACTACAAGTGGGAGTTCCTGGGGGTGGTCCAGGAACGGTCAGAACCATTCTATCATGAGTAACGTTTTGGCAAGTTGGAAATGAATGTGGCCAATTAATAATTATCCTTAAAAACGACAAAGTGATTAGCATACCATTTGTCGTGGTGAAAACTGTCTACAAGGGGAGTGGAATTTCCTCATGTAGGCTATAGCCTACCGTATCATTTGTGTAGCTACAAATGCTGCCACCTGAACTGCCGAGTGGTGGTATTTGCTATCCCAGATGGTCTGACATAATCAGTTTATTCCCACCACTTACCGAATAGCAGTTGAGGTCACGGTAAACCGATTTGAATTAGTCTGCCCTCCCGTACACTGAGTGCAAAATCACTCTAGGCTATAGTTATTTTCAATTATGTGACAATATGCATTTTTCAGTGAATTGTTAAAAACATGCATTTTAGTGCCTTGGTTTAAGTTGGTTTTATGTGCACCTTGTTTTCAAACCTCGAGATGGGTTTCATGTTTCCAAGTAATGTTACTAGGTGACTATGTTTTGCCCTCTTCAGTGATCTGTATGGTGCTCGAGACGTTACTGATATTTGGAAACGCAGTTTTCATGCATAATGACTATCAGTGTCTGTCCCTGTTTCAAACTAGGATTCTTTCTTTTAGGCAATCATTTTGAGAAATGGTTTCCCTTTTTGTGGCACCTGTCGGTGGAGAAATTATGTGAGGTATGCAAACACTGTTTGGATAATTCAACTAATTGATAACAAGACTCGAGTCCTTGGAAACATTGCTATGTAGCAATATTCCCGGAAGTGTAAAAAACTCTTCCAATAGCAGAGGCAACCGGACTAATTCGCCGAAGAGATAATCACAAAAATTTTCGATGGAAGAATCAAACTGGCAGACTGGCTACAACGCCGTACTACTTCCAGTGTTTGCTTGTGAATCTATATCGTGTATCTATGGCAACTGTGTTTACAGCACAATTGCTGCTTTTATGAGGGCTGTATGATGGCGCTAGTGATAATAACGTTCAACAAGGTATTCGGACGTGAACTTGTTGCTTGAACCGATTCGCAGAAACAGGAAACGTAGCACTGTACTTCTCCGAATTTAATTACCTTATCTTTACGTCTATATCCTGGTGGAATGGCTTCCAACATGTTGTTTTCCGATTACTTGTGGCTGGGAATCCCATCGAAGCGACTTCAGTAGGTGGTAGAATCTAAGTACTCCATATTCATAAGGTACCGAAACACCGAAGACACGATCTTGGCACTTTGAGTCTACAAATATGTGTTGTTTCATTGTTGTTACGGTTGAACCTGTACAAAAATTAAAACATGGGCCTTTGTTTGTTTATTTTCTCTACGTTCGTGCATTCACTGCATTTCTCGAAACAGGACGGCGAGGTGAGGGCCGATGGCGACTGCATGCCAGAATAGTCTATATGTTTGTTAAAACTGAAATAAAGAATCGGATAGGGGAAGCTTTCCCAGTCCCATTTTAGTGTAGTGCTGAACACTCCCTCAGAAACTAAGAAGTTTCTTTCCGTGAGAACTAAAGGATGGGTTGTTAATAGTAGGGGACACCTGTGAGCAAGTGCATGCTGGGCAAGGCGGCTTCTTGTCAGTTGCCACAGGAAATGATGCAGAAAAAAATTCAAAGTAAAGAGGCAAGCAGAAAATATTTTAATTGAGACCTAGGTCTCAGCATATTTGTTCGAATGCTCTCGACTGAGCCTGGCCGGGGTGGGCAGGGGAGGGGGGGGGGGTTGGGGTAGAAAAAAAGAAAGGTGGTAATAACGGGGAGATAATGGAGAATTTTTAATGTTATTGCTACGGTAAACATCCAAAATTGAAAAGAAAAAATGTCATTCTGATGTTATGGTTTGAAAATACTGTGAAATCCTTAAAACTTCCACAAAAATGCTAACTTAAGCAACTGCTTTTTTGATCCGCTTCGTAAACATCTCGGTGTAAAACATTCGGAAACGATTGATAACTGAAACAACTCACCCTGAATGTTGCCTGATATATAATAAAATGGACGCCTCTGTTATTCATTCTCTTCCGCACAACATAACCTTGGGCGGGGAGCTCTACTTTTCAGGGGGCAAAAATAAAAATTGCCTTAAATTACATGTAAACGTAAGTTGTTTGTAGGGGTGGGTAGAAGTTTACGTACACTTTTTGCTAAATATTAAGGTGTCATGTTCCACATTCAAGTTCTAAGTGATACTCTATCCCAAAACCTCAATTGTCACGCACTGACCTCATAGCTCACCTTCATTGTCCTTCCCCAAACAAAACAAGGATGACGGTACCACGTAAAGGCAAGTTTTCGTAACACTCATTATCGTCGTTCTAATCACGCATCTGGTTCTGTCTGATGTGGTGGGGGGCGAATGCGTTGCATTCCAATCAAAAGGGTAGCGAAACTGCATAAAAAGGCGTACCACAACACAATATTCCATTCAAGTTATCACAAGTCAGTTTTAAATTTGCTCCAAGGACTGGAAAAGCTGGCAGACCTTCCAGCTACTATACTCTTATGCAAATTTAAAAAGAAGGGTAAGAAATGGCAGTCACGCATCCATGATGGTTGTATTTTCTTTCATATACCAGACCTTGGCGGATTGGGGCAGGCTGGCCGCCCTTTCCATTTATTTATTGGAGACCTTTAAAAGGTTCTATAATCTCACCCCAAAGAATAAAAATTCTTCCTACTAGGTTTACTTCTAGCCCTTTCTCCAATAGACCCTTTTCCAAATAGCAATTGCAATGGCTTGTGAGATAAAGTTCTGGTGCGCGATGTTTTTGTCAATGGCATTTTGCTGTGGCAAAAAATGATGCACACCAAAAATCTATCCCACAATCCTTTGTAATTCCTATCTGGAAAAGAGTCTATTTAAACAAAAACACCAGTATACTTCCAAGACAGAGCCACAGTAGCTTGCACCAAGTTCCTCAAGGCAATAGTGACACACAACAGTGTGTGAGCTTAGCTGGGAATACAACTGACTGTATAAGTCATCACCGACCAACCAGAGTGGATCTATTGTTTGAATGAATGTCAACGTGCAGTCACCAACTGTATTTAGAACTATAGGGCTATTCCTAAATATGTTTGGGGGATATTACAGCCCCTTTAAACATAAACCAAGTGTGGAGATTAACGTATGTTTGTTACTTGGTTCTTTGCGAAATTTCCAGCTCCCATGGTGGCAATCCATGCATGGAAATGCAGCCAAGTTTAGACAGAAAACCATGATGGGAAAGTAATGGGTTCATTCATAACTTAGGGAAAATCCCTCTGCCGACATATAATCGGGATGCATTAAATATTGTCATTTTGGTGTATGTCCATTTTTTATTTCTCTTTTTTGATTCCTTGCCGAAAATGAATCTATGCAATCACCCTGGCGAGTGTGTGTGAGTGTGTGTGTGCGTGTGCGTATGTGTGTATTTTGTATGTATGTGGGGGGGGGGGTAAAATAAAGTCCGTATTCAGGAAGGTCCGGACGACCGTCCCACCCAGGAATATCAATGACCCGCTTCGGATAATACAGGAGGAGTAGGGTGATTATGTTGTGATGTCTCATATGTAGCTTCCGCCAAAGCCCTTCAGAAACCATCGGAGTCAGTCAGTCAGCGATGTACAATCATCTGATCATAGCTGGCAATCGCTATGTAGGCGTAAGAAGCAGGGAAACGGGTAAAACAGCTTGATCCATATACATAAAATGAGAAAACCAGCCTAAATTATGCAGGTTACCATAGATTTAGGTCAATCATTTCATGGTAAGGACACCAACTTGAGCTCATAGACGACCCTCCACTAATTTGATCGTGGATGAACACCTGAAAAATCAGACTAGAGCTCAGAGGATAACCAGGCAAAATGACTGTACTTATCTCTCTCGACCCTGATCTCGGAACCTCCATTTAGAGTCCCCATCAGACAGAAGTGTATATATCCTGAGCTACTTTGTCTGTTGACTCCGCGATCTAACGCTGGAAGCCTGGGATGGAGAATCCTTACTCGACAACTTACTGCTCAGTACCAATGCTGGACAGCTGAACCGAACCAGTGAAGACCTGAATTGGAAAACTTCATGTGGCTGACAACTAGATACTGCATCATCGCGGACAGTCTTATATATCGAACAAGCAGTTTTATGAGCCATCAGAAAATTTCCAAGAGGTGCCACCGGGATTTGATCTGGGGACCTCTCCAATGCAAGGCAGTACACTCAACTACCAAGTCACCTTCAAAATTCTGTTCTTTCATTGTGTCACAATACGTTTCACCTTTGTCATCGAGTCACAAATATGCTGTTTTGTTTTTTTTTCAATAATGAAAATTTCGAAAATGAACACACTTGAAAGCTATGAAATGATGGCACTGTTTAAATCTCAGCACCTTCCTTAACAACTTTTTTTTCACTGGGAGGGGAGGAAGAACGCCCCTAACTAACAACGGCAGTTCATCACCTATACAAAATGTCAACCAGAAGTTTTCTGTGCAGCCGAGTTTGATCAAGTAAGCCTATTTGATGATCATCTCAAATAACTGATACGGCAATTAAAAACATTCTCGCAACTTGGTTCATAATTCGGGCAAAACTTGACTTTTGCCCCTCCGCGTTCTCCCGTGCACTGCTTCTAGTTGAACACGAACTGAAGTATGCCTTCTGACCTTTTAGCTTATTCAAGTTTGATCAGACTTCGATCAGGGAGCTGGAACTCTTCCAGCTCCCTGCTTCGATACAGCTGCAAATTCAACAGTTACATCATTTTACATATGAAAGATCACACAGGACACGTATGGGTATTGAAGAGTGAGCATGGATGCCGCAGTATAAGCGACTTTCGGTTATAAGGCCAGACTTTTAGTGCGAGTTCGAACCCTCGAGTACGGGTACTAGACCTCGAGTATCATGAGTACGAGTACGAGTACAGAAAAAATGTACTCGAGTACGAGTACCAGTATCAGTACATTTTTGAGTGCATGTATATAGGCTAGAGTAATATAACAGTAGTAACATACAGTTGTCTTTAGGATAATTTAACGTCTTTTATTGGCTTTAATTAAAGAATTTTGTTGGTTTTAATGAAAGACTTTTATTGTATTTAATTGTCTTCAAGGTTGAGGGTGGAGTCAGCCTGCAGTGATCTGAGTGTACTGCCTTGTATACTAGAGTCCCCGGATGAGTTCCTGGTGGTGTATGGTTGTCTGACAAGGGAAGTTGTCCCATTCAGCAAGTCGCCCGCTCTGTTTGGTTCAGCTTTCGATCATTGGCCAATGGGGCAGATCAAGGAATCTTCACCCTCCCAGCTTTTGGAAAGTGGCTACAGACCGGGGATACGCTCACTTTCGTCAGATAAATGGTGGTCCCAGGAGCAAGACTGGGAGCGATTAGTTCACGCCTGCCTCGTTAGCCTCTGAGCACTAGTCGAAAAGAGAAGGCGAATCTCGCCGGTGCTCGTCACTCTGGTATACGGTCCTTGATAAGCCAAGTGACTTCCTGACCCTCAAATGTTAAACTTAAACTGTTTGTCTGTTTGAAAATCTCTCACTATCAATATTACATTTGTTTAAAGACGAAATACTCGGTGACTGACTTAAGAGGTGAATGAAAATGCCTGTGGTATAATTATGATTATTTCCAATGCTACAAACACGCTTTGCCTTTTTCAATTTGTCGGACCTTATGCAGGGATATTAAATGGGGTTTGAAGCCAAATGACCAACTTTCAAAAAAGACCATTTTCTACTGCATAGATCACAGCTTGCAGAAGCTTTATCGTGGAAACTTGCGATGTCACTTAGAAGCCATCAAGGTATACTGATACTTGGAAAGTAAAGAAAAATTCAACTGTCGTTTCAATGTACTTTTGTTCTAAACGGAAACCCTCTTTTAAAGTATTTTATTTCAAAGCAACCTTTCTGAGAAAAAATATTTTTGGAAAACTGCAGTCTGCCACAAAACAGGTTTTCAAATTCAGTGGAGGGGCAAAGGTTTGCATTTACCAATTAAGGGAGACCCCCATTGATTCTAGCCTATAAAGAAGACTGATTATACAGGTTTTTGTTTTGAATTTTGGCTTGTTTCTTTCTAGGGTTAGTCAGTTTTTGGAGGTCGAAGGTTATGGGTTCATACTAACTTAGGTAAAATCCCTCTGCCGACATATAATCGGGATGCATTAAATATTGTCAAGTTGGTGTACGTCCATTTTTATTTCTCTTTTTTGATTCCTTGCCGAAAGTTTATCTATGCAATTACCCTGGCGAGTGTGTGTGCGTGAGTGTGCTTGTGCGTATGTGTGTATTTTGTACCGTATGTATGTTTGTGATACATGTAAACACGATATATCAAGATAGGAACGATAGGTACCTTTCATATTTAGAATACAGCTTTATCATAATGATAGAAAGAATCCCATTGTTTTTGGTTGGAGGTCAAAGGTCATTTGAGGTCACCAGAGGTCAAAAACTGAAACCTTGTAAAACACGATATCTCAGTCAACAGACACTTTACATATTTAGTATATAGATTTGTCATGTTGAGAGAAAGAACCCTTGATTTTTGCAGGAGGTCAAAGGTCATTTGAGGTCACCAGAGGTGAAAAGCCAAAAACCTTGTAAACACGATATCTCAAGATAGCAATGACGGACACTTCTCATGTTTGGTATATGGATTTGTCATGATGAAAGAAAGAAGCCCATTGTGTGGTGGAGGTCAAAGGTCACCTGAGGTCACCGGAGGTTAAACTGCGAAAACTTTGTAAATGACTTGTAAACACGAAATCTCAAGATAGCAATGACAGATACTTTTCATATTTGGTATATATAGATTTATTGTGTTGAGAGGAAGAAGCTCATTATTTTTGGTGGGGGGTGAAACTGAGGTCACTAGAGGCCAAAAGCCGAAAACCTTGTAAACACGATATCTCCAGAAGGATAAGTGTGAGGAATTTCATACTTAACATGTGGATTGCCCATATAAAGTAAATGATCCCTATTGTTTTTGGTGGAGTTCAAAGGTCGTTTGGGTCACCAGAGGCTTAAACGTCAAAACCTTGTAAACACGATATTTCCATGAGGATAACTGTGAGGGATCTCACGCTTGACTTGTGGATTGTTCGTGTTGAGGAGGTACTCCCTATTGGTTTTAGTGGAGGTCAAAGGTCATTTGGAGTCACAAGAGGTCAGAAGGTCAAGACCTTGTAAACACAGTATCTCAAGAAGGATAAATGTGGGGGATCTCTTATTTATCTTGTGGATTGCGAATATTGAGTAGATGATCCCCATAATTTTTGAAGAGGTTAAAGGTCATTTGGGGTCACAAAAGTTCAAAATCTTGTAAACATGATGTCTTAAGGAGGATAACTGTGAGGGATCTCATACTTGGCATGAGGTTTGATCATATGTTGTTCATCATTTAGTATGTAGATGGCCATATAGGGTAGGTGATCCCTATTATTTTAAGTGGAGGTGCATGAAAGGTCATTTTGGGTTACTAGATTTCAAAAGGTCGAGTTACTAGATTTTAAAAGGTCGAAACCTTATTAACATGATATCTCAAGTATGATTATAACTTATTATAACTTATGGCAAGGAATCACTAAGCCTTTTGGCTTTCTGGTTAAAGATTTTAGCACAGGCTGATCCAGGTAGGCTATTCCAACACTAGTCAATTTATTTTCAGCTTCTAAGATCTACTGCATGTTCTCCACGAACATGTCAGTCAGTCTCAAAGCTTTATTACTGGACAACTGGAAGTGCACATTTGCCAACTTAACAACTAAACATAACGTCAGGTTAGAAGTAAGTTTTGAGAGGTAAATTCTGACTAGCCTCCTGATCGAAGGTAATTTCAAACACTGTATTTCTAGACTACACCAAGGCAAGATGCTTTTTTCAGGAGGGGGTCAAAGTACTTATATGCATAAGGAGATGATACCCTACAGTAGCGTAGCCAGGATTGTGTCATGGGGAGGGTTTTGGAGTACGACATGAGGGAAAGGTCGAAGGGGAGGGAGAAAAAACGGCTATTTTAGGTCTCCAGATGCAAAATGGTGCAATGTTTGTGCCTCTATTGTAATAAAGTTTATAGTGATCATGTGTTTTTTGCAATTATTGTTTTTCAAGGTTGGGTCACGGGGGGGGGGGTCAACCCCCAAAACCCTCCCCGTGGCTACGCCACTGATACCCTAGCTTATAGAGGCACTTTGAGTTGGTTTGTAACATTCACTAAATTTTTCCAAACCTGCCAAGTTTTCTGCACGTACTAATGACAAATGGTCAAACTAAGACCATCCCCATACCCTACGTACAAATAAACTTTTCATGAGTGATTAATCAATGATTCAATTCGGTTTTCAAAAATTCATGACCAGACACTTTTTCACACTAGTATTAATTGCACATATGATGACCACTACAAGCATGGGTCCAAAAATTCCAATTTTTTAGTTTTTGCGTAAGTGTCGGATGTGAAACTTGACTAATTATGCTAACTGCGGCATTGTCATGTGGTAGTGCCCTTCAAAATCCTCACAAAATTATCAGTATTAACTCAATGTGCCGCTTTAAGATTATTAGTATCCCTAAGAGATTAATACTATAGTAATTTCTTCATATTTTTCAAAGACAGTTTCCTTTTAATCCTTAGTTACTGCTCCTTATGCAGTACAATTTATTTTTTATGTGTTGAGGTAGTATGTGTTGATCAGCACAGGAAACTTTAAATAATTACAGGTTCTATTAAATTAGAAAAGGAACAATGAAGATTACAGGTATTAACGACATCCTGGACTAAAATGTCCGTACTCATGAGTACAATTCTCAAAGTACGAGTACAAGTACAAAATCCTGAGTACGAATACGAGTACTTGATTTTCAAATTCTCTAAGTACGAGTACGAGTACAAAGTAATGAGTACGAGCACGAGTACAGAAAAATGTACTCGAATACGAGTGCGAGTACGTACTCGAGTACTACAAGTCTGGTAAAGGCTTCATTGATTTTACGAAATAAACGTAATCTGCATATTCGTGTCTCAGTGAAGTTAAGATTTTTGACTGATCACTCATAGAACCGCAAAATTAACTACATGTTTCGAAGCAACTTACAACTAGCGTTTAGTCTGCACTGTAGGAGGCCATGTTAGCAAAAGAAAGTTTTTAGTATTCTCCGGGCCAACTGATAATAGCGCCCATGTTATACTGTCACGTTTCATTGTTTTTCTTTATCATAAAACACAATCCTCCCCACTGAAGAGGCTGCACACGAGCCTGAAAATAACTTGAAATCAAGACGCCTCGAATGCTGATTAAATCACATGACCAATGGTCGAGTGACCTAGTGTACCTATAGGTTCTGTCTTGGAATTATCACGAAATACATACTTGACAATGAAGGAGAAATTTTTAAGGATAAACCTCAGTTCGACAAACCATTTCCTGTTAACAAGGAATCGCCAATATCCCTTTGGGCTTTCCGGTTTTTTATACATGTTTGTTTTGTCCGTCAGCATGCACAGTGACCGGAATGTACAATTGTCAATTGCTTCTGTACGAAGTATAGGCAGTGGCGTGTACAAGATTTCGGAAGCGCACAACCTGTGATTCCCCCGATTGATATATGAAGGAGTGTCACAGGTGCCCGGCGAGATTGGGAGATTGGGAGCCCCGAGTGGGGGTGGAAAGAAGTTTCTGCAAATGAACAATAATTCTTCATATTTACCCTATTTAAGTGCTCGCCATAAGTGAATACAATGGGTAGGGTAATTAAAACGTGTAGGTTATTACTTTCAACACGCTATATACGCTCCCTAGCATGAAGGACATTTCGGGTGCATTGGCCTACAAGGAAAAGACTTATTCTGCATGTTCTGCTTTAACAGGGAACTATAACCGACCACAACCGTTACCGGTTACCGGTATATGGTGACGGGTTCAGAAATTTGTTGAAAGTGTGATTCCTAAACAGGGGGTTGTACGTGACCAAAGCCGAATCGACCTCAGCCCAATCGAGTTTAGGACTGAAGTCAGAAAATGTGGCAATCCAAACGCCCCAGGTTCCAAGAAACCCCACTCTACAACAGTGGCGTAGCCAGGGGGGACAGGGGGAGAGTTGCCCCCTCTGGAAAAATCTTGGGGGAAATTTTGAAATTAAATATATATTGGGAAATTTGCGCATGATCTGGTAAAATTTTAAATTTCTCAACAAGTACACTTTACTTATTTAAAAGTATATGCCACAATGGCACAACCAGTCCTCATTAAGGTTTTCAGAGATGGAATGATGACACCATGCTTATAGTTGTACTAGTTATGTTTTACTATGTTTTATACAGCATGAGATCTCTGGACCTCTGACAAGGCCGGACTGTCCTTTCACTGTATACTTCCAATGTTTCTTGGTAATTAAAGCAGCAGCATTGTGGTATATGCAGTTTGTTAAAACGGGTCAGTGGTTAAGTGCTATACTCTGACACTAGGACAGGTACTCGTAAAATTTGAACTGATTGTGGTGAATGTGCTGAACTGATGAAGGGAAAGGTGTACCAGGGTTCACTTAATTACCATACTTCACCTATTGTGATTCTGAACTACCAGTAGGACTCAAGAAAATTTCACCAAGACAAGCAAGATAAAAAAGCTTCCTAAAAAATAGAAATTCTTGGTGATGTATTCCATTTACATTTAGCACCAAATGTGGCACTATTTTGCATCTAGCCCACCTTACATGAGCATAAATTTTCCAAAGTGGAGGGGAGAGCCCCTCCCCTTAGACCCCTCCCCCAGGACGGCGATCAGTCACATCCGCAGACAGGTCAGAGGAAAGCACCCGGACAAAATTTGGACCTGCGAGAACACTGATTATTAGGAAGCAGATCACTAATTGGGGGAAATCTTGGTGCTATTGCCCCCCTGACAAAAAAAAAAAAAAAAAACCTGGCTACGCCAGTGCTCTACAACACAACTGACTGGAATGTGTCTATAGTACCATGCGTGGGTCGCCCCGAAACGTGACCGGCAGCGGCGAATAAGTTCCGAGTCGGCATCCCAACAGCGCCCCAAGATTGTAGGAAACTGCATTCTAAAGCCACTAAGACGCATTTCTCACAGTTCTGCTAGTGAAGTTCTTCAATCTATGTTGCCTACAAGGGCATCATCACCAGCTACCGGTACCGGAACCGGAAGAAAATCTAGCAACCCCGAGATTGAAGGAAATCGCTTTCTTAATTTCTGAACACAACACAAACTTGCCACTACAATTGTGCATCTACCTGGTCTGCAGTGTATGTTCAGAGAGCTTTATTTTACTCCCTTTGTAAGAAGATCTCTTCTTGTTGCTGTTCCATGAAATTTTACACTCCGAGGGCGACCGTCACAGTGGAATCAGGGCGGTACAGTCAAATTAGAGGCCACCAGGAAAGTCGGTGACAAAAATGGAGAAATAAATTCGCCGAGAAGACTATCATGCAAACAAAACGTCCGTATGGAAGATATTTGGCATCCTAAATACGCTTTACATCTTGACACCTTTTTCACCACAGTTGTGCTTTGTTTCATCCTGTATCATACCTACCGGTCCTACCCTAGTGCTGTTACATGCTACCGATACCCGTGCGAAAGAAAATTAATAGTACTTTGGTCACGGGCTGGATATCAAATACTAACTGATACCTTACGGGCGGGGACGAGGAACTTCACATGCTCCGTGCTGTACGGAAAAGTTGAGAGAGTTACCGAAACTACAAAATAATGATTCGGATGGAAATGGGTACTCCTTCTGCCTCTCCAAAAAGCCCTCTCTGTCTCTGCAGTCTCTCTCTCTTTTCCCCTCCACCTTAAATCCCCGACCGTGAGTGATTTTCCCCTGACTGGCCACGGAGGTGGGGGATTCCCCAATCCCCCTTTAATTAACACGCTTCTGAGTATAGGTCCTATTCCCCCTTATAAAGAGTGATTGGTTTTCCTCAATAAAATTGTCTATTTACCTTATTCATTGGAATTTGTCATTTCTAACTGGCGATCTCAAAATTAAAGTGTACCTTAAGTCTATAGAATTACAAGAATATATATATATATATATATATATATATATATATATATATATATATATATAGGTAAACAAGCAGAACACAAAGCATAGTTGACACAGCAGGAATACATTAAAAAGAATTATATTGTTGAAATTTTCGGTCCTACCTAGGACCTTCATCGGCAACTACTAGACTGACAAACAGATAAAAATACAGACGCTGTCGAGAAGTGCAGAAGCAGTATTAAAAGATTTAAAACTTAAAAGAATTCAAAAATGGGCTGCAACCAGTGTAGCATTAAAAGAGCACAAAAGGCGTAAATAACTGCTAGGATATAAAAGAAAGCAGAAATAAATGGTAAAAACCAGAATGTACAGTAAGATGTGCTGTGAGACAACTGTCCAGAGAGCTGTAAAAGCTGCAAATAAAGGCGCATTGAGGAAAGTTAAGTAAAACTAATTAATCCCCCAGGTGAATTAGTTTTACTTAACTTTCCTCAATGCGCCTTTATTTGCAGCTTTTACAGCTCTCTGGACAGTTGTCTCACAGCACATCTTACTGTACATTCTGGTTTTTACCATTTATTTCTGCTTTCTTTTATATCCTAGCAGTTATTTACGCCTTTTGTGCTCTTTTAATGCTACACTGGTTGCAGCCCATTTTTGAATTCTTTTAAGTTTTAAATCTTTTAATACTGCTTCTGCACTTCTCGACAGCGTCTGTATTTTTATTTGTTTGTCAGTCTAGTAGTTGCCGATGAAGGTCCTAGGTAGGACCGAAAATTTCAACAATATAATTCTTTTTAATGTATTCCTGCTGTGTCAACTATGCTTTGTGTTCTGCTTGTTTACCTGTTATTTATCGGAATACACG
Organism: Holothuria leucospilota; assembly: GCA_029531755.1. Lineage (NCBI taxonomy): Eukaryota > Metazoa > Echinodermata > Holothuroidea > Aspidochirotida > Holothuriidae > Holothuria > Holothuria leucospilota. The sequence continues at coordinate 42,405,439 of CM055975.1, forward strand.
TGGACCATATTTCTATTATATATATATATATATATATATATATATATAAATATATATATATATATATATATATCTATATATATATTCTAGAGGTTTCAAACATTCAACTCCCATTTTCATATCTTTTTCCGTTATTTTAATAATTAGCCAAAATTTGATATTGCCCTTCTTCCGTGGATCGGAGTGTGTCACAATGCTACATTAGATGGACAGTTCCTTTGAAGTTTACCAACCGTGATTAATCTAAAAAAGTCCCCTGTAATTCTCTGCTTTCTCTCATCAGTGAGCAGGGAGATTGTTTCCTTCAGCCAGCAGAAAAATTGATTTCCTTATCTTTGCTTATGCTTGGGTGACTTCCAGCTGCATTTGGTAACTGATACTAATCAAGGGTCCCCGTCCAAATGCCTGATTCGCCGGGTATGTGGTTAACAGAGTTCTAAAGCAACTGTCTTCCTAATGTACAATCAAACAAAAGTAGGCAAAAATCAAAATAAACGAATAAAACACTGTAAAATACTAAAAACCACAAAAAATTTAAAAAATCTTTAAACTTACAAACAGGAAAAGGCACAAAATTAAAACTCGGGGAATGGATAAGTTGTTACGGCTTGTGGTCGCGAGTCAAACCAATAACAGCGAAAGATCACAGAAGAACGAGATTAAAATTCAACAACTTAATGATTATTTACAATCTCCTTATCTTACTTAAATTTACAATAATTAATTAGATTTACTCACAATCCTTTACTTAATGGTATTCTGGTCTGGTCCGAGGGTTGGTAGTGCATGCACGTCGACGATGGTACAGTAGTAGACCTGCAGCGTGCTGTAGCGTAGGAACTGGTTCCACGAGCGAATAATGACAAGGCTAGGTAGGCGATGGATGATAACAACCTCAATACACAGTGTAGAGACGGCGTAAGGCAATTTGTCACAAGTGTGAAGTGTCAGTGGCTGGCCTCATATGATTCGGTCAACAAACGGACAGCAGAATAACGTCTGGACTCGATGGTGTCTCTCAATGTCTCTCGATGAAGTATTAGGGTATCTCTCAGTATAACAGTTGTTGAACTGCCTTTTATATGCTAGGCTTTTATTCGAGAACTCTCCAGAATTTAACCGAAACTTCTAGTGTACACAGTCCAGCAATTATGAGAACGTTCCTTAATAGAAACTTCTAGAACACACAGTAGTTGTAATTGGGACATAACGTAAACAGTTCTCACTTCTAGACAGTTCTAGAAAGGCTGCGTTGAAGTTGGATTCTCTGGAACTTTCCATTCGCTCGTCGATGGATTCAATCCGGTGTTCCTGACGGGTCGTCTTGTAAGAAAGTTTTAACTGAGGCGTTTTTTAAAATACAAACAGAGGAAAGTTGCTGCGGTATAAAATGTTGAAATTTATTCACTTAATTTGAAAGAGTCCATTGAGCAATAATTCGTGATGTCCTTCTTGTACAACTCAGTTACCTGCTTTTATTTCCCTTTGAAATTAAAATGTTAAAATCACTTTGAAAAATTTCCCGTTTTCTTGCATAGTATGTTGTACGGAGAGGCCGCTTGTATAGTCAAGTTCCCCTGTAGCAGTAAGAAAGTGATCACATTGTGGCACAAGGCCACAAGATGCAGTGGCTTCCAAAAAAACAAAGAGAAATAAAGACGGTAACTTGAGTAGTACCGCAGGATTGACATCACAAACTATGATTGCGCAATCTATACAATTTTGAGCTGAGAGAATAAACTTCAACATTTTATATCTCAGCCCAGAAGTATCCTGTGAAGATGGGAGTTAGACCATTTGGATTAATTTTTTAAACTTTCCAACAGTTCTGAAATGTTACACTTTCGGTACACTTTAATGTCAGTATGTGCAACTGTTGCCTGGAAAACTTGAGTGCACTTGCTGGTCTTGCAACCGTGGGCATGATTCTCCCCATCCATTACCATTTTATGGAAAATAGTCAAATGTTACCCCAAATATGCTGTCTGGTTGCACGCCAACTCCATCTCAAAAACGCCATACTCAGTGCTTTTGGCGTTTAATGCACTCATATGGCAACCCTGTTGCATTGGTATACAGTAATTTACCCAATTGACATTGCATGATTCTAGGGACACTTTCTTCACATTATAGAATCACCCATCATAACAATTTTGCGGTTTTACACAGGTCAGCAAGCACGGACAATAATCACAATCATATCCTTTTCAAAGAATTACAGTGTCTGCCACTAGTTACACCTGTCGCTAAGGCTGAGAGGCGTATCAAGCTAACACAACAGAACGGAAGTTGTTTGTTAATTTCACAGATCCATGGTTTGTTTGCACCTTTCTGACGTCATAAAGTGCTCGCTAATTCAGACACAAATTTCATCTCCAGCTCTGTGCCTTCAGCCCTGTCCCTCCCAGCTTTGCAATATTTCGTGTAAATTTTGGCCCATACCCGGCGTACGAAATCGCATTCGCAACTAAGATTTCTTTCCCCGATTGTTCTAAGTTTAGAGACTCTCCTGAACTGTAGACGAATTCAGTGTGTAAACTGTCAGGCACCTTGTTCAGTACATTTTAAATTGTAAAGAAACATTGCACCACAGTCAGTGAGCTTTATGTTGGAGAGTAGGACACATTACCTACAAGATGTCATGGAAGGTTTTGTTGTTTTGGTCTCTTGATGTTTTGTCATGAATCAGCAAGCTGTCCTTTAATATCATTAGACCTTATAGGTAACTTCCCATTACGTAGAAAACTGGATCATAGGCTTATAGGAAGCAGGGCGGGGTAATTTTGGGAGGGGACAGAAACTAGCGCCCTCCCACGTGAAATGTGGGGGGATAAAGTATCCTTCCACCACCCCTTTTCAAGGACGAAAAACGCATTAAAAAACTTTCCACTTTGTGAAATATAACCAACTTCTCCCATAAAATATAAAACTTTGTCAATAAATGTACCCAAACTGCACAGACTGGAGTGTCAAATTGTATATAAGAACCCTCTAATATTCAAACATTTTTTCCGAAGAGCAAGGCCCCCTCTCCTCTCCCCTAGGCCCCTCTTCGAGGACAACAGTCTGAAACGTTCAGCGTCCCCTTCCCGGCCTGCTGGGAACAGCTTTATAAGTTTATACGAGAGGAATGGCAATACACTCATAACAGCTTGGAAATAGTAACATTTTTCGAGGTAGTCGTCAAGCCGCAGTTTTGGTTACTATTATTGACTCGGTGCAGTGGTTTCCGGTTGCCGGTTTTCCCATTTTCTGAATATATCCTGAATTGTTCTGTGAGCCTGTTTCACCATTTTCTACTAAATGTTTACTGACCAAAAGAATCACAGATGTAGTTCACCCTCTAAGATTCCCTATCATAGGTTGCCTGAGTGTCGTCACTGTGTGTCTGCCTGCCGTCTGACCTTCCCCCACCCCCATGCTCTTTCGATACTCCTTGTCAGTACTTAACTTTTCTCATTGCAAGTTTACCCACTTTCCTAACTCTGTCATAGTATAGGACATACCAGAGGGTCGGTATAGGGACAAGGAATTTTCTGAACAGCTAGAACAGGAGCCGGTACGCAATTGGTGACCCTGCAAATAGAAGACGGCGTTAGTAAATATGGGGGCATTCCCTTGGCACAGGCCCGTAGCCAGACAAGGTACTGGGGGGCAGAATTTTTCCAGGGGCGGCGAAAATTTTTCAGGGGGGCCAAATGTGTACAAATGTATTAAGTCAATGGTAAGATTCAAACTCTCTAGGCGGGCAAAAAAAATTCAGGGGGCTTCGCCCCCTCGTCCCCCTTGACTACGCGCCTGCCTTGGCAACGTGATATTTATGGTCCTTCCTTGTAGGGCCCTGGGGTCCGGAGGATAAACATTCAATGGGGAAACATGGTGCGGAAGAGCTTTAGTGCATACATAGAAAAACAATCAATTAGTCTGATGGTGGGTCGGTCCGAGGTTAGGGATGACTTAGGAGGGGGAAATATCGGAGAGGGTACTGAGCTTTAATAAAGTAACAGTAACAGTAGTGAACATGCATTATCGATAATGTTTACACGTGAAGTCAAACGAAAAATACATTTTAAATGAAGTCTTGAAAGACTTACAATGTTTTATAATGTAAGTTAATTTATTTCAAGTGGCAATAAATAGTCACTGACAACTTTTTTCTCGTATTCCTCTCTTTATCTTTTCTTCTCCTTACCGTTGTTATTCATTTCTATGAATTTGCGACTCACCTGTCGGAATGGTCCTATCCCTGGACCAGCCTATAAGGACTGTCGTTACACTGAACACTAGTGTCAGCCATGGGCGTCCCTCTTCGAGACGCCCGAAAATAAAAAACTTCAAAAAAAAGTTGAAGAAAAAGTAACAACATTTTTTTATGATATCGCTAGAAAATTTCCAGAGCATCAGCTTTCAAAATAGAAAATGATTAGATGCAACTCACAAGGTCTGGGAAGTGCCATTTTTAGCTATCTGGGAGGTATTTCGGCCAAAATTTTCTTGGCGCTTTGCGCCAAACTGTGGTGACGCTACGCTTAGATAGCTTGCCTACAGGTTTCGCCCCCTGGCAAATTCCCGGCTACACCACCTGTAAAAGGCGCCAACATTTAGCAATTAAACTCTTTTCTGGGAGTAAAAATTTTCCCTGATTTGATCAATTAGGAGTTTTGCCCCCCCCCCCTCTAAAACTTTTTCTGCGGACGCACGTGGTGTCAGCACGACTTGATTTCAATGATGACGAGTTCTGGGCCATGTCTAGTTAAGCAACGTTTCATTGCACATATGATGCAAATAATGATAACAATGGCAGGGACTTAAAAATTACTGTTCGTATAAATAATAGAAACATAATAAATGGTGCATGGGAGAGTTGAAACATCGAGCTAATACCCTTAGCTCCATGGTTGAAAGCCGTCTCTTATTCTCTTGTTTTTTAAGTTAGCATGAACTCTTTCTGCAGGCAAGTTGTCTGCATGTGGCTTAGGCTAGGGAGCGAGATGTCGTAATACATGGATGGCTCATTGACAAGTGTATTATTTCATTAACATGCCCCCCTCCAACAACGTGTTTTACGCTCTTCCACTTCTGATTTAAAAGATAACTAAAGCCAGTTACAGGTTGTACTTCAGTGCTGCACTCAGATAATAAGCATTGATCTGTCTAATAAGTAATTTAAGACACAAGTCAAATTTTAAACTTAGTTTAATCGACAATCAAGTGACCCTATAAGCTTGCAGCATGTGCATATAACATCAGCATCTGATTCTAATCGTAAATAAAATTTGATTTTGATGAGGGCGACGTCGATAATAGAGATGAATGATAAATATATCGAAAATAATTTTACTACCAAAGTGTAGTCAATTTGAAAATTTTGGGTTACTAATTCGAGTAAAATGCAATTTGTGGTCATTTTGATTTTTTTGTAACGGGAAAGTAGCGGGACCCAAATGTAACGCAGTTACAGTTACAGTCACTGTTACACAGAATTGTAACTAGATACTTGTTCCGTTACTGAAATGCAAATGTAACTCGTTACACGGTTCCTTTACACAAAATGTAACTCGTTATAGTAACGGCGTTACTTGTAACTCGTTACTTCCCACCCATGGTTGCACTGTTTTAGATTCAACTGGACCGCGAGAAGCCGAGACTATCACCTGTTTACACCAGGCACCTGTGTACTGTATATTACTCTTATCTTGGGGCCACCAGCAATTGGAACATTTTAACAATTGATAAAGTAGATGCTCCAACCTAAAACTAAGCTGCTAAATATTCCAGTGTTTAATGCGAGTTGTAAACATGAATTTAATGAAATAAAATTTTGCCTGCTTTTCACAGGTAGCTAAAACTTTAAAGTAATGAGTAGCCTTTCACTATACCATTTTCAAACACAGGCGTATGGAAAGCTGTTCTCGTCTGGGGAGGGGGGGGGGGGAAGCTGTACGTTGTTTCGGACTGCCGTCCTATGGGGATTTGCAGTAGCGGAGGGGATGTCCCCTCCTCTCTGGAAATTTTTGAATTTGAGGGTCCTTAGATACAATTTCGTGCAATATGCTTACGGCAAATTTTAATGACATTTACTAAGTTTAGACATTCTTATACAAAAAGAACAAATAAGGAGTTCTCAATCTTGAAATTGGGGGGGGGGGGCATACTTCCACCTCACCACATTTTGACTGGGTGCTTTAGCCCCCAGCCCCCTACTTCCTACGCTTATGTTATCAAGTATGGTGCGAGTATATTTAAGCATACGTGGAAATAGGCATGGGTGAAAAGCCTAAGTCTTTGCGAGGCAATCAACTTGCCACGTTCCCCCTCCCCTCCTAGGACATACAGCAGGCCCACTGGTCCGTGTCTTGTCTCGTTTCGCATTATAAACGGTTCTTCAAGAAGGGATTCGTGTTTTTGACAGCATAATCACAACTCTCTGTGCTCTTAGAGGATTTGAAGATCATGTGACAATTGACGCCCACGGTATACTGTAAAGTATCCTATCCGTTTAGAATGCACATGTAACACAGGTCTGAAAAAATCTGGCCCTGTTCTTTAACTAAACGCTTGAAGAGCATCATCGTAACTTAAAAACTTCCCTACACCAGAGATCGAAAGTGGTGGTTTGGGACACAATTTGAATCCTGCGCCGAGAGCCCGGCGATGTTGCATAGTCATTGCTGTTTTGAGAGAGGGGCTAATATGTGGCAAACTATAGCAGATCGCCATCATCAGTTGGGATGTATACCAAACAAATATATTGGGCCAAAATTCCTCCCAGATAAGCCGGAATTTCCCTTGTGAATTGCAAGTTTGTGAATCTTACGTTTGTTTGAGAAGTTAACGCTTAAAAAAGATTTAGAAATACACATTTCAAAAGAGATAAATAGGTAGATTTTATTCAGTAAACTCACTTTGTAGGGAGAGGATAGACTTGACGTTACAATAACAACTTGGTATTTATGTACATTTCATTTACATGCTGTCAGATGTTCAGATATCAAGAAATTTGGACTTGCACCAACCGAAAAAACTACAGCATTGGCACATGTCGGTTATGGAATTTTGCGGCAAAGTATTACCCTTATTTCAGGCGCGTAGTATGATTTGATGGGAGTGGTTCAAATCACACTTAACCAACTGACGAGACACCGCCCACGGTAAAGCCGTCCCTGTGAGTGTGGTTCCAGGATCCTGATATAATGACTCAAAATTGCAATCGAGGGGGCGAAGAGTCATATCGGACCTCAGTCTTACACTGCCCCCTCCCCACCACCCCTGCCCACCATGGCTTTGTTCCTGCCCCACCCACTGTTAAAAGTAGTTTTGTATATTTACATACTATTTATGGAAACGGTTTTTTCAATCGAATTTTTTTGTTTTACAGTCAGACTGCAATCATGAAATAACGGTATGTATCTTTGTTAACAGTTTTTTAGGTAAATTATTTAAAAAAAAATCTACAGTAAATTGAATAACATAATTTTTCTGTTTTAGTAACTCTACTTTTATGTAAATTTACAGCCGACTGTTTTAATAACCAACGTTTCGATTTTTATTGATGTTTATTGCTTTTTTATCATATGCTTATATTATTACTTCAATTAATGCTGTAATCATCTAGATCAGATATTCACCCTGCAACTTAGAGTGTCTTTAAGAGGGGCTTTTTCCGAAGTCCCCTCGACTCTCTGGCGGAGAGTCGAAGGGCGAAACTAAACGTTACTCCGAAGGAGTTCTACTCATCAAAGGAGCTCAGAGGCGTACATACATGAATTCGCAGGGAGGGGGGTGTTCACTGTTTTTGGACCAACTACATTTCTTGGAGACCGACTCCCGCGCTGACATAGTTGTACGATCCGACTATTCAAGGACCTTTTTTTCGCTTTTTTGCACTTCAAACGTTGTTCATGTCTGGTCTACTGTTACAACAAAGGCACACTGAACTGGATTTGAGACCGACTTTTTGGCGCTCAGAGACCGACTTTTGATTTCCACTGTTCCACTGGGGGGGGGGGGTGTCACACCCCCAGCATACCCGTCCCTGAAGGAACTACGTCTCGAAGGACAAAAAAGGTAACGTGACCAACCTCTCGACCTTCAGACCTCTACATCTTAGGACTGTTATGCGGGAGGACCGAGGAGGAATTCAGTGTACATTATTTTATCACATTTTCGATTAAATAACTCTGAGGATGCAATTTTGTCATGTTGTTTACACTTTATCTTTAGGAACTTGTAACTGGAAAGTAACCATTCTTGTACAATGTAATAATTCTTTACAAAATAATCACTACAAAGAATACAAATGTATCGGTTGTAAACATTTTCAAACAACGTAAATAAAAAGTTTATTAGTTGCTGATAAAAAGACCAAAGAGAAATGCAAAGCCGCAGCAATCATATTTTAAGCAAAACGTAATGTTGTATTACGTCATAAAGCTGTAAATTTACAGACTTTTTACAGTAAATTTGTGAGACGTCTAATCAGCTCCAGTCAAGTGCATAAGCAACTGTGGTGATTATTTGACATTAGTACCTTATCAGTGCTTTGAGATTATCACCTTATAGTTTGTTTTACTTTTTTTCTTAATGTGTGACAAAACATCAGTTGTGTGATTTTTGTAACTAAAACAGGTATTTTCGCAATAAATGTAAATTCACAAAATTTTCAAATAGCGATATAAATTTGCCAAAAATTCTGTAAAAAACTGAAACTTGACAGAACGATATGTTTTATAAAGATTGAAAATTTTGTTTGTGTTTTTAAAGCGAACCTTCAAGTATTTAGTTGAGAAACAAATGAATGTTTGTTAAATGACATGCATTTATGTAAAAACAGAAAAACACAAAAAATACAATGAAAATGTCTATTAACTTACAGATATTGTTAACAGTACAGTAAAATTTGGTTAAAAACAGGATAAATGGTTTCTCATATAAAACAGACGGAAAATACATGTTAAACAACATTTTCTTTTATTGTAGTAATACAAAGTGTCTGTAAAAATAGAGCAAATTTCTGGTAAAAGGAAAATACAGACAATTAATGTTTAAAAAAAGTCTGTAAACTGAATGATATTTTTTGCAGTGCTCTTTTATCATGATAATGTGGCAGCGTTGAAAATAAATGTACGGTGTTTCCTAGGATAACAGCGTTGTTATAAAGAATTGATAAAAACGGGTTTGATCTCAAAACTGGATAATTGATCAGTTCTAAAAACAATCGGCGATGCTGAAACAATGTGTGATGATTTGTAACTTTCAATTGAAGAATCGGTGTTCAAAAATAGGAAATGTGCAATTAGTTTGTTTATGAGTCATCGTGGAAAGAGGGCTAAAATAATATCGCACCCGAAGCGCTCGGAAGATGTGGTTTTGATATTAAGCATGGCGTAATTATGTGGAATATTACATCCTGATATCCAGAAAATATACATAGGCCTATCACGCCCAACCCTATACAAAGACCAATATACAGTTAAATAGCAGTTTTAGACAATTTCAAATTTGTGCCTCCGTTGCATGGCTACCAGTACGAACATCTAGAGGTAAAGCTTTGCCTTCGAAATCACCAGTCGCCGTAACATACAACAATAATATTCCTGTCACTCTTGCCTATGAGCGCTCTTTCCAGTTTTCTGATACAAACTTGAGTACTAAATGATAACATACGTGATGACGTCATCATGGAAGCCTTCCGAACAGACTTATTTTCATAGGAGGGATCGAATCCCAAAGGTTAGTGTTTATTTACACGTCTATTAATGGCACTCACAGTTGGGTAAACAATCGTTGCGTGTTTACTGACATGGGGTTTGCGAGAAGGGCGGCGGTTTCTTCATTGACTTCAAACAGCACCTCCTTACTTAAAAGTTCACCTTTGGGGCCATGACATTGTCCTGAGTACATTAGTAAATTTTTAAGTGGTTACTGGGGGTGTTTTTACTGTAGAGTCTTCTCTAGACCATGATTTGATCTCCTGATAAGATAAGCAAACATAGCAGTGATACTTGAACTTTTACGTCTCGCATCACTGCCTTTACATGGGACAAAGAGCGCGTGATAATTAGACTACGAGCTCGTTAAATAGATATGAATGCACTTGCGATTGAGATACGCCCATGGATCATTACAGAAAGCCAGCATCAGATCACCAAATAGCTGCGGCCAAAGGCGTACTGGGGTCACTATTTCTGTGGGGTCAGGGATAATTTTTGCCCGAATTTAGAATTTTAGACCAAGTTGCCCGAGTTTTGATACCGCTGTGTCGGTTGCAAAAGGGCATAATTTATTTTCTTGGCTGTCTCATTTGCCCGAATGGATCCACAATTTTTGCCCGAATTGGGAGGGCATATTCCCCCTGTCCCCCCTCCCCCGTCTCGTACGCTTATGGTTGCGGCATGTGAATTGTTGTGATAACGATTTTGGTTTTGTGGGGTGTTTACGGCGCGATAAACACCAGGCGTAGCTTTAGCGTACACAGATGTGCACCACCTCACCAACGTTTCATTGTAACAGCTGAGACAGTTTAGCTTTTTTGAATTCCCGCCGTGAACCTCTGTCCGTGCATGGAGATATTGTTACCGCAAAATGGTGTTTTTGTCATTATATGGAAGCATGGAAGTATTACCCTGTCAGGGTAATACTTCCATGATGGAACTAATAGGATGATGTACCTCAGTGTAGCAAGGCTGGATGAAATAAAGTTGATGAAACTGCAAAATGAACACACACACACACGCACAAATATCAACACAGAAATTTGCATTATTGTGACAGGTGAATTATCCAATACTAGTCAAACACGAATAAGTAGGCCTATGTAACTCACACTTGTTTAAAGTGCGTTGATCGACTTCACAAGTAGCCCACGCGGAGTCGAAATTCTTCCACAAAAGCAAGACAAAGCCTACGTCATATCCTGACATAGAATGACTGGAGCATGTCGTTAAGTTTTACGCAGAAAGGAAAATTCCAAATTGTCCTTGGCGTGACCCGCATGTCCCGGAATCAACACCAAATGTTGACAAACCCATTGTGGGTATAAAAACCTTGTAAGCCAATGGTAAGGGTCAGATTGATCGGAACTTTGAGTGCAACGAAGTAATTCGTAACCAAGCGATCGCAAACTTAGAAGTTACGGTGACACCAATAGACAGTACAAAACCTTCAATTCATATCTTCAGAATACTTCAATTTGAAAACGATGGAAGCTATCGAGGTAAGTGACCTTTATTAGTTGTTGATAGTTGAGTTTTAATTCAAAGTTTATCGAGGTGCAATAATGGTGTACCGTCGCAGAAATAAAGAACAGTTGTTAGTGAAAAAAGTTTTTTTTTTCAAGGCGGAAAATCATGTAAGCCTGTAGTTAAATCATGAAGCTCAGAAGCTCCACATGGTATAACAATAATACCAATTACCATGCAGTATTTTCATATAACATAGGTCTATGTAGTGTGATCAAATTAGGGATTTCCATATACTCTCTAAGCCGCAGGTTCGAGAATATTATGTGGTGTAATATTCCTTAGGGTTGAAAAACGAACAAGAAAGATGCCCTATAGACCTTAGTGAATGATGAAATTGCTTGAGTTGAAAAGATATTTCTGATTAGGATTTAAAGCTTCTGTAGGAGTTAGTTTCCGGTGTTACCGACGGTAACAATTTGTGTTAGGCTTAAATCTTTGTTATTATGATTATTTGAAAAATAAAAAGTATTACACTGTGAAAAAGTCTGTTAATTTACAGAAAATAAAACAAAGAAATTAATAAGAAATACAGAAATTTTCTGGCAATTAATTGCCAGAATATTTCTTTATTCCTTTTGTATTTCTTTATTTTATTTTCTGTAAATTTACATTTTACAATTTACATTTTTAACAGTGTAGTTACTATATGTCCATCAAAGCGATGTGGCCTATCTATACCTTCATGGAAAAGGGAGTTGTTAGTTGAAACAGCAACTCCCGGTGCTAAGTTTCCCGCAAATAATGGGAAGTGCTATTCGGTAGTGCAATAGCTCTTTCTGTCACGGTGAAGTTGAATTTGGCACCACCAAGGTGAGACAGTCATGAGTGATTTTTTTTCTTTTTAGTTTCTACAAAAGTTTGGCCCCTTATCCCAATCTCTGATTTTCGATATACTCACTTAAATCCCTTCTCCTAAATCAGAGATTAGGATAAGGGGTCAAACTAAATTTGACTTGGAAATTTACATCGAATGAGATTTATTCTCAGTCTACAAGAATGAGTATTTCAACTGAAATTACCGACTGCTTCCTACTTTCAACCTTTTAATTAAGAGAGTAGGTGTAGCAGAAAACAATCCATTTCCGTGGTAACTTTCTAATCTAAAACTTTTGGGTAAAACTATAAAATACAGGGTCATTCTCGAACAGCATCTGAATGCGCGAATGTGCAATTTGACACTGTTTGTCTTGCACACTTAACTTTGACTCGGCACCCTTGCATCCACTCCAAGATTGACATTGGTAAAATCATTCACCCCGCATCCAAGCATCCATGCATCCACTCCAGAATATTGCATGTGGTCTTAGTTAAAAATGGACAACAATGAGTCGTTCTCAAAATATTTCATGTTGTTGATCTAGCAGCCAAAACTTTGACTTCGCATCCTCGCATCCACTCAAAAAGGTTTGAGGTGAAGTTATGTTTTTTTTTTGTCTTAAAAATCATTTACTTGTCATCCGAGGGTTTTAACCCAAAAGAGCAGATGTATGGACTGAGAAATTCGGACTCCCTAGTTGTACTAGAATCATCAGTTGTCAATAATTGTATCTGTGGATGTCTGGTGACACCTACGAAGAGAAGGAATATGTCAAATAATAATATACACTTTAATTTCAGGAAAACTTGTTACGGAAACAAAATTTAGACTTAAACCTGTTTACCGTTTATAACGATAAACGATAAACCTTATTAATTCATTTTAATGTAACTGCCGTAATGTGTTTAATAACAAAAACACGCTATTAATTTTTTAACACCACTCACATACAAATGAAAGCATTGTTCAGCATATGTCACATATTAAAGAATTGCTAAATGTGAATGATGCTATTTTTCTGAACAATGTTTTCGAATGGAAAGAGAGGGGCGAAAACCAATCGTTACCTCGAAAACGAAGAGCTTTATGTGAATGATGCGGCTAGGTTATTGAAATGAAAGCTGAAACCATCGAGTAAAGGAAAGAAATCCATGTAAACCTTATAAGGCTAACTTATAGTTGGTAATGTCGCAATTAAGCTGGTCTGAAAGTATTAGCATCACTAAACTTTTGCGATGGATCAAGTCTTTTGGCTGTAATTATTATATACAAACTTCTGTCACGGCGAGTCTGGGGAGACGAGGGTAGTGCCTTTGAGGTGATACTTCCCTGGACAGACTACTAGAGACGCTTTGTGCACGTCAGCATGATGCGGGTGAAAAGCTGAGAGGTTGCCCAGATATTATGAAGTGTGGGAACTGTATGAGCGACTTGCCGTCATATCAGGACGTGATCGACACTCCGGTGCAGCAGGAGGGTTACCTTCATAGCAGTTGTAGATTATGTATTCATCGGGTGGCGTACATACTACACTAATGCAGCCAATGCACGTGTAGAGGTTAATATACGTCCGCCGGGCTACCCCCCGGAGCGGACGAAGTTTTTTCGTTCAGCTCATCGCTGCGAAAAAAACAAACTGAGGGGCGGCAGCCTAAAGGGGTGGCAGCCACAGAGGCGCTACGTAGGCTACCGCCGGGCGGGCAAGGTGGAGGGGAAATGCCCCTTGGAAGGGTGGATGGGTGGCTAGCACAAAAAGTACTCAAAGGTCAAAGCACAAATATTTCAGACGATTTTCGATATATACCTGACAATTTCATTTGAACAGAATGATACAATGAATAAATTTTCTACATGTTTTTAAATCTTCTTGAGATACTTGCATCACTAATTTGATTTGGGTAATGTTAAAAATTGCCATGTTTCATTTTTTTTTTGCGCGTACTATAAGATACATGCATCTTTATAGATGAGGGCAGCAGAGAAAAACGTTTGATAACAGAATCGAAAGTGGCAGCCGTTTCGACCTTCGTTTGGTGCAGTGTGCTACTCGCAAAACTTAAGTATGTTTGTAAACCTTTACAGCTCAACAGAGAAAGAAAAACAAATAGTACCAGGGCTTTAACTTTGCATCTCTTGTTTGGAATCAAACGAATGACGAATGACAATGGAAACTGTCGTTTAGGCTTTGGTTCAATGCAAATTTAAATCATTTGCTGATGTGGACACAGTGAGTGGTACTCCATCGGTCTTCATATTTGAAGAGAAAAAGAGTCAATATGTTTAACAAACCGCTTTGCTCCTTACTTAACTTTTTATCTGAAAATAAACAGTCCATTAAAATTGTAGAAACCCCAAGTCATAGCTTCCTTTGAAAGAGTTCTTTTTTGTTTACGACACTAAGGTAGCATCGTAATTTTCTCACTGAAGCGACTTATTGTTTGTAACGGGGTACATCAAAATGTAAAGTTCAAAGAATCCAAGCCTTTCGAATAAAATGTTTCGTTATGGCCCCTGATAAGGATGGTTTTTTCATTGATACGTATTAAAAGCCATGGGGTGGGTTATTGCTAAAAAGTTAGAAAATTTGAAACAAAAGTTTTTTCTTTGCCTTTCTACGCCCGTACGGAAATCCTCATCCACCTCTGTGACGGGTGTAACCTTTTTATGGACAGATGGAAGAGCAGTGATAAGTTAAAAGATTTATTTTATCACACCGGCAGATATCTTGAAATTTTCTGAGCCGACCTACCTTGCAGAGTATTTACTGATAAGCTATCAGACATATGAATTTCCCTCAGTTAACCTTTCAAAGGTTACATAATGGAACAATTAATTATCCGGACTACTAAGCATGGACCATAGAGACATTTGTAACATTTCTACCGGCAAGTCACGCAAAATACTTCGTTCTTTACACCTCCTTGAGAGTGCCGCAAGACAGCCAAGTGGACGCCAAGTCCTGACTAAATGAAACTGATATTATTTGAGCCCAGCCTCGCATATAGGTATACGCCAATAACAAACTTAAACGTGGCCGATTACAAAGAGGATCACATAACCCTGGCATTCATCCCACTTATTTTGAATAAGACACAAGTTATCTTTAGAAGCAACTTAGTGAACAATCGGTTTTTCTTCCCAAACTGATGGAACTGTGACTGATACTAATTATAATGGCGCAATAGCAGACACTTTCTTACTTCTGTGCTTACTTTCTGAACGGGAAAACAGAGAACGAAAATCTCATGGTGGCCACGCTGGCGTTTGAAACGCCAAACACACTAGAATTTGGTGTTTTGCAAAAGTAATGGCGTGCAAACTTTAAAAATCATCGCCAAACAGCATTTTGGCCTTTTTCATTCGACTGTCAATTTTCACGCAAAATGCATGTTTTTTTCTCAGTTTCCCCAAGAAACTTATAACACGCTTAATATATGCCTCAAAATTCTCCCTTGTGCAGCATAAATGCATGAATAAACTCAGTGTGTGGCCATGACAACAACTTCATTTCACAACATATTTATGAATTTTGAGCAATTTGAATGCTAATACCAATGGATTTGAATTTGGCGTTTTTCGACCATATTAAATGCCAAATTTGGCCGATTGGCTCTAAGAAAATCTGGCAACCCTCAGTGCAATCACTGCTTCATAAAGGAATCACCATAACAGCAGGTCTTCACTTGAGAACCTAGGAACTGAAAAATACACAAGCGCATTGGAAGTATACTGCAGTGTACTTTCATCTCGTTTCTCCTAGTTATGCATGGGCGGCGATCACGGGGGGGGGGGGGTGGGGGGACATGTACCTCTCAATATTTTTAGTGGGGGCATAATATCAAATTTCCCCCAATATTTAGAGGTATGTAGAAAAAGTAAATGTTGTATCACATTTTCGATGTGAATAATTGTGATATTAGCCTATTAATGGCAGCTGGAGGGAACTTTGGATCAGAAATATGTGTTCTGTGTCCTCTAGAATGCACCAAATCGCTTGTCTTCCAGGGACGAAGCCCCTGGACCTCAACAGGAGACCTATGGTGATCCCCTTACCCCTGGCCGGAGGCCCAAAGTGTTCACTCAAGCAGATGTCCTCCAATAATTTTAACAGATCGCCGCCCCTGTAGATATATTCGGCCTATGAATAAATTACTGTTCGAACTTGACGGCGGATATTTTCATCATAGCAACACATTTACAAATTTCAGGATACTGTACATTTAATGTATTTTCTCAGATACTGAGATATTCGTAAGCGAACTCTTGAATCATTATGTCCAGAGCACTGACTACTATTTGGCTATGTTCAGTGGCCCTTCCAGGATTTCATAAGAGCAAGCAGGAATTTGGGGGCGAAAAGTTGTGTGTGTGTGTGTGTGTGTGTGTGTGTGTGCGTTGCTCCTGTAAACTTCATAATTTTGCACAGGAGGGGAAGGTGAAAGGGGAATGGCACTGAAGGGGAGATTTTCCTAAGCGTCCCCCATCATGGCGGTGCCACTGGCTTCGAGAAACCTACACTTTGCGACAGAAATGAAATATGTAACATAAGCTTAGTTTGCAAATTCTTAATTGCCTTACATTCATTTTCATTTTCATATAACTATTAATGTTCAAATTTGGCAACGATTTTGTGAAGGAGAGTTATTGTTTTGTTTTCTGCATACTGGCAATATGGGCATCATAAGTTTGCCTCCAGGGTCCCTATAAATCTTTGAGAAAGCCAAGATTTTCCACCTGAACTGACCTTCCGGCTGAAAGTCTTTTACACTTGACCTAAAATGTTGAGTTTGTTGGTCACCCGATGTGAAGTGAAATACCCATAGTCTAAGGCCCTTATCAAATTAGTGGTTGCTTTGTTCTTTAAAATGGATACCCAGTGCCCTATGCATATGGCATTGACGTACGAGCCATGGGGCTATGGGAGAGGCTGCAGCCCCTCCCCTTCCCCCGGCCGGAGTTAGGGCAAACATATTTTTGCCAGGTAAGATGTTTTGAAAAAAATAACACATCTGGCAAGACTGGCAATTTAGTTCTTTGATATAGGTTTGTCAAGGACAAAACGGCTCAGTCCCCAAGAATAAAACTATGCCGTAAACCCATTGAGTAGGATATTTATAGTATTCTGTTGAACATCATTATGAATAAAGGAAATTAAGCATTCTCTATCATGGCCTTGAGAGATTGGTTTTTCACAGAAACGCTTCAAGAAACACGAATGTGGACTGAAAATGGGTGGTCGTTTTCGCCGTTCTTTGTGGTATGGTCGGTTAATTTATTTGTACTTAGTCAATACCATTCAAAGTCTTTCAGTTCCCTGCCCGGATGCAAACACCCAGAAAACAATCTGTAACTTTTTCTTTTTCATAACAATAAGCACGGCCTTGACAAAGACCGCTGTTGTAAGGTTGCAAAGGAACCGACTTATATATTTTTTTCTCTCTCTTACTATTTAGCTGGAATAATCTATTTAAACTTCCCGTAAAAAGTGCAATCTGCAGTAGCACTATTAAACGCGCAACGTTTAACCTGTTGGTCACTAAAACCGATAAAGGGAAAAACAGCGTTTGATGCACACTTTGTCAAGTGTTGTCACCCACGTCAAGGTGTGACGTCATGAATGATAATATCAAAGGCCGTTTTTGTTTTTGCCGGTCTGCGGAAAATGAGCAACGTATTGAACCCTGCAGTCCAAGTGAAGATCGCAAGTAAAAGGAGTGTCTGGTTTTATGGTCACCAGTTATCATTGTATCGGTGCATAGTGTTTTCAATCCAGTATCGATGTTATAACCATAGGTCTATTTGAATTGCGAATCTTTGCATGAAATCATACATTTTCTGTTTTATCATAACTGATCTTCCGGAATATTTTGCACGAAATTCACAGAACCAACCATATTGTAACTCATCCCATCAGATCGGCATTAAGGTAAAAGTACTTTTTAAAAAATGTTTTTGTAAACAATACCCGGCTACTTCCACAGCTGGTATCTAATCAAAATAGGGGATGTGGGAGGTCTGAGAGGTCTGGGTGAGGAGAAGAACCAACACTGAATAAATCGACAATTGTCTTGACGTGGTAGGTGGGGGGTCATTGAACAGTCCAAAAGAAACCTTCTGTGACGACGAAATTTTCCCGCAATAAAATGTCTAAAAGATAAGCTTGAGAGTTGCATTCAAGTTTGTGTATCACAGTATCAGGCGAGTGTAACTACTTTTCGTCCATTTAAGATTTGTTCTTCCATCTGTCTTATTGTTGTTAAGTGTCCGGTCTCACCCTTATTTTGAAATGTTCATTTCATGTTTCAATTTCCTCTGATTTCCCTCACGGATATCTTTCACGAAGTTCAGAACGTAATATTTCATAGTAAATATACACCATGAGGTTATCGTTCAAGAATTTAATAATTAACTAACAAAACTGTTGTCACATGGATGAAAAGAAACATTCATGGCACAGTGCTGGTGTCGAAGGGAAAGGAGGTAGGGAGGAGGTCGAAGGTCGGCGGTATGCTAAGTCAACTTAAACAGATTGCATCTGATATTTATAAGTTTCCATTTGAGAAGTTCCAACGGTATTCTCACGGTCTGACCCTAAGAATTAGTTCATCAAGTTTGCTCCATTTCCAGCGAAGAAAGAGGTCAGTACAGACAAAAGAAAGAGAAGGACTTAAAGGTAACCTTACTTAATACTGGTTCGCATACAAAAGTGTCTGTTTGCATGTCATGTAATAAAATATTGGCTCGCCTCTCTTCTAAAGAACATTACACCTAGTGTTTTATTGTTTACATGTCAAGGGCTACCCTTCTTTCAACATCAGCAAAATTCACAATTTTTATTTAAACTTTCCAGGTACCTCCCACACTCTGCAAACAAGACGTTGAATATCATGTCAACAAACCCCTCCTACGCTGTATTTACATGTGTAACCCCTTGGAAAGTTTCACTAAATATCTATAGAAATGCGTCTCATGTGAAGACACCGTTTTCAATGCAATGCATGAGGCAAGTTGACACGTGGGGTGTATCTTCATGGCCAGAAAAGTTTAGAGACTTGAGAAGTCAGCAAACCGTGATTTGCAAAACCTGTTTCTAGCCTGCGCTGTGGCCCTCTTTGGCTTAACCGGTTCTCGACCGGCTGCCTACCATCCATATCTGTAGCGATGACTTGAACGAAAAAGTTCGTCCGCTCTGCGGGCTCTTGTGTTTCACGTTTCCAAGCCGACCTTGAGTAGGGCGGTTCACAATGACGATAAAGTGTACACGTTAGTTACGTAGTGTATTCGTATCAACACGATGCATATACAAAATATTTGTGCATACTAATGTGTGGTACGTCTATTTGTCTGCGTGCCTGCCGGCTCTTTAAAATAACGGGGCATCTATTTGCACTTGGGGAAAGGTGTAAAAGCATATCCAATCAACTAGTCTGACACAGTATCACACACTGTATTTGCGGTCTCATGAACTCAAACATCATCAGAATATTACGGTCGGTGATCAAATAGGCTATGGAGGGGCTAGTAGGGGAAGGTGGCCCGGAATGGTGTTCTACCCTTTCAAACAAATTACGCGGATAATAACTAAAAACTTAATTGTAATGAAACCAAAATCTTTCCCATTGTTGCCAAGCTTAAGCCAGGTTTCTACAACAGAATTAAACTTTGAAGCGCATAAACTAACTCAACCCAATCTTATTTTTAAGAGGGCAACAGCTTCTCAAACGTGGGGGGGGGGGGGAGGAGAGGGGAGGGGAAGGGGAAGGGAGAGATGACGTTGACTGGACCAGAACTACTTCGAGCGCGAATAGCGAAACTGTAGAAGGTATAGATCTGGGGCTGAATTAAGGTTCGTGTAAAAATTTGGAGGCCACATTGTATTTGGTATAATCTGAGGCATTTCCCTACGAATTTAATCGATTAAATTGCTATTTCCACAATATTTGAATTTTATCTTATTGAATCATCTGTATTGCAACCTATGTAGCCAAACATGGGCCTACCATTTTCGTTAGGGTTCTGCAAAAAGTGAGGGGACAACGGGCCCCTTCACTTTCAAAGTGGGGAACATGCCCCCGTCCGCTACCTGTTAACGTCCATGCTTCTTTTGATAACTGAGGTAAGTAATCACCCATTCTTTCATACTTTCACAAACAAACAAAAGATGTAGTATGTGGGGGATATGGGTAGGGAGAGGGGTAGGAGAGGGCCCAAATATCCCCGCAAACATAATCGTACGGGATTACTTCCAACGAGGTGAGAAAGGGGGCGCTGAAGTACTTTTGCTAGAAATGCTAATGGACGTTTGCACGAAAGAAGTTGATATTTTGCCCCAAAAATGACACATTTTCTGTCCGAATTGGGTCTGCAGACATTGAACCCTTCCCTCCCCCACACACGTCCTTTGACCCTCGAACTTGTTTGAAAGTGCAAGAAATGACGATGATTTGTTTGCTGATAAATCATTTGTACTTTTGAAAGAAGTTTAATGTACGTGTAGGCTTAAGTGTACCTAAAGTCTAATTTCAAAAGTAGATGTTACAAAGCTTGACAAATGCAACCAAAATGGTTCAACTCCCATCTTCACAGGACATTCCTGAGCTGAGATATAAAATGCTGAAGCTTATTTACTCAATTTAAAATGGTGGATTATGCAATAATTTGTGATGTCATTCTTGTACTACTCAAATTACAGTCTTTGTTGTTCTTTGTTATTTCGAAAGCCACTGCACCTTGTGCCAAAATGTGATCACTGTCTTACTGCTATAGGGTGACTTGGCTGTGTAAGTCCTCTCCATCTTAATTTCAAAAGGAAACAAAAGCAGTTCATGTCACTGTACAAGAAGCACTTCACAAATTATTGCGCAATCGAATAAATTTCGATGGATTCATGACCATTTCCAACCCTAAAGAATACTAACTTAGGCAAAAGAAAGCTTTTCGAATCCAGACCGGATTCCTCATCAGCTGTAAGGCTCCCCCTCTGTCTCCTCTGGAAACACTGACAAAGTAGTGCTGCGCTATTCTAGCGTTGGAAATGGTCATGAATCCATCAAAATTATCAATTAAGACGTTGGCCAGAATCAGACAATTGACTAAGTCAATCACCTACAACAACAATACTGAATAAATTTCAATATTTTATATCTCAGCAATGAGGTAAGCTATGAAAATGAGAATTGAATGAATGAAATTCATTTTCCAAATTCTGAAATGTATATTCTTGTATTACTAGACTTAAGGTACTATTAAGCCAAGGAGGTATAATTGATGGCGCGCTACAACTTCTTTCTAACCATCCAGTGGTGGTGTCAAATTGGTGAGATGAGAACTGATTCCCCAGTTGCGTTACCCGGTTGATTCACCTTTTGAGATTTTGTCCAACAGTAAGACTTAACTCTGTTTCAGTTTCATAAAACCTCAAAGGGAACTGAAAGATATAAGGTGCGTTCGATTTGCAGTCTGGAGCCTCGGCTCGAGTCCATTTGACGTCACTTGAGCCAGCTTTCGCGCTTCCGCAGCTATGAGACAAACCGAATGCAAACTCGAGTGGCTCACCATTACGTGCCACATAGGTATGCGCACTGCGCGCGCAGTGCCTACGAAACTTTGCTTACAACAGGTAGGCATCGCGTCCACTGCAGGCTCTGTACACTGACTAAAGAAGTTAACTATATAGGCCTACCGCTCGATCATTATGTAGGTACTATTCGAAGAAACGTTCAAAATGAACGGTCTCACGAGAAAACACAACGTTGTAATCGCCTCATTTCTTGGCATCTATTCAACTGAAGCAGGGCTAAAAAATATAGCTGTATTGTAGCCATTGTGGACCGAATTCTCCGAATTCAGCCACACTGAAGTTCAACGGTAGGTTCCCAGTTACTCTGCGAGAACCAAAAACCGTTTCAGACGGTACCAAATGTAATATGAAAGTGCTTACTAACCGTGAGTTGACAGAGAAGTTGTTTATAATTGGAAATAACTCCCACTAACTTTTCTGTAGGAAGTTTTCTTAGCTCTTTTCAACTACTACAGGGAAAGATTTGCCGCACGGCAAGTCTATTACTTGTGTCGCCATTACCGTGTGACGTAAAACGCGTCGTGCGGCTCAATTAGACACCTCGGCAATCTGGTCGTTTTGGCCGGCTCCAGTTGTGACATTTTGATGACGTTTTGGAAAATCGAACGCTGGCTCGAGCCGCTCGAGCTACTCGAGCCGGTAAATCGAACGCACCTATAGTAACGGAGCTGGCGGCTTTGAGTTTTCCTATTTGCGTCACTTTTCGATTGTATTCAAAATTACTCATATTACTAGTCTGAATGAAACGTTTCATTGAAAGAGAGAAACTTCCCCAACCAGTTTTCAATTTTTTCATTTAACACACTGAACATAGACACTGGGAGTGTAGGCTAGTTTAAATCTACTTTGTAGTCGCGTACAGCTGAGTCGACATGTAGAGGGCTCATTGTCTATTGCCTTTCAGCAGCACCGTGAGTTCTTTTTCCTCCGATACCCAGGGCCGTCTTAACGCATGGGCCCACTGGGCCCAGGTCCAGGGCCCCGCGATGTCAGGGGCCCCGCAAATTGACCTCTGCACAAAAAATCATATCTCAGCTTGCGTAAAAGATTTTTGTGTGGAAATATTTTTATATACTCTTGAACAAGATTCATAACGGATTCTGAGTGTTCCAATTTCCATGCTTTATGCGCGACATGGGTTAGTTAGTTAGATGAGATTTAACGACACACCAACACAAATGTGTTATATAGTGTCAACAAGTTTAAGTACTTTTCAAGTCCTTCCCTTTAGTGGCTTCTTACGACAGGCGGGAAATACCGTGAGCTTATTCTACAACCCCCAGCCCACAGGGGGCGCGACATGGGGGGGGGGGGTAAATGCAGGCATGTCTATGCTTGA
Organism: Holothuria leucospilota; assembly: GCA_029531755.1. Classification (NCBI taxonomy): domain Eukaryota; kingdom Metazoa; phylum Echinodermata; class Holothuroidea; order Aspidochirotida; family Holothuriidae; genus Holothuria; species Holothuria leucospilota. The sequence continues at coordinate 42,428,418 of CM055975.1, forward strand.
GCGATGGTCAAGGATGTCAATTTTTCACGCAACTTTTTTCGAACATACTTGATTGAGGGGCCCCGCTCCAATACCGGGCCCAGGGCCCGGTGATCTCTTAAGACGGCCCTGCCGATACCTGCAGTACGCTCTAGTTTTTATCATGTCAAGGTTGCATTGTTCAATTCCCACCCCCACCCCCACTCAATCGCGAAACATCCTTACCGCCCTGTACCGCCTGTAGGGTGCGGCATCTATATGTTCTATTCTCTGAGTGTTTGTATGACCAGGGAGCCGTAACAGCTCCCTGGTATGACTAATATTTCCGCGAACCATTGGCTCCCATGAAGAGGACGCTGTTGAGCTTTATTTCCTAGAGTCCCTTCATACCTTCCACAGTTCATTGCGTTATTTAAATACTTCATGCCTAAATCTGAATACCCTATTCAAAGGCTTTCGTCCTCTCAGCGAGTGTGTAATAAAAGTTAACAATGGCCACTCGACTCTAGTACTATACACTACAACTGTACACAGTTACTCACGGGTTTCGAAACTATAGGTACTGTGTATAGAAGCTGGCATGAAATCTTCGCTGTTGGGAAAAATGTCCGACAAATGAAATGCACATTCGCGAATATCATAAAAATTAATTGAGACTGAAGAATGCATGCAGGCTTACATTGTGTTTATTATTTACGACGACGACGAACCTCTTAGCTAAATATACAAGTACCGTAGCACGGCGACCGACTTGGGCAGACAAGTCCGCTTTTTGCGGTGCTGAACTGGGAAGACAATTCGACGACTATGGTGTTTATTTCAGTAACTGGCTATACTGTAAGTAAATAATTACCTTAATAACTAACTTTTCAGTATATTTATGTTGCGACGAAGAAATTAAGCGAACGTATGGCAGTATGGCTAAATCTACCGGGCTTCCGCACTGGAGGAACTTGAAGTATGGGTACATACTGTACTGTGCCACTCACCGTGCCGTGTGTATATATTTATGCATGAAAATGTATCCTCAAGTCAACAACAGAGAGATTGCACGTGCTAAATGTCATTTTTCAATCAAGAATTTATAAGGCTAAGCCATTGACCATAGGTCCTGTAACTCTTATTGAAACTAACGTTTCGACAATTTTCATACAAGAGGCCAACAAAATATTTTTACTTCTCAAATGAAATTGGAAGAATTTGTGTATATATAGGTCAGTAGGCTTCACCGGTAGTAAAGCATATTTAAAATCATATCGCCTCTTTCTTTGTGTGTGTTCCTTATTGCTTGTCTTATCTGCACTAGTACCTATGTACACTCATAAAGATTGTCAAACTACAGTACGGTGTATGAAGTGTTTCTCAAAAGGGTGTACTTTTCAAAACTTGTGAGAAATTCGGTAATAAAAAACTAGACAAATATATAGCTACCAAGTTGCCCTTTTGACAATGTTGAATTTTGTTTCTCTCAACACGTTGAGGAGTACAAGTAGGGCATAGGTGGTAAGGATTAAAGAGGTGTCGATTAAGGGCGTCGTTCCCTCTAAGTTCTCCACAAAAGTACTGCCACAAGTTTTCTATGAAGCCACCCTTTTCCACCTTCGACAATTCCATCAAAATCCCAGATAGCACAGTAACACTGGGCCAACGTTGGAAAAAGGTTGTACATTTTGTTGGTACCACATAGGAAAAATGTTGTTTGAAGGTTGGCTGCTTATTGTGTATCCGTTGGCCCAACATGTTGGCTTACCAATGGATCAACGTCACGCTATTGTTTCCCCAACGTGTTGTTGCAGCAATGGGCCAACATTGCCAATGTTTATCCAGCGTGTTGTTGAAACCAAGGGCCAACGTTACGCTAACGTTTACCCAACATGTTGAAACAATGGGCCATCATTATGCCAACATTTACTCCGGTACATTGTTGTAGCAAAGGGCCAACGTTGTTCCAGCGGTGGGGCTAATGTTATCTGATGGTTGGGTGCTCATTGCAAAGAATGCGCATGGTTGGCACAATGTTGTACCAACTAAACTATGCCTCGTTTTGTCTAAAACTTCTCTTTAATTAACTGCTCATTATGAGAATCCATAACGAAATATGTCAGAGAAGCTACCTTCTACAAGACTTAAAAGTTGCCAGCATTGCTAGTACTAGCCACTCTTAAATGTAGTAGGATATTCATTGAAAATCCATGTATGAAATGAGAGGATTGGTTTAGCTATTATATATTCATTGAGACTTGTTGGTTAGTATTAACGATTAATAATACAATTTTCTTCGTGATAATTCAATGTTTCCTTCTTTATGTTGTATTGCACAACTGAGAAACATGATTTCCTGCAAGGATTCACCATTGCCTGCCACAATTTATTTTAATTAGACCTACCATTAAGTGATAAAGACAAATCTCATTTAAAAAAATCGGAATGCTCCATTCAGACGAAAGGTATATAAACCTGGTGCTCCACTAGAATTTCGCAGCATTTTAAACATTTTTCTCAAATTTTCTCAGCAAAAATTCCCATTTTGTTAGTGAACGTTTTGTAAAATGTTCACTACGAATGTAAAATTTAGAAATAGCTGTATTAAAACAATTAGGTTGGGTTGATACCAAAATGACCAGCTCAGTATTTTTTTCGGTGGTACAATGTTGGGCCGCTTACCCTTGGCCAACCGAAACAATGTGGGCCTTTAGCAATCCATCACCGAAATCCAGTGTTCGGGTTTGGTCAACCATAGGTTGAAGACCGACTTTTAAGTGTCCTCGAGTTTCAGCACATCAGTCGAGGGATGACTTATAATTTAACTCTTTCAAATTGCCACATACAATATTGATCTAATTTACATTTAACATGGTAATATCACAGATAAGTGCCACTGATGAATTTTGAACCTCGATTTAGTGCTTTGACAGGCCTATACATAAATTCTCTAATATTGTTTTTATAGTACTGTATGATAGTAATGTCCGCCCAACGCTGGTTAAAGGAATGTGGCCCAACACTTGGTTGGTACATGTTGGCCCCACATTGGTTTAACGAGTAAGGCCCAAAATTTGGTTGGTACACGTTGGTCCAACGTTGGTTCAACGAATAAGGCCTAACAGTTGGGCTGACTAAAGTTCACCCAACGTTGGTTCAATATATGTGACCCAACAGTTGGTTGGTATATGTTGGCCCAATGTTGTTTGACCGAAGAAAGCCATATTGTTGGATGGATAATGTTCGCCTAACATTGGTGCAATGAATGAAACCCAACAATTGTTTGGTAAATGTTGGCCCAACTTTGGTAAAATGTTAGAGTGCACAACAGTTGGTGAATATAGGTTGGCCTTGTGTTGGTCCAATATTCATGTGCCAACACAACTTATTTCCAACGCTTGCCAACATTTGCCGACCATTTGCCAATGTTGGTCCAACATAGTGTGCTATCTGGGATAATCCAAGAAGTTCTTCAAGCTTCAGGCTACGACATTTAACAAAGAAACTTGACATAGAAGCATGATTCACTTGACAGAAAGAATTAGGCCTACACTAACTAGAGAACCGTTGGTGCGAACTTCGACTACGACGGGGGTTGTCAGTTACTTTCCTACGTAGCAGGCTGTATAGACTAGTATATTCCTTGTTCAGTCAAATCTCTTTGTTAAAAGGAGTCTGAGCAAACAGAGTCTGCTCCGCGGTGTAGCCAGTACCGGCCTCAACGATATGTTTGTTCGTATGATATCATGCATAAATAACTTGGCTTATATGGCACTGTCGGGTAGCTTATTATCAGGTGGTTGCTATAACCAGGGAGTTGCAACTCCCTGCTATAACGAAATCACGAGCTCAACATGCATAAGAGTTGTCAATTACAACTCCTTGGATGTCTGAGCTGTCTGGTTTCAGTGTGGTTAGTTTGACCATACTTGTACTCGAGTCTGCACTCGTACTCGACCGTATACTCGTACACGGGATTTTGTACTCGTTGGACTCGTTATTCATTTGTAGTGAGTAGTAATTTGACTCAATGATTTGCATACTATAATGTTCAGTCCTGAGGAAGGGTTTATCTGGCCTCAGTGGAGGTGAGGAGTCCTCCTCATCTTTCTAAATTAAAACTAAGTAATGCCTTACCTGAATTTCATCCCACCTGAGGACGAGCTCACATCCATCCTCAGGTACAGCGGAAAACTTTACATTAACAATTAACATATTTATATATATATATATACATATATATTATATATATATATATATATATATATATATATAGAGTTGAGTCGGTAAAGCTGAAAAATCTGGGCGAGGTGAAAAAGCAATGTTGACTCCGCCGGGATTCGAACTCGGGACCTCCCGCTTGCTAGTGCGAACGCTCTAACCACTGAGCCATGAAGCCAAGATGGTTTGGCCTTTGTTCAAACCCCATATGAAGCAACTCGCAATTCACCTCCTGAGCAGGCACCTATTTTGATGCAAGCCCTACCAGAGATCAGAATTGATGCAATTCAGCCGAACACAATTGTCAACCCGCCAGCGGGTATATATATATATATATATATATATATATATATATATATATATATATATATATATATATATATATATATATATATACATTTAACATTTAGCAAAAACTGAAAAGACGAATATAAGCTAATTCAGTGGTTCTCAAAGTGGTCCCTACCGCCCCGGGGGGGGGGGTTGGGAAGTCTCAGGTGGGCGCTACGGAGTATATGGAGAATAAGGGGGCGTTGGTACTGATTTGGGGGTCCTCGGCTATTACGAAAGATCGCTGCAGCGATATAGGGCACAAAAAGGCATCCAGGGGGTCTGTTTCCCTCCACCGGTTCTTCTCCTCCCCTTCTCACTAAAATGGAACCAGACATTCGTAATCTCTCAGCGTTACACCAAGCTCACCCTTAATTCACACTGACTGAACTACTTCTGTGCTCTCTATACCAGTTTCACAGTATGCCTGCCTTCCGCAAGTTTTCGTTGTTCTTGCAAACAGCAAAAGTTAACTGAGAAAAGTGTTGAGCATCCGACTATGAGTGGTAGGACATGGGGAGGGTAGGGGGATTGGGACAGTTCAAGATTGGTTGAAGGGGGGCGGAAGTCTAAAAAAGTTTGATGTAGCACTCGTAACTCTTAGCCATTCACAACACTTGTTATCGAACGCACCTATAAGGTGCGTTCGATTTGCAGTCCGGAGCCGTGGCTCGAGTCAATTTAACATCAATTGAGCCATCTTTCGCGCTTGCGCAGATATGAGACAAACCGAATGCAAACTCGAGTGGCTCACCATTACGTGCCACATGGGCATGCGCAGTGCCTATGAAACCTTGCTTACAACAGGTAGGCATCCACTGCAGACTCTGTACACTGCATGCAGCAGTACTAAAGGAGTTAACTATAGGCCTACCGCTTGATCATTATTCGAAGAAACGTTCAAACGAACAGTCGCGCGAGAAAACAGAACGTTGTAATTGCTTCATTTCTTGACATCTATTCAACTGAAGCAGGGCTAAAAATATAGCTGTATTGTAGCAATTGCGGTAGGGTCAATCCTCCTAATTCAACGGTACGGTAGGTTCCCAGTTACAACTCTACGAAACTCCAAAACCGTTTCAAACGGTACCAAATGTTATATGAAAGTGTATACTAACCGTGAGTTGACAGAGGAGTTGTTTATAATTGGAAAAAACTCCCCACCTACTTTGCTGTAGTAAGTTTTCTTAGCCCTTTTCAACTATTACAGGGACAGATTTGCCGGACGGCAAGTCTGCGTGTGTCGCCATATTACCGTGTGACGTAAAACGCGTCGTGCGGCTCAAGTAGACCACCTCAGCTCGGCAAGCTGGTCGTTTTGGCCGGCTCCAGTTGTGACGTTTTGGGAAATCGAACGCTGGCTCGAGCCGCTCGAGCTACTCGAGCCGGTAAATCGAACGCACCTATAGACTTGGTGGGTGACGAAACTTCGCATTCTTGATTTGCAACTACTGAAGTACGTGGCCGTCGTTGCGATATCAACAGCTAGCTAGCTGCGCAGTACACTGTCTTTGTGAAATAAATAATTATTGGTGAGCGCCAGGAGACCAGAAAATAGAACTTTGCCATTGGAAAATGGCAATGAGCACAATGATGAGCACATTGGCAAAGTTCCGTTTTCCAGCTTGGGCGGTTGGGCCAGAGCTGGAAGCTCGCTGCATGCTTGGACATTTATGTTGTATTCGACATATTTGTGCGCAAAGGAGCAAGTGGGACGCTCCTTCAACGAGCCGTGTGCAGATCGAAGGAGTTTCACTTGGTTTGCAGTTAACATGATGAGAGTGCAAAACATGCGACTAAGGAGAGAACGTCACCCTATTGTTAAAACGGGGTTTTCAGGGGTTCCACCTGGGGGTTCGATTTTGCCTGGGGTTCGGTTAGGGATAAGGTTAGGGTTAAGTCAGTTTAGGGGTTAGGTTAGGATTAAGTGGCCTCTAAAATAAGCAATCTCCGAATCACAAATAATAAGGATATCATACGAATGAGTACTATTTAACCGTATTTTGGGGTTTAGGGATGACGTTCTCTCCCTAGACTCATGTGAGTGCAAATCACAGGGCTGTAGTTCTCAGCAAACTTACAACCGATATAGTCGCGCCTAGTAGGATATCCTGCTCTTTGCTTAGGCCTGCAACTTACAAGCCAAATGTCCAAGGTTTCGCCAGGACTCGTAGGAGTAGGAGCAACATGGAGTCTTTTACGTTACTAATGTAACGTGCAAGGGTACTGTATAGCCTAGGGTTAACCTTTGCAAGTTACAGTAGTGGCCTATGCTACTTAACTCAGCCTTGTGGGTATAGCCTAATAGCATCCGTAAAACTTAAAGTGATGGGGATAATACTCAGGGCCTATGTAGACTAGCCTACAATTACAAAGTACAAGACCATGATATTCTAGGTCAGGCGCGGTTTTACGGGGGGGCTTTGGGGACTCAAGCCCCCCCCCAAAAAAAATTTCCGAGGTTGTGTGTTATCTTCATGCTATATTTGCGTGTATTGAGAAAAACAAAATTGTCCAATACTTTTTTTGCGCACATCTTAGTCCAGTGGATTTAGTTTCTCACGTTTCTTGTATCCACGTCCAGGTACGTACACCGTTGTTTTGACTGCATGTAGTACGACAGCCACGCTTCGCCTTAATACTGTATTACGACGGTAGGCACAGTGCGGGCGACTACTAGCTTACCCAGCTGCATTCTTACGTTCGACGCCAGTCCCAGGGGTGTAAATACAGGTGTGTGTGTGTGTGGGGGGGGGGGGGGGGAGCGTGAAAATCAAAAGTCGGTCTCTGAGCGCCAAAAAGTCGGTCTCAAATCCAGTGATTGCTCAAATCCAGTTCAGTATGCCTTTGAAACAGTAGAACAGACATGAACAACATTTGATACCTTACTCAAATTGAAATTCCGGCAGAGATGAAGTAAAAGTGAAAAAATTGCCCTAATTTTCTACTGAGTTCCCGAATTTTTGATCGAATGCCCGAAAAATGTGCAAAAATTTTCGCGCGCTTCGCGCGCCTGTAGTGGTTTAGTGGTCTATTTCATGCACCTGAACTGCAACGGATTTCTGGCAACTTTTTGAGAAGTTCGGGCAAAAAATTTTCTGGACCCCAAACTGTAAGATTCCCATACGCCTATGATTATTACTATCAGTGGCGTACGCAGGGGGGCCATGCCCCCTCCCTGATGCTATTTTTTTTTTAGTTCCTAAAATACGTAAATTTTTTTATTACAAATTCTGCTTCAAAATGTAGCGTATGTGGCACCAAATTGCATGTAAGTACATCTAATTTTTCAAAAATTTTCAAAGGGGAGGGACACACCCTCCCCTTAGACCCTTTCCCCAGGCCGGCGATCACACAACATACTACACCCCCCCCCCACCCCCGTGAGAGAAATCCTGGGTACGCCACTGATGGAGTCCTCCTTAGCATCATTCCCCAATGTCGGTATTGATAATGACAGAAAATTTTATTCTTCCGTTTCAAGCCCCCCTTAAGCCCCCCCAAAAATCTCGGTCTAGAACCGCGCCTGTTCTAGGTCCTAGCATGGTTGCCATGTTGGCGTTTTAAATGCCAAAAGCATTGAATTTGGCATTTTTGTAGTGATGATGGGGTGCAGAATTTTAACCCTTTGCTCGCCTGCAAAATATTTCACCCACTGAAAACATGGAATCCAGCTGTGCATGATTTCATGCCAATTGTAGGCCTACAGCCCATTATAACTGTGTGATGTCTGTGGCAAATTTCAAGCTAAGAACTAATTACGTTTAAGTTACCTGCACTGTTATATTCAATACACTGGAACTGTGGGGGTAAACAAATTACCAAGCAAGGCAACATGATACTGTATTACGTGTACTGCAGGGATGTGGCTTATTTAGTGATATTATCTAAGGAATGAAGTCATTCAGAAAAGGTAGCAGAATGTTAGTGTCTATAACATAGGCCTGGATGCTGAGTGATGAGAAGATTCAAAGATCTGTCTTTTTGTATCCATACAGTAATAGGCCAGAGGGTGCAAGCTTAGGCCACCAGATTGCATAGGCCTAGTTAATTGCGTGTGGAGTTAAATTGTTAAGTTTGAAATTGCTTGCCAACGAGTGCTCTGCACCCAGGCATGGGGTCCAGGGGGTGTTGTCGGTCTGCTACGAAAGACGGTGATTATTTGGTTCTTTCTGAATTGTGTACTGAGCATAATTTTTGAGTGAGTGTTGATCATCGGGATTTCGCTTGCGCCGCACCGATCTTTTGCTCAATTCTTTGCCTGCATGCCGCATGCTGATCATTGAACCAAATTGAATTATTGCATGCCAATTCATCGTAAAATCGGTAAATAAATTGAAAATGTGCGCGGAAGAAGTTCTGCACGACTGACAAACTATGCAGTCCGGAAAGGCCAAAGCCCAGACATTTACCTCACAAAGCTATACAGTCACAAACAGTGTTTCCACTAAGCTGCTATGATGTAATTTTGATACAATGATTTGTTAATTTGATGTATTGATATTTGTGGGAAAAATGAAATGAAGAGGATTTCAGATGCAGTGTGAACCACAATGTGTGCCCTACGCATGCTCAGTTCCACTAAATTGACATTTCTAGTGAGCCAAATTTTCCTGCATTGAGTATATTGACCCAGTGGATAATTTCTTAGAGAAGGAAACACTGGTCACAAAAATCATCAGGCTCGAGGCCAGCTTCGGATCTCCCAAGTGACCTGCATTTCGTGGGTTTAACCCACATTTAAACACCCAAACCCGCTGACCCACCCAACCCTTTGAAAAACCTGCATTGGAAATCTCCGTGTAGAGTCACGAAAACAAAACCCTGTCTTCGGATTCGTATACCAGGAAGTGTAATTACCAACATAAAAATTCAACGGTCATAGGAAATCCTTATAATACATACAGCTGCCTGCTTTGAAATGAGCGCTTGTTTGCTGTCGCAACATTACTAACATTCATAGCAGTTATCGAACAAGTAGGCTACCTTTCCTAACGTAAATATTTCAGTGTGAACAGTGGAGTAGAATTACGCTTTGCGATGCAACTAACAAATCCAAATAAAAATGAGTTAGAGGCAGAATTTGTTTCAACCTTTTCAAGCCAAAGTTCCGGTAGTAAGAATGCAAAACTGACAATAATTTCTTGTGGAAGAAAATGTGAAAAAATTGTGTTGGAGTTATGTAACTGCAGTGACATTGCGGGCTTCCAAATTTTTTTGCGTTTTACGAGGGACCATGCAGTGAGAGACTTGGGCTCTGATTATGGTCAAAGCTGACAAGAAATAAACAGGGTAGGGGTGCAGCAGCAAGATTTTTCCTCTTCTTGTTTTTCACTGTGCATGTAGTGCACCAACTGAAGGTTTGCAAACAGGTCAAAGGGAGGGACAAAGCATTCGTTGATCATTTCCAGTAGTCCATTAAGTGCAGGGAACTTGAATGGAAAATGTTGTAGGAATATTATCATGATCTTTTGTCGCGATAATTTGTTTTTTGTTGCGATGTTGGAAATTCAAGTATTGCCCAACCCCGGTCATTCAGCGATAGGCTGTCCTTAACAACATGAAATTCAGGCCAGTTTTGTTGACTAATTTGCTAAATTTATAAAGTGCCACCATTTTGCATCTAGACACTTCTTTAATTGTAAAATTTCAAAAAGGGGAGGGGGACACCCCTCTCCCAGGCTAGCGGTCTAGAAATGGACGGGTGGACCTGCATTTTGTCTCTTGGGACTTGGGAGCTATGCAGCCTGGTGACAAAGGCTTCATCTTGAAACCTTAAACATATACTTCCTGGATCCTCTTATACTATAGAAATAATACATGAATGTGATATTTTTTTCTGTTTCAGAAACCTGTAGATGATATTGAATATCAGGCAGAGAAAGAGAAGGGACATGCCAATGGTAAACTAAAGAGTGGTGGACTTGAAATAGAGGAGCAAGAAGTAGAGCGTGAAAAATGGGGCTCTTGGTTTGATTTCATCTTAGCTTGCATTGGATATGCTGTAGGTCTTGGAAATGTTTGGAGATTCCCTTATCTATGCTATGAAAATGGTGGAGGTAAGCCAAGCTTGATGAGTGTATTTTATGGTAAATTACATTTAAAGGCCCTCTAAGCTCACCCCAGAGAGTAACAATTCTCCCAACTAACCATACTTCTAGCCTCGCCTTCAAGTTAAACACAAACAACTGTCTAGTAGAAGAAACTTCCAAGACAGAGCCACAGTAGCCTACACTGAGTGTCAATTGCTAGAGGCAATATTGAAAAACTAACTGTGTGTGACTGTGAGCCTAATTAGGAACACAATTGACCGTCCAAGTCATCATTACCAACCATAGTGGTGTTATAATTGTTTGAATGAATGTCAGTCAAAGCACAGTCACCAACTGGATTTAGAACATTGCAGTTTGTCTAAATATATTTGGGGGATGCCATAGCTCCTTTAACTGTCCTAAATATTTGCTCAGTAGTGTCTGAGATCAAATAGGTGTGCTTACCCTTGAGACAGGACTGTGAACATTTAGCAAAATTACTAAATGTTAAATCTCAAAATTTTGCGATCGTTTAGCGATTAATCGCAAGTACCTATGATCGACATAGAGACTTTAAACGTGCCCTTGAACATCATGAATATGTAAAATGTGTTAGTGACGTCCGGGGGACATTGTTTCCATGAACCTCAAACACGGATCCTCATAGAAGCTTTACTTTGATGCCGTATGTTTACATGTGTGCCATTTGTATAATTATGTATTTCACTTTTTTCAAAAAGGGTTAAAGTGTACATCTAATTTTCTGTATTGACTGCAGATTGTTTTTTATTTCGTATCCAAAGACATCTTTTGCGATTAATCGCTGGTAGCTTTGTACTAAACGTTTATTACAAATGCGATCGTTTAGCGATTAATCGCTAAACGGTCACGTCCCTACCTTGAGAAGAGGACCAACAGGTTGCAGTTGCACAATTGGGTGTAGGGGGCCTTGAGGGAGCTCATGTCTTATGCAAAAGCTGTACACTCTCCTTGTTGGCCCCTCACCTGTTGTTCAAATTACAATCTTTCCCTACTTAACTAAACTCTTGTAATAAAGAGGACTGCGCACAAATCAGCTAGACTAAAATTGTTGTGATTATGTGTATATTCTTTTGAGGAGATTGGGAGTTCCATACAGCACAGGGCAATATGGATTTTTCAGGAGATGATAGTGTACAGTCTGTCCACAGTGTCCAGCCCCCATCCCTCAACCCCCACATGCTCCTCCCAAATAACATTCTAGCTTCTGGTAGTTACATAAGGCTGCATACAGTGCTACACTTCGTATTGTAAGCTTATATCCTGTGCTGTATTTACAGGTCTTAAAATATATATCTGTATATACTAGGAGATTGACCAATCCCTTGCTGACATTTAGAGTAAATAATCTCACTAAATTTCACACCGTAGACCGAGATGCATAAATTTTGAAGTACCCACATACCTTACATTCCATATGTAATAAATATATATCCTTTCAAGTGCAAACAAAGTTTGTGGGACTGTAAAAAAGTGAGTGGTTTTACTGGGCCACTTAATGATACAGCAGCTAGTATCAAGAGTACACAGGGTTCTAGCCACCCCGGCCGGTGACAGCCAGTTGTATCCGGCATTGACGCTTGCAGACCGGCATGAAGAGCTAATTTGCCAGACTACCAGCCGGCACAAAATGCAATGAAAGTTTCAGGGAAAATGTCTGAAAATTTATGGAAATATATATTGTTGCAATAGAAAACAGCCCACATTTTTATCTGGTCATTTGATGCAAAAGGAAGCATTCATCCAGAGTACCAAACCCTCATTGATATTGCATGCAAAACTTTCTGAAAGGCCCCTGCAGTGCTATACATGCTCGAGGTTCTTTCAACTCAAGTAACATGTACTGTCCACAATCCATATATACATGGTACACTTTCAAAGTAAACAGGCAACTCTACCAGCTGGTAGGGCCTACTCAGATCCTCAAGCTAGAACCCTGAGAGTACATAAAAACTTTTGAGATGAGTGGAAAATAATGTTTGTGTACGATGAAACATAAAGTATGGATGGACCACATACTGTACTCTGTATGTTCTGTGCTTCAGGCTCTGTGTAGCTAGGTCAAATTCTGCAAGTTTGTAAACATTGTAGTTGAACCATGAGAGCATGGGTGATAAAACGATCTGATCATCACTCATCTGGTAATCAAGATAAAGCAAGTGTAATTACGGTCAAAATTTACTGATGTATGGACATTTTAAGACAAAATACCTTCAAACTGAAAATTTTGGAGCTGTAAGCATCCACCCACCCCCTCCCCAACCTTTCAGAATTGTGATGGCCCCATGTGCATAAGTATATGGAGAAAGGCATACTTTACAAATTCTACAAAGTAAAACATCCCCACAGTCCGCAGGTGGATGCATTACCTACAGTTTGAATGCATTAAGTGTATTCAGTGTGTCTTTTTCAACATTTGTGCTGCCCAGGCTGCTGTGTCTTGTCCACCGTACATAACTGGAGTGTGGAGTGTGGGAGTTGTAGTTACCACTAATAGAGCCTGGGTCAACCGTACTAATTGCAAGCCTGCTTTGTGTGACAACTTGTCTCAAAAATGGCCATTACCATTTGCCTTGGAGTGTGTGCATGTGACATGTTTTGTGAGCATGACATAAACTTTTTAAGCACCATATCTAACAAAACCTTATATAGACACATCTCATCTTAAGGAATAACTTTATTGTGTCCTACCAGTTATGAAAACAAGGTTGCATCAATGTTTGTGGGGGTTAAAGGTCACAAAGGTTTGCAGTATATGAAAAAGGACCTAAATAATGCAAAACCTTGTAAATAGGATATCACATGAGTAAAGTAAGAGTGGAGTATCTTGCCCTGTTTAAATTGAGATGATCAAAACTTCTCTGCAGTTTAGGATAATGGTTAATTGAGTTTCAAACACAGAAGTAAGTAATATGCAAACAGAATCACTTTATAAGTTTATCTCTATGATTATCTGTACCTTTCATCTCAACAGGGGCTTTCCTCATTCCATACATTATCATGCTGTTTTCTTGTGGGTTGCCACTTTTTTTCATGGAGCTTTCATTTGGCCAATTTGCAAGTCAAGGAGCTGTGTCAGTTTGGAATATAAGTCCATTGTTCAGAGGTAAGTATTCAGTCATCCTTCATAATTAACACTCATTATTGAAATGATGTCAAGCATTAATGTGTTTTAAAACATGTAAGATTTATTTTTGCTGTGTGTTGCATGCTTAATGTAGCATGCACTAATATCAAGGAAGAAAATGTGATCTTGGGTGGTAGTTATGTTATGGTACCCTTTTTCAGCAAATTTTATAAGGATAAAAATGGAATGGACGGAGAGGATGGGGGAAGGGGGAGGGTGTGGATATGGATCGAAGCAATTCAGAGCATTAACATTCAGTTTCGATTTCATCAACATTTATTTGAGTCACTTTTCAGGATTTTATGCAAAGAAACATATACAGAAATCAGACAGAGATAAAAAAAAATGACTCTGGAGGAACTCAGAGAAAGCTCCATGGAGCTTGTGGTATGAGTCCACCTAGTGTGAATATACACTTACAGAGGATACAAAAAGAAAAGGAAAATACAAACATAAAAGAAAAAAGAACAAAATCACCTATACTTGTTCATGATATAACTTTCAGAGATTTCTTGAATGAGTACTGAAGTGTTACAGCATTGAACTTTGGGGGGAAGGGAGTTTTAGCATTGAACACAAAAATGTCAGTATCTACATGCACACAAGTATATATTCATAAATGCAGGAAGCCACCCTGTTACAGATCATGCTTTCATTAAATGTCAAGGTACACAAGTTAATATCCACCTCTGCCATTTTGTGTCGGTTACACAGGTGTTGGATTTGGAATGATCATCGTATCGACACTGGTTGCTATATACTACAATGTTATCATCGCTTGGACAGTGTATTACGGGTTCAAGTCTTTCACATTCCCTAACCTTGAATGGATATCCTGCAATAATACGTGGAATACAGAACACTGCTTTGATGATTACCTCAACACAACCCGATCATTGGGACATGGTAACGATTCTGTGAGGGCTACAGAAGAGTTTTGGACGTAAGTTACTGAATCTGCAGGCAGAGGGAAATTAAGCAATACATCCAGTGTAATATGAGAAGCATGATGAATGTTATGCTATAGGCCTAAAGGTCATAGATGTATACCTGTGTGGCTAATCAAAGTTTCTCCCATTTAACAATGTTGCGCCGTACCGGTTGTACATACTCAACATCTGCAAAGAGTATGAACATGCCCATAATAGTATTAGATATTGAGTGCATAATGTTGTATGTTGTATTTTTTTTTTTTCAGTTAGAGGTACTATAAAGAATGGAGTCCGAAAAAGTTGAAACTTTGCTTTTAATTCCAACCCCAACACTAAAATTGTCAAAATATACTTTTGGAAGCTGCTGAATATGCCTTAAAATAATTACTTTGATCAGATGTGACCAACTTCTTATCAAAATTGAGCTGTGTGTGGCACTAAATGTAGATTCAAGTAACTTTATAAATAATACACCAAGAATGGGCAGTAACAGGTTGTGATAAAAACAGTGGTTAGACTAAATAAGAGCAGAACTTTTTTTAATTTTAAAGGCTAGTATTGCTTCAGAGGTAGTGAAGCTTGTGGAGATAAAGTATTATAAATTAGATGACCCATAGTATTAGTAAAAAGCTTTGCCATGCAATTTGATGAATGCATGTGTGAATACAGGTCTGATGCCACTTGTTGTCAAAACCCATAATATATTTCCCAAATTACAGTGTCATCCAGACTACTGTGTGCAGTCATTAGAAACTTATGTAAAATTTAAAATTGGTTTCATTTGATAAATTTCCAGCCACAAAGTTCATGATTTGTCTGATACTATCGGTGAAATTGGAGGGATCAACTGGCACCTTCTTGGTTGCCTAGCAGCATCTTGGATTGTCGTTGGTGCTTGCATATCTAAAGGAGTAAAGTCTTCAGGGAAGGTATGTAAAAATTGAAGTGTTGTAAGAAAATGTCTTTATGTTTAAGTTTGCAGTGAGAAATACAAAATAATAGCGTTCAACTATTTTTCCAGTTTAATTGATGGCTTACTGCAATCTTTGAAAGTGTTTGACACTAAGCTGTACTTGACAACAACCTTTGGTTAACAACTGAGTTTTATGGTGCCTGATGTAACAAGGAAGGATTTATTACTGAAACATGGGTTAAAATTCAGATGATTCACCAAAAGTGCTGTAGGAATTGAGGTGGAGTGTAATATATTACACTTCTGGCAGAAAATTAAACATTATGCTCTCAATTCTAACTGCAGCAATAAATTCCCACCACCATATTAGTTTATGGATTGATCATTATCAATCAACCAACTGCAACATGTTGCTAATGATAGAAACACTATCTTTTTTTCTGTGAAAATGTATCCCATATTTTATTTTTCTTGCAGGTTGTGTATTTCACCGCTGTATTCCCATACGTTGTTCTGGTTATTTTATTTTTCCGTGGTATAACTCTCCCTGGTGCCTGGGAAGGAATCAAATTTTACATTGTACCAGACATTAATGGTATACTTGCAGTCAAGGTAAAGATATAACACTTAATTCTTAAGTGTAGGTCTCCCAGTTGGGTATATGCTTACAGTGAATGATAGCTTATATCATTCTACTTGTGTTAACTAAGCCTTTGGAATGCTCCTTTTGCCATTCACTGGCTTACTGTAAATTGAGCAGTCAGTGTTGTGAATTCTTAGTTTCAAGCTCAGATATAAGCCTGCTAAGCCTTCACATTAAGCTTTCATATTTCATTGACAGTGCATTGAATCTTCCACTGCTGTTTGAATGCCATTAGTTGCTTTAAATTTCAATGTTTTCATATAAAGCATGTATGCTTAATGCAAGCCTTGAAACCCTCTCATCATGTAACACTAAAGGTTCAATATTTCGTTATTGGAAATATTATGCACACAATCATTTGATTGTTTTTATGTAAATGAAAGTTGTCATGTGAATATCTTGTAGTAAAATATATTTGTACTTTTAATTATGACTTTGAAATGCAAAATAAAATCTTTTAAGAGTGCTTAACTAACACTTAAGCATTCTCCTGGTAAACTGTGCATGTCAATGCTCTGAACTACTTAAATTATAAGTTTTAATGATTGGGATGCCATCTGAATCTGTGAGCTCATCTCCAGTTATCCATGACTCAAAACCCTCAAGAAAATGTTATGTGCCAGTTCTGAACCTTACATAGGTATGGCCTTAATAGGACTTTAGTGTTACTTCCGCAAAGTCCATTGTATGTTGGGCAATGGCCTCATTACATGGCAACATTTCAATGACAAGCAGTGTGTGAGTGAAGCTTTGTATTCATCCTGGGCTGTGATATATATGCTAGCAGTGTTTTCCCAAAAAATGGGTTAATATTTTCAGCATTTTATGCTTGTTGAGATGGACAAGACTTTTTGTTTTCAAAGGCTTTTAAGAATATTAGACAGTTTCCTATTTTGTGGTATTTTGTGGAATAAATGGCCTCTCATGCCAGTCACATGAGAAACAATGAAATTACTGTTTTGAGCTTATCTTCTCACAAGTGAAGCTGAATAAGGTCATGGAGGCATATATCTTCATTCAAAATGTGCAAAATGCTTCTTGAATAGATTTTGATGAAGCAGTAGTATCCTGTTATGGTGAATTGAAGTGATTGCTTAAAAACACATCTTCCATATACATTTAGTGTGGGTGCATGTGCACTTCAGACCTGTTCATGATGATCAATCCATTAGTCAAAGTTTGTTTTAGGTGTTCTTTTGAAGAAAGAGGAGAAAAGTCAGTCATGATCATTGTGCCCTTAAATGCCTTCATAAAAGATAAATATTGAGCACTTAAATTCATTCTGTTATGACCTACTCAACATGAGTGCTCAAGCCATCACCTGGTACACCATTGATGCCTCTGTCATAGGTAAATTGTGATGATGAATTTTAAGTCCTCAACTACTTACTACAGAAGCAAAACCATGCATAGACTTTCGAGACAGATTATATTTATAATGTGACTTCTGTAAGGTACTTACTATAGAAAACTTACACCCTAAGATGATTGTGGCTTAAATTTTCAAAAAAAGGCACATGATTTTGGCAAAGTTTTGCCGCATGAATTTGTATGGTAACAGAACTTTGATATAAATTTTTTATCAGATGTAGGGTGACCATTTCGAAATTTTAAAATGGTGGGTATGGTCATAAGTTAACTTGTAATATAACCTGTCTCAAAGTATATTCATAGTTTTGCTACTGTAGGGACATTGTTTTAGGCTTTACCAAAATGTGTGCATTCTAGTATTGTATTTGTACAGCTAGGCCCTGTAGTAATGCTGCTTAATCTATTGGTGTTAGTTACAGATTTCACTTATCATTGTTTTTGTAGCCTCTATTTATAATTTATCATCAAATAATTTATCATCAAATCAATGTCCAACTCAAGGTAGCACTGGACAAAGGACAGAATACTTTATAAAGTTTGTAATGCCTGGCATAAAGCCATATGAGTGGACACCCTTTCCAGAAAATTTAGTGCTCAATTTTGAAAAAAAAAGTTGAATAAAATTGATATTGTCTGTACTCATCTTTTTCAACAGCCATGGAGAGATGCTGCAACTCAAATTTTCTACTCTCTTGGAATCTCATTTGGAGGACTCATGACTTTTGCAAGTTACAACAAATTTCACAATAATTGCTACAGGTAATGATGGTAATAGTTTCTTCACATACCATCTTTAGGTTAATATTTCTTTATATGTTGGCATACTATATATTTTGTTTCCAAGATGAAAGAAAATTTAAAACAATGAGAAACACATATCAGTGGAATACATCAAATAGTATTTCATGTTACTTTTCTACGATGCTAGCTATAATTTTTGTGCCATCTAGAACTTGAATCTGTAGTGGAAGAGATGGTAGATTTGTCACAAATGTTGCTGCTGTGCATGAAGAAATTGACTTTGATATGCTGTGCAGCATCAGCATGTCTTATAGTTTGTTGTCGTGAAACATCAATGGTGGCTACATCATTCAGTTCCATTCTTAAGCTGTTTGAAAATGATGAAAGCTTTGTGGGAATGAAAACTTTTTGCAATCTGTTTTTTCTCCAGGGATGCCCTCATCGTCTCTCTAACAAACTGTGGTACCAGTATATTTGCAGGTTTTGTGATTTTCTCTACCCTTGGATTTATGGCTCACAACAGTGACCAGCAGGTGAAAGATGTGGTGGATAGTGGTAAGCCTCCTCTTCTTTGTGATGTGATATTCAGGGGGGTACAGTAACAAAATATTTGTGTGGATGTACCAGTGGTTAACATGTTTGTGGTGAACTTAAATGCTTTTAAAACTGTGTCTTATGTATGAAATATTAGGAACTTTAAAATGAATAGGTAACTTCCTTTTCAGAAATTATCTGCTCTGTAGCTCAGGAAAAATTTATTGGTCCTATTTGAAATGATGCAGCATTCAAAAGGCTTGTTATGTGCAATATTTTTGGGGAGATAAGTTGTTGCCCATGTTTGCTGGTTAGATTGAATGGTTTCATACTGATAATAGATATTTTCTGTCCGTACCAGGTGGATGCAGTGTAAACACACAGCACTCCTGTAAATTGTATCTAAAATAAAAAAGGGATAATGGCCTTACAAAGCTACATTTATTAAAGTGGATTTATATCTCTGCAGATATGAAAATCAGTCTTAATATGACCAAGGTATTTAATAGACTCAAAAAATTGCTGGTTGATGTAGGAGTATTAATGAGAGTTTTAACCTCCAATAAGTAACTCCATAAGCTGCTTTAAGTTCTTACTAAACATTATTTTTTGTCTGGACCTAAAGTTTGAAAGTTATCTGTTTGGAAAAATTTCAAGATGAGTACAAGGCAGTTTGACTGCTGTACAGTATGATACGCTTTTATGCTATGTCCTTCCATTTTTCTTCCATAGGTCCCGGCCTAGCTTTCATAGCTTACCCCGAGGCACTAGCAAGGATGCCTGGTTCTCAGTTCTGGTCATTCCTCTTCTTCTTTATGTTGTTCACCTTGGGATTGGACAGTGAGGTAAAGAGTTTAGTCCAAGGTCATACACCTGGGCTTCATTCATAAAGAATTATGATTGAGTAAAGTTTGGCTTCTTATGCCATAGTGTTATTGAAACTGAACTTAATAGCAGACGTAACTCTCTATGAAAGAAGGTACTACTCTGAATGAAATAGGGCATATATATATATATATATATATATATATATATATATATATATATATATATATATATATATATATATATATATATATATATATATATATATATATATATATATATATATATATATATATATATATATATATATATATATATATATATATATATATATATATATATATATATATATATATATATATATATATATATATATATATATATATATATATAAAAATAATAATAATAAGTAGAACACACCACAAAGATGACAATACGAGAGCACAGATACGGTAACAGAATAGCGTATATTTCGGACACTCCTGTGTCCTTCTTCAGCGCAAAATGTGAAGTGAAGTTTAATTTACAAATAACAGACACAGCAATGAGGTTAAACCCCTTGACGAGGGTGATAAATCACAGAGGGGAAATCGCTTAGGATGCCCAGGTCTTTGTTTAGGCCACGGGTGTGTGTGGACAGTTTTATTACCCACTTGCTTTCGGATTTGAGTCTTTGAGTGACAGACGGGTAATTAGAACCGAGCAGAATACATCTTAAATTAGATAAAGAGTGGTTAGGTTCACTACTGAAATGTTTCGATACAGGATAGCTTATTGATTTATCCTGCACAGTTTTCTTGTGGTTATTAAACCTCAGCCTAAATTTGGTGCCGGTCTGACCGACATAGTTGCCTTTGTCACACAAATTGCAGCATAATAAATATACTACATTAGACGTGTCACAATCCAGGGGAGGGGGACGGATGTTGCAAATAGTGCCGGGAGGAGTAAATGTTTCGTCCGTGATAATGAACCGACACACTTGACACCTAGGCTTGCCACACTTTTTATTGCCTATGTTCCCAACAGTAAGAAGCCTGGAGGATGTAAGGAGAGATTTGAGGTTAGGGGGTTGCCGTCTCGCAGTTAAAGGGGGATCATCAAAAAGTTCGGAAATGGACTTGACAGACAAGTCCATTTCCGAACTTTTTGATGATCCCCCTTTAACTGCGAGACGGCAACCCCCTAACCTCAAATCTCTCCTTACATCCTCCAGGCTTCTTACTGTTGGGAACATAGGCAATAAAAAGTGTGGCAAGCCTAGGTGTCAAGTGTGTCGGTTCATTATCACGGACGAAACATTTACTCCTCCCGGCACTATTTGCAACATCCGTCCCCCTCCCCTGGATTGTGACACGTCTAATGTAGTATATTTATTATGCTGCAATTTGTGTGACAAAGGCAACTATGTCGGTCAGACCGGCACCAAATTTAGGCTGAGGTTTAATAACCACAAGAAAACTGTGCAGGATAAATCAATAAGCTATCCTGTATCGAAACATTTCAGTAGTGAACCTAACCACTCTTTATCTAATTTAAGATGTATTCTGCTCGGTTCTAATTACCCGTCTGTCACTCAAAGACTCAAATCCGAAAGCAAGTGGGTAATAAAACTGTCCACACACACCCGTGGCCTAAACAAAGACCTGGGCATCCTAAGCGATTTCCCCTCTGTGATTTATCACCCTCGTCAAGGGGTTTAACCTCATTGCTGTGTCTGTTATTTGTAAATTAAACTTCACTTCACATTTTGCGCTGAAGAAGGACACAGGAGTGTCCGAAATATACGCTATTCTGTTACCGTATCTGTGCTCTCGTATTGTCATCTTTGTGGTGTGTTCTACTTATTATTATTATTTTTATGTTTCATGGAGCATACGTGGATTTTCTCTTATTATATATATATATATATATATATATATATATATATATATATATTATATATATATATATATATATATATATATATATATATATATATATATATATATATATATATATATGACTACATACCAACATGGCATGAATGCAGTCAGTCAGGGATATTATGCAAAATATCCCTGACTGACTGCATTCATGCCATGTTGGTATCTAGTCATTACTTCAAACAAAATGAACCTTTTAACAGATAGGAAGCAGTTATCTTATAGCAGGGAGAAAACCATTAACTTATAGCTATAACAGGTAGAAAAGCATTAACTTAGGAAAACTGATGAAGGGGGTATTTAGGCACAATACATATAGCACATTGAAAACCAAAATTGACAAATCACAATTCCAATGCACTGATCCACTTTGCAGGAACTTGGGTCATGTATAGTCTTCAGCTCCAGATGCTCATGATGGCTATTTTGTTTTCTTCCCTTTTATGTAGTTTGCCATGACGGAAACACTGATCACTGCCATTGTCGATGAGCTTCCACCACACTTGAAGAAATGGAAACCTCTTGTAACAGCAAGCACTTGCTTTATAGGATTTCTAGGTGGAATCCTCATGGTGACCAAGGTTAGTGAAGCTTGTCCAATCAGCAACCTGTCATTCGTCATAATGCTTTTTCTGTTTGTTAGTTTTGAGGTCAATGGCCAAAAGCCCAAAGCAAGAATCGATCAGTTCCACGTATGTCAGTGTAGTGCCAGGTCATACTAGGAGCAGCCCTGATAATAATATACATTTCAAGATGGCTGCATTTGATTTGTATGGTTATGAGACACTCTGCATAAGTTCAGTTAAAAAGAATACATCCCTTTCAAGCAGGGCTTCTTAAGTGGTACTTTCAGTAAGTGGCATTACGTGGTACGCCTTGGTTCAACAGTGACTCTTACTTTTATAAGAGATGCTGGTACATAAAAAACTAAATTGATTTGCTTGTAGCAACTAATTAGTACCACATATATCTTATACTGCTAGACCCTGGATCGTGTGACACAAAGTGTAACCACTGTCTGCCATCTTAGTAAGCCTCAAATTTGCACAGTCTCAAATGATACCATTGGCAACCTACACAGTAAACAGAAGTGATGTTTTAAACTTTTCAAAGAAAATAAGTCACAGTAAAACCAAGGATTGATATAAAGAATTTTCATACTTGCATTGTTAGACATGTTGAATTTTGTCAAAAATGGCATTGATCCATCTTCAAAGTATATTATTAGAGTAGTTAGTGGGATTACAGCAGGTTAAGGCTAAGCCCATGGCTGCAAAACTTGCAAAACTTCACGGGCACACATACTATGAAAACCAAAATTTCTAGCTCACCTGGTCTACTTAATTTGGGATTAAGATGAAAATTTCTAGCTGCAGCATGATTTTCGCGGACGCAATGCGTCTCTGCATCCAGCTTTTTGCAGGCGTGGCTAAGCCTATAGCCTAACATGACTGCAATACAAGTTTGAGGTGCTACATATTCTTCATGGGCATATCAAGATGGCTGCATGGTGGTGGCACTTTATGAATACCATATTAGTGCATGACACTTTGTCTCTTTATAGTATAATTAGTCCATGCTTAATACCTTCTAGCATGACCATGAATATGAAGAAAAAAAATGACCTTGTTTGTCATTTTAGCAATAATGTTAGTTGCCTGCACAGCAGCTGTTATTTTGTGTTGACTTGCCTTTGACAAGAAATGTAGTGGTTATAAAAACAAGCTATGTTATAAACTTACGGTATAAGATAAATTGGCATTAGAGCTGTTCTAGAATGTGTGCATTCAGGTACTTGCAGTAGTAATATATTACAATGAACCTGAGAGGTATGGTATCCTAGCTGTAGTTGTCTATAAACAAAGTGTATTTTACATCATTGGAATTCATGCAAGAAATATTTTCAGGATTCAAGAGTAATGATATTAGATTGAGAAAAAAATGCTTGCATATATGTGTTGTATGTATTTCTCATCATTATTTAAACTACCAACATAATATCAGTTTGAACAGTATTGCAAAAGAACTGTATTGCATGTATGATTTGCTGGGTACCCTAACAATGAGGTAATCCTGACTATGACTGTACTATGTTGGCATATACCCTCTTTTCCATCTGATAAACTTCTCAACTATACTTGTGTGGGATTTCAAATGGTGTCAGGTAAAACATTTTCTGTGGTAAATGAAAGCAAAAGGCACAGAATGTCTCCTGTATTGTATTATGTGTGAAGTGATTTGTAAATGAAAAATGAATGGGACTGTAACTATCCAATAAGTCTTGAAAGATGGCAAAACATTAGGAACCCATATGCTTAAAATTCAGACAGTTTATTTGGATCTATAAACTGTGTATCTGTTACCTCGTCCAATCAAACTTGGTCACTGTGGACAGGGTTGATGGACTCCTAGTGATATCATAACCCTTCTTAAAGTAAAGAAAGACTTCCTGTTGATACCCTACACAAATGATGTAACTGTGTGTGGACATGTCAATAGCTTATCTGTTGCACTTATTCAACTGTTCAAAGTTGCTCATTGGCTAGGGATTAAATGTTATTCTAGAAGTGATAATGGTTTCTTACAACAAAGAAATGATCCGATAAAAAAGATTTTATTACATCCAACCTCCCCTTTGTGAGGTCTGGTCAAAGTGTTCTGTTTTTAAGCAGGCTTATTCCTAATGAAAATACATGACATGTGTTTGCAAATCTTTGTCTACAGAGTGGGTTGTATATCTTCACCTTGATGGATTGGTATTCTGCTGGATTTTCATTGATGGCAATAGCAGCTACATACTCCTTGGTCATCTCCTATATCTATGGTAAGTTTGAAACACATTGGTATCACTGTGGAAGTGAAATGTGTTCCTACTCACCCACCCCTCAAACCTAGAGACAGCTTTTTTACCATGCTAAGTGAATTGGAGAGAAGCACAGGTTGCAACTTACACCTTTTTCAACACTTTAACATCAGGTTGGAAACTTTTCACTTGAAGAGTGTCATATCAGATCAGAAAATCAGAGGATGTCTTTGTATGAAAAACCCACCTTACTATGACTTGGCCAGTTTTAAAACCCTTAAACTTATTATTGCCAGCCCTCCTTGCTTCAAGTATTATTCTTACAGCCATAGTACCAGTCCTCTTTCCCCTTTGGGTGTGAAAAAACTGTATAATTAGGTAATGTACAAAAAGATATGAGATAACCATTTAACTCAGTGCCCACTCCTTCTCACTGCTGACCCACTTTGCCCCTTCCTAGGTAAGAACATATGGTTACTTCATGAGCACAAGGACAAATTAGAAACAGCTTTGGTGTGATGGGCCCTATAATATGTAGGCCATGATTTAGATGATGAAGGAAAATGTTATTGCATAGACTGTTCATCCTCATCAATGACATTTGCCAGCTTCACAACTATTTCAGGGAGAAGAACACCAAGTCTCCCACCAGTCAAATTGATGGGAGCTTTTGTGATCCCAGGGTATCTTCTCTGTCTGTCTGTCTGTCTGTCTATCTCTAAACTTTTGTTCAAACAATGCTTCTCCTCATAAGTTATTCAGTGGATTTTGATGAAACTTTGGAAACTTTAGCAGTGGTCTTTTCGGTGGTGACCATCAGAAATGTCCAGGAATATAAGGTAAAAGGTATTGTAGGGATCATTTAGACTTTAGAGACATTGTTTGAAAGTGCACCTAGTGCTTTTTCAGCAAGTAACACTTAAACCTATTAACAGTAATCCTCACGTAGTTGCAGGTATTGTGTCTTCATACATTTAAGGTCAAATATAAATTGTAGAGTATGGTTGAGCTAATTCACTTTCCAAAGTAGTAAGTTTTATCAAACTATTTCTTGCCCACAGATAGTGATAGACTGTCGCCACACAGTCAAAAGAAAGTTACTTAGTAAACTTTACTTGAGTTTGGTTTGTTAAGGATTAATGTTCTGCTGAACTCCCTTATCATTGACATGAGTGTATTTCAATTTAAGAACCATGATTCTAACACCTTGAAATCATGATGGTGACTATTTCTTCTTGTGTTTAGGTCAAAAGAGATTCATGAGTGACATCCAGACTATGATTGGATTTGTGCCAGGGTACTACTGGAGAGTTACCTGGGGATTTTTGGCTCCTTTCCTGATGGTGGTAAGCTAACTGCGTCTGTTTGCATTCAGTTTGGAGAAATACCATCAACAAAAGTAAAAATTCATGTAAGCTTGGTTGAAGGAAATGTTTTAAGAGACAATGAAAATAAAGAAAGAAGAAATGACTCACAGTAATCTCTTGCTACCTCTCAGGTGCTGTTTGCTTGTCCTGTCTGCATAGACTGAGAAAGTGTTTTGCCTATAAAGATTCATCAATGAAATAACATATCCATGTCTGTTATGTGCCAGTATAGTCGTGAAGAAAGCATACTGAATAATAGAGCTTTCGTAATAGTTTTAGCTGACATAGGAGTATTGATAGCATGTATTATCACATAAACCAGACATTCATTTTATATCACGAGATGATGTAATTGCTCTCCTTAATTTTATACAAACAGTCTCAGGAGAGCAGTAAATTACTATACTTTGAACCATGGTTTTAATTCATTTTTCTAAACAAAACTGCACTCCTCAACTAGTGTGTTGAAAATCTGCAATCTTGTTACACTTTCACTCATGGATGCAGTAGAACAGTGGTACAACTTGACTACTGTAGGATGCTAACACTGTGGAGAACCTTACCCTGGTTTATACAAGATAACCATACTATATGTGAGATGTCGTGTAGTGTCCAGGAGAGCAAATTGCTCTCCAGGTCACCCCTAGGAGAGCAAAATTGAATGTATGCATTAAGGACACAGGAGAGCTAGGTATTTTCAAAGACAAGCATTCAGCAACTCTTCTTACTTTTCTGTAGGTGACGATCTGCTAAACCCTGAAATATATTAGAATTATTATTACTTTTACTTTTCACAGATGATCATCATATTTAGCTTTGTATTCTACACTCCTGCCTACTATGATGAATATACATTCCCTCCAGCTGCTGAGGCCTTTGGCTGGATCATGACATGTGCCTCCTTCTTGGTGCTTCCTGGATACATGGTCTATGCCATATTCTTCAAGGCCAAACAACCATCCTTTATGGAGGTAAGTTTAAATAATTTTGAAGTTTCAAAAGAAGTAAGGACTTAACCCAACCTTATTTTCAAGGTCAGCCAAATCTTTCAGATCTTGTCGATCCCCTTACATGAATCGTCCTTGTTTTATATCATTAATAGTGTGACTGCATAACTCCCCATGGACAAACAAAAAAGTCACTAAGTAATTTGAATTTTTGAATTTAAAATCAGTTCAAAGTATTGCCAGAGGTGGTACAGTACCATTTTGCATCTCCGCAACCTTACAAAAACAAGAATTGTTAAACAGTACCCTTTACATGGGGTAACAAATGTGGAGACAAAGGGTTCACCCCAGGTGTCAAATATCCTAGGTACGCCACTGTGTGAAGGAGTCACTTTTGCTCACCCATACATCACATGCACTAGTTTCCTCTCAAAGCACAATGACTCATCACTCTGTAAAGTAATTTATGGAGATGATATTATAATACTTGTGTATTAATTTAAGCAACCAGTGTAATATTTAAACTATTTTATGTCCATGGCCATTAATTAACAAATATATAAAAAGTTTACTTTTGATTTCTTTCTTCAGCGATTGAAATTTTTGATAAAGCCAACAAAGGATTGGGGTCCATTGTTGAATGAACATCGCAGAGAAGCTGGTTACCCTGAGCTTCACCTGGTTGATGAATCTGTAGCCAATGGTAAAGGCCCTCACCTAGATCAAAAAGTGAAATACACTGCCTACAGCCATGATGTACAAGTCAGCATGAATGATGTACGTGACAATCCACCACCTTACCCAGCATCCACCGCCGACAAAACCTACTGCTAAAAAGCAAGCTGTATTCACTGTTGTACTAAGAATTGAAAAGACAATCATAATTATATTACATGAACTACTTTTTCATTCTTAATGAGCAATAGTCATGTTTAAATTCTTTCTTGAAATCAGAGTAAAGCTAGTATTCCTTGTGCAGGGTTTCAAGTGGCTCCTCTGTATTCCTTTTTTGAACTTCCTCTTTCCTACATTAATCTTGAAAATGTTACTTTGTCCTAGGTTTACCTACTCTTCCCCCCACCCCCCCCCTTTTTTTTTCTTTTTCCTATTTTCTGACCTCAGAGGAATGGATAAAATGGAATACATACAAAGTGTCTAAAAGAGTGGTATAATGCTGTCAGCAGTGCTGAGGATTGATCAATGAAATGTGCAAAAGATACCACTTTTGTCTTATTTTTGGTCTTACACCTGTTTTTATTGGGAATTTTGATGATACTTTCATCCTTCTTTTTCACATGGGTGCACTTGAAAGCCTGCCAGTGGTCAGTAGATAGATATGAAAGACTGTGCTGAATGCAATTGTTATGAAGGGTTTAATTGTTGGCCATGAGAACAAAGGCGCCAGTTGTTGCCCCGAGTGCAAAACATTTATTCTTCTCAAAGAAATACCATCATGATTGTTGAACAATTGTTTTAAATAGTAGTCCATTTTACTTTTCAACCAAAGTTATACAGTAATGTATTTTCTTACAGTGTTAGACATAATATTGACTTCATATGTGAAACCAGCACCTGATGCCTTTTTGCATTACAACCTCTGCCATTAGCTTGTATATATTTGCCCTTGGTAGCTGACACTCTTTTGTTCAGTTGGTGTATGTCATGAATGTATGTAGGACCATGTTGAATAAAATGGCCCTTTGATATGATAATACATTAATCAGCTTTTTCGATAATTATATGCATCATACAAGTATCAGAGCTTTAAATAAGAACTAGCAAGGAGTAATGGGCCTTTGGTCGGTAGTAATTTGTCAGGACACAGAGGCTAAGCAAGAGAGGTATCCAAGGCACAACTTGGAAAAAAGGACCCTTTGTAAAAAGCGCCTTCAAATAACACAAGCAGACATGAAGGCCATTATTGTCTTTGGTATATGTTAATTTTTAGGGGCATCAAGGCAAAATGAAGGGGCCCAAAGGCCATGACCACTGGTGCCTCTAGTTATTTTGAGCCCTGAAGGACCATAACTTGTAAGAGGCAGAGGGGTTACAGGACCTGTAAAAGTGACCAAATCAGGGCACTGGATCTAATTGGAAAACATTATCACCTAAAATTCATTCGTGGTAAGGGCTGACAGACAATGAATATACCAGGTGTGAGTGGCCCTGGTACCTGCCATTTTTTTACTCATTTTAGTCACAGCATGGTAAATAAATTACACTAAACAGGGTTTTCTAAAACTGTAGAAAATGTTAAATCTGGAATTTTTGTAGTCTTGAAAGTCATTGAATTATGAGTGTCCTTATTGTAAAAATTGCTGAAATTTCTGGACAATTTGCTGTGCTTGGGGTCATGTTACTACATGTGTCCACAGTGTATAAATGGGTAAAACTAGCTTGGTTTCTTGTCTTTCCCAACATAATTTTTATATCTTCAGTCTGAACAATGGCCATCTTGGTGCTATTAAAATCCTTAAAAAGTCTGGAATTGCATTATCTGAAGGTTTATGAGAACTCTTGCTGATAGTAAAAGAAATTTAAATTAGTTTTTGTGGAAAATGCAGAAAAACATCAGTGCAACTTTTGGCCCTTGAAATTATATTAACTGTATTCAAATATCAGATTCATTTTAAATAAATTTTAAAGGTATGTTATTATCATCTACATAAGGGTGTAAATAGGGATTTTAGTTTTTTTTTTATATTTTAAGCATTTCATTGTTTAGCAACACTCAGGATTTTCATTTGGTGTAGTGTTTCTATAATAGTGTAAGATACAAAAGAGAGACCAACTTTACAAGAACGTTAGTACTAGATGGTCTTTCATTCAAGGAAGTCTTTCGAATTTGGCTGTAATATCAGTACAGAGCAGCTTTGTACAGTTGACATATTGTCATATTCTTCAGCTAAGGATACAGTTTTCCAGGTTTCATGTATAAGGAGATGCTGCAGTTCAATATAGCAAAATGACTTCCATTTTTGAAACTACAGATATTAGAAGCACAATCTCTTGGATATTGTCAAAAATTGATTATCAGTTTCTGTCTTTTAGAACTAATATTCCCACCATAGCAGATGCATAGATTCAAATATGATTAGTTGATGGTAGCCTTATACCACAAGACCACTGACTGCTCCCAGCAAAGTAAACCTTGGGTGGAAAAGTGGTAAATGCATAGGATTTGTAGACATAGGATTGGTGGTTTAAATCATAGCTTTCATTTTAAGTCATGGCATCACACAAAGAATGCTGTTCTCAATTGCTTTCTCTAAGTGCTCAGTGGGTAACTTGTGAGGTAATTTGTCAACAGTTTGGCATCGTTATAAAGTGTTGTCATCAGAAGTAAATTGTTGCTTGGAGACAGGTGCATATTGTTCCTCAAATTAGAATACAGTTCTTTGATATTAGTGCCTTAAATGGGGATGTATATACAGGAGTGATGTCAAGTGAGGGGGTTAGTGAAGAGGGGAGGGGGTGACTAATTGCAAACTGAATCTTTTTTACAGATTTGAAACAAGAGGACTGCACACTTGATCTTTATGTGCCAAACCATCTTCCTGTAGATCAGAGGAATGTATCTAGTAAAACAATTCACCATATTTTAACTTTGCATGTGTTTTGCTCTTGGTTGTGTTATCATGAACATTACTAATAATGAGGCTTGCACAGATTTCCATAATAGGTTGAGGGTTTTAGTACAAAAGAGGTTGCTTTATACATAACTTCTTCCTTTTTACAATTGTTAAGTTGAATCTGTACATATCGTGCTAGTTGGAAAGATTTTTATAATATGAAACAAGTACTTTTTACATTTGATATAACCTCTTTACATATGATATTTGAGTAGTACCTAACAGTTGCCTTGATAAGTTTGGACTTCAAGGTCAATGCCCCAGAAATTTGGAATCAGTTCTATGTGAGCTTTCTGGTGTGGTACTATCAGTATTCAATATCAGTGTGGGACTGAAGTCCTCATATTCATTGCTTTTAAATACCAGTTAGGTACCAGTAAAATTTACATAAAATGCAAATAATATCCAACCAATATTGCAAGACTCTAAACTTCATACAAGATTACATAATCTTACGTCAGGCAAAAGTCTATATTTTACCTCGTGTAGCTTGTATGAAGTGATGCAGCAGTGCCTATTAGTGTAAGGTTGTTTGACTGATGTTGTGTTATTGAATTGAAATCACTAGTAAATGACTCGACTGGACTGCAAAATTGAGTGACTCGTTACAACACTGGGTATAAGTTATATCCTTTACCCAATATAAAGGGTACAACACTAAAACTTACAAAACAGCTGGAAATTGGCAAATGGAACTTGCTGACAGTGTCATTGCACTAACAAAATGTGGAAGATGTGTGTCTCTAGCCATAGTTTTCCGGTCTTCAAAATCATTGGAATTTTAGCTTTCTCTATTCTACACTAAGGAGGTGTTCATTTTGGTACAAAAAATCTACACTTCTAGTGATACCTTTCTCTTTCATTTGTTTATTGCCTCAATGTTAACATTTCAAGTGAGAAATATATATGATATGAATACTGCAAACTCTTCCATTGTTTTATGCCTGCCAAAACGTTAATGTTAGGAAGTTGTCCATAGTGCAGGATAATACCCTGTCCATTTGTCATGTCTTTTCTTAGGGATGGCTGTAAAATCAATACTATATAAAAACTTAACAAAGACCAAATGCAAAACCATATTGAGGTTTTGATGATGTCATTATAACAGAATTCCACTGGTTCACACCCCCTCTGACTCTCATCACACCCCCATCCCACCCCCACCCCCCCCCCCCCCAAAAAAAAACATTTGATGAATCTACTTTGTGTTATTATTTTGTTATTATTTTGCTTACAATTCAAAGATCATGGCAAACATAAATCAAGGCTGACAGCAAGCATAATCTTTAAAGGCAGACAATCATCATCCCAAATAACAGTTTAGGTTTGGGACAACCAAAATTCATAAATGGTGACTGTACTCTGACTGACATATATATTTATAGCCATTGGTCAATGATTTGTGCAGACCACATACAAAGTGGAACATGGCCTTGAGCAATTAAACTGAAGACTTTACATGTGAGACACTTGATGATGGTTATTAGTGAAATTACATGAGGGGTCAGAAGTAAATGTAGACTGGAATGAGGAAATTCTCCCAACAAAGAGTTAAGTCTCTTCTCCAATCACACTGTCTTAAGCACCTCCCCCAATTTACAGAAATTTCATTGCCCAAGTTTAATTGTCTACTTGGCAAAGACAACTCAACATCTATCCCACCCTTTCCACACAATCTACTTTACCCTATTGTAATTTACTTATTCCATCAGTTGAGCCTGGCTACTAAACAATAAACTGTAGTTCCCAGACAACCTTCTCTCCCCTGACAATTCTCATCAGGATAATTTCCCTCAAAGGACTTTCCTCCTTCGAGACAATTCCCATTCTTCTTGGTGCCAAATTTTCCAGCACAAAAGAGTCATCAGGGAGGCAATTCTCATGGGTGTGGGCATTGTTTGGGGAAACCAGAATGCAAAATTGCGTTGTGGTTTCGATGAATAGCACTCACATGTGTAATCCCAAACAATGCCATAGATATCCTGTTTCTTTCAGTCATTGGTTAAATGTGAATGTGCTGGAAAGTAACAGTTTTGTGTTCATAACTGACCTTGAAAATACTTGGGAATTTTTCCTTTTTGGTCTCTGGTGATTTCAGCTGAATCTGACAAAACTCATATGGGTTTTCTGATGGATTCAATTTAGCACCATGTGAAGTATCCAAGCTTCCTAACTTGAAATATCTTGTAAACAAGGTATTCAGAGTTTGACCCCAGATGACTTTTGACCTCCACCAAAAAATAGGGTACTTCCTCTCACCATATGGCACCCACGTACCATGTATGAAATCTATCCATGCTTCCTACCTTGATATATTGCGTTAACAAGGTTTTCAGACTTTGGCCCCTAGTGAGATGACCTTGACCTTAACTAAAAACAACAGGGTTCTACCTCTGACCATAAGGAATCCACATACTACCAATGCTGTAGTCGAGTCCCTACCTTGTAAGTCCGAATCCGAGTCCTCACTCGCCGAGTCCGACCGTCCGAATTACTGACATTCGAGTCCGAGTCCGAGTCCCCCTATGCAAAAGTGTACACTAAGAAACAGGAATTTACAAATGATCAATATTTACACTGCCTTTCGTACAATGTTGTTGTGTGTTATCATAGGCGGATAACGAGGGGGCAAGCTAGGGCACCCCCACTTTTTCCTAGACCTTTAAAATGAATAAAATAATTTAAAAAAATGAACGAAAGGGACCACAGAAATTATGAGGAAATTTTTAACATTATGGTCAATTTTTGTAGTGTAAAATGAACAAAAAACTAAACAATAATTTCAAACATCAAACGTTACCACAATTTTTCTCGGCGCACTTCGCGCGCACCCGCAATGAGTACTAACTAATACAGTGGCGGATCTCAAAGGTGAGGAGGCAAGGGGCAATTGTTAGTGAAAGGTTTTACAGGTACCTTAATTAAAATTTCTTCCAATGCATGGTCGTGTGGCTCCCAACCACACTTTTATGACATGAAACCCTGAAATAAGGGTTACTCAGAGTACTAAATGTACTTCATTACACCCATCATGCATGGTTCTTGCATGCACAATTCAGAAACCTACCCGTGTATAGGGAATCGTGATTCTCAACAATTTTTTGGCATGCTTCGCGTGAGCTCAATGGAAGTAGGTGTATCGTTAATACTACTGCCCGTACTCCGTAGTAGACCCTTTGTCGGTGGAATTGTCTCTATATTACTTCCTGTAGGATCATTGCTTGAGAAAATCACTATTTCAAAACCCTTACAACCCCTCCTGCTGCATGCATGTTCACTTACCACACCAATTTCCACCATCCTCATTCAATTGATCGAAAGTCACTAACTGAAATTTGCAACCACGATAACCAAAAGTATTGTTAGCATTTCAAATTATACCTGGGAACCCGGGGTTTACTATAGAAATGATCCAGAATGGCCCCCAAAAGCCATCAAATTCAAAAAGAATTCTGGGGGAGGATCCCCACGCTCCGGCTTCTCACCTTCGGCACTCGCACTTAAAGGTTAAAAGCAGTCGCCCCAAACTTATTTTGAAACAATAGCTAAATGTCACATTTTTTTTCTTATTTCTCTTCCAAGTATCTTTCATAATATTTTAGGACATAAATATTGCATGTTCAAGGTAAACCAAGCAGTTGCTCCTTATAAAATTTACAATTGAGTGAGAAAAATACTGTCACATGATTCTCAAGAGCCAGTCAGGAAATAGGATAGTCTACTATACAATTCTTTATTGGGGTGACTGCATTCTCCCTTCCCTAGACACACCTTACGAAGGTGCAGGCTCCAATCAAGATTGCTTCTCTAGCATCTTTTACTGTGGAAGCCCATGGCCATGCCTCTGTAAGAGTTACCCTTAACATTTCATCTGTTTTGAAAAGTATTATACACTATCACTCTCAACCTTCATCGTCCTTAAAAAATTATGCTTTAACATGTATCTTCGAAACTATCTTTTTTTCACACTAGTCTAATGAAAAACTTGAGGGGTCGGTTGTCCCAGATCATGGACAAAAATGAAACAAAAAATAGAGAATAGCCCTGTAATTCTGATTGAGGCTTTTTTTTAAAAACGTCAAAATGGGACTTCTCTGATCTGTTTATAGTGCACATCCGATGAGTTTTAAGATAACCAAATGCAGCATTTGGTTATCTTAAAACTCATCGGATGTGCACTATAAACCATTATAATGAAGCATTATGCTTCATTATAATGGTTTTAATTCTTTTAATACCTCAGGGCTTCAGGGGGCGTTCCTTCTGGACCACCACAGGACGTCGTCTCACCAGGGCCCTACGGCTGTCCCCCAGACCGCACGTCTTCTAAGGAGCGCTTAGCGCTCCCGCGGCACCTTTGACCCCGTTTGTTTTTTTTTTCGACAGTTTTCCCCCTCACTTTCACACACCAAATCCCGCCCCTGTGTGTTATGATGTAGGCTCTGGCATGGCAGTGCGCGATTGTCCTTTTATTTGTCATGTGTTGTTACTGTTTGTATGCAGAACATGGTACTGCTTTTGTTTCCTTCCTTACTTTGTATTGGCGTAAAGACAGAACTGAAGAATACGTCTGATCGGAAGATCGGTGCCGGAGGGAAAGCTGTGACTGGATGCTGGAGGTACCGTAGGGTAGTTGTCATTTCTAAACGTTCGAGCAGATCCAGTTGTTGAATCGAGTCGCTGACTCGGACTCGAGTCAGACTCGTGTCGCACTTTTTCTTGACTTGCGACTTGACTTGAAGATAAATGACTTGCGACTTGACTTGAAGACAGTGACTTGCGACTTGACTTGACTTGAAGATAAATGACTTGCAGCTTAACTTGAAGACAATGACTTAGACTTGACTTGAACATATTTGACTTGGCGACATTAAATGATAATTTTTTCGCTGAGTGTAGCTAAGCATGATTTTTTTTTCACCGCAAAATTAAGTAACAACAGAGTGAAAGCTTTTTCTTCATGTATTCGAGATTGCATTGTGCCGCGAGTGAGACGATTCTAAAAAGACACTCGGCGTAAAAAAGTACATCTGTAATGTAGCACCATAATTGAGTCAATGATTCGAACCCATGTGGTATACCTTACAAGGCTCACCCCTTATTACAAGCACACGTTGCACTTATAGTTAGTGTAAATCAGTACTTTCGAATATTTTCGGCTTATTGTCATTTGCACAGCTGCTTGCAAAGAATGGAATTGAGAAAACGCCCTACCCTCATGTCTACAAATATAGATAAAAAACAAAATAAAAAAAAAAACCTGTGTATATTAAATATCAGTGATAAGAAAATGAAACTACATGATTTGAAAATAAAGTGCATTAAATACGGTCTTTGTGTGGTGGACCAAGGGAATACAAATCGATGGGGTTCACTATGTGATGGTAAAGCCAAAACTTACAATCGTCGAAGGCGTGATGACCTAATGGGGTGTAAGCGTCCTCCTTGAGAAAAAAAAACAATGAAGCGCTGTAAAACGCAACTTCTTGGCATTTGACAATCAAGATTAGATCGCAAACGGCAAACATTCTTTTATTAAATTTAATATTTTGTGCAGGGAGGTGTTATTAACACCTCCCTGTTATGTGTAAGGCATTGCGACAGCATGGAATTGAGAAAACTCCCTACCCTCATGTCTACAAACATAAATAAAAATTAAAAAACCCCTATGTCTACAAAATATGAGTGATAAGATTAGAAATTTAATATTATAAATTTTCTGAAATTTAATATTATATAAGGTATAAGGCATTTCGACCTTTGCAATTCTGGAATAGGTTAGCCACTAATGATTATTTATCAGTCAAGTGGCCAAACAAGGGGTCAGGCCGTCAGGGGTTTTCCAAGAAGCAAATTAACAGTTACATTGTTCGATGCATTTTGCTGGCATCTGGCAGTTGAAATAATTTACGAATATTTCAGTGCACCTCAAGGCTGTAAAGAGGGGTAATACTTGTTGACCTCATTTTATCTCCACTTTTGTGAACACTTATTCGAGAGCACGGTGGTAAATGTTTAACATCTTCTAAAGCTCCAACTCAGGCGCGGATCCAAGGGGGGGGGCTTTCCTGGGCTTAAACCCCCCCCTTTTTCGCTCTATCAACAATAACAAATACGCGAAAATTAGCATAATTTTATTCTAGGAGAATATTCGAGGGGGCTTTCAGCCCCCCCCTTTTCGAAATGTCTGGATCGGCGCCTGCAACTATATAAAAAATATTAGTTTCCAAGAGGCCCCTGCTGCCCTTAGCATTTCCCCCTCCTCATGAATAGCAAAATCCCCCTCTCCCATCATCAAACATTTCCATATTTGTGTGGGAACCTACGGTCCATCATAATCATACACCCACTCCTTGCGCGATGAGAATCATGGCATCCTTAACGCTGCTTGTCAGAAATTTTCTGAAATCTTTTTTATAGTATAATTCAATGAAAAGGTTTCATGAATCTTTAAGAGAAATAGCAGACATATTTCAACTATTTTACTATTTTAAGCATACATTCAGTTTAATGGGTGCCCTTATACAGGTTCACAGAAAACCTATCACCACTTGGAAAAAGTATGACACATTATGCTGTTATCAGTGTTATGTAGGGTACCCATATAACTCAAAAATATTGAGTGGTGTTGTGTTTGGGGAATATCCTTCTTACTTTTAAACCTATTCTATTTCCGTAAGAACTTAGTTTGGAAATGTTGCGTTTAAAATGTATCAACATGGTATACAAAGTACTGGAAATACCTTTAATCATTATTAAACTGTGCAGTATCCGTCACCAATAAACTCTAGCAATAGCTTTATCTCCTCAAAATGTTATGCATTACAAGAGTTATATATGTTGCATCATTTGAATTTTTGAAAGTTTGGGTGAAAAATTTATTTTGTGCAATAAGTAACTGAATTTCTTCCAGTGAGAGCCAGCGATTTTTTGAAAAGAAAGCTACCGTACTGCCATATTTTGAATTGTCTATCATTCTGTATCTATGAATATTGGCTTAAAAATATGAAAATATATGTAAAACAAACGCAATATTTCCCTTTCACATATTGCTAGCTACTAAGGGTGATTGCTTAAAGCTTATGTGATCCATTGATTGCTCTTGTTCTGAGAAGTTGTTGCTTGGATGTTTGTTAGTATGGATAGAGCACATTTCATAAATCTTCCACAAGAAAGTCAACCTGTGAATTCTTTGGATTAAAATTTTTCAAGATCTACCACCCGGTCTTCATATTATGACTCTATCTATGACTGCAGTCTAGTTTATAGGCTTACTAAATTTTTCATTTTGAAAATTATGACTTGTGACTTGACTTGAGCGAAAATGACTCGTGCCTTGAACTGACTTTGGTGAAAATGACTTGTGACTTGACTTGACTTGAAGTTAAATGACTTGCGACTTGACTTGAAGGTAGATGACTTGGGATTTGACTTGACTTGACTTGAGAAAAAAATGACTCGGCTACAACTCTGCGTTCGAGCTTTTAATATTTTCTATTAAAAATCGTTGCAAACTGTCAAAATTTTCTCGAGTTCATTGCTCTGCTAATGAAATTTGAATCGGAATGTATCGATACCTTTTTGTAAATGTTCCTGACCCAACGGGCCTGCACCCGCAGATGTACCTATGGTACTCTTTGCGTGAGAGCGAGAATGTGCCTCATTTCTCCGACCGTTCCATGCTCCTATGGGTGACTAGTGACCGAACGCTTGTAAAGAGGGCGCATATTTGGGATAAAAATTTGTCAACAAATCAATTGTGCCGACAACCTGACAAACACATCAGTTTTGGAAGCAAAGGGGTGTGGGGGGGGGGAGCTAGAAGTGAGATGTCTAGCTACATCTTGGTTAAAATTAAAGAGTTACATCTTTGTTAAATTAAAGTTCATAGATTGACCTGTTTGGACTACGACAGTTGGAATTCTCTGGTTTGAAACCCACCTTGATTTCAGCTTCTACATACCATCACCAATCCCTCTCAGTGGCGGATCCAAATTTCCCAGTTTGCCCTTTTTCAAAATTCGGTTTTTCCACACTAGCCTTAAAAAAAAAAAAAAAAAAGGAGACAGTTTCACAGGTAATGACAGTTTTCCAATTCCGAGGAGATTTTGGTTACCCCCATTCAGTATCGATCAATCCATCTGTAAAAGTCTAGCAGAAACTTTCGGCAATATGTGACTTTGGTAGCCTATATTGCCCGCCCGAACTTGGGCATTCAAAGTAATACAAAACACGCAGATATTACGTCATACTAGCTAGCGCTTTATTCAACGTATTACTATTGGGTTTTAATATTGATTCCAAAAGGTCACTGCTAGTTTTTTGGTCTTACAACATAAAGACACTCCTAAACGCTACATCTACGAAACCTTCCCAACAACCGCTAGTATCCCTCCTCTCATGAACAAGAGAGTAGGTAAATACGTTTCGCTATTCATCGCAATAAAAAACAAACATTCGACTTCAGTCATCTGCTCTGACAGAGTATTTTTGCCAGTCATGCCACAATTATATAGGAAACACAACATACAACCTTTTAGGGAAGGGTTTCATGCCCCACGTCGGGGAGGGCTGGCCCCCTATCGGGGAAGTTTTAACAGTTTCGTCGGGGAGTCTTAGTCGAAAGTATGCAGTCCCCGACGACAACTAGTCGCCCCGACGGTTTACCTGTTTTTTGCTCTCAATCGGATGTCTCTACTAAGAACCCAA
This sequence comes from Holothuria leucospilota, assembly GCA_029531755.1. Classification (NCBI taxonomy): domain Eukaryota; kingdom Metazoa; phylum Echinodermata; class Holothuroidea; order Aspidochirotida; family Holothuriidae; genus Holothuria; species Holothuria leucospilota. The sequence continues at coordinate 42,467,470 of CM055975.1, forward strand.
AATTTTCAGCGCGCTACGCGCGCTGTAGACTCACTCTGTTTTCTTCAATAAGTCCATTCCACATAGCAGGTGTTACGGCTTGTGGTCGCGAGTCAAACCAATAACAGCGAAAGATCACAGAAGAACGAGATTAAAATTCAACAACTTAATGATTATTTACAATCTCCTTATCTCACTTAAATTTACAATAATTAATTAGACACAATCCTTTAATTAATATTTGCCTGGTCTGGTCCAAGGGCTGGTAGTGCATGCACGTTGACGATGGCACAGTGGTAGACCTGCAGCGTGCTGTAGCGTAGGAACTGGTTCCACGAGCGAATAATGACAAGGCTAGGTAGGCGATGGATGATAACAACCTCAACACAGTGTAGAAACGGCGTAAGGCAATTTGTCACAAGTGTGAATTGTCAGTGGCTGGCCTCATATGATTCGGTCAACAAACAGACAGCAGAATAACGTCTGGACTCGATGGTGTCTCTCCCCTCGATAATAGTTGTTGAACTGCCTTTTATATGCTAGGCTTTTATTCGAGAACTCTCCAGAATTTAACAGAAACTTCTAGTGTACACAGTCCAGCAATTACGAGAACGTTCCTTAATAGAAACTTCTAGAACACACAGTAGTTGTAATTGGGACATAACGTAAACAGTTCTTACTTCTAGACAGTTCTAGAAAGGCTGCGTTGAAGTTGGGCGTCTCTGGAACTTTCCATTCGCTCGTCGATGGATTCAATCCGGTGTTCCTGACGGGTCGTCTTGTAACACAGGATAGCACAAGCAGGGAGCTGTTATCGGATAACAGCTCCCTGGCACAAGTCCTGTTCACCTTACCAAGTAACATATAGGCAGAGTACATAGTTTATGCAGGGAGCTGTTATCCGAATACAGCTCCCTGGTTTATGTAAAGGTTGTAACTTTCATCCAATATCGCAAAGCCTAGTTGGTGTTCTCTTGTGTGTGCCATGCGGTAGCAGCGGTACAGTCAGTTGGTGAGCGACTTACGGTGCAAAGTTTGGCTATTTCATCGTGTAGTCCAGGTGGTTTCGATACAATACATGTTACACCCGATATGGTCTACAGACCTTACATTTTTTTTTCTTTTCGTCATATGTTTTATGTGTAAGCCTACCAAAAATTTTCGCCCGCTTCGCGCACTGTTCAACTTCACGATCCAGATTCAAAGAACACTATCAGTGCGCAACTCGGATCTTGAAGTATTAAGCAATGTAATGCAAACTATGCCTGCAATGGCATGGGATAATGGGGCTCCTCCATTTGCCCTTCTCATCATCCCTTCGAAAAAGGGAATGTCGGAACTTGGGGCAGCTGACATGGCCCGTCCCCCTGTTGGGAAAATTCTGCCGCCACTCATGATTGCTTTTCTTATTTTGGCTTTTGTAAGGTTAACTTCTGGGATAAAGACCAAAATTTTCTGTAGGCTTTGTCCACTCTTCCTCAGTTCCGTTATACATGTAGATAAATAATACAAACCCTTTCCACCTTTTCAAGTTAATAAGTAGAATACATGGATTTATGTAAATGTCTGGAACTGAATCGCATTTCGCTAAACCTGGTTAAAGTTCACTCGTGTCTGTCGTATGGTACGGCTAGTGACTCGAGGAGGGAAGTACAATGAAATTACGCCCGATAGGGCCCAACTGCCCAATTGTTCTGTTTAAGCTTTAAATTGGTACAAATCTTATAAGTGTAGGCTGACCTCAAAATTTTCGCCCGCTTTGCAAATTCCCCGTTTAGATTCCAGGTTTTGATTCCAGTTTTTGCATGTTTCTTAGTTTATCCTTTCTTTGTCAATATGCAGTAAATTGTATAATCGCTGACGTTCATGGGAACCAAAATTAAATAAAAAGAAAACGAATGTGCCCTTTTTATGTTGGACCCCACCTCAGAAAAGACCCTGGATCCGCCCCTGCCTCTGAAACATCCCTGTGTGCAAACCGTACCATAATCCAATAATCCCCCACTCACCCACTCACATGCTCACTCAGGCTGCTGTCAAATCAATGGGCCATATAGTTTGACGTATGTAATCCAGTGGTGTTGAGGGGGAGCTGGCAGGCCAGTTGAAATGAACTTACAAAATCTTAGGAGACCATATGCCATTTGATAGAAACATACATAGGCCAACTAAAATATTGTTTTCTTCCCTCTTATTTGCCTTTGCTTATTTCAACTGTGCATTTCTAAATAACGATATTTAAGAATAAAGAATACGTACAGTATCGAGGTACAACTTTTGCAGCCTGGTAACTTGCCACTCATGGCAATCTAGGAGGCTTTTTGGCAAAAATATTCTTGTTACGCTATATGCTCCAACAGATAGTGATGCTCCGCTCAGATAAAGCCATGCCAAACCACCTTTTCAGAAACTTTTCAGACAGGATATACGCCACTTATTCTGGCATTATTTTATTTGTTACCCACTCTGTCAGGCCTGGATTGGGCCTAATGGTCAGATTGTTAAACTTGTGATAATCAAGTGCGTGCGCATTCAATGTCATTTACAGAGAGCGTAGATAAATGTTCAGTTTTATGTCCACTATTTGGTAAATACCCTCAGAGCTTCCAGGGCTATGCCCTTTTTATTCCATTTGGTGCTGCTCTGAACCAGGGACCTTTTGACTGACCCCAGTAGACACCACACATTCAGGTGAAACGCTATACTTTCAAATAAGCCAAAAAATCAAGCATCTGGCTGTGGCCCGTGAGATCTTCCTGATTAAACATATAGGCTACCAACGGAAATAATTAAGGATGCTCATGTACATTTTTATGGTAGGACTTTTTACAATATCATCTACCCTATACAGGGCATAGTGCAAAGACATAAATACCGTGTGTTGTATAGAAAATGCTGGGGACAGGGTAAAGCTACGTAACGGCAGATTAATTGCATAAAAGTTATTCCCACATTCTGCCGATCTCGAGCCCGGTCTCAGGAAATTTAGAGCCGAGTCACAAGTGCGGACTGTTCGAGACCGAGTCGGATCCTTGCCTTCCGAGTCCAAGTCACGAGTCCCAGTCCTTAAACTCGTGACTCGAGACCAGTCTTGAGTGCTACAAACTGCATACTACTTATGAAATCTATCCAAGCTTCCCACCTCAAGATGTTATGTTAACAAGGTTTTTAGAGTTTAACTGTCCGTGACCCCAGATGACCTTTGACCTCCACCAAACACAATAGGGTCTTCTGTCTCACCATAACGCATCCACATCTTTTACCCTTCAGGTAAAAGAATTCGCTTGCCCCGGGTAAACACTAACAGATACAGGTTTTCATATGTACCACACTCCATTTCGACTTATAACAATAATGCAACCTGTTAATGTGTTTTTCTCTTCTATTTTCTCGGTTTTTATTCTTTTCTCCTTTGGTAATTGGTATTTTATATTTATTTTGTTGCTGATTGTTGTATGTTCTGCTGCCACAAAGGCAATGTTCCATTTTATGTGGACAATAAAGTGTATCTTATATATCTTATCTTATGAAATCTATCCAAGCTTCCAATCTGGAGATATCATGTAAACAAGATTTTCAGAATTTGACCCAGTGACCCCAGATAACCTTTGACCTTCATTACAAACAAAAGGATTCTTCTTCTGACTACAACACATCCACATACTAAGTATCAAATCTATCCAAGCTTCCTACCTTGTAAACAAGGTTTTCAGATTTTGACCCCTGGTGACCCCAGATGACCTTTGACCTCCACTTAAAACATTGGGGTTCTTTCTCTCAATATGGACATCTACCTACCAAGTTTGAGAACTGTCAGTTTCCCTTCTTGAGAAATCGTGTAAACAAGAAGTATCACAAACACACGCACACACACACAGTTGTTTAGGTCCTTAATCTGAATGAAAAGTAAGTGCATGCATACATACACATACGCCATGATCAAAACCAAAAATTGTTGTCCTCTTACATATCTCACAGGTGTGTACTTGTCATTGACCTATCAAAGTGACAGCGTTTTAATTTGCTGTTTATGTGTCAAAGTACTTTGACCAATCCCAAATTTTAGAGATGTTGCGTTCTCTTTTAGGATGATGAGGGTCTACCTTTACACTGTTACAAGTGCTATGATGTTTTCCCATTGGAAAGTATTATGAACCTTTTGCATAAAGATCATGCACAGTTCAGTGCAGTTTACCTGAACTGTACCAAAACACCAAGTTATCAAAACTACAGAAAAAATTAACTTCACTACTTTCAGTATGTACCTGTGTTCCTCCTCTTTACATTCCTTCCCAAACACACACATGCATACAACATCATCACCACATGATTCCTTCCTTCAGCAAGCAATCAAAAACCTTTTGCAAAGGTCATAAGTGGCTCCATCTGTCAACCTCCAGGAAACCGAAAGAATATTTAACACTATGCATAAAAGCCTCTTATTACACCAGGTGACATTTGACCTATAAAGGAAATAATTACATTTGTGATGAATAAAAATTAAAGACCTTTAAAACTATAATTTACGTTTATAGAATAGTACACAACTCAACTCAAAATTAAATGTTTGAATTTACTTTAAAAAATAAGGTTCTTAAAGGAAGAAATTCAATGCTTTGTAGCTCATACCTAAATTATTCACTTATACATTCAAAGTTTCAAATGATCCAACATTCAGAACTTTGTACTCGGTGACATTTTTGTATTAAGCTATACCCCTTATGGATATGCTGTCACAGAACAGAAAGTGCTCCCTCAACTGAGATTTAGCATTACAACTTACACATATGCAGACAGCTAATTTTTGTACCTACTGGATACACACCTAAGGATAGATGTGTGTGAGAAGACTACTTTGTGCATACATTATGTGTACCCAGTCATGTACCTTACCTACCTAGCTTCACTGTTTGTCTTCTAACATGACATCAGCTGGATGTCAATGTATAAAGGTCAATTGCCTGAGTTTGTTGGTCCATCTGAATACTGTAATAATGATAAAAGATATTTTCACACTGTGTCATTCTGATGCCATGTAAAAATGGCCTATATGTGTATCTAACAGGTAGGTCATACATCATAAAATGAGAAGAGAAGTCCAATGAAATCCCCTGAAACATGATGATATTAACAGACATTGTCAATGGGTGTCTACTAAGAAGGAACAAACTTGGCAGGTTATAACAGCTTTTGAATACAATAGTCTGTGTTAGACCACATTTGTTTTCACCTTGGGAAAGGAAGAGGGTTGGCCAGAAGGGAGACTACAGCCCCCCCCCCCCCACCTCCTCTTCCAAAGTCCCTGGCTCTTACATCTATAAGGCTAAGTTACCACAGTCTGGACTACTATGAGCAATAAATCCCCAAACAGATGATTCATCTGTAGGGTGATACAAACCAAGTAAAGAGGGTCCCAGAATTTTAGAAAATAAGTTTTGCAAGGGTGAATCTGTGTGAGATTTCCTCATTAAAATGGAAAAGGGCTAAGCCTCTAGAAAGGGATGTTTTACAACAGTTTGCACAATGAAAGCACCACTGGTGATGTTAAAGGGCAGCCACTTCAGTCCTTAGCAGCAAACATTCTCCCTACTCAGTTTACTTCTAGCCCCTCCTCCAGTTCAAACATAAAACACCTGTCTGGTGCACTTCCCTGTCAAAGCTACAGTAGTCTGCACTGAGTTAAATTGCTCATGGCCATATCAACACACTAAAGTGGGAATACAAAAGTGATTGCAAAGGTCATCATGGATCAACCAGAGTGAAGCTGCTGTTTGAATTAATGTCAATCAAAGTGCAGTTTCCAATTGCATTTAGCAATATGACCATATTCCTAAAAATGCTTGGGCCATCAGATCTACAAATATAGAAAACATGTGCAGTATTTTCAACACCCTAAATTTTACTTGGTACTTGTGGCACATGATACTGAAAATTTCTATTAAAATATACAAATATTTGAACAATAAAGGCATACACCATACAGTATGTTACTTTGCATGAAATTTGTAAGAAAATACATTTACTGCTATTCAGAAAATAATGCTGTGGGAAATCAGTACCTTTTTTCAGAGCAGCTTTAAATTCTGGTTGTGAAGAGCCTAAAAGAGGCTCAGCCATTATCAAACTTTGGGTAAAGGAGGCAAAAAGTATTTTTACCACTATCAATGCTACCTCATCTGTTTTAATAGCTTCTTTAATACAACAAGTGGAGGACATTTTAAGTTTTGTCCTTCCTGGGACATCATCACACCCAACATTATCACTACCTCTCACGCGGGAGGCCCAGGTTCGATTCCCAGGTCGAGTCATACCAAAGACTTTAAAAATGGAACCTACTGCCATTGTGCATGATGCTCTGCATAAGCAATGGAATAAAGGAAAACAATCCAGTGCCCCACAACTGGAAAAAAGGCCATGGGTGCCTCTAGATTAAACCAAGAGGTTATAAGTTGAGGCTTAAAACCCTATCTAACTAACTAACTAACCGCTGGTGTTGATCTTGTAGCTCATTACATTATTTTTTTTTTATTGTTTGTCCAAAGAAAAGACTGGATCCTTTCCATATTGACTTTGTTGTGCGGTGTAGCCTTGACAAATTCAAAATAGAGTCGATTCTGTGACAAAGGTTGGGGACGGCATCCTGAGACAATGAATCCCCTCCTCCCCGGCTCCCCCACAAATGATGAGAATGTCCAGCCTTTCCCCTGTTTTTTTCCCCACTTTTTCCATTCATGATTTTGTATGATGAGCCCTATTTGATGTATGCAAACAAAAGCATTGGGTCCCTCAGAAAAATTCTGCCCTTTCAGACAGACACTCAGCCCCTCTATAACTGACAAGTCCCATTTAATTGGCACCAAAGACAAATATTTTTTACTAAAAAAAGAAATGTTGTAAAAGTTATTAAACCTCATAAGACATTTCTTTTTACAACCTACAGTATACCATCATGACTATTGAGACTTTTGCTCATCCTGGCAAAATCTGAAAAACACTGCAGGAAAATATTATTTTTCTTTCTACCAAAGCATAACAAATTATTAACAATCCAATGAAACAAACTCACATTTTTATCATTATTGCAAAAGAATGATTAAACCAGAAAGATTTTTAGATATTGCTTGTTGGTTCTTAGGAAATTGAACTCAGTACTGCATCCAAGAGAAAAAGTTCCAAACTTCTACTTTTCTAGTAGATTACCACCCTTGATAAATGGTTTTAAACATTCTTGAATACCTTCGTCAAAAGGGGTTTCAGTTACTTTAATCCCCAGAGCCAAAGTGTCAGAGACATCCAGCTGGACATTGTGAGGTCTAGGTGTCACCTGATCTGGTGTTTCCTGAGGCAGGATATGCTTGTGTGAAAGTCCAAGTACCTTTGCTATACAGACTGTCATAGAATATTTAGTGTGTTGTTCTGAAGAGCTCCAATGGAATAAACCATGAAATTTTTCTCCCTGCATGGGAAAAGGGGAGAATAATGATTCTTGAAATGTTTTATACAGAGGCATAAATCATTCCTTTCATGAGGAGATTGGGGCAGGCTTGCAGCCTGAAGGGAGGAGGGGGAAGAGAAAGCTTCAGGGAGGGGGAAACATTTTTAAGGCAGAGACAGGATATATTTTGAGGTATTGGCACAATACTAATTTTTTTCCTTTTCTACTGGGGTAACAATTTTTCAATGGAGGAACCTTCCCCTAGCCTATGTGCCTGGATTGGGATGAAAGGCTTATCATCAACACCCAAAGCTAAACTCACAATACATCCCAAAATTGTAGGCTACTTTAATACCTCATAAGCTTTTGGCGTGTCTTTAGTATAAGGGCGAGCTTGCTAGTGCAATTTATTATTTGTGTCATCTAAAGAGTGCAGTTTCAGTTTATTTCATTTTATTGACAATTATTTCAGTCCTTTAAATCAACAAACAATCCATACATAGTCATTATAAGTACACAGACTGGAGACAACTCACAATAAGCAAAAGCTGCTTGTAGGAATGAGTCATCCTTAACAAAACAAGGGAACATATAAACAACTACTCAAAAGAAACCTTTGAAGATTATGAGACCAGAATGCAAAAATGCATTGAGGTTTCGATGATTCATGTTTTATTCCAAATAATACCATGTTGTCCCATTTCTTTCAGGCACTGTTCGAATGCTATCTTATTGTGTTGGAAAAACAGTTTTATGTTCATATCTGACCTTTGGAATTCTTGGGAAATTTTGCATTTTAACCTGTGGTGACTCCTGATGACCATCTTTGGAATTCTAGGGAAATTTTGCTTTTTGACCTATGGTGAACCCAAATGACAATCTTGGAAATTTTTGGAAAATTTTGCTTTTTGACCTCTGGTGACTCAGATAAAAATCTTGAGAAATTTTGCTTTTTGACCTCTAGTGACCCCAGATAAAGATCTTGGGAATTCTTGGGTAATTTTGCTTTTTGACCAAGCTGGTAACCCCAGAAAAACATCTTGGGAATTCTAGGGAAATTTTGCTTTTTAGCCTCTGGTGACCCCAGATGACTCTTGACCTTCACTTTAAAACAATAGGGCTCTCCCTCTCACCATAAGGCATCATGAATGCACAGGTTTCTCTTACATCTTACATTTTTCAGATTTTGGCCCCTGCTGACCCCAGATGACCTTTGACCCCACCAAAACAATAATATCCTTCTTTCTCTCACCATAAGGCATCTACACACTAAATATGAAATTTATCCAAGCTTCCTACCTAGAGATATCATGTTAACAAAGTTTTCAGGTTTTGACCCCCTGTGACCCCAGATGGCCTTTGACCTCCACCAAAAACAATAGCATTTTTGGTGGAGGTCACACACACACACACACACACATGCCATCATGAATGCATAGGTTTCTCTTTCATCGAAACCAAAAGTGGGTTCTCTCACAGATTTTAGTAAAGTATTGCAAGACAACTGGCCTTTTGATCTTTTTCCTTTATATTTGATCATAAGTTATCTCATTGGTTAATGTTATGTAGGCTAGTAATTGACAGTTCACAGCTGTTGTGGAATATGTCTCTGTGTGAGTTATGATGTCATTGCAGGAGTCCTGACTAATAGGGCTGAGGGTGCCCAACTCAAAAAACATTGGAGTCACTTTGCCCAAACCTATTAAAACTGTTGCACTCACCTTATACAGTTTGTCAGCCATCTGCCTGAGTACACTTGAAACATCCTGTATGTGTGTTGGGAACCTTTGCTGATAGTTGCAAACATGTTTGACCTGACTTGACTGAATGACATAGTTATACAAGTAAGTGCCCCCACTTTCGTTAATTCTCTCCACAGGACCATATAACAGAGGAACACGGAGTACAATGCTTCCTGTAAACCAAACATGTCCATAGGAAAACTTTACCATCATTATCATTACCATCATGATATTTTCAAACTGATAATTCAGGATTGCAAACGTTACTCTCACCCTTCCTCCCCCTGCCCCAAATCAAGTTTTTTATGATTTCCAACACCTCAGGAGGAGGGGGCTAATCCCTTAAACTACTGGATTTCGGCATATACCATAAGGCAACTTTTGGCCATTCTAAGACACATGTTAGTTACAATATACTCTCTTGGCAAGGAAAGCTTCAAACTATACATTATTGGAGGGTCAACACATGAAGCCCCCACCCCCATTCCATTCTAACAGCCCCAAATGATGCATGTAGCACTCAAATCTAAAAACTATAAAATGAAAACTGTACTTGGTGTCTTTTCTCAAACATCCATGGCTGTTATCAGGCGCGGATCCAAGGAGGGGCTTTCCCGGCCTCAGCCGCCCTTTTCGCCACATCAACAATAAAAAATACGCAAAAATAGCATAATGTTGATCTAGCAGAATATTCAACTGGGCTTTCAGCCCCCCCCCCTTTTTGAAATGTCTGGATCCGCGTGTGGTTATGGTGATGACTGCTAGGGTTTTAATCCTTCATATACTGCAACCCCTCTTCCTTCCCCAACTCTAATTTAAGCGCAGATGTAGCTCCGGAAATGTATCCATGCATGGACATAGGAAACACTCAGATAATGAACCGAAGGGTTTTTCACAAAAAAAAATATCAGACTAGATTTACACAAGTGTATCATATCCACACCTCACTTTTTGACCCCAGTAACAATTTTCCAGTTTATTGCAAAGCGAACTGATAGATCAAACAAGAAGCTTGTTGATTGTGATTGTTTTGAACAAAACTATATTGTAAAAATATTATTATCTATAATTAAAACCTTCCTTTCATTTATTCATTTCTCATAGCATATGTCTGATAGTTACAACCTTCATTACAGGATAAAACTGACACAGGAAACACAATACGAAGCATGTCGACCCCCCCTCCATCCACAACACAAAAAAGATGAAAGAATAAATGTTGAAGTTTGACAAATTGCCCTACTCCCCAGTTCATTCATAGTATGAAAAGAAAAAACAGTAATCAATACTAATGTGAACAAATACATGAGAAGAACAACATCCCCTCTCCCCTCTCCCCTCTCCCCTCTCCCCATGCCACTCCCACTGACCATCTCAAAACACAACTGCAAAACCAACTGAAAGCCTCCTCACTGTCACTCCTTTAACAGCTGTATCCCTGCTCCCCATACAATCAAAGAGAGCACAGCCTCTTCAAGTCTGCACAGCTGCTCTCTTTCCCTTCTGTCAAACAAAGCTACTGACCCCAGGCCTGGAAGCAAGGGTCAAAGATTCTTTTCACAGCACCCAAAAAATGTTGTTAATATTAATTAGGTCTATTTCAACTATCTCCCATGAGTCTACAGGCTGGTTTATACTTCCAAATTTTCACGAGCTATAAAGCTACAAGAACCATATGTGGTCATACATGGCTCTTCCAAGCCAATCACAGACAGCTCACAGTTGAACACTGTTCAACTTTCATGGCTTAATAGCACTACACTGAAGTATGAATTGGCCTTAAGCCTGCTCTTCAAGTTTTTCTTTTTCTCTACCCTGCAGCTAAGCTGTTCCATGGAGTGCCATACCAACATACCATCATTTTAAATTAAGGTAATATTATTTAGAAAAATATGAATACATACCAGGATGTGCAGCAAGTGTTGCTCTTTCTCCTGCCAACTTACTCAAGCCGTACTTGTTTAATGGGTTTGGTTTATCCTGGGGTTTGTAGGGAGGGTTCTTGCCATCAAAAACATAATTAGTACTGATGTATATTAGTGGAATTTTCAGGGCCGCTGTATGAAAATGAAAAACATAATTTAAGGTATTATGAGCTTGAAAAATGTAGCGACTAAAACAAAGTCCAATGAGAGAATGATTGTAGATAATAAAGTCACCAAAGCCCTTCTTATAGCAAAAAATATCAAAATAGGAACAACTACAGCTTTCATCATCAGAGCAACTTCCAGGCTAGAAAAACTAAAGAAAACAACAAACTTAGTTTTTAATATATTTACACAAATTTTAAGTAAATACTGTCATTTGACATAAGCAAACATTTAACATATGTACTGTGAAGGCATAAGTTGATGACTAAGGCAATTCTCTGATATTTCACTTGTATGAGTGAATAACAATCAAATAACTGAGTACATGTTTTGGTGACTTCATCATAAAAAGGTTTGCTCCCATTTTCAAGAAAATGTCCAATATTTCAACAAACTTACAGCATATTCTTTAATAACAGTCATGTCTACATGGTTACTACAATTAAAAATACCCTGTCATCTTCACAACTATTACCAAGGCTTAGTAACTGTGCTTATTCACCAGAAATACCTCAAAATCCTCTTGAACCACCATTTTGATGTGCAATTTCACTATGGCAGAGTAAACACAGAAAACTGAAACGTTTCACCAACAGCAAAGTTATGCTTCATTTGCTAAATATAAGTATCTACAAAACAAAGCATTGTATTTGTTAATATTTTTTTTCTTGAGGTGTGCTTATAAGGTTTTCAGTATTTGAACTTTGGTAACCTATTATGACCTTTCACCTACACCTAAAACACAATGCTTACTGTTCTTCAATATAACACATCTGCCTTCCAAGTGTGAGAAGAATCAATGCATTCTGTCCAAGTTACAGTTGAACTCACGACTAGACTATAATGCAGTGTCTGTACGCAATTGACCCTTGCATTCCAAAACCCATACAACAGATGGATGATTGAGGTATGTCTTGGAGGGATAGTGTCCACTTTAATCAGGAGCGGATCCAGACATTTCGAAACGGGGGGCTTCAGCCCCCTTGAACATTCTCCTAGGTTAACATAATGCAAATTTTCGCATATTTGTTATTGTTGATATGGCGAAAAAGGGGGACTGAGGCCGGAAAAGTCCCCCCTTGGATCTGCGCCTGTTAAAAGGCCTTCAAATTAGTGGCAATTAGCTATGACCGATGTCTCATGATACTTACCACACGTTTTAGCTATATATGTAGTTGCATCAACATTTAATCTTTGCACGCTACCTGCACACTGCTCAACCACATCTGCTCTTCGTTCAGCTGCACTGTGAATGACAACATAAGGCTGAAAGAAAGAAAATACTCGAGTAAATTGTCACTTTCATAAGACAGACACAATCAGATAGCAATTGTCACTTCGTACACAATTAATTAAAAGCATTCACAAACATTGTAGTGGTGAGCCTACATCCATCATTCTACCCCTACCCTACCCTCTTCCCCTTCCCATGCTTTCCAGAACTAATTTCAGTTGTACCTTGCTACCATATAGCAGTCCATCATTTCAGCCAGAACATTTATGAAGGCTCTAGTAAACATTTTGTCACTGAATCCACTTTGGTTTAGGGTCCATTCCACCAATTTTGCCATTACTCATATGATGCATCTTCTGAGAACTCAAAATCCTGTCGTGTGACTGTCTGGGTGGGTTTTCTGACTTAGTTTATTAGAGCATGATTCATCCTCTTGCACCTTGCTCTACTCTCCTCTCTGCACTGAAAAGGTTGTGCAGTGGTGCATTTCTAATCTCAAAAAATAGTCTACATAATAGCCTATACCTTGCAAGCCAAGTAGTTCTGGCAACTGGTTGCAGGGAGTTGTAGTCAGTACTGCCTTGAAAGCTTGTTTGCTCAAGAGATTAAACTACAGATAACAACTCTGGGGACATGCGGAGAGAACTGCAGATGGTGCAACTTATGACCAATTGGTCCCCTAGTGACATGTCAGCCCTTATGATGGACTAATATCCACTACATATCCATATCCAATCCAGGTTGATGTTAAATTCATACACTGATTATGACGTCCATCACATTTTTTGTTTACAGTTCACCTGACATCACACTGGCTTCAGCAAAAGGACTACAGTATTTCCAGATGACCATATGATGTAGTATGAGCAGTGAGTTGTCCCTAGGGAAGCCCTCAGACCAACCACCAAAAATTACCCCACCTCTGTCTGACCTATTGTACCAAAACCCAATGTTAGTCTAATGGTAAGATGTTTACAGGGGTAAATAGTGAGACTAAAGCAAAATATTAACCAGAAAGCCTAAAGGCTGAGTGATTCCTTGCTAAATGGGAAGGCTTTGTTGCACTGAAGTTTATCCCTCAAATTTATCTTTTTTGACTATATCATTTTACGATGTTTTAACAATTTGACCTCTGCTGACCTCACATGACCTTTGAACCCACCAAATATAACAAAAAGAAAAACGGAAGTGTCTTGAAAGGGATTCAACTCCAATGGATCTTGGATCTTGAAAATTTTTCGGAAATTTTGCTTTTTGACCCCATATGATGATCTTGGGAATTCTTGGGAAATTTTACTTTTTGACCCTTGGTGACCTCAGATGATGATCTTGGGAATTCTTGTGAAATTTTGCTTTTTGACCTGTGATAACCCCAGATGACAATCTTGGAAATTCTTATGAAATTTGCTTTTTGACCTCTGGTGACCCCAGATGACCTTTGACCTCCACCAAAAACAATAGGGTTCTTCCTTACATCATGACAAACCTATACATCAATATGAAAAGTGTCCTTCGTTCCTAAATTGAGACATTATGATTACAAGCTTCTCGGTTTTTTAGCTTTAATGACCTCAAAAGACCTTTGACTTCCACCAAAAACAATAGGGTTCTTCCTCACAACATGGCAAATCCATATCGGCCATTCCTGCCTTGACATATCATGATTACAAGGTTTCTGGTCTTTGACTTCTGGTGCCTCAAATGACCTTTGACCTTCACCAAAAACAACAGGTATCTTTCTCTCAACATGACAAATCTATATACTAACTATGAAAAGTGTCGGTCATCGCTATCTCTAGATATCACGATTACAAGCCGTTTACAAGGTTTTCACAATTTAAGCTCTGGTGAACTCAGATGGCCTTTGACCTCTACCAAGAACAACAGGGTTCTTCCTCGCAACATGACAAATCTATATAGGCCATTCCTATCTTGACATATTGCAATTTCAAGGTTTTTGGTCTTTTACCTCTGGTGACCCTCAAATGACCTTTGACCTTCACCAAAAACAATAGGGTTCTTCCTCTCAACATGACAAATCTATACACCAAATATGAAAAGTGTAGGTCATTCCAATCTGGAGACATCATGATTATGAGCGTTTCGGCATTTTACCTCCGGTAATCTCAAATGACCTTTGAACTTCACCAAAAATAATAGGGTTGTTCCTCCCAACATGAAGAATCTATGTACCAAATATGAAAAGTGTCCCTCATTGCTACTCAAGATATCGTGTTTACAAGCTGTTTACAAGGTTTTCACAATTTAACCTCTGGGCAGATGACATTTCACCTCTTCCAAGAACAATGGGGTTCTTCCTCACAACATGACAAATCTATATAGGCCATTCCTATCTTGACATATTGCAATTTCAAGTTTTTGGTTTTTTACCTCTGGTGACCTGGGATGACCCTTGACCTCCTCCAAAAACACAAGGTTTCTTCCTCTCAACATCAAAAATCTATATACCAAATACGAAAAGTGTTGGTCATTCCTATCTTGAGGTATCATGATTACAAGCAGTGTCACAAATACACATACTCACACACCCATATGCGCACTCAAAACCTTACGGGGTACTGGGAAAGGACCTTGCAAGGAATGCAAGGGAGTTTTTCAGCAGCAAAGCTGCCCGCGAAGTAAGTGAGTAGACGGACATGCTTGAGGGCAGCCTGCGCTCCAAGGCAGACACGTGCAGCCGCGCGTGACTTCTCTTTGCAGCGACAGAATTTTCGGGCAGCTACGCCAGTTTCGAGCTCTACCCGGTAAGGAATCAAAAACAAAATATTAGTTTGGTGCAATATTATATCAAGAACTCCGACCGACTGCAGTGGCCAAGTGGTAAGAGCATCGATCCGACTTGTAGCCGGAAGGTCTAGGGTTCAAATCCTGGCTGGGTCATACCAAAGACTTTAAAAATGGAACCTACTGCCTTTGTGCTTGGTGTTCAGCATAAGCAATGGAGTAGGGAAAACAAGCCAGTGAGCCACAACTGGAAACCAGAAAGCCAAAAGGCTTCGTGATTCCTTGCCAAAAGGGGGGTGCTTTGTTCCACTGAGGTTCATCCATCAAATTTATACTTCTCTACTTCATCATTTTTTATGATCTGGTCACAATTTCACCCATGCTCACATACCTTCATGCCACATGACCTTTGAACCAAAACTTGAATAATCAAAAAAAAGGAAAAAAACAAAAAAAAAACAAAAATGGTTTTCGGACTTCCACCTGTGGTGACCTTGAATGACCTTTGACCTCTGCCAAAAACAATAGCGTTCTCCCCCTTGACATGACAAATCTACATACCAACTATGAAAACCGTCTGTCATTCCTATCTCAAGATATCACGATTACAAGGTTTTTGGACTTCCACCTCTGGTGACCTTGAATGACCTTTGACCTCTGCCACAAACAATAGGGTTCTCCCCCTTGACATGACAAATCTACATACCAACTATGAAAAGTGTCGGCCATTCCTACCTCGAGATACCAAGATTACAAGGTTTTTGGACTTTGACCTCTGGTGACCTCAAATGACCTTTGACCTCTGCCACAAACAATAGGGTTCTTCCTCTTATAATGAAAAATCTTCATAACAACTATGAAAAGTATCGGTCATTCCTATCTCGAGATATCGCGATTAAAAGGTTATTGGACGTCGACCTCTGGTGACCTCGAATGACCTTTGACCTCTGCCAAAAACAATAGGGTTCTTCCTCTCAACATGACATGTCTACATACTAACTATGAAAAGTATCGGTCATTCCTATCTCGAGATATGGCGATTAAAAGGTTTTTGGACGTCGACCTCTGGTGACCTCGAATGACCTTTGACCTCTGCCAAAAACAATAGGGTTCTTCCTCTCAACATGACATGTCTACATACCAACTATGAAAAGTATCGGTCATTCCTATCTCGAGATATGGCGATTACAAGGTTTTTGGACGTCGACCTCTGGTGACCTCGAATGACCTTTGACCTCTGCCAAAAACAATAGGGTTCTTCCTCTCAACATGACATGTTTACATACCAACTATGAAAAGTATCGGTCATTCCTGTCTTGAGATATCGCGATTACAAGGTTTTTGGACTTTGACCTCTGGTGACCTCGAATGACCTTTGACCTCTGCCAAAAACACTAGGCTTCTTCCTCTTGACATGAAAAATCTACATACCAACTATGAAAAGTATCGGTCATTCCTATCTCGAGATATTGCGATTACAAGGTTTTAGGACTTCCACCTCTGGTGACCTTGAATGACCTTTGACCTCTGCCCAAAACAATAGGGTTCTTCCTCTCAACATGACATGTCCACATACCAAATATGAAAAGTATCGGTCATTCCTATCTTGAGATATCGCGATTACAAGGTTTTTAAACTTTGACCTCTGGTGACCTCGAATGACCTTTGACCTCTGCCAAAAACAATAGGGTTCTTCCTCTTGAAATGACATGTCTACATACCAACTATGAAAAGTATCGGTCATTCCTACCTCGAGATATTGCGATTACAAGGTTTTCGGACTTTGACCTCTGGTGACCTCGAATGACCTTTGACCTCTGCCAAAAACAATAGGGTTCTTCCTCTCAACATGACAAACCTACATACCAAATATGAAAAGTATCGGTCATTCCTATCTTGAGATATCGCGATTACAATAAGTGTCACAAACACACATACACACACACACACACACACACACACGACATCACCATTGCATAGATTCCTTCCCTACCTACGGCAAGGAATCAAAAAGGCCGTGGTCGTCTCGACTTGAACCAATTGGTTGGAAACTGGGACGTTAAACCTCATCTAACTAACTAACTATATCAAGAATTCCTTTTGAATGAAGAGTAGTAAGGTTCAGCCCACAGCATTTTAGTTATTTCATGGACTTTATATCAAGCTTCTATTGTGGTAACCCCAAATAATATTAATTTCCTTCAAAAGTTGTCATTTAATTCAGCTTAAAGTAAAAGTAGCAGAGCTGAAATTTAGCACTCGTCCGATCGTCCGTGACGGGTAAAACTTGCATCGGACAACCACTTTCTCTCTTTGAACTTGTCCGATGGACGATTTTATTTTTAATTGGATAGTTCCCTACATCAGCAGGAAAGTATGTCATAAAAGCCCCCTTAAGAAGTGGTATTGAGACAATGGTATTAACTACCATTCATTATTGTACTATGCAAATAAAAATGAAAAAATGCAGGATTTAAAGTAAATGTTTGTTTTCTATGGCAGAGACAGGAAACAGAAGTGTTCATTTCTTGTTTGTCACTTTCCTTCGGGCAACCAAAAACTATTTCGGACAACCTAAATTTAGCTTCAGGTTGTCCGATGGGCAACCTGAAAATTTCCTTAAAAATCAGGCCTGAGTAGTCTGATTATATAAAACAAGATAACACAAGATATGTTCACTGAGATAAAGGATCATTTAAGATGTTACTAGAGATGTTTTTGTTCTTTACTATATGCAGCAGACTTACCAATGAGTGATTTATCTTATTTCAAGATTACAGTTGTCTGTCAGAAGTACAGTATACACTTTTAAAACTAAGCCTTAGCAGATCTATGTCCTGAAAAATGGTGCAGAAGATATTACCTTGCAAATAGCTTTTAGGGTTCTACTTTCATGTGTTATCTAAATACAATATTATTTCTCACAGTCAGTCTACACATATAAGCCTTGGGTTTACCTCAAAACTCTTGATGGTTTCTTCCACACAGTGTGAATCTCGAAGGTCCACTTTCTTCAGTTTTGCAGAGCTCCTCGAAAATGCAAGGCCCAAGACATTCCATCCATTGGCTTCAAATTCCTTAACTATTGCTCTTCCAAGCAGACCGCTGGCACCTGTAACAAGTGCCTTCATTTCTGATGCCGCATTATTCATTTTATTCTACAAAAAGACAAAAGAAAAGGTAATAACAATGACACCACCAATCTTTCACAGATGATGCCCAGAAACACAGTAACATAACTAAACCCACCTACCAGCACAACTGACAGATTTGACCCTCGAGAAGGCACGTTGCTATGGAAATGGTTTAATGTAAAAGGACTAGCAGGAAGATGGGGCTCAGTTGCAGTACTTATCAATACTTAAAATATTTTTGAATGATACTTCAGGATGATAGCTTTAAAGAGACCATCTCTCAATGCAACAGAAAAACCTGATCACAATGCATCATCAGCAAATTTTGTGAGTCCTCTCAAAATTTATTAGTAAACAGAGATAAAAAGAAATTTTGTAGTCAATCTAAACTTGTATTTAATACTTTAATTCAAGGTTGACAATGCACAGTCATCTTCCAAATTAACGGGCATACAATTACGTACATGACTTCACTCATACTTTAGAACTCTCCACCCCCCCCCCTCCCCGGTATAATTGTAATATATATACAGCTCTCTTTCATCATGTGATAAAATTTTTAAACTAGACTGGTTAATTAATGCTGAAAGTAACTGTCTGGATTACCTTCAATATGCAACAGCTTTATGATCTGAAACACCTTGAAAGATACTTTTCAGAAAAATAAGAGATTCAAAGAATTCACTGAGGTCTCATAAGAAGGTACACACTTACAACTGTCTGCTTGATGGTACCATACACTATATATATCATCTTTACTCCTTCTGACTCACATCTACTGTACCAGCATGATGTTTCAAAACCTTGTTAAAAATAAAACTGCTAATAAAAGCCTTGGTATTAATCCAGCAGTCTAGAGTTGCATCCTCCCAAAGTATACAAGCAAGCATAAAAATCAGGGAGGTGTTATTTTGGAAGGAGGAAAAATGGAAAGCTTAATTTATGCTAATTAAAATGCTAAGACCCACTAAATCCCACAAAATTGTGGTACCAACTATAAGCTACTTATTGGGCTTACTGGGCTTTCTTTCTTTTACTGATTGCCTTCATTTTGATATCAATAAGCTGGCAACATCATTCAGGCCTAGCAATCCTCTCTCAATGCTCAGTCGGAACAAAGTTTTGATAAGGAGGTTGGCAGGTCTCCAAAAATGTAAGAGCAGGTGCCATAAAACTCAAAATGACTGGGGTACTTGAAATAAATCTCTGAACTTTGCCCCTTCCTTCAGAACAGACCTCATGCAAATGAGCTCTGAATGCACTTCTAATTTTTGTCATGTCAGCAATTCGCAAAGTTTCCTAAAATGACCAGATGTAGAATGTTTACATTTTTAGATAAAGACAGATTAAAATACTGTATTCTCATACATGTCACCGAGCGTCTAAAGATGCAATCATTTTTATTTCCTTGATGATAGGCAATGCTATGGCAGTGGTGAAAAACCATCAGTCTTACTGTAGACATGCAGCAGACAACAAATCCCTCTAAAAAATGTCAAGAAAGACACAAGAGAGAGATTATTTATATGACCTTAGCCATGCAAACCTCACTTCAAAGTGATGTATCTCCTTCCAATGAGACAACTCTCTTGTGGAATCCTGATCACCAAATGTATTTAGCAAATCAATTTTGTCTGGTTTGTTAAAGTATACATAAAATATAAATTACCTGCAGGCTTTTACTACCAAGATTTTCAAAGCTGCTGAGCTTTCTTTATCTTGAGAGAACCCTAGCTGTTGGAAAAACAGAACTTGCATTGTACACAGGTGTGATATTTCTATAATGAAAGACTAGTTGCAGTCTCCCACATAAATATTTAAAACTGTAGGTACAGCCTATCACCAATTCTCAAATATTTTTTCAAAATTATTTGCAAATTAAATAGCATTCACTCTCTGATGTTCTACTATGAAAAGAAATGACTATGCCACAATGGATTGACTATCTAGAAGTTCTGTCTAAGAAAGAATAACCTGCTCAAAACCCTGAAAAGCTGTGCATGAAGTCCTGACATCACTGCTGATGGGTAAGCTAGGACATGCAGGGAGCTAGCTCAGGCAGTCCAAGGAGGTAAAGTCAAGATCATCATCACAATTTTATGGTTTGTAATTAAGCTGTGGAGGTGCTGCTCCCCACACCTGAGGGCATGGAGTTCCTAACAGTCCTGTGGGGAAGAGCAATTAAAGCCCTGGAATATCTGGAACATTAACAAATTCCGGACATTAGAATGAAGCACTGACTAGCTTCAAATGGCCTGATATAAACAGGTCACAATGATCGCAATGTACTTTTTTAGAATTGTCTAACTTGGATTTATGTGACAAGAAGTCTCACCCATGACAGAAAAATTCTCCCTACTTCTAGCTACTCCTACAGCTTTCTACTCCTCCACAGTACAGCTAGACACTTTTCGTACAAGAGCAAAGACCCATATTTTCTGATAGATCACCATTATGGAAATAACTATTTGGCTGCTAGTTCCACTGTAACAGCTAGGAGCAGCAATATTACAGTATTTGAAAGTGTGTGGAGTTTGGCTTGAAACTTAAGTGCTGTCCTAGGAGGAAGGGTCTAAGGGGAAAAAACCAAATCCCTTTGCAAAATTTTAAGGAAATGTTAATGCTTACAAAAAATGGTGTGGTATTTTTCAATATTTTAGGGTACTATGAATTTCAAAACAAATTTTATACTATTGTGAAAATAATAATGTAGTCTTGACTGCATATATATAATTACTATAGTTTTGTAGGATGATCAAGGTTGAGGATAAGAACGATCAAGCCTTAGGGTCGGGTAAACTTTCCTAATCAATAAAATGCTGGTTATTTTCAACAATTCATTCATAAACAGGACCATAGGGGTAAATGATTTTCAAGAGAGGTAACATCCTCCTAAGGTATATGGCAGACAAAAGGCACAAAGAAAGAATCCTAAACCCCATTCAGTGGTCACCAAACACGTTGCTCTTTTCAACACATTGTTGGACTTCAAGAAAATGTTCACCAGGAGAGTAATTTCAAGAACCTCAAAGAAACAGAGATAAAATTTTAAGCTTGTTGCTCCCTCTCCTCCTTTTCAGATACTTCCTCCCTTCATAATTTGTGACTTCCTTCATTTTGTCTGTTTCTCATTTTCCCTGAAAATCTGCTTCCCTCTGTCTTTTGCATCTGGGCCCTTCCTTCCTGACTATTCACATTTCAAATTTTCATCCCTTTCCTCCCTCCCTCATTCTTTCCATCCTTCTCTGGCAAAGTCAACCTAAATCTATCCTCGTCCCTGTTCAAGCCCTTCCAGCCCTTCACTCTTTCAGGATTCTAACCCTTACTGTACCTTTCCATTTTTCCCACTGTTACTAGCCCAGCCTACTGGCCACAGAACTCATCCCATCAATATTCCCCTCCTTTATCAAGCCCATTTTCTTCTCCAACTTCTTCCCTCTTTTCATCAAGAATCCATGTTCTTATTATATCTTTCTCTTTCTTATCTTCGTTTCTTCCTTTTTTTCTATTTCTCTTCCTCTCTTTTCACCTTTCTTCTTCCTCTCTTTTTCATTTATCCAATCTTGATTTTTTTTTCTCCAGGAGACATTTTCTCCCCCCTCCCTTCCCCTTGCTACAGTACTCAACTGAGTAAGGGTAACATTCACAACATACTTAGCACGTACATGATGTAATGAATTACTGTTGTCTATATGTCACCCTGCTGCCCTACATTCACCACATTCAAAGTATGGTACATATCAAGGGTAGGCTCAAAAACTCTCAGTATGGGCTAAACATATTACAAGGTTAATACAGTAGAGGCAGTGCTGACCTGAAATGGATATATTGCATTGGTTTCCTGAGTAAATTGTGCCAGCAGACACATACATACAACTGTACATCCCACCTGTGGAGAAGTGTTTGATCTAGACCAGAAACATTAAAAGGGTTTCCCACAAAATGTCCTGTGCACAACCCCCACCCAAAAGGTTTTATGTACCTGACCATACCCTTTGCTCAAGTATACCATAGCACACATGCAAGCAGTGCAAAGTGCTAGTCTCTAAATGTTAACTTTTCTTTTAAGAACTCTGAATTAAGTAAAATACTCAACCCAACCATCCCCCCCCCCGAAAAAAAGAAGATGGGCCACCAAAATTAAGGTGCAGGGCTCTGAAAATAAAACTGGGCTATTATAGTAATGTGGGAAGGCAGCTTACCATTTGGATACAAAAGACATGTTCCCACAAGCTGGTTAAATCAACAATAACTCTGAACTCCGGCAAAGCTTTCTCTCATTCTGTGCTATTGAAAAATAGAATTTTCTACCTCAAGCAATTACTAACTCCCCTACTCTAATCTGCTTTAAGGAATGGCTTGATTCTCACTGGCACAGAAAGCCTGGAACCATCATGGCCATTTTCCCGGGGAAAAAATACAGACCTCTTATGTCGCCTGATGGCTAAATCCTCCTATTGATTTCTAGCGTCATGATAAAGTGAACAACTCGGTTAGAGTCTAAAGACCAACCTCTCCATGTCACTCACTGATGATAATCTCTGTAATCAACAATCTTGGGCATGCTTGATTAGCCTACTATTTGCATGACTTCCTTTGTGGGGAAAGGCGCAACCACAACAAGCATTCATTCATTGTTAAATTGGTCCTTGCGCATTATTATTAATAGCATTATGTGAAAAACTTTAGCAGCCAACTGGCCCACCAAGCAAGCAAATCAATCAGCATGCTTGAAAGGAAGCAAGATGGGTAGCCCAGGCTCTCCTATCAAAGGCCGGGGTAGCATTTAACAATTCCCTAATGGCCTTGTATGCAATATGCGTTCAGTGCAAAGACTCCACGGGGACATCTCACGAGACCAAAGGTCAGCGAGACTGAAAATCAAAAACAAAAAGGGTCCACGAGACCGAAAATGAGAAAAGGTCTGCGAGACTGAAAATGAAAAAGGGTCTGCGAGACCGAAAATGAAAAAGGGTCCACGAGACCGAAAATGAAAAAGGGTCCGCGAGACCGAAAATGAGAAAAGGTCCGCAAGACCTAAAATGAAAAAAGGTCCGCAAGACCGAAAATGAAAAAGGGTCTGCGAGACCGAATATGAGAAAAGGTCCGCAAGACCGAAAATGAAAAAAGGTCCACGAGACCAACAGAAGTATCAGCCCAGTACCGTACTGCTACGCTCCGCTTTAAATTAATGCCGGCACCCTGTAGTATTTATCTTTTGCAAACTAGTGCGTAGCCCTTGCAACACCACCCTTCTTGTATTAAACGTTCTGGTCTTGCTAGCCGATTTTTAATTTCGGCCTCGCGGACCCTATTTCATTTTCAGTCTTGCGGACCTCATTTTATTTTCGGTCTCCTGAACCTTCGGTCTTGTGAACCTTATTTTATTTTCGGTCTCGCGGACCTTCGGTCTCGTGAACCCTATTTTGTTTTCGGTCTCGTGAACCTTCGGTCTCATGAACCCTGATTCATTTTCGGTCTCGTGGGATGTAACCTACTCCAGTGTTTCATGAGCTATGAAATGGTCTTTGGTCGGCCAACTACATCAAATGTGATGTGATGTAATGTGATGTATAGACTGAACAATCAAATATATGGTATCACTCAGGGTTTCCCCTGGGTTTCAGAGATTGTGAGGTGGTATTTGTCCATGGGGGTAATGCCTTTGCACCAACAGTGAGGGAGAACTATCAATACTTCTATAGTTAATACAGTACAGGTGGCAGTAATAGCAAATTTCTGTGAGGTGGTGGCCAAAAACTGTGAGCTGGTGGCCACCTCACAAAAACAATGCCAGGGGAAACCCTGTCACTAATATAAAGAGTTTCTGCCCATTACAGCAAATTCTGTTTGGCAAACTTTAATTTGCTGTACATGGCGCAGAAGAAAGTCAATTCGACTATCGTATAGAAGCTGACCACCCCACTACTTAATTAGATATTACAGTGAGTAGGGAATAGTCTCTCTGCATGGCTCTTTGCTGGATTGTCCGGCCTTTTGGTAACCTGCCCTCGATCCATCCGGCATTAAACAACACCGGACTGTTTATTCCCGGACTTTTGAATTGTATAATCTTCTACTCTACGAAAAAGAGTGCCTAGTATAGCAACATAATGCTAGGTCCTCAAGGCTAGGCATCCACTTAAGGGCTTATTAACACTTCATACGAACGGATACAGCAGTCCTAAGTTAGAACTGAGAAGTACGTACTCTACAACACTAACAGTGGCTACACACTTACACAGCGAAAACCTGAAATATACTCGGGATACTGGAGAAAACACAAAAGTTAAACCGAGTCCTAACACTCACTACCAGAAGAACTCTGACTGGATCACACTTGTCGTGAAGCGCCTTACGACATTTCACTACACACTGTAAACTGCAACCGTTCCGATGCGACTCTGCTGCTAAGTTCCAGTCTTCAACATGTAAACAATTAACTTTTTGCTACGAGGCCTTGTGTACACATAGAGCAGGGAGAAATAATATTACTGTATTGTGCCTATATCCTGCTCTATGTGCGTACACCGTGTAATAGTATTGGTACTATACGGAATTGGCCGGATCGACGTGTCATGCTCGGCCGTTCTCGCCTAGAACCTGGGGAAATCCCTCGAGGTCACATGTATGGAACGCCAAATCTATCACTGCTATATATGGCAATGTGCTTTCAAATGATTGGTTTGATTTATTTTCACAGACCAGGGAGTTGCAATTTTATTATTAGCAACTCCCTGCACAGACGACGCTAGCAGTCACATCAGGGAGCTATTTGTCAAATAGCAACTCCCTGGTCATATCAGTACACCAGTACCAGTGCTGTAGTAATCGAGTAGTATCTCGAGTCACTCGGACTTGGAAAGCAAGGACTCGGATTCAGCTCGGTCTCGAACAGTCCGGACTAGGCCAGTCTGGAGCTCCCAGCTCCAGACTAGCAGAATTTTTAACACTTTTACTTAATCCGCCGTCACATAGCATTCACCTTGTTCTCTGCAGTTCCTGTACAACTCCACATGGTATCTACGCCTAGTTTTCAATATGTGTTGTCTGCCATTCTTTTTAAGAGCGCTTCGCGAGCGATTTAGTTTCTCTGTTTTCCTTCTGTGTACATAAGGGAAGCTAAGTGCAACTTTTATCTGTCTAATGAAACCTATGATGGAAAAGGTTAACGGGGTCATACTTTTTAGGAAGATCCCTTTGCCGACATAGGCTTACGCTAATACTGTAATTTTGTAGGTTGGTTTCTTCACACTTTTACATATCTCTATTTGTGCTTGAGTCCAAAGGGCATTTCATGGGGCTTTTAAGCCCTCCTTTGCTCTTTAGCCCAGGGGCGTAGATTTCTTTTCAACTTTGGGGGGATGGGGTGAACTATCGCAAACGTGGAAAATGTGCACGCGAAGCGCGAGCCCATGACGGGTGTGGTCCAGGGGTGCCGTCCTGGGGGGTTCCCCTTCCCTTTAAGAAATTTTTGTTAATTTATGGTTGCTTAGATGCAAAATGGTGCTACCTTTGGGATATTTTTGGAACTGATCATATATGGCTGGAAAATGTCCATAATTTAGTGAATTCTAAGCTTGGTTAGGTAAGAGTGTATGTTGTCTAAGAGAAGATTATGTTGTCAAAAAACCTCCTAAAGCCCCCTTTTGGCTACTTCACTGCCCTCTATTCGGGCAAAGCTTTCACGAAAAATACGTGCATGCAGTCAACTGAAACTTTCTTGGACTATTTAGAAATTTTTCCTTTTCTTCATTGTACATTATAAAAGGGCATCTATAAGGCTGGCAGATACCTGTATAGATCCTCCTGGAAGCTCTGAGTCAATTATATAAAATGGGACAATGACATAATGCTTACTACTTGACATCCAAATAATTATATAGAGTATGACGACAAGCACTTTACAATGGTATTTTTACTAATTTTGAACGAAAATCCAGACGAACAGCTTCCAGCAATGGGGAATGGACGGGAGGGAGAGTATAGGTGCAGGAAGATGATATTTGACTTCCCTGATTGGTATAACAAAAGTGGTGAAGGACTAACAAGCGCGTCAAATGTACACCTACCGTAGCTTATGCTAGGAAAGTTCACTGGTACGTTGTTCTTATTATGTTCATAACTGATACAAAGTGGATTTAGAGGATTGTGCGTGAAGCGCGCCGAAATTTGGGGTATATTTCAATGCCAAAATGAAAAACCTGCATACAGGCCCAGACAGGGGTAGGGCTTTGATTTGCCGACATGGGCGCCAAGCGCCCTGATTGGGGACCACTCTGAGCCCCGACAGATGCAATGGGTTTCCGAACTCGAAATATAGGGCGCGCGAAGCGCGCCGAAAAAAACGGGGATATATTGGAAAAGATTTCACATTTTTGTTTTCATTAAGGAAAGTTGAAAAAGTTTGGGTTTTTATTGAAGAATCTGCCCTACTTAAGAGCAAAACTATGAAACTGTTGGGGCGACTGCATGGTCGTCGTCGCCGGGATTAAATTCTTTATTTTACACATTGAGGCTCCCCAAGAAACTGAAAATTTTTTCTTACAAAATATGTTTGCCACGATGGCGAGGTTGAAGAAAGAATCTTCCAAAAGTTAGGGAAAAGAGGATAGAACTTCGCAACTATGCATTTTCGTGTTCCTCTAGAATCATGCCTACACGGAAGAACAATATTTGTGGAAACCTTGAATTAATCCAAAATGTTTGAAACGGCGTTACCACTAGACAGTACTATAGATGAAAGCGCGCGTAGCGCGCGAAAATTTTTCGAAGTTATAGAAGGAGTCGTTACAGAATTTACTGGCTACGGGCCTGATAAATAACCATTTGGAATATTTTCTGAGCATATCTATGTCTTCACCAATATCAGTCTATATAAAATTCTGCACAGTTTCTAGCCCCCGTAGAACCGCGCCTGGTATAATTACCTTAATAATGGTCATGAGATGGCGTGCAAATCGTGACGCATGCGCGCAAAGCGCACCGAAATTTTTCTTTAAATTAAATTTCTATGACCAAACCTGCATTCAGAATCTACATCGAGACACTTTCAAGTGCCCAACAACGATCATATGCCACTCAAAAAGCCAGTCTTATACCTGCATGGTAATTCGTAAACAGCTCTCAACTTCTTCTGCTGTGATTCTCCGAAAGTTGCTATCGGAAGATATTAATAATAAAAACACCACACAGGTAAGGTTTGAAGCGCGCCATAATTTTGATAGTTTGAGAAGAATTTGGGAAAATTCTGATAGTTTGAGAAACATTTGTGATACAAAATGATTACAATAGATCCATCACATATATACGTACACAAATATTCCGTGACAAGAGACAGTTTTGATTCGATTTTATATAACAGTTTCGTTGCATACGATAACAGGCTATTTTACAATCAGCCTCCTCAGGAAGCTCAGACTTTTTCTGTAGACTTTGAAAGCAAGTCTGTCGTTGTCTCGGTCGACTGCGAGTACTTAGTGTACGTAGCTTTTCATTAATTGTGTACGTACGTATGGCGCGCAAATCAGTTGACTTTACCAACCTGGGTAATATTGCGAGGGAGATGGACTTTACCCAACCTGAATGTTAACCAACCCACTTGGTTAATCTGTTTTGCCACTGTGTTGGTTAACAAACTGCCCAGGTTGGGCACTTCGAATTTTACCCAACCCTTTTTGACCAACTTTTTTTAGAGAGTATATTTGAGGAAAATAACATTTGGTATTATTCTCACTTGATCTGCCGGTTGGAAAATATATACAAAGTAGACATAGGCTCAGTCGGAAAAATTTGCTACACTGAGATATCAGAAATTCCAACTGGTATTTCAGATTTTCCGACTATCATCGCTCTGACGAACTTGGGGGGGGGGGGGGGGTGAGACACCCCCCGGTCCGACGGCTCGGTGCATGTATATCGTACAAAATAGCCCAAAATAAATGACACCCGGGTGTTCTGTTACTTTATGACTAGTGGACCTTATGACTAATTAACCCTTTTTTATCTTCTTTTTATGAGTAACGAACCTTCTTTTGTAGCACGTTATAGAATAACGACTCTAATGACTAAAAAACCTTAAGAATAACGTGTAGACCATTGGGCTTACTCAGACACTTGACTCAGTGGGGTACTGTTTCTTGATGACCAGCGTCGATCTAGTCTTTTGATTACTTTTCATGTTCCAGTTTACAAACAGTGGCGCTATTTCTTTTATATTGATACTGCTTTCGGTGCTAGCCGCTAAAAGATGCTAGTGCCACCTTTACCCGCCTCCAAAAGGAAGTAGGCCTGACTGCAAAACACAGCAGATTCCGGTTTTAGTGTCAATGCACCTTTATGACGTTCACAGCAGGGCGCTGAGCGGTTTGGTAACTACAAGGAACCTCGAAGACAACTTGCAGGGTGATTCGCATGTTTCCCCCAGCTTCCGCAGGCAAAGATTCCAGGTTTGGGCTATGCTGTCCCCGGTGTCCCGGTTCACCTTCTGGTTGTCCCGGTTGCCACAAAAGACATATATTAGAAAAATGCAGCTATAAATGAGGAACAGTGGGGTAACAGAATGGAGTGCAGTACTGTATATAGCTTTTGCCCCTAAATATTGGGAGGGAGGCTATTTACCACGCTCTCAATGTCGGGGAAATTTCTCACTGAAAGCCTTAACGGCTGCGATAAAGAATGTAACCCCTAGCGGTAACCCCGACAGTTTACACTTGGATTACTATCAGGGAAGGCTAATTAATTCTTCAATAAAAACCCCATACATTTAATGTTTTCAATAAATACACCACTTTTTCAAATTTCTTTGATAGAACCTCCACATTTTCCATTTTTCAGTGAAAAGCCAAATTTATCAATTTTTTGTCAATATAAAATCCAAAGTTTTTTGCCGGGCATGACTTCGCACGCCAAAATTTGTTTACTCTCGTCATGATCCTTTCGGAAAACTGCCGTGCGCCTTTGTTGGGGCTTTGAACCGCTTCCACCTGTGGGGAACTCCACCCCTCCCCTCAAAGGCGGATCCAGGGGGGCAACTAGGGTCAACTGCCCCCCCTATGACCAGTCTAGCGCCCCTCAATACAAGAAAAATGCGCCCCATGCGTCCTAAAAGTTAAGTAAAAACTGCCCGAAAAGTAAAAAAAAAAGTCCCCAGAATTTCGAACCGTATAGCTATATATAACTATGGCAATGGGAGTTGGTCTCCGAAATGTAGTCGGTCAAATTCAAGAGTATGCGGCCCCTGCATGATGTTGGCCCCTTTTCAAACTGCCCCCCCCCCCTTCAGCTAGGGGCTGGATCCGCCCTTGCAGGCTCCCCTGTCGGACAAATCCTGGTGCCGCCTTTACAATTTATGAACACGTGAAATTCTGAGGGCATCCCACGAGACCTAAGGTTCACGAGACCGATAAATAAAAAGGGTCCACGAAACCGAACATGAAAATGATGAGAAAAGGTCAGTGAGACAGAAAATGAGAAAAGGCCTGCTATACCCTACTTCATTTTCGGTCACGCGGACCTTCGGTCCATCTTGTGAACCCTTTTTGATTTTCGGTCTTGCGGACCTTCGGTTTCATAAACCTTCAGTCGCTCGTGGGCTGTAACCAAAATTCGTGCAAGAACCATGATTAGAATATATAATATATATAATATGTTTGTCGTTGCGATGATCAGTCTATAGCCTAATACATTTCCAAGTCAGTCATTACGCATATGCACCTGGAAGATTGTGCAATAACTGAATGTCGCGGAGTAAGGGGACCAAGTTTTGGAATTGTCCCGGTTTGAAGAGGCCAAAGGTTGGAATGTCTGCTCAGGTTCCGTGAGTAGGCCTATCCGCGGGCATCGCCGAAAAATTAAACCTGTTTAATTTTTCCACCGAAATGAAACAGAAAACTCTAAAACGTAAGGAAACTGGGCGAACCGTGAAGGAAACGTACTGACCGCAAGCAAACCGTGAAACCGTTCCGAAACCTACCCCGAGACTACCGCAGTCTTTCGCTACCCTGAACATTCGCTGGTGAAACCGCGACTATCCGCAAAGAAACCTCGTGTATCCGCGAGGACACCGGGCATTTCCGTTTAGACAACGTAATTTCTCCGTGATCACCGTCGGTCATCCCCAACGATCCGCTGACACATCGTACATCTTCTACTACCCTACGAGACGCCGAAAGGCGTCAAATAGCAGGTACCTCTACACCACCATGATCAACCCGCAATCACACCGCCTATATAATGAAAATGGCGCTTTGGTTATATATATATATATATATATATATATATATATATATAATAATCTATATATATATATATATATATATTATATATATATATATATATATATATATATATATAAAAAAAAAACACGGTGGGGTATAACTTAGACCTTAAACAGGGCTGAGAGAGTGGGGTCAGGGACATGATGAAATGGACGAGTCTTGCTTAAAAACATTCGGTCTTAAAAGACGGGACAGCCTGGCCCTTTCTTAGATAACTTAATGTGTCCTCTAGAAGAAAATGACATTTCAGCAAGGCGGATGAAGTGAGTCCTGCTGCTCCTGCACATAAAGAGCTAGTGATCGTGAGTTGTTGCGAACCATAAAAGTAACGTGAAATTTCACACAAGTTCGGCTAATCCATGGCGCTATTTGGAAACACATTCACATTAGGCACAGCAAGGCCAGAGTCCGTCCTCTCAAAGATATTTTTTAAATAGACACCTCCGACGAATTCATGTTCCCACAATACCCCCTTAGAAAGGTTATGAGGTCACCAATATTAGCAGGGGCCAACAAAACAACCATTCCTTCAACAAGGAATACACCATATTTCGATAAAACCAAACGTGTAAGAAGAGATCCTTAGACAAGCCAAGATTCGCAGTTTTGTGTCGGTGACATTGTTGCTGGTGTCTGCGTGGCAGGCACCGCAACTAAAAACTGATGGGTTAGATGGAGTTTTAAGGCCCAGTTTCCAACCTATTGGTTCAAGTCGAGCCGGTCACGGCCTTTTTTCCAGTTGTGGCTCACTGGCTTGTTTTCCCTACTCCATTGCTTACGCGGAGCATCACGCACAATGGCAGTAGGTTCCATTTTTAGAGTCTTTGGTATGACTCGACCTGGGAATCGAACCCGGGCCTTCCGCGTGAAAGGCGGATGCTCTACCGCTAGATCAAACACGCGGTCAAAAACTGATGGGACAACCGTACACTGGAGAACCGCGCGCAACACCACCGCAGACTAAGTGGGAACGGGTATATCATGCTTGGACTGTATTACTGGCCCGCACGCGGAGCACTCGAGAAGGGGTCTAAGCTCAAATCAAGTTTTGATATGTTAGAGCGGTACTTATTCTTAGCATTCTGGTGAAATTTACATTGAAATCCGATATGTGGTTCTCAAGATATTAGAAGTTAAGGTTGTTACATTTTCAACACAAAGTGAACTTGAAGCAAGCGCATATGAAATCATAGCCTCACATTAATGAGTACTCCTTTGTTTTTCTTTAAAGTTTACAACCCATTTTCTCCTCCACAATCACATGTTATCGGAATGTAATTGCATGAGAGGCATAACAATTTTACAAACTTTACATTCCACATGGGCAGGTCCTATCCCTTAACTTTAAGGTCAGCACAACAAACTGAAAAACAAAGGAAACAAAGCATTTCTCGTCAATGTAAGGAAGTGATATATAGCCATAGAGCAGAATATAGGTACCCAGCGCTTCTCAACTGGTGGGCCGCGAAGCTCTCACAAGTGGACGGCGAGATCCGCCATAAAAAATAAAAAAAAAATAAGAAAAAAGAATAAACTTTTTGTAAGGTGGGCCTCAGAAAAATTCTGAGAGTGAAAGTGGTCCTTGAGTTAAAAAAGGTTGAGAAGCTCACTCTTGGTTACAAATGTAGTAACTTCATTTGCTGACATCTCGAGTTCAAGGGTGGCGCCAGCGTGGGGGCCAGGGGGGCCATGCCCCCCCCCGTCGGGGAAGGCTGGCCCCCCCCCCGTCGGGGAAATTTTTCGGTTTCGTCGGGGGGGTGTTATGTATACGATAAAATATGTAGTCCCCGACAACGCCCAGTCGCCCCGACGATTTACTTAATTATGGTCTAAATTAGGGCAAATTCTTCAATAAAAACCCCAAATTTTCCAATTTTCTTCTTCAAAGCCCCATTTTTTCAAATTTTACATGGAAAATGCCGGCAATTTTTTCAAATTTTCTCCAAAAAGAGCCCAAAATTTTTGGCGCGCTTCGCGCCAAAATTTTCCTTCAAACATCGTTTCGGCACTTTATTTCCTTTGTTGAGACTTTGGGTTGCTGGCCCCCCCCCGTCGGGGAGCTTGGCCCCCCTGTCGGGGAAATACTGGCGCCACCCCTGCTCGAGTTACCACAAGTCCTATTTGAAATGGAAGTTTTACCAAATTGTATAGATTTAGTTCTTATTATTTATTTATTTATTTATTTATTTATTCATTTATTCATTCATTCATTCATTCATTCATTCATTCATTCATTCATTCATTCATTCATTCATTCATTCATTCATTCATTCATTCATTCATTCATTCATTCATTCATTCATTCATTCATTCATTCATTCATTCAGGTCTGTCTGTCTGTCTGTCTATTTATTTATCTATCTATCTATTTATCTATTTATCTATTTATCTAGCCTAAAACCCATTAGGTCATTCATGCTCATAGAAATAAAAGTATTTCTATGGTCATGCTACATAGGCAATAGTCAGGGTAACCCTTATGGAAGGGACCGTGTTTACATCATAGAAATAATCTATTTCTATGGTTTACGTTGGTCTTTTCTACCGTGGCCCTGAAGGGGCATTTCGAGATTTCTATATTTCGACTTTTTCGTTTCGATATTTCTATATTTCGACTTTTCGTTTCGATATTTCGACTTTTTCGTTTCGATATTTCTATATTCCGACTTTTTCCTTTCGATATTTCTATATTTCGACTTTTTCGTTTCGATATTTCTATATTCTGACTTTTTCATGCTTCGATGTTTCCACTTTTTCGTTTCGATATTGCAATTTTTCCTGGCAAGAAAAACTTCAAAATGGTACAAAAGAGAGATTTAATGGCGCTCTCTGATCAATATACGTGTTCTTGCTCTAAGTTAGAACAGGTCCTCCAATGTGAAGCTCCCAAAGAAAACATCCCAGTCGAGGACAGTGTTCCTGTTCGAAACCATGCCCCATATCGTCATAAAAGGGATACCATCCAAAGTGTAATTGTTACCGTGGCCCTGAAGGGACATCAAGTTAAATCATTGCGGCGATCAATCCCCGTAGGTCTACACGTTACCGTGCAGCTCCCGAAGAAAAACCTCCCACACGTAGACTGGGTACCCGTTCGAGACTATGCCCCAGACGTCTAAGTAGGCTACCATCCAAACAATTGTAGCTTGCAGTAAATTTAACTCGAAAACACAAAACAATGTCGCTTCTTTTTGAGTGTTGTATGGGTGATCCCTCATCATGTCGCCAGTCCCTAAGGATCAATGAAATAGGGAAAATGGTGGGGTATCGAGAGCGTTTGAATCAGAACCCATGCTTTAAGGTGATATTTGCCAAATGTAAGGAATGAAAATTTTTATGTATAACGGCACCCGTTTTCATTTATTTGCTACAGCAGCAGGGTCGATTTCGTCAAGGAAGTACCTGCTCCGAGTTGCTGAAGGAAAAAGGAATCTTTGCAACCACGCGAGAAATTGTGTGTATGTGTATGTGTGTGCGTGTGTGTTTGTGACGCTGTAGGCTCGTAAGCACGGTATCTTAGGATAGCAATGATTGATAATCTTCATACTTCAGGGCCGGATCAAAGGGGACGTAAGGGGGTTACTCCCATATTTTCGGCAAAGCAATGATTTTTTGTGGCAGGATTTTACATCTCCAAGCCCATCTGATTCCATCATGCACTTTCTGCAGACGGTTACGCCCCCCTTTCTCATATTCCTGGATCAGGCCGTGTACTTGAGATATAGAGTAATCAAATTGAGAGAAAATCCCTATTGTTTTGGTGGAGGTCAAAGGTCATGTGAGGTCACCAGAGGTCAAAAACTGAAAACCTTGTATACACGCAATATCTAGGGAGGGCGCAAGGATGCTTTTCATACTTAGCATGTAGATGCGTTAAAGTCAGAAAATGAACCCCATTTCCTGGCACTTTGGAATCAAGAAAGTAGAGTAAAAAGAATTTCTATGGCATTATCATGCAACATCAGATGACTACTCTGCATTTACGGAGAAATCGAGCGAGTATCGTCCCCATGTACCCTTGAAAATGGTCAGTTGAAGGAAAGCAAAAACGAAGCTGTTTATCAGATATGAGTCCAGTACTCTAAAGCCATTCATACCAGGACAGCAGTTTGATTTTATTTTAGCAAGAAGGCTAGCTCTTTTTAAATGTTTTGGGAAACGAATTGTTGGAGATATTTTGGTATCTACCTGTAGATAGACAATTTTAATTGCTCATATTGACAATTATCGAGGAGGGGAGCAGGGTTATTTTCTCAACAATTTTTTGTGTGCCCTTCTCAACATCCATCTTAGGACTGCGAGGGTGAATCAAAGGTCACTCCATGTATTACCACACCCAGTTGGTGAGCAATGACCTAAGCTAAGCTTCACCATATATTACGGTGCTTTTGTCGTGTAGACAATGTAGGCATTTTGTCATCTTGTCCTAAAAATGGCACTATTAAATCATGTTACAAGGAAGCAATGCCAATGATGGTGCAAGAGTGAAGTTCAATTCAAACCTGAAAAGTGAGCAGGCGATTTGAGTCCGTCAGGGGGCGAACGACCCCTGACTATATGGACAGTCCGCCACTGATATATTTCATTTCCCGACAAACGGAGTAATTTGCCTAGCCACTTTTTTAAGTTGAACATTTCAAATGTCAGCTTTTGACTCATAATGAGGAACCACTCATGTATATATCACACTTTTTCTGGGAGCTACAATTACGGTTTGGATGGTATCCCTTTTATGACGACATGGGGGCATGGTTTCGAACGGGAACACTGTCCTCGTCTGGGATGTTTTCTTCGGGAGCTTCACATTGGAGGACCTGTTCTAACTTAGAGCAAGAACACGTATATTGATCGATCAGAGAGCGCGATTAAATCTCTCTTTTGTACCATTTTGAAGTTTTTCTTGCCAGGAAAAATTGCAATGTCGAAACGAAAAAGTGGAAACATCGAAGCATGAAAAAGTCGGAATATAGAAATATCGAAACGAAAAAGTCGGAATATAGAAATATAGAAATATAGAAATATCGAAACGAAAAAGTCGGAATATAGAAATATAGAAATATAGAAATATCGAAACGAAAAAGTCGGCAGTGGCGTAGCCAGGGGGGACAGGGGGGCGAGTTGCCCCCTCTGGAAAATCTTGGGGGAAATTTTGAAAGTGAATATATGGTGAAATTTGCGCATGATCTGGTAAAATTTTAAATTTCTCAACCAGTACACTTTACTTATTTAAAAGTATATGCCACACTGGCACAACCAGTCCTATAAGGTTTTCAGAGATGGAATGATGACACCATGCATGCTTATAGTTGAACTAGTTATGTTTTACTATCTGGTTTATACAGCATGGGGATCTCTGGACCTCTGACAAAGGACTCTTTCCTTTTACTGTATACTTCCAATGTTTCTTGATAATTAAAGCAGCAGCATTGTGGTATATGCAGTTTGTTAGAATGGGTCAGTAGTCAAGTGCTATACTCTGCTACAAGGGCAGGTCCTCGTAAAATTTGGACTGATTGTGGTGAATGTGGTGAACTGATGAAGGGAAAGGTGTACCATGGTTCACTTCACTGTACTTCACCCATTGTGATTCTGATCTACCAGTAGGACTCAAGAAAAGTTCACCAAGACCTGAAGACATGCAAGATAAAAAAAAGCTTCCTAAAAAAATAGGAATTCTTGGTGATGTATTCAGTTTACATTTAGCACCAAATGTGGCACCATTTTGCATCTAGTCCACCTTATATGAGCAAAAATTTTTCAAAGCACCCCCTCCCCTTAGACCCCTCCCCCAGGACGGCGATCAGTCACATCAGCCAGGTCAGAGGAAAGCAACCGGACAAAATTTTGACCAGAGGAGAACACTGATTATTAGGAAACAGATCACTTATTGGGGGAAATCTTGGTGCTCTTGCCCCCCTGACAAAAAACCTGGCTACGCCACTGAAAGTCGGAATATAGAAATATCGAAACGAAAAAGTCGAAATATAGAAATATCGAAATATCGAAAGGAAAAAGTCAGAATATAGAAATGTAGAAATATAGAAATATCGAAACGAAAAAGTCGGAATATAGAAATATCGAAACGAAAAAGTCGAAATATAGAAACATAGCAATATCGAAAGGAAAAAGTCGGAATATAGAAATATAGAAATATCGAAACGAAAAAGTCGGAATATAGAAATATCGAAACGAAATAGTCGAATTATCAAAACGAAAAAGTCGAAATATCGAAACGAAAAAGTCGAAATATAGAAATCTCGAAATGTCCCTTCAGGGCCACGGTACTTTTCACTTATTTCTCCACGTGAGAAGTAAAACGTGGAGGACCAGTCAGGCATAAGAACGCTCAGCCTACTAATATCCTATAAGATTGCGAATTAGAACATAGAAGATATGAAGCCAATAGAACATGTGGATGGAAAACAAGCTTCTCTAGTACCGCAACAATCATTGTCGGTTGCGGATGGTACAAGAGAAGCTTATTTTGAATGTAGGCTGGCCTTTTCGTTGAATCTAATCCTTACCGGAAGTCAAGCACATGAAAGGATGATAGCATTTGCTCCATACCTTTCTGAAAGCTTCACGCCTAAATCATGGTGAATAAACATTAAAAATGTTCCGGATTAGTTTGTTACGGCGAAACTGACGTCACTTAGGCTGCCCACGGCGACTCAAACCTAAGTTGTACGACTTCAGTGTTACTGGTGAACGCTTCCAGTGATAAATAGCGATAGCGCTTTCATAAACTTGGGTCGTCGAGTGGCAGAGTGGTCTATTCCAGCTGCTGTGCACCAATGTGTTTCACATGTGCGTGGTGGATTCGAATCCTGCTCGATGTACGTGGGTTTTTCTCAGGGTGACTCCGGCTTTCCTCCCACTTGGCATAGGCTTGCTTCTAAAATCGGTTGCCCAGCCGACGAAGTCGGTTGCACGCCGGACTGAAGCACCTTCGGGTGGACCAGTTAACAAGCCGACTTTGCTTTGCATAAACATGTATATCTATACTCGAAACTCGAAGCACCGTGGAAGCGAAAATCAGTATGAAATGCTCGCTGATGTCGGGGAATATGTATGAAGGGCAAATATCATATGTTAATAACATCATATGTATAGACCTAGGAACGTTCCTATATCCACTGATCTAAATTTAGATCAGTGCCTATATCCTGCTAGCCTGCTGTAAGCAGGCTATTGTCGAGTTTTATCAGCTAAAGGTGATCAGTCGTCTTGAAATATTCTTTGTGACGTCAGCCTTTTCTTGACATGTTTCTGCAGTCGTCACTGTTCAAGGATACACCGTACAAGCATGGTATAGCTAATCGGTAAGCAAGAAGAGACGGCTTGTAGCTGTATACCTACTAGCTATACCGATGTCATCATAGCTACTTGTACGGTGTATCCTTGAACAGTGACGACTGCAGAAACATGTCAAGAAAAGGCTGACGTCACAAACAATATTTCAAGACGACAGATCACCTTTTTTAATATTTGCTTAACCCTAATGTGAATGTACAGTTTATGATTTCTGAGAGAGCGCCATCTTTTGGAGGCCGCTACAGAGTCTGCTCCGCAGGCTAATATCCTGCTGTATGGTTAACAGTGTCCCTTACATCAGGGTTACCCTTACAACATAGGCAAAAAGTCAAAAAGTACAGTATTGATTACATGTGCATTGTACAATTACTAGCGCATTGCTGCATGCAGCGTCTGTTGTTGAGAACGAAGACTTTCTAGAATCATCTCTGTTAATTATTGACTTTCATTCGAAAAGAAGAGCAAAGTGCAATTTTAAATGCCAGCACTTTGATACCGCTAGGACCAACCACCATTTCCGAATTTCCTTGCAGGTGTTTCTGGGATTCTCCCGTTGTTTGAGTTTGCCTGCAGCCTGCAGTGAACTTGCATTGGAAAAGGTATGCACGGCCAACGTCGTACTATAACATTAGGCTAGTGCTAATTGCGTTAGCCTAGGCCTGTTAAGTGTTACTGAGTGTTAGCCTAACTTCCCAGTGATCCTCCCTGAACGTTAGCCCTCAATCAGTTAAGGACTGTGTGGCATGTGTGGTGGTTACTATGCAGTCCTTACAACGAGAAATAGCGGGGTGATCGACCGTTTGTATGGTGATTGAAATTGACTTTCTTCTTACATAAAATTTTGGATGTGTAACATAGAAATAGAAGTAAGGGAGAACACTAACACAATGCATTCCTGCATGTTTAACCGGTGAAGCCACGAAAAGTGAGAGTGCGCTTTCATTGTACGGCAAAAGACCGATTGATTGATGTGTCTCTGTACGTACAGTGTGCATTCTGCTGCAGAAGTTATAGCTTGTTTTATGCGTTTTTCGAAAGATTTGGAGTAATTTTCACAACAGAAATAAGTCATGGTGCCTTAAGTATTTTGTTTTACACTCCTAACTTGAAAACTTGTAGTTTCTTTGCCAATACTTGGGGCAAAAGCAATGACGTAATATTTGTATTACGCGCAGGTGCTCTGTTGCCGTACAGACTGGCCAAATCAATGGCTTCAGTCCAGATCGGCTGACGTCATTCTCCCTTACTTTTATTTCTATGACGTGTAACCATTAGCCTAGGGCCTAGCCTAGGCTCCAGTCTGCATTCCGTGCACTTCAATCTGTTCAAAGATCTTGGGCGTGGAGCTGGCATTTTCGTCATGTTTCATTGTTTGCTATTGTTTTTCTTGGCATAACTTAGGCGTGGGCCTGACATGGAATGCACTTTGGCCTAGGCTAGGCCAAACGTACACCATGACATCTTTTCTCCAGATCTTACAGGATTCGCAGGTCTAGGGCTGAGGGGCCTCGCCAATTACAGGTATTTTTGATCATGTATGCCTATGTTAGATTTTCAGGGAAGAGCCAAAATTTTCAATGAAATTGATAACTTTTTTGCACCATAAAATTTACTGTGTGGCTTAGGACCTTTGTTTACATCGGTATGCTAATGAGCTACAGCATTGATTACTGCAATTACAAAATGTTTATAGGCTAAAGACAGCTGTGATAAACCTGTTGTGCTTTGATGGAAATATCTTCTGTGTAGTCATGTGTACCTTTGAACTGACAAAGAAACCAACTTAAATCACATGTAGTAGAATCACACAGTGTGTGTCTTGCAGCAGTCTAGGGCTGTGCATTTCCGGTTAATTCACTATCCGTTTAACCGTTTTTATTAACCGAACGGTTAACGGTTAACCGAAAATAAAAACAAGTCAAGGTATATAAAAGACAAAATAAACATTTCGGAAGAGCGCCACCACATCAAATACCAAAGTTTCTACACTTAAAATGGCGCTGGTAGTGATGATCGTCGAAGTAGCGTGCAAGTTAAAACGTTTGCATTAGTTGCGATGTTTTGGCAAGCAGTCCGTACGCATAGGCGAATCACGCACTTCTTCAAACTTTTTACAAACATGCATACTTTTTGTTGTGCCACTGATTACCATTTTCGAGATTTTTGCGGTCTAACAGAGCACCGTAAGATGAGAAGCCTATGGATATCACTGGCTTTATCGCAGTTCAAGACACACTTCTCCGGCTACAGCGATACAGTATCACACACGCCCAGAGCAGTGTCGAGTACAAACGTACCACATACAGTGTACTATAGTGTGCCTTGTGACCTTGCTGCAAATCATACGTAATATATGTGTGTCTGCAAAGAATTCCAGCACTGTAATGTCGGAAAGGTGTGAAAACTTTTACCCATATGTATTACCGCATGCTCCGTAAAAAATTGTAACGTTGAATTTTAACTTGTCTTACATCGCATGCCTTTTTACCAAATACCTACTGAAAATACCAGTTTTTTCGTAATTATGAACGGCAAAACTTTTCGATAACGGCAGCTACC
Organism: Holothuria leucospilota; assembly: GCA_029531755.1. NCBI lineage: Eukaryota > Metazoa > Echinodermata > Holothuroidea > Aspidochirotida > Holothuriidae > Holothuria > Holothuria leucospilota. Next base: position 42,507,980 of record CM055975.1, read on the forward strand.
CTCATACTTTATGTTATAACGGGACTCGGGCATAGTTGTCTCGTACGCAATACTCTACAGTACAATGTACGTACGGTATGTCATCGTTCATGCAACGTGCAAAGCAGCGAAGCACATGGCTGGCCGGCCGGCCCGGTTCGTTCAGCAAGCTCAATCAGCTCTGCTAATTACAAATTCTGTACTGTACTGAACAATGCACGTAAGTGCATGGCGCCGGTTCGTTCAGCAAGTCCAACGAACTGTGCTAATTATGTTCGAAAATAATATGATTATTCATGAAGTTCACCATTGGAATGCTCCATATTTTATAATTTGGGGTTAATAAATGAAATGGCCGAAAGAATTTCACTCATCTTCGCGAATTTGGGGGGTTGAAACTTTTCCATGAATTATAGTAACGTTGAAAAAATTATAAAAAATGTTTAAACGGCTTTTGTTAAAATTATTAAGTTAGCTTAAATGGGGAGGCTAACGTAGTTACAAATATTTTAGTTGCGCCTACAAGGCTTGCAAGCCAGGGTTGCATAATGAAGCCCAGGACTACATAGCTTGGTCACTATTTTGTGCAGACTGCATATGTTTTGAGACTGATGAACTGTAAACACGTAACCTGGGAAGTTAAGCCCAGGAAAATTCCCGAAGTGCATTTATCTTGAACGATATTAAGCATATTTTTCTGCCGTCTAGAGGTAACTTTTTTAGTCTTATCTATCAAGTTTACTGTGCTCCACACTTTTAAAAGGTGTGGTGGATTGTTGTAGTGTGTACTGCATAGTTTAATTCCTGCACCCTTGATAATTTTAATCCTTTTCAAAAGTTTCGTGCAAGAGTTTATTGTCACATTATTTCGGCAAACCACTCCCAGATTATGGGGCGAACGGATCGATATACCAGTCAAAGCAACGCAATGCAGACTGTGCAACTGACATTATAAAGGTCTTTTTTTAAACCTTTTGTAATTTTTCATCCAAAGTTTACCCATTGTTACGTGGTTTTGGGCAAGCAACTTCTGCGGTTTACTGCATAAATAAGTTTAGGTATAATGGTGAACTGCGGCGACAGATTTATTAGGATGCAAAAACGGTTAAACGAAACAACATTTGACGGTCGTTTAACCGATCGATCGGTCGGTTAACCGGTTAACCGTTTAACCGTCGCAGCCCTACAGCAGTCACCCTCTGTATGCTGTAAACCCTAGTTTATATATAACTTTTACAATGTGAAAACTGAAAACTCCAAGTGGCCCTCACCAAAACAATTGAGACCTCCGTCTATATGTATGCCATGTTGGTTGCCCCCTTGAGTGTAAAGATGTAGTTTGATGGTTAAAATACCTACCATGGGGTAGGGCTGAGGCCATAAAATTTGGTATTTTGATTGTCCCAGATACCAAGAATTTGCTTTCTTAAACACAGTTTTCACAGAATTTTTTTGTCTATCATGTGTTGGTTGTCAGACCTTTTCCTGTATCTTGGCAGTTTAGCTCACACATTGTACACAGTACATGTGTGAGGTTATAAAATGGGGCAGATGTCGTCAACTTTTCAGCAAAAGTTTTCAGCCTTTTGATGTGTGGAGATTTTGAGCTGAAATTTTGGTACACGATTGTTTGTCGCTAGAGCAATAAAACTTGCCTATTTGCATTTTGATATGCAAAAGTTAAATTTGGTTTTTAAGCAATTTTTGTTGGGCTGAGTTCACTGTGCCTGCTGAACAGGTAGCTGTTTATTCATTGCACTTTCAGTGTACTTGGTTGCGTGTTCAGTTGCTGTCTCACAACTGCCTGTGCAGGTTTGTTTTGAAATTTGATCCATTCACACACATCAGTCTTTGTTCATCAAGTGGCCTGTGCAATCACAATGCTTTGGGAGAACTAATTGTATTATCAAGGTTCATTAAGCAAGGAGTTCCATGGGAACTCCCTGCACTGAGCAGCTACTTGATTCATGATAACAAAATTTAAAGCAAACTCTGTGGTCAGTTTGGCTTACAAGAAAGGAAAATGGTTTAACCTGTTGTGGGGATATGTCCCATTTTGTTCCTGGATCAATTGAAATGGTCAAGTAATTGCAGTACTGTAACTGTTTTGAGTTCAACCCCAGTAGCAGCTTTTTGAGTCTGTAGTTTGTTTTGATTGAGTGCAAACCTATGCAGTGTTTGCTTGTAGAGTTGTAGGTGCAACTAAATTTAATTTGCAAACTGAAACAGTTTAATAACATCAGTTTAATTTCAGTCTTGCTGCTAATTAAAGTATATAACCTTTACAGGCCTTCTTGATTTTAGAAAATATGCAGTGATATTTGCAAATCTGTCATCAAACAGTCTTAGTTGCAGTGTTTACATGCCTAAACATGCTTGTAATTTTTCAGTTGGGTTTTGAGTTCATTTATTATTATGCTCTTCTCTTACCTTTTGCCTTTGTAAGGTAAGGACGTTTTGTGGAAGTTGATTGATGAATAAATGATAAAATTTGGTTCTTTGAGTTCCTATTTTTAACAGACAAGAGAAATTGTGTGAGCTACACAAGAACATTGCTTGTTCTAGTCCTCTACTTGGCAAGCTATTAAGATGCAGCCAGTGAGAACCTCAGTGTTGCTTGCATGTTACAGTAGGTCATTTTAGGGGCTTTAGGTTAGGGGTAGGTTTGAAGGTGTGAGTAGGGTATTAGGATGTAATAGGTTATGGTTAAGTGGCCAACTTAATAAGCATCTTGAAGAGGCATGTACATGGTTGAATAAGGGTCACTGCATCAACGATATCAACGGATTGAAGCTCATCAGTGTGAATGGCCCTACATTGCTCTCTTAGGGCCTTTGGTGCACTGTGGGGTTCTTCCTGGGTGGGTCTATGGTGTGTTGCTCCATTGCGGGCCTGGCGATGTTTGGCTTGGGATTTTGCACCTCTTCTCGGACTTCTTGGATTCCTTTGCCGGTCCGGGCGTATTGCTGCTGGTTGTGGTTGTGTGCTCTTTCCGGTTGCAGTGATTAGTATGTGGTTGACCCATGTAACTCATGTTTTCCGGCCCTTGGGACCTTTTGAAGCACCTTCGGGTGGACCAGTTAACACAAGTTAATTAGGCATGTACTGTTCACAGGAATGCTGAGTTGAATAAACACTTCACACATATTTTGGGGCTTAGAGGGTATTGTCCTCTCCACATTTATGCAATGTTAGGAATCACTTATTTTTGAGCTTTCTGTTTTGATAGATTTAATGGAGTGTTGTTTTCAAAATATTTTGCCTGTGGTAACTTGAATAAGACACAGGGTTAGACACCTTAGCCATAATGTAAAAGTTTAAATGGCTCTCTAGTGGATGTTACATAATTTTGTGGATTTTTCACTACATATGAGCAATTTTGGTTTGTTTGAAATTTAGCAGAAAGAAAATGGCTAGTACAAGTGAAGGTGCTAATACTGAGAGCTCATCGTCAGAAACTCAACAGAAGGGATTTGGAGTCTTTATGGTATGTTTCAGTGTCTAGGCTACAGTGTGTACAAGATTGGTAATGTCATTCTGCAGAAAATGCAAGGGGTGGGGTAGTCAGTGGGGGTGGTGAGTGTGTAGTATGGTGGACACTTAGTGCTGGTTGCTGTCACCTGTGAAGCCCTCTATTATAAGGCATATAAAAATTGAGCCCTCATCCCTGATTTGAGCTATCCAGTCTGATACATATTTTTTTTTTGTATGCAACTGAATATTCTGTTATTGTTTCTTGTGATGTATTAAGTATGAATTTGGACAAAAACAAGCAGTGCTTATCATTTACATTTGGGGTATTGTTCTGCTCAAAGTTTGTACCATCAACTGCATTATTCAATTAAAAAACAAAGTCCATTGATTTTCATTTTTTTTTTTATCACAAACCATACACTTTGTGCATATTACAGGGTGCAGTAGGGAAAACAAATTTAAAACATTAAACACATCCAGCGACAAAATTGGATGCAAACTTGTGACTGTGTTGGCTCCGGAGGAGGGGGGAGGTATGTGGGAGTACTGTGTGCTGTAACTTGAGGAATGATGATTTTGAAGTGGTGTGTCTGCATGTGTGACCATTTAAATTAATAAGCTTATGTTCATGTTACCTCTTTAAGTATACAATGCTTACAGTGTTAGCTTACATCCTTGTTTTATCATTTGTAGTTTAACACATAAGTTGACCATCTTTGACATGTTTTGTATAAAGTATCCATATTTTATGATTGCTTTATACCCAGGTGGGAAGTAAATTAAAAATCTGTACTGGATTACTTTTCTTTTTTAATCACAGAATTATGTCAGCAACAACAAGACGGAGACAGCACAGTGGTTCTCACGACTCTTCAGTATATTTTGTGCAATAATGTATCTTTTCCCCATATATGGGTTAGTAACATTCTTGTTAACAAATTTTGTTGTACTGTAGCTTGCGTGTTTTGTCAAAGTGGTAGTCTCTGAAGTGAGGAAAAAAGTAAAAACAACAGTGTAAATGAGGAAGATAATGGAAAGTCATGAAAATGACATTTTTGCTAAAAGCTACTAATATGAGTAAAGAATTTAAGTAAAAAAATTATAAACACAAAGATGTGGGTAGCTCTTTGAGTAAAATATGTCCAAAGAAGACTACATTATCATCTGAATGGTAATACAATGCCTATGCATTGTTGTAGAAGAGAAAAGAGAGAAGTGATTCAGGGAATAATTTATCCAGTATCGCATTGCATTTTGCTACACAAGATGGACAGATTGCTACATAAAAGCAAAATTGTGTAGCAGATTGTGTACATACAACATTAGGGATTTTAATGATTGTGTGATAGAGAAGCCCAGAAACCTAAATGTTGCTATACAAATTTTGAACACTAAATTATTCCCTGTGATTAACAGTTAATTTGATTGGAAAACAATGCAATTCAGCTTTTAGAGCACTGAAAACATGCAGGTAGAAAAGAAAAAGAACAGACATTTGAAGTTTGGTAACATGGAAAACTGATTAGACAAGTCTGTGTGTAAATAATACTCTGTTCTTACATCGGTATTTACACCAGCTGGAGATCTCAGTATGCTGTTCAGAGATTTGCCTCAATCTTTTCATTGGTAAACACTCTCATGCCCTCATGCCCCCTGGGAGGGGCTGAACATGGCAGCCATTGTGGTGCTCTCAGTTAAATATTCACACGGAATTAGGGTTGGGGGATGTGTAATAAATATTGATATATATATATATATATATATATATATATATATATATATATATATATATTATAGATACATTATATATATATTATATATATATATATATATATATATATATATAATAATATATATTATATATTTCATATTATATATATATTATATATATATATATATATTATATATATATATATATATATATATATATATATATATATATATATATATATATATATATATATATATATATATATATATATATATAACGCTAAAACCCACGGTTGGGGGAAAAAATTTAGAGGGCGCTAGACGACCTTTCGAAAAGGCGAAAAAAAAACAATAAAATACATAAGATTATATTTCGCCATTTGATTGAATTTGAAAAACAGATATACATCAACGTTATTTCAATGGCCCACCAATTGTACGTGTTAACAGATACGTGTACGTAATTTGGTCAACATTGAAGTAATGGCAAATATATTATGTAGTGAAAAGGCCATTACCATCCGTTTACGTATTCCTATAGAAAAAGCGTGTAGTTTCGTTAAGTCGACCTGATTTTTTCCCCTTATAGACGATTTCCCTTTATAGGCGGGTTTTTTCATACGATATTTCCCCTTAATCCCAAATTAGCAAAATATATATATATATATATTTATCATCATGGGAACTTATATTGCAATGTACAGTATGAATATTAAGTTGTTCCAATATCATTATATAGGATATAGTAACCACTGTAAAACAGAATCTTGCAAATTATACGCACTTTGGCAGTGCAGAAATTGTAATTGACTTTACTATTTACAAGCTCTTCATACTTAGGCTTGCTAAGTTTGTGTAAAATTGGGTGTCATCATCTTAGTGTGTAGACCCATCACAATTGAGCCAGAGCATGGCAGAAATTTCTTTTGCTACACATTTTGCCCAGACAGAAAGCATGTGCCAGGCGATATATTCTGAACATATCGTTTCAAAGAGATTCACATGGGGAAATGAACTTACTGAAATATTTGATAAAATTTGACATTTTATTTCTGTAAACCCCTCCATCTGACTGTGTGTGGAGAACAAGTTATTTTCATGGAAATGACGTGCAGGCTTTTAAAATATAAGTAAAGGTGTCTGATTTGTGTAATACTCACTGACTTCTTTGGTTGCTACTGCTTGTTTAACCTTCATTCCTGAACAACTTTCTGTCATAAGTTTGTATCCAAATTTGTCACTAGTTGTTTCTCAATGGTTGAAGTCCAACTTAAAGTTTCCCCCTTATGAAGTTCACATTGTGTTATCTCTTTCACTTTGGATTTAAGGCATTCAAGGAAAATATGAACTTAACTTGCCTGTCAAAATGGAAAAAAAAAAATATTTACTATTTACTAGTTTCCAATTGTCCTCATAGTTTTTGAACTCATCAACCTTTTTCCTATCTATTGCCTCTGTCTATTCCTGAAAAAATGTACAGTTATTGACCTTTATACATACAAAACACATAGATAGGTCAACAGAGGAGCTACTTAGATAACCTTTAGCTCTACAGCCAATCTCCACCAGAAAACAACACAATATTGCCCATGAACAACAAGCTTGGTGTAGAGTCAGACAAAACAGTGTCTGTTAAAATCAAAAAGGAAACAATGCCTTGAAATACAGTGCCATGCACGCTTTGCATTAACCCACATAATTAGTGGTAAGGTTTTTTCCCTTTGACATGGATGTAATTGTGAATTTCATAACAAGGCTCTTGGCTTGCTCATATTCTTTGATGTCATGAAAAAGCTGTGGTTGTTGGCAAGCCTAACCATACGGGAATTCTGTTCTGTACGTCAACAGGTTAGTTATGTTTTTTGATAGTGTTACAGCAAGAAGTTTTTTTTAGGAGGAACAATGGTTAAGGCTTTAACTTTTTCCGTATATAATACACTTGTACTGTGGTCTCTTGTACCCCACGCTCGGGGTAACACCATGTTACCCTGAGTGCGAGTAACGTGAGAACATGGGTTTACTCGGTGTTGGTATTAATTTTTCGATCCACCTCCGGACGGTGGGTTCTGCAGGTTTAAACACCGTGTTTGTGTAATCAACCACAGATCACAGGTACAGAGCTGTGTGACCTCCACTTCTGATCAGCGATGTACACACAAAACAGACCGGTATTGCAGCAAATAAACTACTGCTTGCTGCTCCATGGTGAAACTCCCTTGAGATTCATTACTATTTGCCTTGGAGAAGGCAAATAATTCTAGATGGATTTTTCATAGCCGGACAAGGTACTGAAAAGGCAAGATAATTTCCAGCCCAGGTGAAATATGTTTTAGAGGCCGAGAACTTGTCCTAAAATGCATTATAAGGCAATGGTAATGTTTAATTTTCTAGGAGGAGAAAAATTTTCAGAGGGGCTCCACCCGTGCCTCTCGATCCCCCTGGCTAAGGGCTTGTCTAAAAGATATATTTGTCGAAAGAAAATAACAGTGTTCGAGTTCGACTTGCACTTTCGTACAGTATAGGCTAAGGCGTATCTGTGGCATTTTACGTGGGAATTTTTCTCATGTTTTTATCCAAATTGCTAGAGAAGGTATAAATTATAGGCTTCAGTGGAAATCCTTACAACTTGAAGTAAGTATCATGTAGTGGCTGACGTCCTTCGAGTTTTGCCTTTTGTTTGATGCTGGAATTCGAAAAAGTAAACTGAGCGGCAGTAACACTAGGCCGCTAAAGCAGCATTCTAGCAGCATAGGCTTGTGCCTTGAGTTGACATGAGTAAGTGTAGCCTTATTTCTACCAGTCAATGGTGTTTTCATTTCCCACTGTAGCCTGTAAATAATGGTTTACCTTCGCTAACAATTTGGAGATAACCAATAGAAAAATTCTCGCGACACATTTGGACTTCGTCCCAACCCAGTCATCTGAACCCGGGGTACATGAGAACACACGCTAAAAATCACGGTGTTAACCTGCGGTTTTGCCTTGGTATAAACACGGGGTAACACCAGGAAACACGGGGCACGTGAGACCATGCCTTTGAAGATAGCCCAAGAGTTGGTACTGGTTACTCTGTAACAAAAAACATTGTTCAGAAAAATTACTCATGCAAAGTTTTAGGAAACATTGCAAAGGGCATAGTAAGACTTTTTTTTTCATACAAGTTCCAAGAAAATTTTAAGGAATGTTTGCCATCTGAATAATTTTGGAGGTCACCGAGTATGACAATTATTCCTTGCATCTCTTTATCACATGTAGTCATACGCTGGACATGTTAAAGGTAGGGGTGCACCAGAACTGAATTTTTAGTTTTGGCTGGAACCAGAACTGGCTTAAACTAAAAAAAAAGTTGTGGCTGGGACTGGGTATTTTGTATTCATATTTTACAGTTTTGCAGTAACAGTAGTTATGGAACTGTGGAACAGATAGGGCTACAGTAGTAATGCTTACATAGTGTGATGCTATCTTGAAAGAGTAGGTCAAGCTAAAATTTAAAAAAAAAAAGTAATTTTGATGTTTATAATAAAGGAAATGAATCATACAGTGTTACATTAGAATTTGTATTGAGTTCTTATGTGGGATTTCCTTGAAGCAAGAATGGGTACACAGGATATCATCTTTTCACACTGATGGATAACATTTTGTTTGCATGTTTCTCACTCATTTTGTGACCCTAAATATGGGTAGGAGTACCTAAATTTGTCATAAGTTTACAACCCTATGGCTTAGTTCCTTTTGGGAAATGCACTAAACAGGTGTGTTTTGATTGAATTGGAGGAGGGGCTAGAAGTAAAGTGAGCAGGGAGAATTTTGGTTTTTGGGTGAGACTTGCTACCCTTTAAGTTTATAGAATTGTAATTAGTACGACAAATTAATGCAAGGAAAGCACTCAAAACATCCCAAGGGTCCTAGTAAGAGTCCTTTACACATGTCTCATACATATATTAAGAAATGTATGCTATCCAGATAATTTCAGAGTCACTTAAATTTGTTCTTTATCACCTAACCCACACAGTAAATAAATAGGCGTAATGTTAGAATTGTAAGCAGTAACCTATTTTATTGATCCATTGTAGCTTCAACTTTTGGACTGAGTGGTTTCATATCTTTCCTGCTGTTTACTTGCAGACAAGCTGTATCATTTGGGTTCTATCAGCGAGCAATAATTGCACATGGATTGACAAGTGCTCTACGACTACATCAGCGAATGCCAGCATTTCAGTTTAACAGAATTTACCTAGGAATGCTGTTAGTTGAAGACAGTTGTCACAACTTATTCTATTCATTGATATTTGCAAACAGTTACCCATTCACAAGTATCCTTTTGATAAAGTAAATATTGGCTTCAAGTGTATGATGTAAAGGCATTAGTTGGTGATGAGATTGAATCAGTGCATGATGGGAAATCCTTGATGTGATAGCTGTGCATTGATCAGACATAGCTTTTATATTTCTTCATGATGTTGACACCACTGTATAGAATATCTAGGAACTTTGTTTGCTATACCATACCTGTGGCATAGTTTTATGCATGATCTACATGGAAAATTATTTGAATATCCCAACAGTATCAAATTTAAGGACAAATGCGGCATTTAATTATAAATAATAACAAAAGGATTCTGTAGCAATGTGCCCACTTTACAGAACAGTCTGTGACCATGAAGAAAACTTAAGGTCTCTCTTGACAAAAGTAACCCATCTTCAAAATGAGACATTTTGAGTAAGGAATGGAGTATTGCAACAGGATTTTGAGGAAATGCACTCCTTTTTTTTTGCTTTTTTTTTTCTTTTTGGTTGTTTGTTTAGTGCCCTGTGGAAATGCCACTGAAAAATCACACTGAAAATTTTTTAATACCATCAGAAATGTGCACAAAATACATATTTGAAGTTTTTTTTAATGCTCTGTGGCAGGTGTTAATGAACAACTTGTTCTTTGGGTCTTGTTCTTAATGTGATTACAAGTTTTCTCTTCAACTGACCACTTTGTTTCTCTGACATGGGTCAAGCTGCTCAGAAGCCTGTAGTACAGACCTACTAGTCTATTAATAATATTGGTAGGCTAGTAATAATCAGTTTAAAGCTGTTGTGGTGTATGTTCCTGTGTCAGTACATGAATGTAGGATTCATGACTGTATTCAGAGTCGTGACAAATAAGGCTGTGCGTGCCTGACTTAAAAAACACAATAGAGTCAGTCAAGCCTAGTAGACACTGCATTTGTTATGTATGACCTGCGCAAGCTTACAGGAATGCTGCAGCTTGTTTTAAAGACAACATCCGGTTCAGAAAATCTTTAAAATTTAATGAAAGTTTTGTGCAGAGCTAGTGTGAAATGAATGTTTATGCCTTTTTCTATTGTGGATCCCAAAAGGAAAAGAAAACATATGATATAATCGTAATCATTGTTATCATAACTCTTAATTTATGAGTGCGCTAAACATTTGCTTCATTCAAAGTTCTATCTTGAAGTTTTGACTTCTTTCTAAAGAGTAAAATTAATCACTCACATAGATGGTGTTGTTTGCATGCATCTCATATACCAAAGCTGTGATGTATGCCATGCCTATGTAGTTTTAATACTACTAGAGGTTACAGAGTATATCAAAACAATTTTTCACACTAAATTTCAGTCCTATTATTCCTCATGATAGTACCAGTTTAATTTGAAGTTGTGTATTCATTTTAAATCTTCCACTATCTTTTCTCTGTATTCAAGGGAGTTTCATAACCTTTTTTTTGAGGTCAACTTTCCCAGTTGACTTGATGTGAATACAACTAGTATAATGGTTATTATAATCAAATGTTAGTGGTTATCCACTCAAGATTAAAATTGCACCAAAGAAATGTTATTTGGGTGGTGATAAAATGGTGGCAGGGCTTACTTTGAAAATTGAGGATGGTACCAATGTCAACCAGTAATCAGTCTTGGTCTGTAAATTTCTGTAAGACTTTCAACAATTGATTAGGAAGTTAATACAGAAAAAGTCTCCTGGAATGCCTAAACTAGTACCAACAGGGATGGGGGAGTTGATGTATTGACACTGAAGTGCCAGTTGCCAGAGAAATAAGAATTTATGCTATCCTTGGATATCTGGTGACATGTTTAGAGTATATCAAGTTTGTATTATGTCAAAGTATGGATGTAGATTCATGTCTACTTATTTCAGGAAAACAGAAATTTTCCAGTACGCTGTAACAGAATTCATGTTTTGCCAGTCTTTAGCTCATTTGCATGTGGTCCCTCATGAAGGGAGGACTAACCTTTATTGATTCATTGCAGTTAAACAGTTCTTTTGAATTGTATTTCCTGCCAATTAAGGTTGGCAGTAGGAACTTACTCATTGAAGTGTTGCTCAATGTCATTAACTCATTAGAGAAGTGCTCTGTCTGACTAATCATGTTGCAAGGGGATCAAAATCATATTGAACACCATATAATAAAGCCTATAGGCCTGTTCACCAGCTAATCTTTGATAATCTGCTTGCAATTTAAGTGTTCCTTAAGTATTAGCACAAATTGATCTTTCTATACTATCTTCTCCCAAGTAACACCTTCCACTTCTGAAACAAAGGGGAAAATCTGCCTAGCTGATAATACATTGCTTAAAACCGCCTTCAGCATGAAGCCTTGGATTGATATAACGTGGTGTGAATTTATCCATTGTAAGGAATATAAAGAAAATATGTTTCCTTAACATCCTTTTCCAGTGGTGTTGACTCCAGTATTCTTATTAGCTCTCCTTCATTCATCCAACTTTACTAAGAAAGCCATCACTGTGAGTATTAAAATGGTTTTTCGATGAAATTTCCGACCAGTGCAATCGTGGTGTGTGTATGTGTTGGTGTGGGTGTGGGACACCAAGCTTGTAAATCTGTATAAAGAAGGGTAACATTGACAAAGGTCATCATCCTTGGTTAATGGTATACACATACAGAGTGAAGAACGCTGATGATTGTGGTGAAGGTCAAAGGTCATCAGGGGTCAATGAAAGTCATATGTGTTAAGTCCTTGCAACCAGTTTTTATTTAGCATTGTTTTAACATTGGTAAGTTCCATACTTAAATGTTGAACAGAAGAATGTTGATATTAAGGGAAGGTTAAAGGTCAAACAAAGCCATTTGTAGTCATGGAGAGGCTATTGGGTCATGGATGTTACATAATCAGTTTAAGTGTTATGTTGGTGGTGGTGGAGGATAACAGTTCTCTGATGTCAGGAGATGTGATGAATGATTTAAGCATTCTGTAGTTTTATTGTAGAAAAATGTCATAGCACTTAAAGTAGTATACTGAGTTTTTCCAGCATGGTATAGACATAAATTAGCTCTTCTCATTATTATTAAGCCATCCAGTCTTCCCAAAAATATTACAATTACAAGAGTTATGAATGATCAAAATCCATTTGAAAATTGGAAAATGTTGGTGAATTAACTATTTGTGGACTACAAAGCATCCAATTTCTTACAGTGAGAACCTTACCTCTTTACAGTAGTTATCCAGTTACCCTAAGTTTGAATTGCCAAAAAATTCTGTTGTCATAAGCTGTGGGCTTAAAGGTATAAAATTTTATGTGCAACAAGTGCACTATTTCCCATGAATAAATTTGTCAAAAATATCATTTGATGATCAGGGCTTAAATGAATTCTTTGAAATTATTTTGTGTTTTGGTGTAAGGAGCTTAAATGTTAACTGAAGTGGATGTCATTAGACAAAACAAACAGAAGGCTATAAGCTAAAGCACATAGGTTGTACCCAGGCTGTATATGTTGAATTTAGCTATGATTTAGTAAATGGTGGGAGAGGCATTGGCGGAGGGAGGAGGGGAGGGGGTAGCACAGAGAATTTTACCATCATACTCATGATTGAAGCCAGGATCAGTTTAGTGGTGGGCCTTAAATATAGGACAGCTGAAACCTGCTTGCGACAAGCACAACAGGGGACCATGGCTGACTAACCAAGGGCTAGCTTTAAGGGCCCCAATTGTTGTCCAGGGTATAAAAACTGTAACAAACTTGCAATCTGTGTTTTATTTTGCAGAAGTTGGCAGTTAATAAAATGTGGACAGCATAATAATTTTTGGTTTTGATCATAAGAGAAACCCATGCATTCCTGATGGTGTTTGTGTGTATGTGTGTGTGCACGTGTGCATATGTGTGTGTTTATGACAATAAGCTTGTCAACACGATATCTCAAGGAAGGAACCTGTGACAGTTCTCACACTTGGAACATAGATGCCCCATGGTGAGAGAAAGAAGGCTTACATTTTTGTGGAGGTCAGAGGTCATCTGGGGTCACCAGAGGTCAAACCCTGAAAACCTTGTTAACACAATATCTCAGTTAGGGAGCTTAGGTAGATTTCATGCTTAGTATGTTAATGCCCCATGGTGAGAGCAAGATTCCTGTTGGTTTTGGTAGTCTAAGGTCATCTGGGTTCACCAGAGGTCAAGCTCTGGAAACTTTTAACACAATCTCTCAAGGTACAAAGCTTGGACAGCTATCATACTTGGTATGTGGATGCCCCATGTTGTGTGAAAAAAATTATGGTGGAGGTCAGAGGTCATCTGGGGTCACCAGAGGTCAAACTCTGAAAACCTTAAGACAATATCTCAATGTGGGAAGCTTGGATAGATTTCATACGTACCACAACGATGCCCCATATCATGAAAAAGAACCCTGAAGATTTTGGTGGAGGTAAAAGGTCATCTGGGGGCACAAGCGGTTATACTCTAAAAACCTTGTTTATATGATGTCTCAAGGTATGAAACATGTATACATGTCATATTTCATATGTGGATGCCCCATGTTGAGTGAAAGAACCCAATCATTTTTGGTGGAGGTCAGTGTTCATCTGAAGTCACGTGGGTCAAAATCTGAAACCTTTTTTACACAATGTCTGAAGTTAGGAAACAGATACTTTACGTACTTCACATGAGGATGCATTAAATCCAATAGAAAAATCTATTGGTTTTGGTTGGAGGTCATAGGTCATCTGAGGTCACCAGAGGTCAAAAAGCAAATTTCCCAAGAATTTTAAAGGTCAAATGTAAACACAAAACTGTATTTTTCCAACACATTAAGACAGCATTTGACCAGTGACTGAAAACATGTATCATCAAAACTGCAATAAATTTGTGCATTTTGGTTCTTTGGCAATTATCAAAATTTGTGTTCAGTGGACAAGGGCTATTTTTACCAGGACGGCTGGTGGTAAATTGTGGGGATCGGGTGGCCACAATGCTGGTGATACCCATATGTGATGAAGGAAGCAGACTTGTTTAGTGGAGAGGGTGCTGGTCATATCCTCACATTTGGTTTGCATTACATGAGATGATAGTAACCATACATTTTACCACCAATGGTTAAGTCGTATTTATTTTCCTGTCTGGAGACTATACACAAAGAAAAAAGGGTTCCAAATGACACTCCTTCATGGAAGATTTAATTAAGAGGTGTTAGAGAGTCAGAGCTTAACAGTGCAAACAAGTCTTTCAATGCTTGTCTCTCGTGTTTATTTTTTCAGATGATTGGTTCCTCCTTTCTGAATCCAATCAAAGCGTTGACAGAAAAACTCATAAATAAGCAGGTGGATATTTTGCGATTCATTGCCATGAATGAGATTCTTTTAATGCCGTGTCTCATATTCATGGGTTTTACGTAAGTATATGAAATTCTTCCTGTGTTCATTTTTAAAGAGGTTGTTTCATCTCCCCCAAACATACTAAGGAGTGTCTCTAAATCTGTTAATACTACTGGTGACTGCACTTTGGTTGACAGTAATTCAAACAATTGCTTCACTCTGGTTGGTCATTGATGACTAATGCAGTCAGTTGTGTTCCCAATGAAGCTCACACAGAGGATTGTGTGGATATGGCCTTGAACAATTTAATCTCAGTGCAGGCTCCTGTAGCTTTGTCTGGTAGATGTTGTAGACCGGTGCTTTTGTTTAAATTAAAGGAGGGGCTAGAAGTAAATTGACTAAGGAGAGATTTGCTGTCTGGGGCAAGATTATAAGGCCATTTAGCCATCTGTGACAATTTTGATGTCCTGTAGAGTTGATAAAGATTTTTTTCCATAGCTTTTTGTTGTGGCAAATGTTATGTGAGATTATAACCATGATAGCTTAATGCAAAGATGTAATGAAGTTTAACTGTATTTGATGTATTTGAATAAGGAACATATTTTGGACAAAGTTATGTGAACAGTATGAATATTCACATAATACTGAGGAAACTTTTTTTTTTGAAATTTTGATATCAACCCTATATAGGTACTTTGCTGGAAGCATATACTGTAGGTGCACATCAAATGCACAAAATAAACAGGGACTTTCCAATAGTCCTACAGCTATTTGGTCCATTAGGTGGACAGTGGCAATCAAGGGTCTAGCTAGGCTAGTGTATGGTACAATGAAGGGTGTTGTACGTGTGAAAGTCAAATTTATAGTCACTTTCATGGCAGATGAAGTGTAGTTTATAACTCGTTTGTACTCGGTACAATTTTAGAAAACATTAAAAATTATTGCCAAGGCGAACAACATTTTAAGAACCAAACTCAACATATTACAACAAAAGGCTTAAAACTTTACTTTGTTATGGACAAGGCTAGCCAGTCCCCTGAGCTTTGTGATCCCATTGGGTTGTAAGGATCAAAGGGCTGAATGACCACATGGCTGTTACCAGATATAGTTGGTGGGAAGCAAACAGCTGCATTCAAGTTTTCTTGAAATTTAACTAAAATGAGTGATTTCCCAACTTCTGGGCTGTTAAGCAACATATATTCATTGTTTGTAATCAATCATCCATGAAAAGTGTAAATCAGGTATTGTAATCTTTGCTTTGAAAAAAATACATAAGATGGAAATTTTTTGTCTTTAGCCACTAACAGGAAAATAATCATATCATTTCATAGAGACCAATACTACCAGTGGTGTGGCCAGCATTTAATTGTTTGGCAAGGGGAAGGGGTGCAACAGCCCTCTTTAGGGAGCAGAACCATAGTGGTAGAAGTATTTCTTTGTTGGTCTTTTGAACATTTTGTTGTAAAAATGAAGCCATTGAGAATCAAAAAAGTGACTAAGTGCATTTCAGTAATCAAAGGCTTAGGGATTGATGTATGTGAACATCAATGTGAAATGCTAATGTTTAAATCTGAGGATAAATCTTTTTAGAAAACCCATCTCTGTTCTTATTGGGCTGTAAGGTCTGAAAGCTTTGTGTTTTTAATTTGGGGGCAAGATTGTGTGAGAGGTCTATTTGTGAGGGCAGCATACCTACTCCCCTCCTTGGCAAGGACACTGCATACAAAAATCTACTGCTGTCTTTCAATAATTGTTTCATCAATCTTTGTTTCCTTCTTTTGCTGTCAGTGGTCGGATGAGTATCGTTGTCCCTATCATATATATTCGCTTCTTGACATTCCGATATCAGTCACGGAGGAATCCCTACTGCAGGTAAGAGGAATTTAGGTGTTTGGTATCAGAAACAATACTGGTTATGTTAGGTATTATACAAATAATGAATGTTTATGACTGCGATAGTATGAATTATTCATGTCACTAGCAGACCCATTGGCCATAAGTTGCACCTCTGCAGCTCTTCTTCACCTCTCCCCAGAGTTGTCATCTGTACTTAAATCTCTTGAGCAAACAAGCTTCCAAGGCACTATTGACCAACCCTCTTATCAGCCAGTAGAACTACTTTGCTAGTAAGGTTTACCACAGAGACTATTGTTTGAGATTAGACATGTACAGCATTTTCACTGCAAAAAAGAGGGGAGAGCTAGGTGTGAGAGGATGACTCATGCACTAATAAACTAAGTCAGAAAACCCACCCAGACAGGCACACAATGGAATTTTGAGTTTTTAGAAGATGCACCATATTAGTAATGGCAAAATTAGCAGCATGTTCCATGAGTTGAAAGATTGAACGTTCTATTCAATGAGGCGAAGCCGAGTTGAATAGAACGTTAAATCTTTCAACGAATGAAATTATACTATCGCACGAATGAAAAACATTCACTATTTGTTTTATATAACACCTTATAACTTTGATCTAGTCGTTGGTTAAAGTTGTGTTTTGGCGGTCACTACGGTTCGTGTTTGTCCGTGTGGTAATTCCATGGTTTGTCATTTGCTAGCTACGCGTTTATATACGTATTATGTATGATATGCAATGTGCGATCCCCAAAGCTGCATTGATTTATGAGTTGCGACATAGTTTGTATGTACCACAGTGATAGCTAATGTCACAGCCGTGTGTCATACTAGTATAACACACGACCCTGTGTTATACTAGACTATTACACGATGGATAACACACAACCATGATGATGGTGCCAAGTCACCCATAGCATGTGACCACCAATCCTCCAATCAAATGTAGAGAAATTAATAAGGTGTTATATAGTATTGAACAATGTATAATATCAATAGCTACCCCTATTGTTACTTAGGTGAAATGTATTTGACTTCATACCACCATGTAACCTGCCTGGATGCAATGTGTTTGACCTTGTACCCCATTTATCACCTGGATATGGGTTGTTTGACATTATGCCCCTTTTTTATTTGGGTGAAAGTGTTATAAACATATATTAGCTTTGTTTGCGTAGGTGAAAGTGTTTGACCATTTTACTTTAGTGTCATTAGTGTGAAAACTTGAGTGGATTACATTGTACACCTCGGTATTTTTACCAGTTGCAAAAGTTTTTTTATCAAGGTATAAGTGGTTGTTTATACCATTATATACCTGTTTGGCATAAAGTACATTTATTGTCTTACATTATTGGTTGAAACATTATTAGGAGCATAAGCATGAAGGACCTACTTTCAGTTGGGTAGGTGGGTGGGGGAGGGGGGGGGGCTAAGCACCTTTACCAATAATTTATGCAGCTTTTTCCCTCAAAATAGCACATTTTCTGTCTGAATGGAGGCTTCCCTTGCCTATGATTTGGTGTCATGACTGCATGAACACTGCCATGAATTGCAAAGCTGTTAGTACTCCACACCAAAACTGTTAGAGTCTGATAAATTTAATGTCCATCCAGTAGATATTCCTCATGTTTGTTAGGCAGGAAACAAGCAGAGCTCTCAGCTCATGATTAATTGTTCATATAAAATGAAGTGTTTTTTTATTTTGTCTTCCATATTAGGCAGTTGTTCTATCAAATGAGAGTTGCAACTGAGCACTATTGTCAGCGACCTGGGACCAATCCAGCAGTGAAAACATTTTTGCAAAAGTGTATTGCCATGATTTCACGGTTTGCTCCAAACGAAACAACTGCTACAGGCTAAAGGTCTTTGTCCATTCTGTTATTCTAAGCAATGAGAGGCAGAGAATGTAAGGAACCAGAGGCTGGCCAGTCATTGTATGCAGTATAAAAGTGTTCAGTTGTTCCTACATCTCTCTTGTGGCTTGTCTCCTATAAGATGCCACATTAAAACAGCACTATCATGTCTATAAGGCTGTTCTGCTGAAGGCTGTAGTGGGGATAAGTTTGGACCCATAGCCAGCTGGTCAATCTGGATGGGCAGTGTTATATTCAGGGTAGATGGTGGGGGACTGGGAAAAGGGGGAGGAAGGTGGAGGGAGGATATTTGAACGGCTTGCCATATAGGATCTGTCATTAAAATTGTGCATTTGAAAAAATATTGGAGGGATGGCTGGGGGAGGTGATTGATATTGTAATTGGTGTTTTCTTTGTGGTGGGAGACAAGCAATAGCATTTCATAGTACTAACAAATCAACTTCTTGGGTATTCAGGTGGATAGAACAACATCTCTTATAAGTGTGCTTGTAGGCAAACACATAGAATGAATGTAGTTTGTTGAGAAAGTAGGTATGTTGGCATATTTTTAAGTAGTGCCTTGCTGTTGAGGTTCATTGGGGAGGATCCTTAGAAAAATCAAATGTTTCACAGAGTTGTCATGTGACTTGGACCTGAATTGCTATTATGTGACTTGTAACTTGACTTGCGACTACCAGCATTGACTTTTTATGCGACTTCTGACTTGACTTGGATTTGCAGTAAATGACTCGTTAACAACACAGGTCAGAAGCTAGTTGACCAACTCTGTAGTAATTTACAAATAGACACCATTGAGTAAATATTGTTGAATACATGTTCAATATTGTTGCTTTGTGACTTCTTGTTTGTGGATATTTCACAATAGTTCCTTTCCAGTTTTTAAAGTTGTGACCACAACTACTAAAACATTGATACTTACAGCTTGGCCAGAAGGAAGAATTGCAGTCTTCATGACTTGGAATGAATTCTTGGGTTTTAATGGAAAAAAGTGAACTGAAGCATAATTTTTGCTGGCTTTATTTTCCATTCAGTTTCTGCTTCAGTTGGTGAGTAGTTTTGAACCTATATGTTGGTATGTTATTGCGTTAGAAGCAATGCTTTATGTAGTCAAGCTTTAGTGACATGAGATGCTAATCCTTGCTCTCTGTGCATGAAAGATACAGTACTAAGGGACATCTTTGTGTTTAGTTCTCTGCAGTCTAGAGTGCTTGGAATGCAAAATTGACAATACCCCCCTTCATGTTAGGTAGAACTTCAGTGACAAATACTCGGGTTTTAGAGTATAATCTCCTGCACTCTGGGGTAATTGGAGAATGAACGTTTTCGACCTCATCCTTACTTTAGTTCCTCATTAGAACAGCCTTGACATCCCCCGACCTGAAGAGAGTAGTGTTTATAAGGTACTCATTCACACACCACTATTTCAAGGAAGAAAATGAAATTGAAATAAACAAAAAATCATTTTAAAGATGTTAAATCTAAATTCATCTGAAACTGGAGTTTTGTACATTTATTGCAAACATTATAAAACTTAGAGGAGCTGAATGCTACATTTGGTACAGAAACACTGAATGACACCAGTTTGATAAATGTTTGATTCAAAAAAATTGCATTCAGCAGAACGTTTTCAAACTTTGAAGGGCTTTGAGAGACATTCTAGTCAGGATGGTGTAAGTTGACACCTAAATGTTACAGTCAGAAAAAATAATAAGCCACTTGACTTGTTCTTGGAAAAAGAGACCTGAGAATTGAATTGTGCTGGAACCAAATGACTTGACTTGTGCCTGTTTCTGACTTGATGTGGCTTGACTTTTGACTGGACCATATGACTTGTGACTGGGCGTGGACTTACAAGAAATTACTTGAATCATCTCTGATGTCTCAACGTCTCCCCTCTGATGTTAGGAAGTGCAGTGTTTGTATATGAATGTCATCCGCATGGCAGCCTTGTCTGACATTTGTCTTTTGCCTTTGTTTGTTTTTAAATTTTGTGCACTGGGGAAGGGGCAAAAGTAGCAATCTGACAGCTGAAAACAAGGAAAACAAGAGGCAGAAAAGGGCTACTCTGATCAAAAATGATCCTGTGCTGGGGTATTGTGAAGAAACAAGTAACATTTATACTTTTGTAGTGTACTTTAGCTTCAAGGAAGTGTGGTGTAATTTAGTGTGCACTATGTTAAAATATTGTATTTATATCACCATGACTACAGTAAGTTTGGAAATGTTATAGGGTACAATAGAAGTACAACTTATTACTTACTTGCCATCAATTGACACCTTGGCTATTTCAATGTAATTGTAGCACTCCATTTCAGTGTTACAGGAAGGGCAAGTTGCATGTGGAGTTCACAATTGGAAAATCTTTGAAATTGATGCACTACTAAACAAGAGGCTAAGCCTGTAATGCTACCTGAGTCAGATTAAGGAGTAATTTTCCACTGTTAAGATAAGCCTGTCATTACATGCAGCTAATAAGGGTATACCTTACTAATAGTATCAATTGGTTAAGCTCATACTGCCACCTTAGCTTTAAAGCCAGCTTTTACCAGAAGTGGTGGGGGATCACATGACTAGTCCCGATGAGGTCCTCTATAGTCCAGCCATTAGAAATAATCAAACTGTTGTGGCAATGTGTTGCCCAAAATTGGTGGGCTATATCCTGTGCTTTTAGTGGTCATGAGTAGTTCTTACACAATTTGAAAGGCCAATGTTAAGACCAGTTGTGAGTCTCCTGATGTTCTTCAGTGCCTGCCTGATTAAAGTGTAGTGTGATCCTATTACCAGTCTTGCCATCTCTTGAATGATTCTACAATTAGTTGTGTCACCAGTTGGGAGACCACACAACCAGTTGTGGGGCCATGAGGCTTGATGGGTGCAATCACAAATTGTCCTGTGGAAAGTCATGGGACCAGCTGTGGCAGTTGTGCAACTGATCAAGCAACTGGTCATACAGCATACATGATTTTCTCATGCATTGTTTGCAGGATTGGCATTTTGCAGTGTTAATCACATTTGTTGCTGAAGGAGAAATACCACTATGGTCCAAAAACCATGATATTTGGCCCCTGTTGCTATGTCAAAATATCTCATACTTTGGTGTGACTTATAGTGATACTCTGATGTTTGGCATATTGGTGGTAAAATGCTCCAGGCTTCACTTTGTGTTGTGGGTTAACAAAGCTGAAATTTAGCAAAGTAGGGAGTCTTTACATGTTGTTTTAGCTTTTTAGGTTGGCAGTTTTATAAGTATTTACATGCATTGGTTGTTCATAGATGGCAGGTACTCACTCAGCTATTCAAAAGTATGAAGATTGGATCAAAACACATTGCTATATAGGACTTGTATACTGAAGTTGACAAGTAAAGCCAGCCATTTTTTTTTTCTTTTTTTTTTTAAGAAAGACCTTTTGCCTTTTGATGTAAACACACAATGCATTATGGTCTTTGTAGTAGACAGCAGAAGAAAACAACTGCAGTAATGTGTGTTGTTAGTTGTTAACATGGCTCCAATCAATAAAGGATGAACTTTCACTGTGAGAAAAGAAATAACAGGTATGGAAGCCTCAGCTGCATCGGTAAGAAACAAACTGGAATTTTAAGGGCAGTCTCATAGCACACTATGAAGGGAATTTGTTGCGCCTTCACCTATACCTGTGAACCTGTCTTTCTGGCGAGTTTTTTTCGTAGGATGGAAATGGAAGAATCATGCCAATGGACGAATCAGCTTCTTGGAAATTGGAAGCTTTTCCACCAATTTTTTGTAATATTGACACCAGATTATGAAAGAACAAGTCAAATATCCCTTGTCCATGTAACCCTAACCTTAAATTTAACCCTAACCATGATTTTGAAACAAAATTAAAAAGTTTGAAAAACCGATTTTTCCATTTCCATCCTACAAAAAGAAAACTAGTGTCCTGCTGACAGCCAAGTTATGGTAAGAGTAAGGAAGTTAGCTTGCTACAGCTTGCCTTTCATACTGCAACCTGGTTCTGCTCTGTGGTAGAAAACCATATTGTATGAAGCATGGATGTTATTCTGGAATAAGATCTCGAAGCCTCGATGAGATCAATCGAGGCTCAAGAGTGCATTGTTCAATAAATGTACACTTGTCAGGTGCAGTGATGCATTTTGACAAGCTTAATTTCACAAATAAGGATGCAACTCATATGAATTCAATAGGCTTCTTACTGCCAGTGGACTGTAAATGTCAGTTGTACGATGTGAACTTGGTCACTTCAGTTGCATGATGATATGCTCGTAAATGTGACATCTGTCAATCAAAGCTAGTAAACAAAGTCAATCAAGATCACAAAGTTTCACATGTTTACCTCATATTAAGGCAAAAGGTCTTTTAAATGTGCCACACACATGTACAGAGTTTTGTATTCCAGAAGAATTTCTTCTGTGACTTCATGACAAAACTTGAGTGTAGGCTTTGTAAATTTCAAGGTCAGCTTTGCTGAGATTTCAATGTAACCTTTGTACTTGATGTTTGAAGTGAGGAAGGAATTTGCTAAAAGAACTATTTAAAGAGTTACACACATCTGGAATTGGTGAGATCCTCATCCTTTAATTAGTGAATGCTGTATTAATGTTTCATTTATTTATTGTAATGACAATGTCACATATGATTACATGTACTGATACAGAATGTTGCAACAGATGAATACAAGGTGTTATTAAATTGATCAGAATTGTGTCTCTATTTTGTGTTAGTATTTGTTTGGAAACCTTGCACATGTAAGGAGATTCCCTTTAAGGTTTTGAATGGAACCTAGTGAAAATGAACTTGAAATTGTAAGGGGGTGTAATAACCTCAACCTTCAACTTGGCAGTGAATTGCACTTGAGTTAACCTAATGGCCCATAATTTTGTAAAGGTAGTGCCTTTGGCTTTGTGAGGAGGGTGCGGCTTGTCACTTCCTTATCATCCCTTGCCCATATAGTTACTCTCAGTAACACCATCATCCACATCTTTCCTTCTTGTTAAACCTCACCCTCCAAGGGATTCTTAGACTTGCCACCAACAGCCTTCTTGTCTAGGTCCTTTCCACTATACTATGACTGGATCCCCAGATTCTTAAGATGCTACTTTTATTTTACAGCACACATCAGAAGTTAAAGGCTTGAAGAAAAACAAAAGCCTCGTTTGGGATTTGACAACAAGACTCCTAACAGAGATGCTACCAGCATTTACCCAAAAAATCTGAAAATTTTGTAAAGGTGTCAAACTGCTGGATAGACAATCACAGTAACCTAGTATACAAAGTCTGTCCAGTACTTAATGATTCTCCATGCAGTGCCATCTGCATAAGGTACTTGGTACAACAAATACATTTGCTACTATCAGTGGTTTATGTTGGACTAACTCTCAGATCATGCAACAGAGCAGACTTTTTTGTAAATTTGACCAAAAATTTGGGAAATAAAAGAGTGTTTTCTGATGTAAAAAAATCTGAAATTTTGATGGGCATTTCAAAAAAATCTGATTTCAGACTAAAATCTGAGAAGTGGCATCTCTGTCCAAACATGAGATTTTTAGGCAGGTGGCAAAACCAACTAGCCTATCCTTACAGTTGGAAGACGAGTTCAAATGATTATATTTAATTTTGGAATTGACCATATTTGAAAAGTTAAGGAAAATTAATCCACTTCTGGTGACGACTGAACCAAAGCCTTTTTGTTAAAGATGCTACTTGACAGGTGACATTAACATCTGAACCATTGCTACTGACTGAAACTCCTTGTTAAACTTTGTATTAAACCTTAAAAACTATAACAAGGGAAAAATGGGCTCATAACTCAGACATCACGTGATAGGGCTTTCAAGCTTGAAGCTGACCATGTGATAATAAAATATTTATTTGCTTTTCTTTCCTTTTTGAAAGGTTTGTAAGGAGGGGGAGGGGTTGAAAAAGCTGTGTCACATGGTGTGGGTAGTTTTGGGGAATTTGATGAATATCATGCAAATAAAACCCAATTTGTACTTCTTGTAGGCTTAAATGATAACTTTAAACATTTGATTTTAAGGTATATGGATATATGTATTTTATGGAAACCATGGATCACTTATTGCAACATTTATACAACACCTTCCTATCACAAGTTGGGACTTGGGGAGCAAATCTCCCTCCCTATTTTTTCCTTTTCACAATGTCACTTAAAATGGCAAATGTAGTCACTATGGGCATATCAGTTGCAATAAAGGGATGCCAAATGTTTCAATTTAGGAGGATTTATTCTGCTTTTTCAGCTGAAGATACTCCATTTCTGATTTTCAAGGGTTATGAGGAGCTTGAAACCCTATGTAGTCATACAGGATGTCTAATTGTGCATGTGTGTCAAAAATACTTGATGTGTACACAATATTTCCCAAAGGGTGACCTTGACAATTTAAAAATTGCCATGTGAGTGCCCCCTCGTTGTGTACTAAGAGCCTGATGTGTTGGCTGGCGGTCAAAGGGTGCTTGGAATCAGTAATGTCTTTCAAACTGAAAGGTGGAAGCAGGGGCATCGCCAGAGCATTTATCATGAGGGTGTGGTGCTGTATTTGCAGACTGAGAAGAAACAAATGCCGACTGAAAGTGTTGATAAGACATGCGGTTAGAGCTGAGGACCGTTTGTCCCACTGGTAGTGGTCCAGCAGGGGTAGTGCCAGGATTTGCCCAACGTGTTGGGGGTTAATGACCCGAAGGTTCGACAGCCCCGATGCCGTCAAGGGGTTGGTGAGGGGATATTTGAAGAAAACCTGTGTACTATACTATGCCATTGGGGGGCATATATTGCATAAAATTTTGTATGTACAAAAGAAAAATCGTTTGGACCGATTTAAGGTTTTTCCCGAAATCTAAACTGTGAAATTGCAAAGCGTGCAAAATTTTTGGGTAAGCTTACACTAAAAGGAATCTGTACTTATTCAGCTTACATAGGTTAACCAGTGACATACCCAGGATTTCTCTCAAGGGGGGCATGCTATAAGTTGTGTGATTGCTGGCCTGGGGGAGGGGTGTAAGGGGAGGGGGTTCCTCCACCACTTTGAAAATTTTTGAAAAACTAGGTGTCCTTACTTGCAATCTGGTGCCACATATGCCACCTTTGGAAGTAAAATTTGTGTTAAAGCATTTACCTCTTTTAGGACCTGAAAAAAAATTGGCATCCGTGAGGGGGACATGGCCCAATGGTCTCCCTCCCTTCCCCCCCCTCCCCATGTACGCCACTGAGGTCAACTGTCCAGGTAGTTGGATCCTATCGGGCACAACTTACATTGTAATTCCCTCTTCGAGTCACTAGCCGTACCGAAAGACAGACTCAAAGGAACATTAGCTTAGCGAAATGAGATTCCCCGCTTTACATAAAACAACAAATTCTACTTAAGTTACTTGAAAAGATGGAAAGGGTTTGTTCTATATTTAGCTTCTAGTAATGAAACTGAGGATGTGTGGGCAAAGCATACCGAAAATTTGAGGTTTTATCGCAGATATGACCCTTCTGAAAGCTAAAATAAGTAAACCGACCATGGGTGGCGACAGAATTTTCCAGACATGGGGTCAGGCCATGCCAGTGACCCCAAATTCCGACAGCATGCCGAGGGGGGTGAGAAAGGGATCTGAAGGAGCCTAACTATCCCATGCCATTGCAGAGCACCGTGTATTTAGCATTATATCACTTAACACACCAAGAGCCGAGTTACGCACTGATAGTCTTCTTTTGAGTCTGAATCCTGAAATTGCAAAGGGCCTGAAAATTTTTGGTAGGCTGACACAAAAAACATGTTATTAAGAACAACTAGGCTTTGCGATATGGGATGAACTTTACAACCTCTACATAACCTGTGTACCCTGCCTACATGTTACTTAGTAAGGTTGACAGGACCAGGGAGTTGCAAACAGATTATGCTATCTAGCTATGTGGAATGGAACTACTGAAGAAACTGGAGTGACATTGCAGCACATGTAGTGCGTCTAAAATTTTGGGTTCTGACTACAGAAATTGTCCTCTTTCTTTCGCTTCTTTTCCTCTTTCTTTTCCTCATGTTTCCTTCATTTTGCTGAATGGTGCACAATTTACCGTCTCAATGCCAGAAACCACATGAATGATGAACTCCTTTAGTATACAATGATACTGAAAAGTTTTATGTAGCTTTTTTGCCGAATATGTTTTAAGTTTCAACCAGAATGCAAAAATGCATTGAGGTTTCGATGATATATGTTCTATTCCAAATAATGCCATGATGTCCCATGTCTTTCAGTTGCTGGTCAAGTGCTATCTTAACATGTTGGAAAAATACTTTTAAGTTCATATTTGATCTTGGGAATTCCTGGCAAATTTTGCTTTTTGCCTTCTGGTGAACTCATGAGACGATCTTGGGAATTCTTAAACTTTTGCCATACTACCTATGAAATCTATCCAAGCTTCCAATCTTGAGATATCGTGTCAACATGGTTTTCAGAGTTTGACCTCCGGTGACCCCAGATGACCTTTGACCGCCACCAAAAATGATTGGGTTCTTTCTCTTACCATAACACATCTACATACTAAGTATGAAATTTATCCAAGCTTCCTAACTTGAGATATCATGTTAACAAGGTTTTCAACAATCGACCCCCGGTGACCCCAGATGACCTTTGACCTCCACCCAAAACAATAAGGCTCTTCCTCTTACCATAACGCATCTACATACTAAGTATGAAATTTATCCAAGCTTCCTATCTTGAGATATTGTGTTAACAAGGTTTTCAGAGTTTGACCTCCGGTGACCCCAGATGACCTTTGACCTCCACCAAAAAAAAGGGTTCTTCCTCTTATCATAACGCATCTACATACGAAGTATGGAATTTATCCAAGCTTCCTAACTTGAGATATCATGTCAACAAGGTTTTCAGCATTCGACCGCCGGTGACCCCACATGACCTTTGACCTCCACCAAAAATGGTAGGGTTCTTCCCCTTACCATAACACATCTACATACTAAGTATGAAATTTATCCAAGCTTCCTAACTTGAGATATCATGTTAATAAGGTTTTCAGCATTCGACCCCCGGTGACCCCAGATGACCTTTGACCTCCACCAAAAATGATAGCGTTCTTTCTCTTACCATAACTCATCTACATACTAAGTATGAAATTTATCCAAGCTTCCTACCTTGAGATATCGTGTGAACAAGGTTTTCAGAGTTTGACCTCCGGTGACCCCAGATGACCTTTGACCTCCACCACAAATGGTGGTGTTCTTCCTCTTACCATAACACATCTACATACTAAGTATGAAATTTATCCAAGCTTCCTAACTTGAGATATCGTGTGAACAAGGTTTTCAGCATTCGACCCCCGGTGACCCCAGCTGACCTTTGACCTCCATCAAAAATGATAGGGTTCTTCCCCTTACCATAATGCATCTACATACTAAGTATGAAATTTATCCAAGCTTCCTATCTTGAGATATCGTGTTTTAAAACAAGGTTTTCCAAGTTTGACCTCCAGTGACCCCAGATGACCTTTGACCTCCACCACAAACGATAGGGTCCTTCCTCTTACCATAACACATCTACATACTAAGTATGAAATTTATCCAAGCTTCCTAACTTGAGATAACGTGTTAACAAGCTTTTCAGAGTTTGACCTCCGGTGACCCCAGATGACCTTTGACCTCCATCAAAAACGATAGGGATCTTCCTCTTACCATAACGCATCTACATACTAAGTATGAAATTTATCCAAGCTTCCTATCTCGAGATATCGTGTTAACAAGGTTTTCGGAGTTTGACCCCGGTGACCCCAGATGACCTTTGACCCCCACCAAAAACAATAGGGTTCTTCCTCTCAATATGGGGCATCTATGTACCAAGTTTGAGAACTGTCAGAGTTTCCCTTCTTGAGATATCGTGTTAACGAGCAGCGTCACAAACACACATACACACACACATACACACATACACACACACACACACACATACACACACACGCACATACACACATACATACACACATACGCCATCACGAATGCATTGGTTTCTCTTATCATCGAAACCAAAAAGTGTTGCTTACGGGCTTTAAAAATATTGTAATAAACGTTGTTTACAAATGCATTCCAATCTCCTGTCTTTTGTCTGCACCATTCCCTTTCTCTTGCCCTGCTTTGTATCTTCCTCCCCTTTCTCTGTTCTCTCTCCTCTTTTTTCTCTTTTTTTCCCCTCTTTCTTCTTCCCTCTAAATTTCCTTCGTTTGCACTTCCCTCTCCTTCATTTTGCCAACTAGTGCAGGATTTTGCCAACTGGGTGGACTGGGTGGATGATGGGGGTGTCACACCCCCCCCCCCCACCCCCCTCTAGAGTCGTCCCTGGGTGGAAGGTCATTCTGAAGTACACTTTTTAGGCTAAATGCACTCTACATGACTTTGCACATTGAACTCAATTTGACTTGGGTGGTCTATTTGTTTTATTTCCACATAGACAGCTTTTAAATCATGTGACTGAGCTGTATTGACTATGCAACCAATTACAGCTTTTGTTGATGTGGTCTCATAATCTGTTTGAGAACCCTCGTTCGGCCTTGTGCATAATTATGTGATAGATTAAATTACTTTTAACTGATTTATGACTGTTGCCAACTCAAGTCAGGAAAACTGAGCAGTTTTCCCAGCTTTGAGTAATACAACTTAAAACAGTCTTCATCATTTGGGACAAGCACACTACACAGTGCTGATTTATGTGGCAAGTGACTGTGAAGTTGAGTTGCCATTTGCCTTGTAAGTGTGACATTCAATATTTAAATATAAAGGATGGCAACACAAATGCAAAGATAACAAAGACAAGGAATTTCCCAACTAGCCATTATTACCAATCTTTTTATTCCAGAACCGTCTTCTGTTTGCATCAAAAGAATGGACTTATCAACCACAGCAAATGATGATGACTATCGCTTGCAATAGTTCCACCAGGCTGAGGATGATGCGTTCATTATTTCCCACAGCCCCACACCATCGTAAAATTGCATAGTTAATAGAAAAAATTGCTACAAGAACATGAAGTTTGGTGTATTACAAAAGGAAGACCTTATTTTTGGATGTTTTCAAACCAATTACCAATACATTATTGTGGTAAAAGTTAACTTTCTACATTTCAAAAAACGTTTTTTGTACATATAGTGGTTTATTTGATTTATTATTTGTACAAAGTTTTGAGATGTTAAAAACCCTTGAATTTAGGAGATTAAAATCCCTTGCATGCATAGACCACTGTATTCCTTATTGCATAGTCTGCTTGAATGTGAGCTGGGGACATGTAACATTTATGCTTGATGAAACAGGTGACATAAATAAGGTACAAAGATTAAATATCATTTTTTAAATAGTAACTTGCTGGACTTCACAAGTCCTCTTCACATCACACAGTCCAGAATGCATTACACAAGATGTAAACACATGGCTGGCTAGGCTGCCTCCTAAAGCCTTTAATAACTAGGGCTGGTTGACTCATAGAATAGCATCACCCCTCTCACCCTTCACTAGAAGAATCCTCAGGATAGGAGCAAACAACCTTACCCTTTGGTAGTTTTCATTCCACAAACATGGAGGCAGCCAACAAAATTTAGGAGCCAATCCTTTCAAGTTCCAGATAAAATAATAAATATTCATGAAAGGTGACCTTAAATGCAGCATATCATGATGTTGGTAAAAATTTCTAACCCTTACCCATTGCTTACACAATGCCAAATAAGTAGGGTGACATTGTCTTGCTTTCTCTTTAACATATGAAAACTGTTTCATCTGTCACAGTTGTATTCTTTTTCTTGAAGTAAAAATATTCCTGTGAGCAGACACCTCATGTACCCACAAAAACTGGCATTGTGGAGCTACTTTCATATTTCCAAGATGAGACCTTAGCCCCTGCCCAATCTCTCCAAAAGTCTACCGCTGCTTTCTCAAAGAAAACCCACATCTTGTCAAATGATAGATTTAAAACTGTACAAGACAACACAAAGACATCAGAAATGCAAACTTTCAGAACGAAATTGGACATAGGTAACAGAAATACTTTAAAGCCTCTGGAAGCACTGACTACAGTGCACTGACTAAAAACAACAAATGAAATGAACTAAGGAATAGGCAGAAGCTATGTATGATCTTGAAAAAGATATTAACAGCAAAAAATAAAAAATAGTTTTGACAAAAAAAAAACAGGCACACAAGATTGCACTACGGCATTACCTAAAATGGATACAAGTGGTGATATATGAAAAGCAACCAGTCTGCTTCAATATCATTTCTAACCCCAACAATTCCTACTTCTCCCCCAAAGTTTTTGAACAAAGCACCATCATATTTTCTTTGTAAGGCAACTTTTAAGCTGACAAAAAAATAATAAAGTAAAAAAAATTAAAAATTAAAATAAAACTGTACAAGTGATGTGACTGCTTGCTCTACCTCCATAAACCAAACTGCAAAAAATAATGTAGTCCTATTTCTTTACGAATATAAATAATTCAAATGCATACAAAAAAACCCACTGCCCAATTCAAAGAAAGTTGTAGAACCATTAAACCTCTGTGTTGTCACCATCTGATGTTACATGTGCTACTACTTTTGTGCTTCCATTGCTAGCCTTCACTGTTGTTGCAGCCGCAGCTGGAGGGGATCTTCGTCTGCGGGTGAGGACTACGACAATTAATATAACTACAAGAACGATCAGTGCAATTAAACCGATTATAGCACCTAGGGTGACAATGGAGTTTCCGTTATCATTTGCATCATTTGTAGCAATGTCAAATGAACCTTTAGGATTAAAATCATCCACTATGGATCTGCCATCCGTGCTGCCCAATGAAACCAGGTGCATGTTTGTACCCATGCTTTCACCAACGCCTTCCAGATCTGCAATGGATCCAGCACGGCGTTGTCTCTTTGCATTGGTCATACCTCCTAAGCTGTGGACCTCACGTTTAAAGATGTTAGACCCATCGGCAGAGTGCAGGGAATAGATAGCATGGAGATACCACTGTCTTCCGGCATCAACCTGAAAGTGGGAGTAAAAGATACTTCCGTAAATGTCATGCAAACAAAGAATACTGGTAAGATAGTTATAGGCATTTCACGAGACCTGTATACACAGTATAACATGACAGGTATCAAATGACCCATAACTCTGTCATTTCCAAGGTTTTCACCACTGCAGCTCATGGTACCAATCATTTATGTAACAGTTTGTCACATGGTAAGGGGTACATAACACAAGAACTGCATCAAAAGGTGACAGGGAAAAGCCCTAATTGACATCTCAACCACTTTATATTTCTCTTGCAACATCTTCCCACACCCTCGTATAGCTTCACAAATCATCAAGTCGCAAAACTAAAATACCCCCCACCCTCCAAAAAAGCCTCAGAACTATAGCAATAAACAAAAACACACTTTAGAACTATACTGACTCCCAGAACAAGTCTCAAGAAATATGATATCCCCCCTTCCACACACACACTTCTTGGAGCTAAACTTTTCTCCAAAAATGAGTCTCAGAAAGTAACAATCCAGAAGAGCACATCTTCAAATTACAATAATAACCCAAAGCAAGCCTGCTTCGTACTAAACTAACTTTTAACAGCTGTAGATACAAGTTAACCCTTAACTGGTACACAGAGCAAAGGGCATCCTAATTTAGTACATGGCACAAAGACCACTATGTATTACCACACTTATCTACAACATATTATGGTATGTTGCTGTTGTTATCACCTTTCCATTACCTTACCATATGTAGAAAATGTTTGCATGGTACGTACCTGGTAAAGGGCATTGCTGTTCATGGTGAAGCCATCAGCACCACTCTGTCTCACAAGTTCCAGGGCTGGGATATCAGCAGCCAGGGTAGCCTCAAATGGTACTCCATTGAAGTTGGTTTCCACAGTAGTGGGTGCTCTGTAGTCCTAAATTGTGGAAAATGGAGAAGATATCATAAATTTCCCAAAAGGAAATTTCTTACTAGTACCTTGTGTGTTATTAACACCATCTCCAAACAGGTAAGAGTCATTAGAATCTGCTCACAGGACACTGCAATCCCTTCATTACAGCATCTCCATACTATTTTGCTTTCACAATGTGTTTCTTCCTCCTATTACACCTTTCCAACAGACTAGAGACACTCTTTTTAATTTTAGGCACAAAAGTGTGAACCAAAGTGTCTGTATCTTGCACTCCAAAAAGAAAAGCAAATCATGACACCCTTTTCAAAATGAGCTAACAAATAGGCCACCTTCTATATCTCAATGAGGGAAGTCACTCTAAATCGATTTAAAAATTGACTGAAGATGAAGTGTAGGATTTTAGGAGAATACTTACCCCTCATGTTCCCTACTAACTATTGGCAATTTACCAACAGTCAATGATCATATGTTACTTTATTTCAAGTCATGTGCCAGTGTTACATACACACCCTTACAGCCTGTACCCAGAAACAGATCCAAGCAGAGCTGGATGTTATTCTGGGGTGGGGAAGGGAGGGCTGTCACATATGGGACGACAGGCTAGGGCAACAAGTGTGTGTTATGACAAAATGTCTAGGGAGTTAAGTGTGGATTGGTACCTGTTCTGTCCCTCCCTGCCCTACACCTTCCCCCTTGACTATTAGCCTGACACCCTCTATGAGTAGAAGGTGCAACATAACCAAACCACTATATACTTGAAGAATGCAATGCAGCACAGTGCCATTCTCTGTTTAAGCAGGCGAGATAAATCAGGTGCACCATAACCAAACCACTATATACTTGAAGAATGCAATGCAGCACAGTCCCATTCTCTGTTTAAGCAGGCGAGATAAATCACCCAACCAACATATCTACATTATCTGTTAACTTACTAGGATCTTGAAGTCATACAGAAGGTTAGGGGAGTCTGCCACACATCCATATTCACCATTCCTTGGGTCATATTTGGGAATGTAACCATCACGGCCAGAGCAGAGGAACACCTTCTCAATCTGGAGTTTGAATCCTTCCCCTAGATTCTGTACTGGGTCCACGTGGATTCGGCCATAGATGGTATCACCTGGTGCAAAGGCAGCATCTGTGTCCTCAGCAAAGCCCATGGAACCATCACTAAGCCACAGCATTTCTTTGGTCAAAAGGAGGAAGTCTGTAGACAGACTGTACTCGGCTGGAACAGGGTCACTGACCTATAAAAAGAAAAAAAACCCTGATAACTTAATCCATACCACACTCAGGGTTTGCGTTTTATGCCGAAACGGGCATTTTTCACGCTGACAGAAATTTTACTTACGACCAAAAATACAATTCAGTTGTAAATATAAATTTTGATTTGCCCATCTTTACGACAGAAAATTCGACTCACTAAACAATCACCTGCTGAAAATTCTGAGTTTCTTTATAAAACCAAATAATTAACAAAAAGAACACCTCCAAAATAATGGTCTATCCCAATGTCTTGCAACTTTTGACAAGTGACAACAATCAGACGGCACTGTCATACATACTGCATGTAGACTGTACTGTTACTGTATGGAAACACATTTGTCATTGTGTTCAATCTAATATTGTTAACGTTAGGTAAAGCTACACCTTTTGCCTGGATAATGCATGGGATATATTGGATATTTTCGTCCAAATTTCTCTGTGAGGGAAGCGAAAATATTTTTTATTATCCAAGGATCGTTTCTCATCATACAAACAGGTCATTATTAATTTACTTCATTCACACTTGAATTTATCGTGAAGTTGCACTAATGTTGTTGCAGGCTATAGCCTACAGGCTAGGCTAAGCCAAACATTGCCGTTTACGGCTAATTGTTGTAGGCATTGTATATTTAATCATTTACTCCAGCAATTTTAAAAATTACGACACGAAATTTTGAATAGTCGTTACAAAGAAAATACTATTATGAAAAATTACGATGACTTTTTCAGAGAAACACAAACCCTGACCACACTAAATGCTTCTCATAAAAGTCCAATGTCCCAAAGCTATAAGGACCAATAACCATCTATCAGCCCATAAGGGCATGTAATCATGTACCCACATAGCAGGTATCCAGTATCTGAAGAGAAGAACCATTTTGCCATACATAAATTTGTACTAACACCAATCTACACACACTCTTAAACACACTACGAAAAATGTATAGCATTCTTTATTGTTCTAACAAATGAATTTTGGCTTTTTAAGATTTATATAGCTTTGCATGTTAATGTCAGCTTTTTATGCAAATCCTTCATTCTGTACAATTCACAAGCTTTTAACTCATATCGTGGAGATCATAAAACTATTCATTTAATGCAACTACACATGCCATCACTGGCTATGAAACAACTGTGTTACACAACATTATAATTTTCAATTGTAATCTGGACCAACATTGCTAGCATCAAATGTACATTTGGTCATTTTTGAGACTATTCCTCTTTTTCGTGCATTTTAAGAGGAAATAAAAAATTTACCTGCTGGAATCTGATTGGCAAGTCAAAGACGACTGGCTGTCGAGGATTGCACACTGGAGGAATATCATATATTTGGTTTGGTGAAGTTGAACATGGGACAAGACGGATGGTGTAGCTACCGCTGTAGTCAGACACCTGTGGCAAGAAAAGAAAATTGTCACAAAATTATGGAAAAGCATTTCACTGCATTTCACTGTTTTTTTCTTTGTGGTTACAGGTTGAAATGATTGTATTACTGTCATGGGGATATCTTACAAAATGATTAAAATACAGGTTTAATATGCCCTGCTGTATCTTCTCATGTTATTTACTGACATGGCTACTTAATTCATCAATCCCCATAACATAGGCCCAGAGAGAAGTGTATGTCAATGTCTGGGTCACTTTCTACATATTTTGTACTGGCAAAATTCCAGGCTTCTCAAGGTTCTTACACAAAAGCAAGCATGTGTACGTCAGCATAAGGAGTTGGTCACATGGGGGAGAAGGCTAACAAAGCAATGAAAATCTGAATTCTGTACTTCAGATATTCTGAAAACTTCTTTGCAAGAAAACTTAAAGTAAGCTGGCAGCTTGAATTTGATATAATTTTTCAACTTTTGGAGAAGCTTGTGAAGCCAACGGGGGATATTCATCACCATTAACTGCCACTTTAAATTGTGTGAAGAGAAAAATTCACACACAGGGGAGTGAACTTTTTGTACTGCTCACTATACAAAGAGCACTTTCAAAAAGTATTATCAAGGCATGTTATTTAATGTAAGTGACTTTAGAGGGATGACATACCGCATTATCAGAAACAAATTGCCACAACTGATCTGGCTGAGCAAAGGTTGGCTCACTTCGTAACAGTGTCAAGGTGTATGTAAGACCTGGATGATCCACAGAGATTACAGAGGAGCTAAGCTGAGAAGCTGCAGCAGAACAAAATGAGAAACATCTGTTACTTGACTGATCCTTTACCTTCTCCTTAAGTGAAACACAGCCATTAACTTATGCACATTTGACAATGTAACATGTGCACATTTATCTTATGATATGTAAATTTTCGTGATTTTGCAACTGAATTAGAATTATTTTTGACTAAGTAATATACTAAAGTTAATTCAACACTCTACTTACATGGATGATCAAGGACAAATAATCCACTGAAAAGAGCTTCTGTTCGGAAGTTGACCACCAAACGTCCATTCTGATCAATTCTCATACTAGTTGGGTACAAGTTACCTGCAGGGAGAAATCCATATGCACCACATTAAGCAGCGTCTTTCTCTTAAATAGCTGTAGGCCTATTGATGGAAGCTCACATAACACTACAAAGGTGTACACATAGGGCAAGGACCACTACTTATAACAACTGCTCAAGTAGGTGTATCCTGATGTTTCACATGAGAAGAAATGGTCACAAACTTTTGCACTGGAAAGAACACTAACCACAAGTTGTCACACCATTCTCTCGCCTTAAAGTGGAATGCACTAATTAAGAATTGTCACACCAACTTTCCCCTTAAAAAGTTCATACAAGCATGACCAAGAATGGTAAAACCATTTCCCAAGCCCTTTAATGGGATGTATTGTTCGGGCATGGTTGCAACCATGTTTTGCACCATTATTATACTGACCAAGAAGAGTCACCATATCCACCCCCCCACCCCCCCCCCCAAAAAAAACAACCAAATCCCTTACTTTTACATGTAATGTACTGATGTCCTGACTGAGAATGGTGGCATCCTTTTCCCCCATTTAAGTGGAATATACCAATCAAGACTGGCCACACAATTTTTTGCTCCCCCCCCCCCCCTCATAATGCATGGAATACAACAAACCTGATAGGGTGGAGTCTACGGACTGGGCTCCGATACCATTGTCCCAGAGGATGGAGGTATCGTATACAAAAGTCAGCTGCATCTGGGATTGCTGGTCAAAGTGCTGCCAACCACCACTAGCACCAGGAGAGTGGAAGATATAAGAGACATAGAGGGGTACCCTCATGCTGACATAGGATTGAACCAGGTCAAGAACCTACAGATACAAATAAATAGTAACAAGATTAAACATATGAATGTACGATAGTCAGTAATCTTGTTATGGCTTTATACACAAAATTGAAAAATACTGCATTTTGGGGGTGAAATATTGAACACCATTTATTCACACACAGCCTATACTGGGCTTTAAGGAATCATATCTCTCAATAAGGCAACCATCTAGCAGAATGGAGATTCCCTGGATAATATTATCTTTACACAAAAAGTGAGCAATACATAAATTACAACAAACTATGCATTATTTTTACAGTGATTTCTTCCAAGTTTTTATCTTTGTAACCAAGCAAGGCCCAGAAGATCAAGAAGCAGGCCTTTGGGTCAGTTCATTTTTGAATAGGCAGTATACATTACATGTTGGGCCAATAAGTTTATTGTCTGGTCAGAGGGTTTTCAACCTCACTTGACCCCTGACATCTAGCAGAAAATACAGTTCTTCAAACCCCATTTATAATGGATTCGATCTACTGAAGAGGGCTATATTAAAAACAGGCAATTTAATAAATTTCAGTGCAAGCCGATCTTATCATGATGAAGATCAATAACCTTATGTGAACTGAACTATTATTACTAATGTTTCCTGTAACTGTGTGGCTGCTGTTATCATGCTTACCTGTCCGTCAGTACCCACAATACCACCACACTGCTCCAACAACTCGCTCATATCATAGTAAGTAGTGAACTCCCATAAGCAGGATTCCAAGTCCAAGTTGCGGTAGAATCTCAGAGTCTGGTCGCTACGGAGGGCGGAGTCAAACTGGTAGGGTGCAATCTCACCAATGACATTAGGGTTCTTTGTCTCCTCATTTACAAAACCATAGTCTGTTGGAAGCTCATCATAGTCCAAAAGGTTGGAGCAGCGATGAGTGCCCACACGGTAGCCATCCTTGCTGAGGGCAAGCTCAAAGTTTGACAACTGACGAGTGGAGATGGCAGGCAAAAGTCCATCTGTAAAAAGGTTAGTTGATCATTTTTATCACATTTTGTGAAGTAAAGTATCAAGAAAATATAAGAAACATCTTAATGGGGGAAGTGAACTAAGGGCATCTGACAGACCAGTGGTTCGCAAACTTTTTTAGACTACTGTCCCCTTCCACCATCTTGAACTGTCTTAATGCCCCCTCCCCCTTCCCTCATCCTACCATTCATAGTCGGAAGCCCAAACAATATTTTTTTTTTCTCAGTTAACTTTTTGTATTTGCAAGAACAACAAAAACCTGCAGAAGGCAGGTTTACTGTGAAACCGGTATAAATAACCCAGATTAGTACAGTTAGTGTGAAGGGTGAGCTTGGTATAACACTGCAAGATTACGAATGTCTGGTTCCATTTCAGTGAGAAGCGGAGGGGAAGAATTAGCGGAGGGGAACAGACCCCCCGCATGCCTTACTGTACCCTTAATCGCTGCAGTGATGTGTCGCAATCGCCAAGGACCCCCAAATCACTGCCAACGCCCACCGTTCTCCATGTACTCTGTAGTGCCCACCTGAGACTTCCCAATGCCCCTGGGGGCAATAGGGACCACTTTGAGAACCACTGTGATATACCCAAGGTATGAAAAGTCACTTTTCAAATAGCAGCTCCATTCTTCATCAACCCCTCCCAACCCCTCCCCTCCTCCTCCACAATCACTTTCCCAGGAAGAGGTCCATATTGCCTTATTCTTTTCCCTCTCTCCTAACCCATATCAAACACATCAACATACACATCTACATGGTACCTACTGAGTTGAACTTTTTTGAAAATTTTCCTAGATGGTGCCTGAATAGATTCTGACATGAATGGCTTTGAATGGTTTTTATGTTTTGTTTTTCCTTTTTATTAATATTATGGAAATTGAACAAATGGTAAGGAAATAGTATGTTTTGAGACTTACCAACATGTGGCATGGTGACAGTGATGCGGACCTTGTTGGCGTGGTCGGGATCATTGGGGCCAACGTACCTAAGCCTGGCATTGAATGGTTCTGCTCCAATCTCATCTGCATCTCTTGGCATACACATACCCTCCTCAGTACTGACGGTTACAATGTTACTACTGGCTTCACGGCCTGGGACTCCATCAGAGCCTACGGGGCGAGCCACGCACTGGACACGGGATCCTGGTCCAAAGTAGATACTGTCAAGTGTAACCTAGGTTAAGGAAACAACAAATAAATGATGACTGAATACAGTGTACCCAGTGGTTGGAA
Source organism: Holothuria leucospilota (assembly GCA_029531755.1). NCBI lineage: Eukaryota > Metazoa > Echinodermata > Holothuroidea > Aspidochirotida > Holothuriidae > Holothuria > Holothuria leucospilota. The sequence continues at coordinate 42,547,119 of CM055975.1, forward strand.
CTGCTGAGTGTGTGACAGTCATTTTAATGATGATAATTCTATAAAACTGCTCAAAGTGATCTACACACAATACTCCAGCATGCTAGTATTGTCAAAACAAGATAATCAAAAGCTATGATTAAAAGCAGAGAGGCGCCCCTCTGGCCCATAACTCTTTCCCCCTTTTCTACCCACCTTTGAACAAACTATTGCTGAAGTCTCATGTCTGGAAGCCTAATACATTTCATACTGTCTGCAAAGGCCTTCCCTATATGTCATACAACCATTTAGAGCAGAGTTACACAATCTATGGTCAGTGGGACATTAAGTGGTCACCGAAAAAATATTGGTGGTCCGCAAAATACTGTGAGCTTTGTACAGGCATTATGTGGATGGTCCATAAGATTTTGCATTTGGTAGAGGCATGGTCCCTCCCCATCCCCCAGGCCAATAAGGTTGAGCAACACTTAATTAGAGATTTCTTGAAAAGATAAGGACATACCATTTTGGTGCTGGTGAAGAATGTATCACTATCCACCTGCTTCAATGGAGATGTAACACCAGTATTACTGGTGGGAGCAGAGATCATCCACCTGTATTGTGTTAGGGTATTATTCAATCCTTCATCAGTGCAAATCTGACCTGATGTACCAAATTCTGGATGTTTCGGGTTGCAGGCCTGCAATTGCCAAAGAACATGTATACGTGTGGTAATGTTTACGTGTGGTAATGTTTTCATCTTCTTAACCATTTTGATCTTCCATGATTATAAATCTCAAATCATTTCAGAATGTCTAGCAAATTTGATTATTACAGCTGACTAAACCTGGCTAAAAAACATGTAGGAAGACCTATGAAATTTGAACATGTGATGGAATGCTCTGTTTTCATGCATCATTGCCACCCCAGGCAATCCCAGGTAGATGTAACCCATGTTTGATGTCCAAATCTGCATTGCTTTAAAGCAGTACTTGTAATATACAACATGCTGTCAGATTAAATTTTAAGTGAGCAATTCATGACTTTATTTATAGCAAATGTAATTTATCTGACAATAAATTCCATACCAGTAGCAAATTTTTATGTTTATACCCTATCACAGAAACTTTTTATCTGTAATGAAACTTAAGCTTCTTATCCTGAAAAGAAATTCTGAATGAGCTGAAAATTTATTCTGTCTAAAAGGACATCTCTTATAAATTAGCGTTCTTTTTTGATACTCACAGTGATGCAAACAACAGGGTAGCCACGTGGGACAACACCAATGGCAGGGTTATCATAGTTGAGCAGTGATACCACTAATGGTGGAGATGGGAAGGTGACTCCAGCACTCTGTCCTTCTTGTTGGATGTAGATGATGGCACGGTTCATCTACAACAGAATAACAAAGCAACTAGGAATACCAGCTTCAGTGGATGAGTAAATTAGGTGCAAATTTATGGGCACCTGGAAATTTTGACTAACTCGGTCCAACTTTATTACTCCTGCCTATCTTACCAAGTTCAGAAATCTATAATATCAACCATTAAAGGGGAGTTCTAATGCACAGTTGAACACAAACAGTAAATGGATGGATTTTGAGTTGCAAGCAGTACATAACACAACATTTGATACAAATGTAGCCCTTAGTCTACTTAGGCTTTCCATAAACCAAGAGCTGCTTTTTCATGAACTTATTTCCATGGGTAAGTCTGTCTTTCATTTTACCCCTGGTGACCAAACAAAGCCAACTATTACACACTGAATATTTGTCTCTTAACTGCAGGGCTTGTGATCAGCCTTCTTCTCACAAGCCAATACCATCAGAGTGTCAGGTGTACTCACCTGAATATCAGCAATCATGAACTCATCCATGGTAAGATGGACTGTGAAAGCTTCACGCATCTCTGTACGGTCTTCATCAGGTAGAACCTCAATCTCTACCATGTGCTGGGAGACGTTGAATCCAAATTCAAGTTCTGTGCATCAAAAAAAATTTATTTATGAAGGATGTAATGATTAGCAATCTGCAACAGGCAGTAAATATATCAAATCTACTTCTCAGGAATAAAATGTTTCTAGGAGCAGTGAGTTGGCATAAACTGTGACAGAAACATGGGAAATGGTACATCAAACCATTAAGCATAGAGACTACTGGAGGAAGGTCCATTACAGAAAATTCCGCTGTCAAAGGCCTGCTAGATTTTTAAAATGACCTTATTCAAGGGTAAAAATAAGAAGAACCTGGGGCTACTTTTTACCAAACATGGACTCTTGTTAATTGATATTCTGAATAATGCAAGGTCAACTTGAGATGTCCCCTACAATAGAAAAACCAGGGGTCACGATACTACTAAAATGTTTTCTGTAAATTTTATGAGGACTACGTGGCACTTGACTTCATGAGAAATGAATGTACAGAGAATGAGGGGTCACTTTCTCCTAGATGATGTTACCTGGTTTGCAAAACTTTCAATGGAACTAGGGATCACTTAGGGCTGAAAGGAGTCAAATGGCCAATAGCCCAGCCTACAGCCTATTTTCAGCCTTGACCTTACTAAGGTTAATTGGTTTAACTAGACTTGGTTATTTTTCCTGCCATACAATAATGGATATCTCACTGATACTGACCTTGAGACAGAGGGTTGTAGTCGATGCCACTCTTTGCAGACCCATCCTTGGTGTAGACACGGACAACAGATGTCTGGGAGGTATCACCCATACGGATAACAGGAATGTGGACAATGGTAACACCCTCTGGATCAAGAGGTTCACTGACAGTGAATCGTGTTTCAGGGAACTTGATGATTGGTCCTGAAAGGAAATTAAAAGTGACATCATTCGTTAATGCACTAATTGTACACAATGAGCTTTCTAAAAATCATGTTTAACTTTTCAAATTCTCAATTTAAACAAAAGTAAATTTCAGTATCTTCTTGCCTCTTATATTTTATTTTGTATAACTTATACCACATTTACACAATCCAAGGTGCAATTCAAATGTATCTCTGTACTTACTGTCTCCAATGTCATGAACTGTGACAATGCTCTCATTGAGTCCGCCAATCATAGCCTGCAGTCCAGAACCTGTTCTAGGGTCACCAAGAACGATACGGAACTGTTCGTCAGGCTCATACAGATTGTCTCCCATCAACAGCACAGTACATTTCTTCTCCCTTTCACCTACCAAAAAACATAAGAACATTTGATTTGTTCAAATTATAGTACAGGGTGATAACTGTAACATGATCTAGAATTTGGCGTGTTCGGGTCATTGGTTTAGCTCAGAATCGCAGCTCATACTATGAAGCAATGGCCACTCCACAGTATTTTCTACAGCCTGATATTCTTTTTTTCTTACGGAAATAAAAATTGACGTGCTACAATGCATGTTCACTGATCGATGACTCTTTCCACACTTAGCGACACATTACATTGCAAGTAAAAACCGTATAATTCCCAATTCAGAGCAAAGTATGAAGTCATCAAGATTTATTATGAGACATCAGTTAAAGCTTATCTTACAAATCTCTCACCTTAAAAGTAATATTTCTTTAACTATATGTTAAATAGTAAAGGTGTGACAAGGACAAGGAGTTATGCTGCATGAATTCATTAATTCAATGAAAATATTACCACATGATTAGAAAGAGCCATTCACAAATTATGACACCAGGGTACACTAATGCTAATAACTGTGACTGAATTTCCCCTATCATGAATCAAGTCCCAGAACAAAAGCCCTGAATTAATTGTTAAGTACAGAAAATCCCACTGTTAAGTGTTTAGCAGTGGCTGAACAGCTTATCTTCAGTTACCTGGAAGGAAAGTGATCACAGATCCAATGTTGTTTGGTCTCTCATCATAATCCATCATAACCTGGGCAGATCCTTGACGAGTATAACAACGTACACTGCTGGGAATGGACAAGTCTCCGCTTCGAATGATGGTGACAGATACATTGCCATCATTCTCATTGACCTCTACTTCAGGTTCAACAAACTGTACCTTTGGCACTTCAAACAAACAGAAGAAATAGAAAGGCCAATCAGAATGGACATCAAGTAAAGACACTTAAGAGCATCACATCATACTGCCAATAATCATCAAAGGATTATTACCCACATTCTGGTGGCTTCATAGAGTTCCTATAATGTTGCTATCCAACCCAGATTTCTACATCTAACAAGTTCTATTAGATACTCCTCTTTCCTTGTTCTTTAAAAATGCCTTTGTGTCAAAGTGTTCATACAAGAGTGTGAATGTATCTCCAATCTCCATTTCTCATCAACAGGCTTGAAAGGTCCCACTGAGCTTTACTTGTTTCAAATCAGCCAAGATTTCAGACAAATTTCTACAAAACAGGTCCCTAAGGATTCATTGACCCTTCCCACCCCATCACTGTGTGGAGTCTGTTCAATATTCTGCATTTTAATCCAAGTAAATTACCCTTCTTCTTTAAAAGTTTTTAAATATGTGAGGGGCACTGAATGCAGGTGTCCTCCCCCTTCCAAAATTAAGGGTGACCAATGCCATACCTATCTCCCATCAACCCAAGCCTTTGAACTCATCTTGGTAATGACATGCCATGAAATTAATTTTGATGAAAGGACAACCTGAGAGCACAACTTACAGTCTGATACAGTGTCATTGATGGTGATAACAGTGTGGTCTGGAGAACCAAGGACAGCATTCATTGGCATACGCAGAACCAGCTCAAAGGTTTCTTCTCCCTCAAGTCTGGGTTGACCCAAATCATCCTGGATGTACACACGGACAGTCTGCATGGTTACACCTGGGGCAAAGTCCAAGTTGCGACTGATACCAGTGTAGTCCTCACCAGCTATTGAAGAAAAAGTTTCATGCAACATTTAAGTACTGTCTGAAGATAGCTGTGAAGAAACTGTTACAACGATGTAAAACTTCTTTCTTTTTAAAAATGATCAGTTACACATAATGGGATTCAATCCCAAATATACATAACCTAAACCTAACTCCTCACTAACATGCAGTATTTTATCATTTTCACAAATATTCAGACTTTTGGATACATGTCTGTTAACTTAACCAGGGAGATGCATTAACAAAGTCACATCAGAGAACTCCCTGGTCACATGCAGTCAGATTTGGCATACCAAACCCATTCTGGGCTGGGTATCTTACCTGCAACAAAAGAGTGTAAATCAAATTACAGTATCAGTATCCAAGGTCAGTTTGGCTGCAAACATCAATTATGTTTTAATAGACTGACCCTGCCCACCTGTGAAACACCTTCTTCACCTGTGTCAGATAGATAAAACAGTTAAACTGCTAATCTTGTAATTCTGATGCCAACTGTTTCAAATTAACCTACTGATGACAGGAAACTGAACACCATGGCAACTTCTGTAATTCAAGACTGCAGAGATTCACAGGTTCTACTCTGCAGGCAATCAGTTGTCAAAAGGCTGCACTTAGGAATACATCAGTTGCTTTGTTTCACACCTTTAATTACATAAAATGGGGTAATTCGACATAAAATTCAACCTTGGGTTCAAAACTGAAAACTGCAAAAAGGGAAAAGCTGGTTAAAATTTGATGTATCTGGACAGACAAACCATCACAACAATGAGCAAATCAATGAAGTTTGTAACTCAGTAGGGAAGCTGTCCCTCATAAGTCAATTGATACTTATTTCAGAAAATAGGGGTGTGAAATCATGGCTTTGAGCCAAACTATTTCAAACTGATAATTTTTCATTAGTAGACAAAAGGTTACATATTGCACACAAGAATCCCAATGCTGATGCATCTTCCAGAATTTTGGCCTACAAACAGAATAAAGGATCATGTACTAGATCTGTGCATCATTTCAAAAATGAAGACACTACTTCAAGAACACAGCCAGGAGAATCAAATTCATGTTGGAGAGAATCAAACTGGAGTTTCTACTATGTGAGCAGGCATTTGAACACAAGTTCTTCATAACTTTCCTACTTTTCAAAAGCTAACCACGAAAATTCCTCTCTAAATTTCTATTAGCCCCAGTAATACTCTTGAGTGCTTGAAGCTTTTCTTCATGTTTTTGCTAAAAATTCATTTTCTTGTTTGAACACAACTTTTTACATCAATTGAAAGGTCACTGCTTTTTCCAAACAGTTGAGACATCCCACTTTTAAAGCCAAACCACCTTAATAAAAAAGACAACTGTTACTACCATGCATACAATCATTCTAACTGTTATGATCCAAGAAAGTGGAGGAAAATATTTTAATGAGAATATTTCTGACCAGGAATGAAGCTGTGCTTTCTCAAGTAGCACAAGACATAAAGAATTAAGGATGATCAGCTGGCTGGGACAAATGGGTCAGCTGTGACATCTGCTGTCAGTATGAATTAAGAATCATCCACACTCCCCTGGATGAATCAATCTCATGGACACTTACTCTTCTCCCACTGGAGTCAACCTAAGAGACATCTGGCTTATTAGGATACATGCAAAAATTCTACAGTAACTAACCAGGGAGCTGCCAGAGACAGCTCCCTGAACTAACCATATGTTTGATGTCATATGCCCTTCTTTAAATTTTGCATGACATGCTGTCTGTCAATATGGTACTCATCACTACTAATACAGTAAACCCCGACCCTACAAGAAACTCTAAATCCTTCTAAAAACTTGGAGGTCTTCCCCCAGAAAAATACAACCCTGGAGAAGAATAATCCCTGCATCTTTCAGACAAAATATACAACCACACCTGGATATACTTATTTGACAATATTACTGGTTTTACATCTCCCAAGGCTCACATTGCCTGCAACAAAGCTAATGATTTGCCAGTGGTATCTTGTAACAGCTATGGCCTAGACCTACCCCTAAAATCACTCTGCAGTTCAATGATCAGGTATAAAAGAATCAACCCTTACAGAGTTTTGCTAGCACTCCCACACAGCCAAGCTTTCAACAAACAACAGACACCAGTCAGCCTGCATGTTTTATCCTCATATTGAGTCTTCAGAAGCCTTACCTTATTTGACTGACACCACCAGCAGCAATCTGTTGCATCTAACCAAAGCAGTTTGAATACCACTCTACTTTCAAATGTGTTGCTGTGAGTACTGACTAAAGGGAATGAAAAATTTATTTCGATTATCCCCCTCATTCCCCTTCTCTGTGAAGATTGAGCTTACCAATAGCAGAAGGTGGTTCTGATGGCTTGGAACGGACAGTGATGCTGGACATCTTCGATAGATCAGAACCAGCACGCCATACCTGGACTTCAACAAAGCCTGCACTCTCATCAACATTGTATTCTGGCTCGATAAAGTAAAATGATGGAACTGTGAGGAGAAAAAAACATACCGATATAAATCATTCAGTTTCCAGCACAGCCTCAGTTTTGATCAAGAACCCAAACTATACCAGTGCTCTTTGCTGAGTCTTTAAGGAATGCAACAAACTAAGACAATGAAAGGCTTAAGTCAAATGCAAGTGAAATTATTTCTCTGTCCTCTCACAGTACAGACCTTATTAGTCAAGTTGCTTCTAATGCAACTATCAATCACATGATGCAACCTATGACATCCCAGAAGCTGGCAGAAAGGTATGTCAAGTTTGTGTCATGGCCACTTAAACATGTGACATAGGGGTGCATCAAAGTTTGCCTATGGTGGGCCACAAAACTGACACAGATAAGCATCAATGTCTTTATACATTTTTACTGACCCCTTTACTCACCAAAAGGTATACCTTTTGGTGAGTAAAGGGGTCAGTCACTGTGTAGGCCTACAAATGGCCCATCCAAAATTACATTGAGGTGGGCCAATATCCTACAAAGGTGTGTGTATTTCTAATGAAGAGACAGGCGAGCAGATGTAGATGACTGCCACAAGGGGCACTAACAAACACTTTTTGGGAGGGGAGAGGTGGGGGGTGCATCATACAATGGATAAGTACAAAAAAGTGAAACTAACAGCAAGGCACACTCTTTGTTCATATTAAGTAGTTCCCACAGTAAAGCAGTCTTTTAAATCTGCAGGGCAGCTTCAGCTTACAAATTTGAACAACTGTCATGGTTATTTCAGGTCAAATGAAATAATTAATTTGGCAATAGTTTCCTTAATGCAACTTTGACTAGTCTGTCATTCACAGTAGAAAGTTCAAAAATAAAAACCAAGGCCAAATCTTTCAATTTAACAAAAAAAAAAAAAAAAAACTGAACCAGCAAAACTCATTATCACTCAAACATACACTCCATTTTGCAGAAAAAAGACACCTCCACAAAATATGGAGGACTTCAAAATTATTCATTTAAGATGCTTTTTTGAAGGCTCAGACCAGACAAAGATTTAGGGGTCAACTTAATCAATTACCTTGACATATTAATAACCACCAATAGGATCACAGGAATTAAGCAAGATTTGCTTCAGGGAATAATCCAATATGTTGTCAAGGTCTATTTATCTGGCTTCAAAGTATTTGTGTAGCTTTCAGACAAATGAGGAATCAAATCTGTGGATCTGTGCTGCTTTCACACATCAATACCCTAAACAATCAAATATTTCTTACTTATCTTTTGCTAATTCCAATAATAACTTAAACTGCTTTTCATGCTGTGTAGTAGCCTTGTATGAATTTATCCCATTCCTTGAACTTAATAGATTATGTTACCTTTTCACTCACTTTGTCTATTAAGTTATATTCTGTTTGTTTCTTTTTTATGGTACATTTCTTCCAATTATTTTCCTAAACTGTTGTCCCTTTTTTTCAAGTGACAGAGTCAATCCTCTGTCCTCCATATGTAATGAATCAATACAAGTCTACCACTGACAGTTGAAGTGAATGACTTCCCTTTTCTGATCTTCATTTCAAATTTTCTGACCTCAACAAGGTCATGCATGAGAAGTGAATATAGCTCTTAATGAAGTTTAAATGATTGAACCCAAATGTACAAGTCCCTTCTTCTGTCAACATGTGTAAGGTTTCCAGTATCACTGGTGTTGAGAATGACAGTTAAATGGAACGCAAGACTATGTGGTTTAATTGGCAGGTTTGAAGGCTCATGAACAGTTTACCAGTGGGAGAATTATGAGGGCTAAAGAGCTTGAGAGGGAGGTGGGGGAAGTACAATGTTAAGGTGCTTAGCCGGGATAAGGAAAGTAAAAGGCAACTGAAAATTGTGGGACCTTAAAGGAAGGGTTTAGGCAAAAGTTCAGTTTAAATATGTAAAAGTGGACATAACTCTTGAAATTTTCATTCAATTCTTTATGTATATGGTTTCCGAGCAAATAGCAGATGAAATTACTACATTTACTAAGACCCCTTGTGAACCTGCATAAGCAGTGCTTTGATTTCTGTTTTTCAATCTTGTTTTGACCTTGATACAAAAAGGGATATAAGTTAACCCAAAGGGAATGTGAAGCTTGAAAGATTCCCACGCATTCACATTGTTAAAGTTTATGGAGGAGATAACTGGACATAATTAAGAATAACACATCAATGTTTATGAGTGTAAGGCTCTTATGTCAGCTCTGCTTGCTTCAAGTTCACTTGGGAAAGAAAGTTTGATACCTCCATTGGCTAACACTTAGAGAACAACACATAGGAATTGAATGTCAATTTTATGCTTATTTCTGGTTCCTCTTTAAAATATGAAAATAAATATTAACTTTAAACCCCTCTTTTGATGGGCACTAGATTCCTGAGTTCTTATAATTTTAAGTGCGATCTTTAAAATTTCATTCACTGCCCAGACCCTGATGGATATTCCATAAACAAGCTTGACAGGCCAAAGAAAATGTCATTCTTATCTTTTTGTAATGTCTTAAGTTTGACGTTAAAAATCTCTTAAACTTGTTAAGAAATTCCAATAAGTGGCTTTAACACATTTCATTTTTCTACAGAGAACTAACATCAATCATAGTTTTGACACAAGTTGTTGTCTAGTGAATACTGTTTTTCTAACTTTATTTTAACTTGGGCTACAGCAGAACCAAAAGTTATGAAAAGTGCAAACTTGCTTTCAAATGTGGGTCATTGCAAAGAATGAATACTTCTTGTACTACAACTTTTTTAACTTTTTACCTCGGATGGCTGATTTTACACAAAATCTATTGTTTGTAGTCATCCCTGGTCTGTTTGACGGCTTACAAAGAGCAATGGCCATCCCCTGCTGGTTTTTGTTGACCTGCTGGGTTCCTTAGTGACTATTAAATTTTTGGTTTATTTCTACCTCGATTACTTCAAATATTCAAACAGATGTAGGCATGCTTCACTGAAACTTTTTGTGTCTCTGTTTGCAGTATTTATTTATCCTTTGATGTCAGTGGGAGTGATGGCAGTATTTGTAACAGAAAACTGCCGTATGCCTTATGTAGTGAGTGCACAAGAAGGGACTAGTTTTAACTTACTCCCATTTGCTTCAGAATGGAGTTAAATGCAGCAACTTTTTGATATCTTAATGTGTTTTTATACTTATCTAACCTTATAATTTAACTGTTTTTTTTTTACTTTTTAATTTTGTTTTATTTTTCAATTATTTTTTGTATCATTGCATGGACACGTTTGACCCTTTTTATAACTTTTATAGAAATTACACTAGAATAAAAGACTGAAACCAGCAAAAGGCTGAAATAATTGCTCTTTGCAAATATTGATATGGCAACCAACGTAAGAATTTTCCTTCGTAACACAGCTGTTCCACTGCAGTCTATTTTTACAAACATTCAAAGCTATGCTAGCGAAAAAGAAGCAAGCAAGAAGAAGAAGAAGCAAGAATCATGAGACTTTCTTGAAGAATCAACAGTTAGGCCTTATAATCCATGCTGATTATCAGCCATATTTTTTTATACAGTTAATGGGAAATTATCACAAAGCATACAGTGTTCCTAATAAGTAGAAATAGGTAACAAATATTGTACAAGTTTTGTTTAAGTTAAGTCCCAGGGAAGTCAGTCAGTCATGTATTTTCAACTCAAGTATCACTTGAAAGAGGGACACAGGATCTGGTAGGTGACCTAACAATGGATACTGGTTATTTGTTTAATTTAAGAAGGTGATAGGTGAAACACTGAGAGAGGATCGACTTGCCAACTCTTTTGTCTGTGACACTCCCTGGCAGACTGCACTTCACACATAGGTGCCATTGACAGAAAACCGCAATGTACACACAACTTGTCACAACTAAGGTGTGTGTCTTACACAGCATCTATCCACCCAAGGTGCTGACTTTAACACAAAATTGAATAGAAGTTATTCATGTTATGCATTATTGTAAATGTTAACTTCATCATTATGTGCCATTTTTTCCAGAGAACAGTGTGATAAATATATGCCCAGTCAATACCAGGATATGATACCAACAGAAAGACACATGCTATACATTCAAAATAATGTATGTGATGGAAATGTCAGGTCCATGGGCACAGGGGGCATTCTGTGAAAATAAATTCTTCAAAATGCCACCCTTCTCCCCTGCCCCCTGTCCCATCTCCCCTTCCAGACCCAAGTGGATCTCACTGAGAGGCTTGCAAATCTAGAATCATTAAAATGACTTAATGATTTTGGAAACCTTTATCTGACTCTGTAACATTTTTTTATATTTCACAAAACACTTAAAACCAAACATTTTTATTCCTCTTTCGTAATATACATGTTTTCATCCACAAATTTCAAAGAAAGTCTCTTATCATGCAATACCTTCCCTGAGTCTATTCATCAATGTATTGAGTTATTTACAATGGTCATGAACTTAACTTTTGTCATACTTGTTCCTGAATAACACCTCATGACTTTTATCTTCTTCCTTACAGATTATAACCTCTGTCTGGTTCAGTCAACTCTTAATTATTATTTGTTTCAACCAAATGTTTTGACCACTATGAACAGGAAATTTGGTCCTTAAACTCAGTTCCTCAAGGCAGGTGGTCCTTAGATTTCACAAGCAATTAAACTCAAACTTGTTCCATTAAAAACCTCATCTGCCAGCCAGACATGACATGCAAAAAGAGATATAATTTAAGAACAGGTTCACAGATAAAACTTTTTACTTGACTCTTTTAGTTGTTACTGTCTGACTGCTATTCCCAGGAATTCTCACTGTCAGTCTTTGTTATCTTAAGGAAACATCTGATTGAGACATCTTAATTTGCATAAAATAATCTTTAACTTTCAGGTCTAACCTCATGGAATGAGTCGTGCATATTCTTTAATCACACGATTTACTTCTTTGCCTTCAGCTGTGTAGAAATGTATTTGCTCTTGTTTCCATAGGAAAAGAAAAAAGATCTTAAAAAGTTTAACAATAAAGTTATTTTTATGATGTAAGAAGTGGAGGCACTAACTTGAAGAATGACTGGCCCGGTCTGCCGTATGCGGTACTTGATTATTTTTGGGTCAAGGCAATGGGTGACTCACAGTAGGACAGACAACACCAAGGACATAGTACTGCTTAGCTGCATGCCATAGAACTTGATTCAGGGAACTAATGGGCTAGCAGACAGACTCATACTTATCTGCTTCCAATTGCACACAAATCACTCACAGATGTCAGCGGAAACTTTGGTACTAGTTAAAGTAAGTGCAGTAATTAAAAGGAGATTGCAGTAATTACCCACAGACCCGTACAGATATAGCAGTTACATAATCTTTGGTCAGAAGGTTCAGAAGGGGTTATGCATTTAAAGTGGATAACAATCTGTTAGAAGTATGTTCTCTACAGTGTCACGAGGGAGTACGAATGAGCAGCACAAATATGTATGATGATGTCAACATCCTCTGACTTGTACATGTTCTTGAAAAATCTTCAATTCAGGAGGAATGAATTCATCAATGGGACAAGGTCTGTGGGGAATTGAATGGAATGAGAAGCTGTACACAAGACTATTAATTGGTAAATGTCAATGTTATGTTACTAACTCTGCTGAGAAGTTGCCACTTTGTTGACATACTAATGAAAGAAGAGTGCTTGACTTACCATCATCTGCATCGGCTGCGATGACAACATTGATAGTGTTGATTCCTCCGATCTGTCCGCCCATTGGCATTGTCAGTTTCACCTGGAACTGTTCATCATCCTCATACAATGAATCATCAATGATGAGGATCCTGCAATGAGCAACATCTTCACCCTTCTCAAAGCGGACAAAGTTGTCGGGGTCATCTTCCAGACGACTGAGGTAGTCAGAGAAAGATAACACAGGAGATGGGTCTGATCCAGTTGCAGTATCTGGAAGAAGGAGAAAAACATTGCTATGTGATGACAAAGTTTTGGAACAAGTGGAAACTTCAAAAAACAGAACTGCCTTGCATACACAATTTTACTTCTAACACTCTTTTCATGCAAACAATGGTACCTTTTTTGCCTAAGTTTAAAGTGATAACGTTTAATGCCACATTGAAAACTTTATGTGAGACAAAACCACCCATCTTTTTGAAGCTTTTTTGTGAATCCAAGTCTGGGTCCCGGTGACTTTCTTTGAGTTAAAGATTTGGTGCATACAATCTGAGTATGAGTCAGAGCTACAGACTAGTATTATTGTCCATACATAATTAGCAGATAGAAAAGAGTGCTTCATCTATAACCAAATTACAGAAAACATGTGGTATGCTGATTATGATGTACAACGTGAGGCCCTCTGTTGCGATCAGGTGTCACAGTGACAGAAAATAAGACATACGCATGTTTAAAAGAAGTTACACCCTCAAAATTGATTTTTCTTTGGTCTTTTAAGATGACTATAAAGTAATGGGAAGATGAGTAGATATGAAGTCATCCTAATCCTTTAGATTCAAGTTTCTATCTTAAGGCTCAAAAGTTAGTCTTTGACTCAAGTGTCCTACTACTTATCAGGGCTAGAGAGTATTTGTATTTGACCAGTGTTAGAAGTAACCTGAAAGATTCTAAATTCTTATCAAGTGGATCTATTCACTAGAATTTACAACCTCTATTTCATCTGAACATGTTGACAAAGTACAGCCAAAGTACATGGTGGACACATGTCTTGAGACTGTAAGCAAGTAGTGATTATCACGTAAAAATCCATTTAAACACTTGACTCTCTTGTGTGTCCTATTTTAAACTGACAGGCACTCGTGTTCCCAACACTTGTGACATTTCACAAGTTGGGTGTTCTTTATCTTTATTCAGACAATTCTGACTGACTGGCCTCAGTATTTTGACAGGGAGGCGTGTGTCAACTTGTAAGAGCCACACACGATACAAGACTGCTTGAGGTTTATCACCGTTATAATTTAAAAAAAAATGGCAGTGCTTGGAGTACTCCTCAAGATATAAACATCTTCATTCCGGCACAATTAGCATAGATAAGTCAAGAAATTGAAGAAGATGACGGCTTGCTTATCACATACACCATCCTTGGACTAATTGTAGCAATCAATTCTCTGAACACATCAGCCAATCAAAACAAATCGTTTCTGTGACTACATCTATTTTGACATTTGAACATGGTTGGGAAGCAATTTTTCTGTAGCCTAGTGAAACATGGATTCTTAAAAGTTCCCACAGATATACCTAGTTACATATTAAACCTTAGTTCCCCAGTAAGTCCAGTAAATTTGAGATGTAGACCCACCTTAACACCTTATATGTGCCCAAACCTTTACAGACCAAGTACTTTTCTTTACTGCTTTTCTTAATTATGCTAATATATTACACTTCTCAAATGGACCGTTACCTGGCATAGTGGAGCACATCACCATAAATTCTTCTGAGAGATCTCCTCTTCTCCTGATTGGGATGAGGATTTCGCCGTCATTTTCTTCAACAATCAGGTCACCTTCCAAGTCAATGACAACTGTGGACTCTGTATGAGAGGAGACATATTTTAAGCATTAAAACTTTTAAAACTCTGGATATTTCTGCGGTGAATAACTGATATATTTTTTCAAGGTATGTACGAAACTTCAGAGACAAACCCTTATATACCAGTACAGGTGAGAACACACACTCTAAAAAAAATTTGGTCAAATTGACCAATGACTGGGTCAACTATGCACTGAACCAAATATGGTTTGACTAAACTATATAACTATTATAGTTTGACTAAACTATGGTCAACTTTGACCAATAAGTGGTCAGATTTGACCAATAAGTGGTCAGATTTGACCAATAAGTGGTCAAATTTGACCATAGTTTAGTCAAACTATTTGACCATATTTGGTTTGGTGCATAGTTGACCCAGTCATTGGTCAATTTGACCAAAGTGTTTTTAGTGTGCAGGAGAGAGAGAGGTGATGAGGAAGATCATGGGGCATGCAAACCCCCTTCCCTCCACCCACCTTCTCTCTTCCAAAAAGAAGCAGAAGTAGCCCTCTGACACCAAAGAAGCTACTATCTTTTTAGACATAGTTATGTAAGAGTATTTTTCTACATGACTTGTGCACACCTTGCAATTTGAAAACTTTATTTTTGAAAGTTCTGACACTCAGCGCTTGCGTGTGATTGAACCCTAATGTATCCTTGATGTAACACAAATTTTTGGCACATGAGTTGGAAGACTGAAATTCTATCTTCTTGGTTTGCAACCTAAGGACTGGAAATCAGGTCTTGACATCATAAACCTTCCAGGCACGCTACTTTTTTACCTTTTCCAGACAATGGAGTCTTTTGACATTTTCAGGGGACATGTTTTATTCTGTCTCCCTGTCTGCTTCCTTCAACTCTTAATCTTGAATTACAGTCAGGGGACTGGATAAAGGGTTCAGGTAAGGTGGCACAGGTTAGGTGGCGCATTTAATGTCCAGTCTAATTTGTCAATTACTTCATGTTCTTTGCATTGCTTTAACTACCAAATAGAGGTAAATTCCACCCTAAAGGGTCTAAACTCTTTTCCTGCAGTATCTTTTATCCTCCTCAAACCATACAACCATGAAGGATAAAATGCCCTTGGGGAAGTTTTATTCAGCTTCGCAAAAACCTGACTGAATGACTATCATCACCCACCATATTCACAGCTTTGTAGTACCGAGGTAGTAACTCCATGGTAGAACCATGGAAGTACTTTCATGGTAGAATGCAATCCAAAATTAAATGTACCAGTTCTAAAGGGAAATAACTGTACAACATTTTTTTATTCATGCAATAATAACTTTATTGTAAACAGTGATGTCACAGAAATGACTTGTCAAGAACATTCATAATCCATTTACGTGTCAAACATACTGAGAATTTGCAAGTCCATGAATTATTGTGAACTCTGTTTTCCTTTTGTTTTTTCATTAGCTGTCACTGTTTTGTTGCTAGTGGTAACCATAGCTGAAAGGCACATGAAGGTATTCCAGCTATGATACAGAACTGCATTAAGAATTTCTCTGTCCCTTCTGGATGGTGATACCTTCAAAAATGAATGTAACTCATTACAAATGTGAAGATGTCTGGGTTCCACCTATTTCTCTCTTAACTGAAAAGTTTCCCATTATATAAAACCTGGTGGTTTTGGGAACCTCTACCATTAACAGAGAGAGAGAGCAGTGTCTTGAATTTTACTTCATGTGCTTAGTACAAAAGTAAACAATTGTCACAGAGTACAAAGAGTCTCCACAATCACTTGCATTTAACTTGAACATGGCCCACTGAAAAAGAAGTGTAAAGCTTCAACTTGATTTACACAGGAAGCTTTACAGTTTCAACTGTTTTCACAAGAGTATTCATTAGTGATGTTTGCTAAGTTAGCAGAAATGCCATTTTAAAGCTGTCCAAAGTTTGCCTGTGCATGTCCCTGTGTTTACTGAGGTGGCAGCCATGTTTTCCCACAGAATAATTTTTTATCTCCTTCCAGAGGTGGGCTACTCACCTCTGAGGGTACTCACTATTGCAGGCTATTGATGTTAAAGTGCACTCCATATTAAACCAACAGTTGTGCAACTCTCTCCTCAAAGCTCCATTCAGAACTCAAATCCTCTTTAAGACAGAACTGTGTTTGTCAGCCATGACCACTAACTGGTCCAATAATCCATCATAAGAGGAAAACCATGAGGCCTGGAATAAAATCTCTTTTCCCTCAGTAAGATAGCTAGGCATGCAGAAGTAAATCTCTTTGAAATAAACTGTTGCTCTAAGGGAAGACTATTACAAATGAAGTCTTTTCACCCATAAAAACACTCCAGGTTAACCAGCAGAGTGCCTCTTTTGTTGGTGTGTGATTCAAGAGGGTTTATTATCTCTGACTTCCCTTGATTCACAAGAGGTTATAAAGCTCAACTGTCCTGCCTAAATCTCCTTTTATGCAGCTTTAAACCCTAAACTCAATTTTTCAAACCCCACCAAAAAGGGGAGATCTTTGTGGTCAGTACAATGCTCTGGTAACTCTTATTTCTAGTCTCATTCATTACAATCACTTTCATACTGTAGCAAAAGCTCTTTTCACTAAAGGTCAATAAGTACTTCACATCCTTCATTCAGTCCACAGACAACAGATACAGGGAAGAATGCAGCCAAATTAAGCAAGACACAACTTCACTTTATTCCCACCAAAAGTCATCACCCCATTTAATAATACCCCATTTTCCACTGAACACAACCATGGTACCATGGTTTTACTCAGAGAGTAAGTCCAGAAGCCTTTTGGGCCCTCTGAGCCCTTCCTCTAAGAGTGCAGAGAATCCCGAGAATTCTGGCTAGCTTGACCCACATACTTATTATTTCAGTACTGAAGACCCAAAGTCTTACCATCTTCGAAGTCACGTATCTGCACCAGTGCACGGTCAGGGAACTCCAGAGCACCCATGACAGGGTTGTTCAGGACAATCTCGAAGGATTCAACTTGTTCAAAGTCATCATCTTGTTGAATGCGTACCCTCCAGAAGCCCATAGTTTGACCAGGGTTGAATTGCACCTGTCTCGCTGATTTGCCCTTGAAGTCTTCTGGGGACACGGCAGTACCATCGGCCGTTTCAATTCCTGGCAGAGGCAGTAAAACAAACAAAGTACATTACATTATCGTACATTCCTGTCCGGTGCAGGAAATTGTGTTACCAATAAACCTCAAGACAGATGTTAGTGACACTGCATGATGGCTACATAAACACTATAAATGGTGACTCTGACTCAATTGTGTTGCCTGGTGTTTTGGCCAGGGCCCATAATAGTACTTTATGTACTACAGTGATGGTTGTGTACACAATAAGTCAAATTTATAATGCCAATAGTTATTGCACTTATTTTCAACAAATATGTACATTACAGCACAAACCTTACTTCTTTCCTTATGCCCATCAACAAAACCTTCAAACCCTGTTCCACAGGGAATGCCCCTTCCCCCACCCTCTGCTACCCTTCAATAGTAAATTTCCATAGTAACTACAATTATATCATCATACGAGTGTTTCTGTATAATTTGCACAGAAAATACTTTGCAACAGCCCATTGAAAACTTCTACTTGTGCCACTTGACTAACTCTCCAATCTGAGCCATCACGCACCATGTTCCTCTGAAGTATTGTGGCCCCCTCACCTCCTTTCCCTCCTGGTCATGAAAATGAACATATGATCATATCTAACACTCTTAAAAAATGATGTTTACACTGAAGAAAGAAATCTTACCAACAAATGATGTTTCTCCCAGGTAACCACGTCTGAGAAGCTTGATCTCCAAGTAACGTTCTGTTTCATTGACTTGATAAAATTCCCTCTCCAAGGAAATAAATGCCCAGTTCAAACGATACTGCTGATTGGGAAGTTCATTGCCACCTGGAGAAAATAACAGGGAAAAACTACTAAATTATATCTTAATTAAATCTGGAGTAAAATCTAACAAATATTGCAGAGAGAGTTCAAAATATTACTGAATTCAATTCACCTAGCAAGCATATCAGGATTCATTTTCCCTACTTTTTTCTCTTTTTTCATTGCCACAAAAGCTGTGGAGCAGACTTTCACTGTCTAAAAGTGCCATTTTCTCACCCAACCATATGCAAAACAGAATTACTAACATAGCCAAATCTACTGAAGTCCTTCATCCCACACTTACAAAATGATATTGGAAAATGATCCCCATCTCAGTGTCAGAGTCAGGAAGTCATTCCCCCCCCCCCCCCCCCACAGACTCAAATCGCCTGTTGGCACCTTTTAGATTTTTACCATACTTAAATCTTGCACCAATATTAGCATTGCTTCCAAACAATATGATTTGATAGAGTTATTTTTAGACCCAGATAACAAAATGTCCAAACAGCAGCCATTATCTGTAACATATTCTAATGAGAAGGGTCATCTCCTGTGATCTGGGAGGTAGACTTAGCCCCAAAAAGGTTGAAAAGACATGAATTAGATCTTGTTGAGGCATAGGGTATCTACCTACTTCAAAGCACCCCTACAGGCCATTCTTGCCCCCTCTGACCGAATTCACAGGCCCTGCCACCACCCCATCTGGATAAGAAGGAAAAGATGGGGGGGTTGCATAGACTAGCTGGACAGTAAGCAATTTCCAAGAAGTGAATACAACCAACTTTCAGATGAGAGACCCTTTAAAGGAGTTATAAGTAGGGTAGCATGTCTCATGAAAGGCTTCTCTAAGATTACAGTGAAAGTTGTACCTTTCGTAGGATTTAACTGGTGATTCTCTTGGTGCCAGAGCAATACAAAGTCCCAGATCACACCACAGGTGGTAAATCACAATACACATGTATGTCAACCAAGGGATATATCTTTAGCAATGGCCCTCGTAAAGTTTAAGTACACCACCATGATTAACCAATTTATCACAGCTTCAGTGAATTTGGTCCTATTCAACATCTGGTCACTCCTTGTGAATCCTTTCAACTAATTTTACATTTTTGTTTTGAATTTTGGAAGGAAACCCTAGTATCATTTGTCCCAATCAAGAAGTGTTTGTGCACTTGTAAAGGCTCAATAAAAGCTGTCTAGTCTCAGTGAATTGGCTGTTTCAAAATAATTCAACCCCAACACAACTCCCATAAGAATTCTTGACTTTTCAATTATCTGTCATACAGCACCCATCCTTCTAACTGTCACTGAAGTCTTCATCTAAGGCTTCTCCACTTCATACTATTTTAAATGCCTTTGTTAATTTATTCAACTCAGCCTACTGTTAACTTAGGCTTTCATTTGAAAGTCATCACCATAAGTCTGCAGTTCAAATAAATCCCTGTCCTTAATAGAAGATAGGTTTGAGTAAGCTCTAATCTCTTTCTTGTGGCTCATTATGGACCTGGGTTAGCCCTAAGAGTAATGTACATACCCACCAGGGAAAAAGCTGGTCATCTTATTCAACTGTTAGTGTAAGGTTTAAGATCTATCCTCTTTAGCAAGGTATGGATGAAGGCCCAATGTGACTTGCAAAATATTTTCTGCAGGGCAAATGCAAGAGGGAGTAACACAGTTTCTTTGTCAAAATGGAAGCACTTTGCTGACTTAGCAATGTCACCAAAGGTTGTCGTTCATAAAGTAACAACTAACAAGAAACTCATCTACGGGAAAGAGGCAATTGAATCTTTAATGGGGCCTTGCCTGGGAGATGTTTTCAGATGGCAGAAAAAACTCACTTCAGAATCTAATTGGATCATCCAATTCTATTCAGATTCAGCTGGTAGTTTATAAAAGCCTAAGATGAGATCATAGTAGCATTGTCAACATTCAGGTTAGCTTCAGCATTTGGCAAGAGGTTTTCTTTTTTTCTAAGGCAGGTGTGCTGATCAATAAAATGTTTTTTTTCTCTGAATCTCAATTCTATGGTCCTGTTATTTGATTTAAGCCAGGACAAGCACACAACAAGCAAGGTAAACATGATGAGCCTTGTCAGGTAAGTGCTAAATGTATAACAACTAAGTGCTAAGCTGGAGAACAAACCAAAGGTAAGGGGTTAATTAGTGAGAGACAGGTACACATCCTCCCTTATGGGGAAACAAGCTAATACACAGATAGAAGCTTTGTTACATAGTGATAATCTCTGCAGAAACTTGTAAAACTTTTAAGCCTTCACAACCAACAAAACAACAATCAATCAGTAAAATATTCATGAACACATGATGTTGGCTGTTTTCCCACACATTCAAATACCCCACAGTTGTTTTCAAACTATCGGCCTATTGTCAAGTCACTAAATTCATGTATTCTAACATCACAGAACAGTTTGTATAGATATCCCCTTGATGAACTCCAAGTACCTGCTTCAAGCCTTGATGAAGCATTTCGAGGCTGTCCTGTCCCAGCACTCATCACTGTTGTAACGAATCATGACTCGAGTCGCTAATTTTCAGAAGGGAAATGACCCGAGCAATTGTATCAGAATTTTCCCCATAGAAATAATACAGTGACGCAAGTCACTGACTTGACTCGAGTCACATTTAAAGTAGTAAATGACTTGCCTCGACTACAAAATTGAGTGACTCGTTACAACACTGGCACTCATATGATTATATAGCATCAACACAGCCAGATGAATATCAGTCCATACCCACATGAATTCATAGGTTTAGTCTATTACACATCAAACAAAAAAAAAAACAAAAAAACAAAAAACAAAAAAAACAGGAATAAAGAACACTTGAAACAGATTCTTTGCAGCTGATCACTTGCAACCACACTCAGACTTTAAACAATATTGTTGAAAAATAGTGAATTATTCTCTACAAAGTGACAGTGATGGGGATTCAGTTTCTGATGAGTACAAAGTGCCCTTCCCTCCCTCTGAAGGGGAGGGAGGGATCTCTCACAGAAACTTTCACCCTTTTGTTAGCAATTTAAGCCACTATTGCCCCATGCTATAATTCTATTCTAATGTACATTTTTATGGAGGAAATAATAAGGTATGTAAAAAGTAGGTACTGAGGAGCAAGATAGACTGCACATTTTTACATCCTTTCATTGTGGCGCCCCCTGTGGGCTAAGGGTTGTAGAATATGCCCACGGTATTCCCTGCCTGTCGTAAGAGGCGACTAAAGGGGAGGACTTGAAACGAATTTATCTGGTTGACACTATATAACACATTTGTGTTGGTGTGTCGTTAAATATTATCTAACTAACTAACTAACAATTCCTTGTGGCTTACAATTTTTTTATTTCTCTTTTCAATTCTTCCTGGGTCACTGACACCAAAATAGAAAGATAAGTTCTAGGCCATAGTATGGTGTTTACCAATGCTGAAGCATTTACAAAAGTTGTGTCTCACATGAGGACAGCAACCCTTAAAAAGCAGAAAACTGATTTTTAGGTTAATTATACTTCACCACACTAAGTTTTATAATGGATAATTACCAATGGAAAGTACTTTTGCAGGGTTAAAGGAGTAGAAAAATGTATTTCACCTAAGAGATAAGTTGTTCTCTTAAGCAGTCTCATAAAGATAAGGTTATATGGCCTATGAGACCATTCTCAGTTTGCCTGCTCTTCCTTCCAGTTGAAAATCTGGGATTCTCTCCATGGACATTCCACATTCCTATGGTTGTTCACTGGTCCTCTGAGGGGCACACTACTCATTCTGTCAAGCTATTCTGGATGTCAATTCATTACTAGTCCACCCTACAGCTGCAAAGGCACTTTTCCTTTGAAAGATGGAGAGTCCCAGAGAAAAAAAAACCTAGTCAAGTTTGTCATTAAGAGTACCTGGACAAAGACCGAGAAGTGACATTCTGTTAAAGTAGCTCTGTATCATTTCATGCCCACAAATAAGATAAGGTACTGGACATTTCACACAGTACTGAGTAGTGACAGAGTTTCTTCAAGAATTCTTCAGAACAATGTCAGTCTTAAGACTTGAAAATACCTAAAAAGAACACAGGCTTTCAATAAATACTAAATAACAGCATTTGTAATGCAGAGTGTGGGAACAAGGTGCCCAATTACACATGGATAGCTTCTCACTTGAGGGTTCCTAATGGTCATTATAAATCTCAGTAAATGTACAAGGACAATAACCCCTTCTTTGCTTTTGAATCTTCATTGCAAGAACCAATGTTTGCCAAACTGTAAACCACAGATGAAGAAAAAGCCACAAAATCCCCACTAGAATAGGCCTACATGGTACACAAGAAGGAAGTATATGAAGCCGCAATAGTACCAATGCATACATCATGGTCATGTTTACATCTCAAGTAGATCTGAAGTGCACACATACCATCTCTCATAAGGTACACTTAAACACACACCATGAACAACACCACTGTACTACTCACTGGCAATGCCACAATGGATCCAAGGAGGGTGCACAAGAAAACAGCTACACCATTTGGTATGTGTTAACACTCATACTCCCAATTTCCAATCACTAAGAGTTGCTATTTGACAAACAGCAACTCGCTGCTCCAACACATTCAAAGAGAACTCATCCTGGCCATTTTCCTATTTTGTCCATCCACTTAACTTTCTGTGCAAAATTTGTACTTTCCACAGGAGCCACAGTATTTGTATAAAGTGCACTTTTTACTGTTGTTAACACACATTACATGCCTTGACATTCTAACTATAGAATGTCATATTTCCATACCCCACTAGATCAAAGGCCTGGTGGGATGATTTCCCTCTTAGCCCAGTGGTAAATGATAAATAGGTCTGTGAGTATGGCTATGTCCTACTAAACACAATTTGTGCTGAATAGCAGCAGCTATCTGACTTGCCACATCAGGTCTTAGCTTGAAAGTAGGTCATATTCTAGTTATATCTGCCAAACACCATGTGAATGTCTTCATTGCAATGAGTTTATATTCATAATGGGTGGCAGCTCCATAACTTCCAACTGCTTAAAGTCTGAGGTTTATGTTGATTAACTACTTTCAAGTATTTTTATTGGAAGAGAGCCATCTCTGGTGCCTTAGTACAAGCATACACTACACTGATTGCACCACAGGCTATTAATTTAAGGAGTGAAGAGATTTTGAATACTGCCACTGAGAAACAATGAGTGTGGCAAGTTTTCAATCATTCCATGGTAATTCCAAAGTTGAAGTCAGGAAAATCATCCATTTTGTTTTCCTTTTGGTGGAAGGGTAGGGGAAGAGAATTGTGTTGGAGGCTTTACAGGGTTGAATCATCCCTCATTTATAAAGATGAAAAGATTTCACATCAACTTTGATGTTCCTTCTGTAATATGCTCCTCTTTGTTACACTCCTTTCACCTACACATAACTTATGTAAGATCTGCCTGTTTTCAAAGACAGCTTTTAAAGGTGAATATAGTCTGGGCCAAAATCCAGTGAAAGCTGAGAGGGAGCAAAAACACGATTATGTGACTGTCTATTGCACTGTTTAGCCAGAGGGCAAAACAATTTAAATACAGGGTTGTTAAACACAATAGCAATATAGCATCTTCTCTTCCATCAATCATATACACAGACAACATTGTTTTTGCACATTCCTTTAAACATGTCCCATAACTCTCAAAAATGGTTCATACAGACCTGCTTAAGTCATATGCACTTAAAGAGGTGACTGTTGAAACAGACTGTCAAAATTGGGGAAGAGATTGCATGATTCTGGATTGCCTAGTTGCATGATACAAGTTAAAAATGCTCTTTTCTCACGTATAATTGTTACAAAAAAAAAAAAAAGCAAACAGTTATATTTAGTTCTATCGATCTATTGTAAATTTGTGAGCCAAATCTTATTACATTCGATGTAGGTCAATCAATGCCTTTATTTCAAAGAATGGTAAGACTCTTGTCAATCTGTTATGTACTTCTCTCAAGAAAGAAAACTGGCGATGAAGGTAAAATTTAATTTTGTTTACAAGTAAATTCAGAGTCAGGAAGACCACTTATTTTCATGCAGGACCTGACAAGGAGTTCACTGGGGACTAGCACCAGTAATATTGGTCTTCTCTTTTGACTAGAGTAAAGACATTACTGTAACAAGCAGGGGTGCAGCCTACTAATGGCTCTCAATCTTGCCACTGCAATCATGATTTAACATCCCATTTGACATATGAAAGAAAGTGCATCTCAAGTCTTATTCCACTTTCTCAAAGGCTGGGAGGGGTGGCAGATTCTTGCTTAGGACCTGGTTAATTTGGCTGGTTAATTTGTTTCCTTGAATAACAAATGTGTTTTGCCAAAGCTTCTTTTCAGGCCCACATTCTCCAAGGAATGTTTACCTGATGCCATTTCCTAATAGATACAATTACAAACCTTACAAGCCTAGTTTTCATTCCAGTATCTTTGTCCTACTTCCCCTCAAGAGACACATTGAATACTTTTAAAAAGATTCTTCTCCACCTCTTGCTCCATGCAGACAGAAGACGGACACTTTGTCTGACACAACATTTCCCTTAAAGCCTGTAATTTTCACTTAAATGACTTTTTAAAACCACCAGAATACCACATTTCCCTGTATAATTTCCGCTCTACACTTTCCTTCAACATGGCTGCAAAAGCCTCAAGATCCATTAATGAATTAGGATGGCAGCATCAACACTTCAAACACAAATGCGTGCCAGGGTTCACAAGGAGTGCTAATCTAGCACTCTTTTCACTATTCATCTATTCCCCTTCCTTTTATAGAATTCTTTAGTACTATTATTTGAAAGTCTCCTATTTAAGCTGCTTTGAGTAAATTGGTAGCTTATGCATTCAACCTGACTCAATAGTTTGATGTGCTTCTTTCAATATTTGCTACAGGTATAACTATTTAAGCCAACCGCAGTAATCTCAGAATTCTGGTTTTCATAACCTGCTATGCCACAAGTTAGGAGCCCATAAAGAGTCCTCTCAAATCACAGCAGTTATTTTCCTCTTGAAAACATCATTACCACAAATTAGAACCTTGAGACATAGAAGAGAATGCTATCCTCTGCTTTATCTTGGATCAATGCCAGTATGTTGCCAAATAAACACACCCTGGCACAGGAACTTGTTTACTGTGTTAGCATTGTAGCATTTAAAAACTCTTGGTGAAAATAGCAGGGTGTTTGATGAATAACACATTCACAGCCTCTGAGACTAACCACTCCCTTCTAAGAGCATGGAAGTTACTGCAAGGTTGTATACATCAATGCTACAAGGAGAGCATATATAATCCAACCATGGAGCCATCAGGGGTGGCGCAAGGATTTGCTCAAAAGGAGGGCCAAGCTCCCTGATGGGGGGGGGGGGAGCAACCCAAAGTCCTGACACAAACGATGAGTTGGCAAAAAGGATGAGGAACTCAAAAATATTTGGTTTTTATACAAAAAAATGAAGAAACTTAGAAAATTTGGGGTCTTTATTGACCCAAAATTGGAAAATTTGGAGTCTTTATTGAAGAAAATGCCCTTTCTATGAGCAAAATCAAGCAGATCCTTGGGGCGACTGAAGGTCATTAGGATTACATATTTTATCATACAGATTAAGGCTCCCCCTGACGGGTGACTATGCCCCCCCCCCCCCCACATGGTGCCAACATTGCTATCCATGGTCTAACAGTCCCACAACTATGAAAGTAGCCTCCCTCTTGTTCTTTTTTTCCTTCAAGTTCAGTAAGCTCAAAAAAAAATTTTGGGGGGTGGGGGAGGGTGTTAAACAGTTTTTAATTTAAGTATAATTAAAGGGTAGTAAGAGGTTCATGTTAGCAAAACGACATTACACAATAAAAAGTAAATCCAGTACCTTCATAGTGACAGTTTGCTATGTCCATCACAGCTAAAAAATATAATATTGTTACTAAACTTTTAAAGATGCAACTGCATGGGAAGGGGGGGGGGGATTTTGTGATTTAGTAGGTAAGCCAATGGGGAGCTTTGCCAATGGACAATGAAGCTAAAGTGCAATCATATCCAGCCAGGGAAGGGAGATGAGTCTGCAACTCAAAACCTTATAAATACTTCATGCATGCATGTTTTTAAGTGGGAACACCCTCTTTCACCCATTAAAACTCCTTATTTGGGAGGTATGTCTTAACCTGAACTAAAAATAAGCCTAAAGGGAATGAATGTATGAACGGCTCCATTCTCAATCATACCACAAAAGTTACCTAAATATTTACATATCTACAGCCCAGAAACCACAAACTTTCAAAAGGAGTGGTATAGTACATGTTTAAGTACCATTCATTTGCACTCTGTTGCACCTAAACCCCTGTTTGTTATGTACCCCATCTCCCGGTATCAATTGAGCATAGATCTATCAAAATGTGAAACCTTTTTCATGTAAGTAATTTCCATACTTAAAAAAAAGGTGTGAGTTTGTGTGATAGAAAACTCCTCAACAAAACTACCATGGCCTCAGTTAATTTACGAAAACTATGTTACTATCTTACGGAGGGTAAGGGGCGGGGTAGTCGGGGGGGACTCAACTTTAAATGTATACCAAACCACTGTACTCTACTATTGTGATACAATGTGATCATCCATTCTTGATCAAGAATGGTAATGCCTAGCTGCCGTCTAGTATAGTGCTATATGGGGCATCAGCTCCATATAGCACTATATATGGAAAGTAAACTCTTTGGTGGCATTATGGTACGTATTACTCCATGAACATGATACAAACAGGGAACCCAGTAAAAGAAGGGCTCAATGTTGATGCCTTACTAAAAGCCAGCTTGTTTTATATGAAGTAATCACAAACAATGGGACTGAGGTTACTTTTGCTTCTGCTGATGGACCCTGAGTATCTTTCGAAAATTTAAAAACTTCAGATGGTTGTTATCATCATCAAAATTTCTGGACAGATACATCTATGTTGATCCCAATGACCCCCACATTACTTCCATCAGTTTTGGCATAAAATGGTGAATACATATATGATCTACTATTGGTTTTGTGTATATACCCAACAATCTTTGCAAATTTGACCTTATATGACCTGTGATGACCTCAAACTGACCTCCAAATTTTTTGGCACAATGTTGACTAGAACATCTTCCAAGTTTCACCTAAATCAAACAAGAACTGCAAATTTGTTCTCTTATGAACCTTGATGACCTCAAAATGGTCTTTACATCTTTTGGAGCCAAATGGTGATTACATCTTCTAAGTTTGGGTGAAATCCTGATTTAGTGTACAAAGTTACCAAAAATCAATGGGTTTGACCTCAAGTGATCCCTGATGACCTTCAAATAACCTTTTGACACCAAATGGTGGTATACATACCAGGTTTGGATTCCATCTTAATTTTAGTTACAAAGAACATACAAATCAAATATTTCCCCCTTTTTGACCTATAATGACCTTTTGTCAAAAATCTGTGTATTTCTTGGAAGAAGCACTACTTGAGGAACATTAATGACCAACTTTTTTGAGCATAACATGCTCGGTGAGAAAGGATATACATTTTTGAGATTTACACATAATAGCCTGTACTGACCACTATATGACCTTTGACCTCCATTTTCTGTTTGTTTAGAGTCTCCCCACACCCATTGATCATTCTGGCCAAGTTTAATCAAAATCTGTTCAAAAATTAATGTTTAAGAGCTCGTTAAACAATTGCTGACAGACATGATTGACAGCCAGATAGAGTGCTGGTGACTGATTGCAATAGCTCAAACAGCTAATATACAACTAAAAATGATGATCACAAATAAAATACATTTTCAACTGATCTGAAAATCTTTCAGTCCTATAAAACCTCATTAATGTAAGACATGGAAATGACACTAAGGAAGAACATGATTTACTTCTTTCAGAAAAATGGGAGTCAAATACAAAATACCACATCCTATTTGTTGAAAGTAACTAGAAATGGGTCAATTAACTCATTAAACAGATTTATACTCTTGTCGATAGTTCCTTAAAAATGAGTGATATCTGAAAGAATTATCTGCTAAATGATAACCACATTTACAAGTCTTGTACAGTAGGATGGTTTGTTGTTTGTTTTGACAACAAGCCTTTCCTTTCAGACAGATTGGATCATTGAACACCTACCTACCACTTCCACTTGCAATTGGCCTTGGGATGCACACATGGCAAGCTAATTATCTCATCTAAAAACATTTCACAGTTAAATTTCATTTGCTATCAACAACTTTTAAGATATTAACCTACATTCAAACAAAACCTGTTTCAAAGGGAGAGATTAAAACAAAATTTGTTCTTTTATTTCATATTGTTTTAGAGAAAATATACATAAAGTATTTTGGGGTAGTCAACATTCATTTCCTATTCATGGTTTTCATGATAAATCAAATTTGAAGCATGCAAAGATGACATCATACCCTCACAATTATTAAAAGGTCTTCTGTTTTCAATTTTACACTGTTTTTTCCTCCTTAAGGTCAAAAGCAGTCTCCCCAAACTTATTTTGAAACAAAGGCTAAATGTCACAAACTTCTTCTTATTTCTCTTCCAAGCATCTTTCATAATATTTTAGGACATAAATATTGCATATTCAGGGTAAATCAAGCAGTTGCTCCTAGTAAATTTTACAATTGAGTGAGAAAAATTCTGTCACATGATTCTCAAGATCCATTCAGGAAATAGGATAGTCTACTATACATTTCTTTATTGGGGTGACTGCATTCTCCCTTTAACCTCATGCTGTACTAACCTCAATCCATATGGAGTATTGCAAGTTTCAAACTTTCCATAGAGTACAGGTAATTTGCCCCCCCCCCCCTCCCCCTCATTCATTTCATGACCATTCAAGCTTAAAAAAAAACAAAAACGAAACACTGGTCATCAATTTAAGGAAATGCCATCACACTGGGTAGCAAATGGAGTCACTTCATCTGCTATTACCTTGAGAAGCTTAAGAGTTAAATGCAAACTCCATCAGAATGCTTAGAATTATGTTTCCTTTTTTTTTTAATCTCTTGGCTACAGTTCCACCTATCTAACAGAATGATGTGTAAGCCTGACTGTGGCCATGTTCAACTGATAGTGCAGTCTTCTAAACTTCACAAGACAGTTTATGAATTGTAAGTGTACTGTATGGTTTTTCCTATACTGTATCCATAACAACCAAAATGTTACTGAACACAGCTCTTTTTATGTCACAAGGTGGAGTAACAAAAAAGCTGCACCTAGGAAACAGTAAAATATATGGCACCACAATGAAAGCAATAAAACAATGTGACAAAGAATTCATCTGGATACTGTAATAAGATTCAGTTTTTACTCTCTTTTATGCTAAAGATCACAACCTCACCTACACTACAAGTTGGGTGGACTACTGCCTGGTTTTGCTAAGTGTCACATACGGTGGATACAAAATGTCTATACTCATGAGGGCATGGGCCTACTCTCAACAGGGAAGGGAGTGGGGGTGGAGTGAGGTGGGAGCTGGGGTGAGCACTTTGGCACAAAATTTTAATGTATGTTGCCCACAAATAGCACAGGCCTATATTTGCCTAAAGATATCCTGCAAATCCTACCCTTCCTCCTACCATCAGGCCTCCAACCTCTCCTCACCATGTCTAAGCTTGCTAAACTGTGGCCTATACTTTCCAAGAGGGAGTCTGAATGTCTGATGTATCTTTGTATTCATAGCATCATATACTGATTGTCCACAACAAGGGTACTACCCAAAGTGCCTGATAATGCACAAACCAACAATGTTATAAAATTTTGGCAGAGGTCATTAGAAGACAACTCTTTGCTCATTCTCTTTCAGTAAAACAAGAAAAAGGCTCTGGTCCAAAAGTAACTTTCCTCTCTCTGGAGCCATGATACAAAAAACTGTTACTTTTGAGTAAATAAAAGGCACAATGTAACATTTCTTCTGTTGGAGAGTTACGGTATACAGTTGCACTCTTTTTTCATCAATAGTACACTGCATATACCACAAACAGAGCCATTATGCTTCATGGAATGAAAACCAACCTAGAAGCAGTCTTTGAACAAGGACAAACATTGACTGTTCCTCCTTAGCACTCATCTCCACCGACCTCTGATGCCCTTTCAGACAGACAGTGCTCTCCCAGAACACCAACTCATCATATTTTTCTAGCCGATCCTCACAACCAGACTTGTGGGATGGAATTTTAACCAACCAGAGATGGACATTATACATGTGGGATGTCACCATCACTTCCTCTGCAAACTAAGATGACCTGGAAACAATTGCGGTGACACACAAAGAGGTACCCAGTGGGGAGAGCAAGTTATCTTGACTAACACTAAAGTGATGAAATATTGCTTCAAATCCCTTTTCAATCAGGAGAAGCAAAGTCATAAATAATGCAAGCACTCTTCTCCTCCTTGTCAGGCATTCTTTCCTGATTGGATTCCCAGTTCCCCAACCCACTAGTATAAAGGATAACAGTTGTAGTATACTTAACACATAGGATGTCATGAGAAGGTTGAGACAGCCTCAAATGAATTGATGATTTGAAGCTTCACAGAATCAACAAAACGATTTTTAGATCCACTGATTACTCAAAGATCCTGAACAGTGTCTTTGACTAGAGAAGCCATCACTTAACACATCAAATATAATTTGGAATGCATAGCAGGGTTGCGATGACTTTATGGGGAATTATGAAAAGAATGGTCTGCATTCTATTTAAGTCACTTCCAATCTATACCACTAACAATCTCTGACATGTTGAGAGCCACACACACACTGTGTTGATTGAATATTATGGAATGAACAATGCTAAGTACTAATCCAGGCTTAAGGCCAATTTCTCTCATTACTACAACAGTTTGTACAGTTATGACTTTCACCACAGATCAGAAAGCATCTTATCTTGGGATCAGTTGCATAAGGTCAAATGTCAATGATGACTTAAATACTAACCCCTTTTCCTACTATTATAGCCATCTATAATGGCAGCTTAGTAGCAACAGTGTATTAAAAAGTTCACCTTTGTCTGTCCTTTATGCAGATAGAGTGATAGCACACTCAGTCTAATTGTGGCCCCAAGGCAAAACAGTTTAATGTTCAATTTAATAGCTTCAGAATTTTAATAGGACTGTTCAACCAGGGAGTTGTTACTCAAGAGGGAGTTCCCTGGTTCAACATCTCATCACCTCTCCAACATTCACAAGAATGATCTTCCAAATGTTAAATAAGGTTGGCCACAGAAAAACTATGCCTGTTTATGGTAGTTTCTGGTATTTCAATTTTGTTCTGTTACGCTAATTTGTAACTTGAGGAAAAAATGCCCACATTAATAACTGTAGTATTCTTAGAGGGATCAAAGAAGAGGTGTATAGGACAAAAGACAGTGAAACTGCCTTCAGTGTCCTAGTAGAACATTATTTCATAGCAAATCATATGAAAGAAACCCTTGAAGGAAAATAAATACACTTCTTCAGTTCTTCTCTACAAAGGCCCCAAAAAATATTTCATAACATTTCATAGTTATTGGTGTATCTACCAGCACTGCCTTTTATTTCATTCTAAATGGCACCATGTCTACAAGTGAACTGTGTACCACTACCTTTCTGAAGATCACATGATCATCAAAATGAACTGAACTCTTGTACCCATAAATCTCTTCAGCCTGGTGGAAAGACTGTTCAACCTTAACTCCTTTATGAGATATAGGACAAGTTGTTTGATAAGTTGAAAACTGTTTTGCTCACTTCACTTTTATTACTTTTGACCACAAATATGTCTCGTTATATTCCACTCCCAGATGCACCACCACTTAAGATTACTTCTTCATCTCAATAAAACAGTTACTAAGATGCTGTGAATCAAAGCTTCCCTCTTATCTCTACACTCAACATATTTTATTTTAAAGGTTATCAAGATGGTTTAAATTCTTTTATTTCTCATGCACAACTATTTTTAAAGGTCATAACAGCATAAAATAAACACAGAAGCTTGTGATAAAATATCTTGAAATTTATTATTTCCTACACTTACTAAAAAGGTTTCTTGAAGCTATAGAGTTTGATAATATTATTATTTTATTAAGTCTTACAAAATTTTAAATGCTTTGGGAAAAATACCTTGAGCAGTTTTTCATCCTGGGCAGGGATATGCTAACTGGAAAACTTCCATCATAACACAAACCTGCTCAAGGAGAGCACCACTCATTACTGTGCATAATAAATGGCCGCAGAAGCACACGGAAACAACTTAAAGAATGACCCTTGACCTTTCCTTTCATGAACCAATAACACTCAAATCATTTCCATCCATGACCACACCTACTCATGTATGAAAACAAAATATGTAACAGTAACCAAAGTCAATTCTCCAATGCGACATTCCAAGTGGATGTCCTGGGGGAGGTCTGGAGGTCTAAGGGGAGGAGGGGGTGGAAAAATTTTTGAATATGAAAGGTGCCTAGATGGCAAATGGCACCATATGTGACCCAAATTTACCTTGCAAATGAGGTGAGACATACCATTTGTAATGACTGACTCTTTGCAAAATTGAATAACACCTGCCAGAAATTGGTTCTTCAAATTTTTTGTGCAACATTCCTTTTGCCTTTGTGCAGCATTTGTCACACAAATACAGGCTGGCTATATCACTGACATGTAATTATACCAAATATGAGGTAAACCAAACATACTTTTTGGAGACGTCAATGATTTTTACATTTGTCCCGCCCACTCATTATTATTAATAACTATGGCAACAATAGCAATAGGGCACAACTTCAGACAATATAAAATATATCTCCTTTTGAGATAACATCAAGAAAATTTTCAGTACTGCATTGGTACCATCTTCAAAGTTATAGGCCAATGCCTAAATTTAAGAAGTACAAGTGTATACATAAACACACTGTTAAGGGCAGAAAAACATGCACACCATGATGCCCATGGCATTGATTTGTTGTCAGTAAGAGCATGGACAAAGTAGATTAGGAATAGGACATGTAGTCTAGTCAGTTTAGCTGCAACTTGTGTGTTAGTGCGATATCATAAGCTGGTATCATTCAACTGTGGTTCTGTGTGCAGCTCCCATGGTGAAGGATACTGTTTGATCCTGCCACAAACATCATTGCTGTTATAGTAAAGACACTTTGAGGTAAAATGCATATAGACAAACAAATTATGTTTATGTTTGTCTATCAAGACATAAACATAAAATCTGAGTTGATTTCATTCTGCTGCCATCAATCCACTACAGACCAAACCACATCCTCTACAAGTGTCTAGCAGCTGCTTTCACAAGGTTTGTTTGCAAGGTAGACAAACATCCTTATCATTTCTATTCCTCTTTGTAATATCTCTTGACATTTCCAACTCTAAAAACTCTCCTGAGAAGACCTACACCTTACTGATGTCAAATTGCTGGCAGTCATGTGTTAAAAAGGTGTTTTGAAAGTCAAGAAATTATCTACAGGTTTCTTATAGAATTTACTCAATTGGACACTTAGGTAAAAGTATCACAACACTCAAGCAAACAAAGTTTTACCTTTTGTAATGAAACTGTTTAACACCATGACCCATCAGATGGAAACCTACCCTAGTAATGTCAGAAAGTTATCTGGGCATACAAACCTACCATTTAACCAACTTACAACTGATAATTTAAACTCAGAAATGCGTTCACTTGTAGAGTTTTAATATGATCAGTAAACATGTTTGTTTGTCTCTGGGCATTTATTTAGAAGAGCTTTCTAGGAGAGAATTTTCTAATAAGATATCTCCATGTCCTCTGCAATATTCTTTAGCAACATCAAATTAAATAAACTTGTAAGAGTGCTGTTCCCTGTAGGCCTTTTGGTGCAAGCCCACATCATTTCAGTTCAAAAGCATTTTTCTTAGTTTTGACACCATTAAATCTACTATTCAAGAAATCAAAGTTAATTCTACAGACAGACTGGCTTAGACCTATGTGATTGCTGAATACATATTTTTGGTCGTTTATGGGATTCTAAAGGAATGCTTAGAAAAGATAAACACATAAATGTGTTTGAAAATTTTCAAAGCAAGCATCAAACTTTATAGCATGTCCTTTTACTTTTAGGCAAAGGGCTACATAAATTTTTTCATATTATTTGATTATAAATATTTCTGACATTGCTGATTTTAGTACCCATTTCTTTTGTTCATCATGTTAGGTAGAATGCATTCAGTCTCTTCCCTACCATTTACCCAATTTGATTTTACTGTTCTGATAGTCTGAGAATGCTTTTTTCAATTCCATTATTCCTATTATCCTAGGTTCATCTTTCACCTGCTGTAATCTTGTTGCCTGACTTCTTGTTTTTAAAATGGAATGGAACTCCTTCATCAAAAAACCTGATCTCTTTTCTCAGTCACTGATTTTTACTAATCCAAGTTGACACTTTTCAATAATTTCATTGCATTTTATTTTTATGCCTCAAATTTTATTTATAACACAAACTATCACCATCAAACATAAAGGCACAAATCTTACATATGATTCTCATTCATATGTTCATTGAAAAGTGCATTTCAAACTGTTGGTATTAAAATGAATCACAATTTGACCCCTTTAACCTGAACAAATTGAATTTGCAATTTCACAAAGAATTTTATTTTTATAACTCATGATGAAAAATTTGCTCTGAAAGTACTCCAACACTGCATGTTTAGACAGACATGTCTGCTAAATTAAAGGCTGTAATTCTTATCAATAAAATTGTATCCAGTTATTCTTCCCTGACCCAGCATACTGCCACCTAGGGGTATCAGGGAAAGAAGACAATAATGTATTTTGTCCATCAAATGTCCCATGAGGAACATGATCAGTTACCATGTTGGAAAGGTTAAATGCAATTGGTGGAACCACTGTTAATGGAACACAGCCCTGTGTTTCCAAAAACTCAGTCACAAGAGACTTTACCACTCAAATCCAAGAGTACACAAAACAGGGGATTGCAATGGTTTCTAAAGGCTTATCAAAATAATGTGCAGATTAAAATAATGTTATTCTCCTTATGAAAGAATGATACATTTCCTATTGGTCATGACTGGCTTTAAAATGACCAAGTGGTGGATAAGTTTCATGTTCTCATTTCACAAGCAGCCAAGTTTCATCACTTATTTCTTGCAAACTTCTTGTGCCTGTTAAATAATTAAGACTGGTAAAGACTCACATTCCTGTACTTCTATATTATGATGGATGGTGCCATTTGACAACAGGTTGCACTCTTCCCCCTTCAAGTGTGAAAGGAATATTTCTCTTTTAATTCTAGTTATACATACTTAGTTTTGGGATACAGACCTCTGTAGTTCACCTACCACCACCTCGACCCCATCCCATACAGCTTGATAGGTATACATGTAGCAATGATTAAATAGTAGCCTATTTGTCTATGTGCAGTTAGTGCTACTCCCTGCAAATCCATGGCAATATGACTTCTTTCCTGGCTATCTTTTGTACTATTAGTACTAACTTCTCTAAATGACAAGTACTTGCCAATGTTTCACCTAAACAGACACACTGCTTGCAAATATTTGCCTCTTGAAATCAAAATAAAGTGTAAATGGGTCCTTACTTATGAGTTTCATTCATAACAAAGCCTTCTAAGGTCAAGTGTTTTCAATGCATGATACTACTATATCCAACTGATAATCTGAGTCCACAGGGTATGCAGGGATACAGGAAAACTTTCTTTAGTATGCTACCTCCCCTGACAACACCTCTTTTGTTTGATGATTCTGAACTTTGCACTATACACCTTCTCAAGAGAGCACTCACATTTTCCTCTGTCATGGATCGCTTAGCAGATAACCCCTGTGACACAACTGCAGTAGCTTGTCACAACGAAGATACTTCACAGACTTACATGCTTTTAAGTGATTGTCAGTTTGGTTGAATGTGGGAGCCTGTATCCAAACCATAGATGAGTTGGCAGGGCAAAGAACTCCGAAAACTTACCTTCAACCATTCTTCTGGCTCTTTAGAGACAAATTTTAAAGTTTGGCATAATTACTCACATTTAATGTTTCCTATCTGAACAGTTTTGCTCTGTACATTTCATTTTTTTAACCACAGCTATTCTCTAAAGCTTGTACCTCAGACAGTAACAAAAATGCATCTCAGCACCTGAGGGGAGGGGGAGGGTAGGGAGAGAGGGGGAGGGGGCATCACTTCAACACAAACTATCATCTTGACATTTCAGGTATCTGTGTTCATGCAATAAATATGGCAACTTTAAACCTTTCTATGTGTCCTGTGTTACACTTTCTAGATAATTCTTAAAACTAACCTTTGGTTCTGTCTTCTTTTTAAAACATTCCTTAAAAACTACAAAATAGTTACTTTTAATGCAGTAACTGCAAGAAAGGATGGCAAATACATAGGCCTAACTTTTAAGCTGAATCCACTCACAAAGCCCAATGTCACACCACAGAACAACTGTACCCCCATGGTTTACTCTACAGATAACTACTACAGATGTATCAATGTGCAATTGGACTACTTCACCACTCAGTAGAAATGTCAGGGCCATAAATACACCTGGAAAAAAGTGACAATTTGGAAGAACCAGCAGGATCTCCTGCTGGGCAAGTCAGATTACAGATTTGGGAGCGGGGAATCTCCTGCTGGCAACCACTTTTAATGTACCTTTGAAGGGGCCACCCAAATAAGCCATATTAAGCAAATTTTTTCTACAGGCGGAAACCACAAGTAATGGCAACAGAAAAATTCTGAGGTACCTCAATCAAGAGACACAAGGGAAGAAAATTGGAGAAGCTATTGGAGGAAACAGTGGACACTTTGATCACTAGGGAATTAACCTAATGGGAAATTTAGAGGCTTCCAAGTTAGATGTTGTACTCAATTAGCTCTGTCGGAGAAAAACTTGATCACTTACTCCCTGTCTGAGTGGTCTCTCAAATAAGGTCACTTTACATACCACAAGTGTTTTCTTTCAAATAGTTACAGACAAGCAACATACTGCAGTACCCACGAAACTTTCAAATGTCCATTTCAGAGGAAATATCCCGAAGTAAATGTTCTTCCTACACAACCAAAAGATGCAAAGTTTATTAGCTTAATCTTGTTGTAATCTCTCAACTATTTAGATTGTATTCATGTATTTATTTGCTTGACCTAACAAATGGGCTGAAATTTCCCTTCAACACCTCATAGGGAAAGGTGTAGCTTTCATTAGTTAGTTTTAAGTACATTCTCAAAGTAAAGGGGAAAGACAGACTTTCAGAGAAATCACCATGGAAACAGGCTCACACCAACTGATTCACAAGAAGGCTTTAAAATCACCACTTTACCACATTAGCAGATAGGTGTGAATATATGCAAATCATTCTGTACCACAGGGCATAACCTATTACCTATGGAATTAATTAAAGGCTTTATGAGTTGCAAAATGCTGAACATCAACTGTTCTCAACTAACATGTTTAGTCTGGAACACACCTGCCTGCAAATAATCATTTATAGGTCCCCATTGCCTTTACACAAGGAGCACCATAACATGCCATCATTCCTTCATCATATTTGAGATTGTGAACCAACCCTATGAAGTACTCCCTCTATTGTAGAAATGTCTTGCTTTCCCTGTATCTGCACTCACAAAGGGTCAAGTGCAATCATTCTTAAGCCGCAGACATCATCGTCAGGTGACTGAATTTAATTTACTGTTGCTGCATGAAGATCAAACTCTCTGAAAACAGTTAAAAACTTTTTTTAAAGATAGGAAACCAGTCAGTGGGAATATTTGATTGCTTAATTTACTCATCCTTCCTCATACTCAAAGCACAGGAAAATGGGTACTGTGGAAACGACAGTAACAAACCGCTCCTTGATTAGAACTGTCCAATTTGTTTTGACCCTAAAGTTGAAAATACCTGTTTCCACTTACAGCCTGAAATGTAAATCATTAGGTGGTTTGACAGATATTGGTTGGCTGTCACTGTCTATGTCATGCTGGTGTCAAAGAACTTCATCTTAAAGGGAATATAAAGCAGTCCTGAAACTTATTTTGAAACATTAGCTAAATATCACAAATATCCTCTTATTTACCTTCCAAGTATCTTTAATGATGTTTCTGAACATAACTATTACATATTCAAAGTAAACCAAGGAGTTACTCTGCCTAAATTTCAAAATTCAGGAAGAACGTTATTGTAACATGATTCTAAAAAGCCATTCATGAAATGGAATACCAGGGTACACTATTTTCAAAGTTGGGGTGACTGCATTTCCCTTTAACCTTTACAAGAAGACATGGGGTGCTTGTATATGTCAATAGGGTGGATTCTGTTCTTCCATACTAACTCAAAGAATGAAAACTCTTTTGAGGTTATGCTTAGGCTAAGGGGCTGTATGTGACCAGAGTTTATTGTTATACCCTACATGTTATGACTTTTATTTACATTTATAGGAGGCAGTATTTTGCCATAAGGGGTCCATGAAATCCAACTGAAAATGTATAAAACTGAATGTTTGCAAAACAAAGGGAACAGCTGAATTGAAACCTTTTTTTTTCCAACAGGAGATCCACAAATAAGTTTCCAAATAGCTGGGTTGCCTTAGTATGATTTCAAGCCATGCTATGTGGCTCACTTCCAAGAGCTGCAATTTGTTCTCAATATTGGGGAGGGGGGAAACATGACAGCATTGACAGCATTTTCAAATAATTTACTGTGTGAAAAAGGAAAGTCAATGGGCAATTTCTCAAATAATGGGAGGGACATCCCCCCCCCCGATTGCCCCCCATGCTCACTTCGCCAGCAGAGTTTATACTGGTCAGGGGTTGCCAGTAGTCCAATGAGAAGATGTTCTTGAAATCTGACATTAACATGAAGGGAAAATGTTGCTGCTCAAAAACTAAACATTTTCTGATAGCTTATCCCTTCCAATATGTCAACCTTGGGAAGTATGGAGTTTTCTCTTCCATATGTCAGGGTATTGAGAGGAACAGGTAATGGGGAGTCTTCATCATTAAATACTTTACTTTTTGACAATTTGATTTTGTTGACAAAGTTTTTTGGGACAGGATTGGGTTAAAATAGACAATTCACCTTTTCTTTCAGTGACTGGAAATTTGTAGGCCTAATAAAAAAATTTTAAGGGTTATCTCCTAACTATGAGTTAACAACCAGAAGTAGTAGTAGAAGTGGCAATAGTAGTAGTAGTAGTAGTAGGAGGAGGAGGAGGAGGAGGAGGTCATCCTTAATCACAGGGAGCCCCAACTAGAGTGTCATCTCCCTACTTAATCACAGGGAACATTAGATTCACTAGATGTACATTACTTTCCCTTGTGACGGAAAAGTAATGGTGTTCTGTAGGATGACAAAACTTTTCCCTTAATCAGCTAGAAATTCATGAATGTTGAGAATGTTGATCCACATTACATGAATGGGCAAAC
Organism: Holothuria leucospilota; assembly: GCA_029531755.1. Lineage (NCBI taxonomy): Eukaryota > Metazoa > Echinodermata > Holothuroidea > Aspidochirotida > Holothuriidae > Holothuria > Holothuria leucospilota. Next base: position 42,587,160 of record CM055975.1, read on the forward strand.
ATTCTTGGATTGAGACTTAACTTACCACTGTCAATCACAGAGAAAGTGTAGGTGTCACTGGTAGCGTTGACTCTGGGGTACAGGATGTACTGAATGAACATGTTGTCAATGTCCCCTGTAGGATGAAAAAGGAAGTAAACGGATTGTTAATTACAAATCATATATTTTGTTTACAATAAAATGATATTGTCAAAAATGTGTCTGATTCAACCAGGACTATGACCCCCATCCTGCTCTCTGAATGCTTGAATCTACTTTTCTCACCACAAAGTTGCCAGACATCAGTTCTGACTACTTAAGACACAAAAAGTATGTATATGTTCTGTTGCATAACAGAAAGCTTTCAAACCACATTAATGATGATACTGTATACTGTAAGCATGGAGTTACTCCTTCAGAGGTAGTAACTCCATGCTGTAAGGTTGCAGTATGGAAGCAAGGTCCCTTGAAGCATAACAGTCACCTCTCGAATGAACTTACGTAACCTTGAAAAGTGTATCTTGGCAAATTTTACCCTTTTTTTTTTCTGCCTTTGAGAACAACCCCCCAAACTTGGACTCGACCTCAAGTCTGTGCCTATTCCAAGATTCACATCTGTCAGAACGGAAAGCAGTCAGGTAGGGGAGTGAACAATTTCAAGGAAGGGCAGAAGCAGAGATCTTATTCCAGAGGGAGTAAAATTAACACACTATGCAGACCAGTCTAGACAGTACTGGGAACAAAACAAAATTTTTCTGTATCTCTGTGAGATTGGGGGTCACCTCAGCTACCAAAGTATGGCATCGTTCACAACATCAAACATGGCAATTACTGGAAAGGATGACCAATTGACAAATCCAAAGGTTGATTGCTTAATGAGTACTAAAATAAATATAGTCAACTTTTGAGAAGTGGCATTTACTAAAAAAGAAAAAAAAATCTTTGCAAAGAGCTGAACAATAGCAAATAATATTTAAGGGGGTAGTGCTGACCTTCACTGTACAAAGTTAATACTGGACAATCATGTCAAATGGAGCCCTAAATATGACAAACAACTTATAGACAACCTTAGGTTGAAGTTTGTCCTCCTCCCTACTAAAATAGTATAATCATCCAGCACCAACGAGAGAGGAATTACTAGCAGGTTAGGCTAAACTAGTACTTTTGGGATTGATACTAAAACTGCAAGGCACACTAATCAGTTCATAAAATACCACACAATGGCCCCATCTCCATCATAGCATATTGTAGGTTATAGAGGTTTTTCACTGACGTCACCGCCTTCGCGCATCCCTCTAATTTGATGGTCAGGCATCCAGTGTATAACAATCGTAACTAGGATCCAGCAGTCTTTTGCCTATGAGCAGTGACTGCCAGTTTGCCAAACTGAAACGTGCTGACGTCTCGTGAAAAACCTCTGTACCTGAAAGATACCATTTTTTTTTTTGCATACATCTAGAATTTCTTTTAATTAAACTTCTAGATATGATCTGCAAAGTCAAGGCCCCTGCCAAAACAAGTCCAAATCCCATTCAAGCGTAAATAACAATTATACCTATATGTAAGGTTTTCTAAGGTGTAGTCATAAATCCTTTTTTTTTTCAAAAAATGTTTGGTCCTTAACAATGTTAATATTTTGTGCATGTGTATGTGTGTGTGTGTGTGTGTGTGGGGGGGGGCATAAATTTATTAGTTTTGTAGCAAAATATATTTGAGGTATTTCACCAAGTGTGATATTTCTCACCTTTGTTTTGCCAAAGCAAACACTGAAATAAGGTTTTAAGTTAAAATGTTACCCAATGTGCAAAACACTATTTAGTTAGTGTTGCATCTCTACTTGACATTACTTAACCAACATTAGATTTTCCCCTACCCACTTCCTCCTATTGAAGTATGCACATGGAGCTCCCTTAGCACACTGTCTATATGAGCATCACAGGATGACATCTCCAAGGACAACTAAGGACAAGGCTATAGACACCTTCCCATGAGAACCATCAATTAATTCAATGTTTCCGCCAGCTAATTGAAATGACTGTGGTGGGTATGGTAGGAAATGAGGTTATCAAGACAGGGAACTGATATAGACCAGGGAGGTATAGACTGTACCTAATGACATATATGCTACCCTGCACAGCAGAGATTCACAGCTTGTTTAGGTTACATCAAACCAGGAATCTAAATTTATGAGGGAGAAAGAATGACCAGCTAAGCTGACTACTCATACATCTGGTCTAATTTTATGCACTCTCTCTCTCTCTCTTTGCTCTGGTATTATTTTAAAAGATGGAACTCTACCTTCATCACAGAACCCAAGCCCTCCCTTGCATGCCCCTCCTGCTGTGATCAAATTAACTGCATTGTACACATAAAGTTGAGGAAAATTTTAGCAGTGTTTCTATGATAACTTTGGAAACACAACTTATATTTTCTTTGGGAATTGAAACTTGATATCTTTTAGGAGTGGTAACCACTGGGAGACTGGGAAAGAGTGTAATTCTTTTTTTTTTTTTTTTTCTTTTTTTTTTATGGAAAGGATAATTTACTTTCTTTGAGAGTTGTAATTATGGAAGATTGAAAAAAGGTAGGCATATTTACGCAACAATATTTTCGGAAGAGCAGTTTCTTTTCTTTAGTGGCAGTTTTAGATCATTAGAAAAGGTTGGGAGGGGTTGGGAGATGAAGGAGGGATTAGAAACTTGTACTGTTTGCTGGAGAAAGGGGGTGGAGAGGACAGCGCTTATAATAAAGAGTGTGTTTTAGCTTCCTGATCATTACATGTATACTGTTTCTCATGATGTGGTCATTTTTCCCACCCTAAGGCACTCTATTAATCAAATTTAGGATTAAATATCTAAGGGAAGGCACCTTGGGGAAGGTTTTATTTCAATCTCTACTTAAACTTTTCATTACTTAAACCATCAATCTGTTCTCCTTATCAGCCACAAATATCTTCAGCTAACATCAAAGAGCTTCTATAAGACTTAAAGCTCCTATTCTTGGAGTTGGAATCCCCGAACTTTATGGGTCAGTGACCCCTTTTTGCACAATACCACAAGATTTAAAGCAGTCATTAGACTACGTAAGTTAACACCCTATACAGTACATATTTTCACTCCAATACATTTTGCATCATCCAAAATGCATGTATCCAACTAAGAGAATGGATGAAAAAGTGATGAAGGTTTTCTCAAAGTAAACTGGATTCCATTTGACAAGAAAATAGTTTATGAAACTACCCTTGTAATTTGAAATTAAAAACAAACAAAAGTAACCTGTAAGCTGCTGTAGACATTCAGCTTAGATAAACAACAATACATCCAGAGTCGAAGTTAAAACTATAACAATTTTCAAAATTGCCATACCATGCACTTTCTTAATTTCTTTGCTCCTCCCATACATTCAGTACAAAATCTGAAAATTGGTAAATGATCACATGCTGTCCACCCATGACAAACACTCAAGTAGCGGATGTGGAATTTGTTCAACTCACGCATGGGAGCATTACACAGGTGAGTATCATAATTAGGACACACGATTACAGCAGGGGTGATAATCAATAATGAACCATAAAGGAAGTAACTATTTAACTGCAGCTTACCTATTTCTTCAAATTATGCTGAAGTTTTTGCAAATATTTTTGTCTGTGTTCCAGACACAGGAAAGTACCACATCTATCACCCAATTATCTCCAATTTTAAAGGAGACTGACCAATTTTGTCATTAACAGGTTAATGGATCACCTTCACAGGTTTTAAACTGTTAAGCATCGACCAAATTTGTCGAAGTAAAATTTTCGTAACTCATTATAAAACACTGGAGGTAGAGTACATCTTGATGCACAACATACTGCCACAACCAAACTGAAAATACAATTGCTGGACAAAAATTTATTGAAATTGATAGGTCATGTTTTGAACCAATATCGCACCACTGGATGTAAATTGGAAAAATCAGTTTACAAAATTACAAACTGATAACCCATGTTGCAAGCCAAGTAGGTACCCCAACAACAGTGTTAGTCCTAACACCAAGCCGTACTGACCTCCAAATGACACTGCATGTCACATACTGCGACTGAATGAAGTATGGTACCACAAGCTTAATTTCTTACTTTATTTTTACATTCTTAGAGTTAACTATTCTTGCATGCACCACAAAACTGGCAGTGTTGTTTAATATATAATCACCAATGGTATTTTCTTCTTTGCTTTATGGGAGAATGAGAGATTCAATTGGAAAGCGCAGAATTCATTGTGACTGCCAGCCTACAAAGTACAGTGTAGCCTGCTGTTTTAAAATCATACTGTGGACATGGCTGTTTAGACACAGTCCTTACCTTAAGATTTTAAGTAATTACCCCTACAAAAGATGGAGGCAATGGCCAAGTGGAGTGTAAATTGATGGTGTAGTGGAAACTGCTTGGTTTCTCATTTTAGGGTCCTCAGATGGCAGAGCGATTTATTCCAGCTGCACTCTAGCTTTCATGCAACAAAGTGTTTCAAAAAGAGAGTGGCTTTGAATCCCAGTTGAGGTACCTAGGTTTCCCCCTAGGTACTCCAACTTTCCTCCCACTTAGCAAGGCTTGCCACTGAAATTGGTTGCCCAGTCAGCAAAGTCGGTTGCATGCTAGACTGGAGCGCCCCTCAGGTAGACCAGTTAACAAGCTGACTTTGCATTGGCTAAGCCGATATCAATGGTGGCACTTACAGCAATAAGGTATGGAAATCACAAAGTTCAGGGTTTGATCCATGGGTCTGGTCATAGCAAAGTGGGTCTTTCATCCACCAACAATCTCGGATTTTACTATGTGAAAGACCTTTCAAACTGACAATTTCCCAAATCTGACTAAAAAATGGTGAGTTTGAAGTCACCTAAATTTTAATAAAGTGTCATCCATATGCCTACAAGATTTCATGCCACAGTCCTGGTCTCTCACCATCATAAAATAACTGCCTCACAGCATTTTGTTTACCATTAGGCCACAATTTCTTACCCCACTACAGTTGGACTAAATCAATCTGTATTTGAACCATGGTGTGCTTGTTGTGATCGAACTTTGCTGAATTAAAACTTCAAAATACCCCTAGGGTGCAAAGTTAAGTCCTCTGGAGTTAAGTCATGACACTTGGTCAAGCTGGTCTTGTTTCAGCAAATGTGGGCCAGAATTAATGTTACCTCTTTCAAGCTGAAGTTCAAAATGCATGCATTTTGTAAGTATATAGCAGTCTTGCATGGGACACTTGATTCTACTTCAGAGTCATCACTATTGTCCAGGAGTTGAGTATCAACTTCACTTCCCTTGAAATATAGCCACTCATGGGTTATTTGCAATACTGTCAAAAAATGCACAAAAATTGCAGGTTTTGATGAAGTACTGTAACAAAACTGAATCCTTTGGTCTTTTTCTTTATTCCTTCACACGTTTTCCCTTTAGTTGGCCTCAATGATTTCTTAAAACTGTCAAATGGGCACCTCTACCATTGAAAAACCTTTAGTGAAGACCTATTGGTGTATTAACGTAATTGATAGGCTAGTATCTGCAGCTTTACTGCTGCTATAATGGTATATGCTCCTTTAGCAATTATGACGTCATTGTAGGCGCCCCCATTCCATTCTTAAGGCTGCAGGTGCCTGACTCCAAAAATATTCCAGTCACCCAAGCTTAGAACATGGCTACAATAGCTGTAACTCTATTCATTTTACCATACTTCATAATAATTCCAATACCCACAGGCACTTTTGAACAGGCCATATGCATTATAAACACAGTGACTTTAGTGTTTGCAAACAGCCTAGGTCAGTCAACAATCTGTTTGTAAAAATGTGGCACCTTAGATTCAAAGGTTATTTGAGCATATCTACCTGCCTAGCTACTCAACCTGCTGTAAAACACCAAGGTGCGACTTGGTGAGACTTGGAATGACAGAAGCAAGCTTGAGGTACAAGGTTTCTTTTGAAGTGTGACAATGTTCACCTATGATTAAATTACTTCCAATCAAAGGACAATGGCAGCTATTGTCCGATGGGTGATACCATCTCACTTGTAGAATAGAGCACTACTCATCGCAGGAAGTTTGAACAAAACACTGTAGTACCAACAGACAAGACAACACGTTCAAGTACTGTCCTGTCTGCCCCATACCATTTATAGACAGCCTGTGAAAGGCCTTGACAGAACAAAGCCTGACAATTATTTTGGTGTTGTTATACTGCAGCCACCAATCCTAATGAAAAAGGAGTGTCTTCCATACTTAAAGTCCAAATCATACAGAACAAAGAATTCTGCAAAGGGTTTGTGTCATGGGAAAATGTGCTCACTTTTGTGGAAAAGGTGCACGAATGCACGATTGTCATGTATGACCAGATAGCTGTATAAAGTGGAATGAAATCTACCCTACAGGTTACCAGAAGCAATCTATAACCAGCAGCATTTCACACCTGCAAAGGTTAGTGATCTGATAACTGGAAGTACTTTGTACTGTCATGAACCATGTGACAGAGCAAGGCCCCATTGTACTCTCAGATAAACTCAACAATAGTAACCTTCACCAATAGTCAGCACTACAACATGCATAGGATACTGCAGATGTATGGGACCTATAACCCTTTGGATTGAGAGGTAAATTATTTGAAGGTACTGCCCAGTCTGGTAGTAACATTTGACACTTGGGCTATCAACTGACATCCACAAACCAGGGAGTTGCTATTTGCACAAAGTAGTGACTACCCAAAATTCTTGCTGTGAAAACATTTCAGACACCACTTGACTTACATACAAGATGGATTGTTGAGGCCATTTACTCCTAACAAATGATCCATCTTGCCCATCATTGTTTATGTTTGGCATAAACAGTTCATATCCTACCAACACAAACTCTCAGATAGTGCCTAAAGCATTTCCTGTCTAGGGGGGATATTATCCTAACCCATGGTGACAGTACTAAAACCATGGCTGAACTCGCTAATTCTTCTCTATAGAACCAAGAACAACTGACCACAGACAATGATGTGACTTAAATGATGTTTGATTATACAAGGTGTGTAACCTTACCATGTTTTAATGCATGGATATATCCATGCATAAAATCATGATAAGGTTGCATCATGACCATTCCACCATTGTTAGGGAGCAACGTACCTACAAACAGAAGGATAACCAATACCAGTAAGGTACACAATGAAGCTGGTAGTAACATTTTCAGAGAAGTCACTCCTATTTGAACATTTCTGTACAGCTATCACCAGCTGGTGCCTGACCAGTGGCACACCCACAGGGGGAGGGGCTCAAGGGACTTGATAGTCTTCCCACAATTCTCAGCCCCTCGTTGTCCAAAATCCTGGGTGTGCCGCTGTGCCATACCATTACTTAAGAGAAGTTAAGTCAAAAAGTTTTGTGACAGATCCTGTGAACAGAATTAACATTATCCTCCTTAGTTTCATAAGTATCTGAACACACATTAAAGCCAATATGCAAAAGCCCACTTATCTTCAAGACCCATACCCACATAGGCCCTATAATCAATCTTTACACTATCCTGCAATTCTGCCTCTTTGAAAAGGCCAAAAGTTGTCAGTTATTGATTTTGTGTGCCTTAGCTTGAGCTATTCAAACCAAAGTCAATCTAAAATGGTTGTCACCAAGAAGGTCATCAAGATGGACCAAGTCAACACATGAGTTTCCTCACGAACAGGAATGTTTTCAGATGTAACAACTGGTACTTAATGTAATGTTGTTCAGAGTTTCCTGCACTTGTCTTGGACTTTCTTCCTAATAGCAATTTAGTATCCACTCAAAACAATTTGACTGCACAAGTACTTTATAATAGGTTTATTGTAATAAAAATATTGTGACCTATCTTTACATGATCCTTTCCCATTTTCTTATTTCAAATATGAATATAATGTAACCAATAAACTAATGAAAGAACCCCCTGACCATGTTAGTGCTTCCACACTGTGACCACATCAAACTTGACCATGCAAAGGAATGAGCCTGCCTAATAAGATGCCTTAAAAAAACATTTCTGGGGTGACCCTAAAGCTGTAATTACAAATCATCTACAGTTTAATCCTCTATGTCTGAAATCTGTCACGCCTCTGAAGACAGTTACTTTTTGCTATCCCTCAGAAGGACTCCAAAAGCATGAAAATGCACCTCCAAGGCAGAACTCATGCTGTACCAAATGAATTGTACCTTTTGTTTGAAGATCTTGTGACATTTTTCAAAATGACCAGAGGCAAGAATACTTTCCAGTCTGTTCGTTTTCATTAGGCTTCTTCAACAAACATACAAATTTACTTCATTGTACATCAAGGTGGTTTATAGGAACCTTCTTGGTATAGCATACTGTAATGTGCAGCAGGAATGGTTTGAATCACTGCTCAAAGTAGGACATCACAAGAACAACCAAACTTTTTAAAGCCATCAGATGACATGTCTTTTGAAGTTGCCATGGCAAAACACCCATAAAATGCAAAGGCCTGTCATAAAAGTTGCACGTATAAATATTCAAACGCAGCTGTTATCCTACTTATAGGGAAAATGCAGTCCCCCCAATATGAACTAGTGTACCATGTCATCCTAATTCATAAATGGCTCCTTTCAATCATGTGACATTTTTGTTACTTATTTGCTAAATTAATGCAGAATAACTCCTTGGTTTACCTTCAATATTCAATGTTCTTATACAGAAACATAATAAAAAATGCTTGTGAGCAAAATAAGCAGAGATCTGTAAGATTTTAGTAGGAATTTGAACATAAACTTGGGGCAACTGCTTTCTCCCTTTCATCAAAGTGTAGTAAAACTGTTTTGCTATTAAAAGCCATCCACTTGCTTCTACCATAAAATTTTACAGTACAACAGGTTAACATACTCATACCAAACTTACAGCAGACCATTCCCCACTGTACTGAGTAGGTTACTATTTGGGAGACAATGAAATTAAAAGGTTCTTCACATTTATTCTGTAACACATACAAAGAGTTTTAAAAGAACCACTCTTTTCCAAACCCAGCTTTCTTTTCACTATCCAGATTTATAGCAAGGGTGGTGCCAGTGAGAGGGGTAGGACCATGTCCCCTCCCCTGTTGGGGAAAAAACTGGCCCCCCATCAGGGAATTTTCCAATTTTGTCAGGGAGCCTTAATCCGTATGATTAAATATGTAATCCCAACAACCTTCAGTCGCCCATACAATCTGCTTGCTTTTGCTCATAGGAAGGGGGGGGGGCATTCTTCAATAAAGACCCCAAATTTTTCAATTTTCCTTAAGAAAACACAAATTTATCAAATTTTCTTCCATAAAAATCCAAATTTTTCAAAGTTCTTCAATTAAACTCCCAAATTTTCAAATTTTTTAAAATTTTTTGCACACCGGAATTTTGTGTTCTTTATCCTTTTGTCAACCTGCCTTTGCGGGGGCTTCAGGTTGCTGGCCCCCATCGGGCAAATTGTGGTGCCACCCCTGATTTATAGGCAGGCCATAGCCACACAAGGTACTAATGGGAGTGGAATATAACTTCCACAGGGGGTCAAACAGGTTTTTAAGTGGAGAGATATAATAAAATGCATTATGGCAATGGTAATTTTGAATTTTATGTGGCGAGGTTAAATTTTTCCAGGGGCACAAGGCTCCTTAGACCCCTAGCCTCCCTCTCCCTTGGATGTGGGTTTGCTTATAGATTGCAAATTATGTAATGAAATACACAGCAGTATGTCTGGTGAAGGCCCCCAGATGAAGGATCCCCTTGCAAGGTTATGTTCCTGAGAGGGAGTCCATAGGCAGGAAACACCATTTTGCAAACCTTCTTCTGGAAATCCTTGCTACACCCCTGTACTAACAAAACTAATAATACAGGTTTTTAACTCCAGACTATAAATGGCCACATATCTATCAAGTCCAAACCCCTAAAATACTACAAGGTCACCTGGTTACCATCTAGGGTGTCAATTATGTACACCCACACTTGCACCACCTGGAATGCTCATGCTGCTTTTACTATTACAGCCAAGAACGCTTTGCATCCGGTGTTTTTTTTTCTTTCTTTTCTTTCTTTTTTAATAATATTTCTGGTCAGACTTCAAGATTAGAGCTGTGTGACCTGGATTGCACTTGCCCAATAAATTCATACTGGAAGTGTGACTGTTACGGTTAATGACAGCATCTAGGTACTGAATATGCTATTTCTGGGATTTTCTGTGACTGAGTTTACTAGCTCCTAATTTAGACATAGTGCATTGTCCTGTTTTCTAAACCTGCCCTTTGGATGAAATGGTTAATTTTTTTAGAAATGAATGTTTTATCAGAATCCCAGTGACAGAGTCACAAAAACTTAGTAACCAAATCAAACAACAACCAGTTATAACCAATACTGTTCGTTCTGCTTCACAGTGTAGACTTCCAATTACTAACAAGAACTGACGTTTTCTTCAAATATTCACCTCATTTTGCAACCCAAAGAAGAATCAAGGTGCAAATTTGAAGGCTTGAAGCCATGGGTAAAGGACTCTTTTGACTCCTACATATTCATGAGCAGTCTTTTCCTTTCACAATTATTCCTAATACTGCAGCCCAGCCTTACAAGAGGTGATTGTATGTGTTTGTTCTACAGGTATATACAGGGGCACTCAGGGTCCACTTTTCAAGGATTTAAGAAGTCCCACATCCTGTGTTACACAAAAGGTGAATAGATGTTGGTTTCAGAATCTCTTACAGAATCAGTCAATGTATTCATCCATGTATGCAAAACTAAGATTCTCTTCATCTGGTAGTGTAAGTTTTGGTTGTTGGTATCAGAACTGAATCCTCTTCAGTGCAGCTGAGAGAACAGAGAGTTAGAAAAGAGGAGGGAAAAACACTCCACCACACAATATCTTAAACCACAAAATGGCATTGTGATGGAATATTCAGTCCAGGGACACTTCAAGAAGATAGATTTGCAATACTGTCTTCTATAAAAGACCTATTGCATAAATGTACAATTGGCCAACTTTTTAAGCTTCAATTTCCTTATGGAGGATCCAGCTTCCTGAAACTAGATTTGATTCTATCCACAATGTGAAGAATGTTTCTATTTTAGAAAGGTTATATGTGAAATATTGTCCAACTTAAGCACCATTTTATAACTAGGTCATTCTATTTGTACAAAACTTCCTAAAGCAAACAGAATTTCTGATTGACTAGACCCCCCTCTCCCATGTAACTGTTATATTTTCCTCAAGAAACAGTATCCTTACCCCTCCCCCATCCCATCCAAACTGCCTAATCCAGAGTCCAGAGCCACAGAGAAAGCATTCATCTGGCAAGCATTGCCATTCTGCTTCAAAGTGAGAGAAATTGGAAAGATCTTTGTTTTTATTTCATTACTTGGAGCATTTCTCACGATTTGTTTATTCATACTGACATAGGCACAACAGGCCTTAGGTGATCCATCTTGACTGGAATGACAAAACAAAAAAACAAAGTTGTTTTAATTCCAGCTACAATGCTATTATAGTTGCCTAACTCCACTTCATACCTCATCACAATTACACACACAGGAACCACACAACTACATGCACTATAAATAGCAACAGTTTGCTAACTAAAAAACTTGCATGACAGAGGAAACAATTCCAAAAAATCTGCTCAAATGTTTTCCACTGACCCCATAAATCCAAACCCTACCCACATCAAAGTAGGAAAAGACAGCTAGACCCTGTACTTGGGTTGCTCTCTCTCTCTTTCCTCCTTCTTACACATAGTATGGAGTATAGACAATGGAATAACACAAGGAGATTTACTGGATAAGGATTTCAAAGATTTTACAACAGGACACTGCTACTGAGTGGCAAGCTACATGTTTACATTTCTCCAAGATTTATGCTCCCCTTTGATTTCCGCTCATAAGTTATGATACATGGTCAATGCTGTACTTTATAAGATGGTTACTTTACAAGTCTAAATGCTATTTGTTTGCAAAGTATCACATCTTTAAGTGCAATGGCATTCCCCAACAATGGCATCTGGGTAGTTAGAATGGGGCAGGATTATAATTTTCAAGGGTGAGATCAATAATGCAAATGTTTTAAGCTTGGGCTGCAATTACACTACATTGTGTCATTTCAGGTGGCAAGAGGTAAAGCCTCCCAGAGGGAGGTATCTAGGTAAGCCCATGCATAAGTGCTGTTGCAGTTGAATGCAGATTTGCAAGATAAGAAAGTTAAATTTTACCCTATTCACCTGTTAACTGAGATAATTTACACACAGAAAAGTTTTATCAAATCAATAAACTGCCAAATAAGAGGGGAACCATGGAGAAGATGAGCCAACATCATCTTTGAAAATAGTCTCAAAACTACCCTATGCCCAGCCCAACATATTCAGACAGACTGCCAAGTACTTCCATCATTGTCACTCCACACAGCTTTCAAAATATATCAGCATCAGGAATACCGTCATTCTTTTCATCTGGGAGATAGATGTACAAATGTGATACTCATCGCATCAAGTCTTTTGTTCACAAGCAACTAAGAAATTCATTCTCCTTCAGTAAACAAGTGTATTAGGAATCATCCCAAAAAACAACATTGAAATCAAGTCAATGGAGGGATCATGCCCAATGTTTTGCTACGTCAACAAATCAACAGCTTGTCCCCAAGCAACAGAGTATGCAAGCACATAACCAGATTCCGTTCATTACCCAAGCCTCCTTCTGCCTTCACTACTACTTCAGCTAATACAAGCAGTGGACTAATACCTTCTTCAAACAGTTTTCAAGTGGGTTCTTTCAAAAGGAGAAAGTTAGAGATAGTGTTGTCACTCTAAGATGAGGGCGGGGCAAAACCGCAAAAAGATACACATACTTAGCCACCAGCCCCTTTTCAAGAGGTACCTATGTCCCCTGGTCAACGGAGTTCAAACAGTCAAAATATTCACAATCAATTCACTTTGAGGTTGATTTAGGATAATGATAATGACCCATTTAATTCAAGATGAAGTGTTAACCTAAGGATTTGATGGTTGCCAATCTTCTAGCTAAAGTATAACACACAAAGATTTTTAATTGAGCCAACTTCAGTGAGGTAAGGTGCAAGATGAAACTTCTAGCATCTTCCATGCAACCACTTAATAATTCTTGGTTTGAAGGGTAGCCATTTCACGATGCTAAGTGATCACAAATGTGAAGGATTCCCATGGCTTTTCAAATGACAACTGAATGTTGGATGGTGAACAAAATATTTAGAGATAGACCCAAGTTGAGATCAAACCCTGACCCTCACGGAAGTGCATCACTTTTTTTCCAAAAGTCCCCTGACTCTCTGGCGAAGAGCCAGGGGCGAAAACCAAACAATACTCCCGAAGGAGTTCTGCTCCCTGAAGGAGTAACAACGTCCCCAAGGGACAAACTTTGACTTCCAACGGAAGTGCATCATTTCATAACTCTGACTGCCTTCATCCACTTTGCCACAACAGTTTTAAGGGGTACTGTGAACATCATCAGGTACTGTAGTTTTCGTGACTGATCCCCATTTAATAAGGAGTCATAGAATTTACAATTCCAAATTTTTTCAGTAACCTTCTTCTATGTATGTACTACCCTATTAACATGTTTGTCCAGGATAGACCTTTCATCTTAGGTCACTAAAATTTGGGGTTTAAGTGCTCATCCCATGAAAACTAGTGTTATAAGTTTAGATAAGTACTTCAATTATGCTGTTATCTTTGAAACTTCCTTGAAACTTCCTTTAAGAAAAAAATCAATACTTAGTTAACTTTAACATTGTGCTCTAAGATCCCCCTGATTTAGGTAGCTGTCTTTTGTGATGACTCTAAGATCAATGTTAATTACATCCAACCCAAGCATGCAGCACCCTTTATCTCCTTACATGCTTTCTCCCAACCCATTCATCCAAAATAGAGCTGCTGTTAGCTGGAAGTTGCTCTTGACCTTTTCAAAAGACTTAATGGATTTACTTGATGAAGGGGGGTTTGGTAATCTCTTCATCACCATCACAGGATTGGGCTTTGAAAAGCTGAAAATAATCTGAGAGGGCAAGTATGAGGGAACCATCATTAAGTCATTAACTCGAGCAACAAAGCATGAAATCTCTTTAAAGCCAAGAAGTATAAACTTGCCTTGTGCATACAGTACTTAGGCTGAGTATAGTGCTTCTTTAGTCTGAGCTACAACAATTTTCTTGTAAACTTTTCTTGGATGGGATTAAAACGAAGAGAATGGACATTGCTCTCCTGACAAGTGTGGGTGAGGCTAGAGGTTTTAAATTGCACTCACAGCAAGTTTATAGCTTCCAAGGTTGCCAATATACCATACACAAGAACTGTTTAACTGACATGCACATACCACCACTGCTACTTGCTTGAAATTAAGTTCGTGACTGCAGTGGAGTAGCTGAGGAAAGGGAGCTTGGGGCCAGGATCCCCCACAAGTCTCTCACCTCCAGGAGCCCCCTGGAAAATCCAAGAGTGCAAAAATATGTAACAATCACTTTCTTGAACTCCCCACCAACTGGTGGCCCCCCACTCCCAACATCCCCTACCCCCAAGATCCCCCATTAAGTATTTTTTAGCTATGCCACTGCATGATTGTACTAGTAAGACTCTTTCAACCATTATCGTTAAAGAAATGCTGAAACAAATGATTCAATTGCATACTGAAGCATACTGTATTCATATGTATTGTCTACATAGGTAGTCCAAAAGTGACGGTGGGGGAGGCAAAGGTGTCAATCATGGAGGTGTGGGGGAGGGGAGACAGGATGAAACCCCATTTCTGAAGTTCAGAACTTAGTGCCCACATATTCCTTCAGTTTTACCCATGCTCAGCCATCTGTAGCACCCCACCCACACTTTTCAATTATATACTATACTGGATACCTAATGTGGATGAGAGGGGGGAGAACTAAACTTGAAGTAAAACTATGAAACTTAAAATGAAAACTCTTTATGGTATAGTTATTGGTTCTCAATAAAACTCCTACCCTACACAGGCAGCTCTTGCTCAAGATAAGGTTCTCACATCCTGGCTGTCTGAAATAAAATTTCATCGTGTGAAAGAAACCACTCATAAAATGATTACATCAGAATCCTTACAATTTGCCTGTTATTATATAACAATCTTTTTTGAATAGATTACTTTTCATAAATCATCTCAACCAACAGAGTTCTAGTCTTTCATCTTAGATTATTTCTGACAACTTGAATAACACACTGAAACTGATCCTCCTTCTGTTTGCATATTTCTCTACTTCACTACCAAGACCTTTTCCATTTCTCTCTTCCTCATGCCAGGAATATTTACCTTCATCTTTAATAATTATAATTCCTATTAACTTCCTAATGACAACACCTCTGGGCTGGATTTTTTCCTGCCTTTTCCAACCATTGTTTGGATTATAGAAACCATATAAAGAACTTTGTTGCTTAGGCTGTTAGTGACCGCAAGGCACAAAATTGAAAACAGCTTTGATTCGCACCTTCAAAAGTCTTTTTGCAACTACCTGTTGACTTAAACGTTACAAAGGGTTCAACTGACACTAAATATTGGCTTGGTGTCGAAAGAATAATGCCATGTCTGTCTATAACCTACATACTTTCTTTTGTGCCACTCCTATCTGAATACTACTTTTAGGAAGGAGATAATTGGGTGTTGAAGACAAGAACAGCTCAATGATAAGATCATACTCAGCAAAACAGTCACTTCTTCTCAAGGGGGCACTATAGTACTGTTGAGAAACGAATATACTTTTCTATATGCCTTCTACACTAATACCTCATACCAACAGATGCAACATCTTAAATCCTTCATCAATAAAAACAAAAAATTCATATTGCTTGTAAGCTAAATAATTATTAGTGTCCAAAGCTGTGGGGCTGCACCGTTTCCTGGGGGCTGTGCCTGACAGCATGGCCAAGGTGTTGGGAAGTAGCCTGAGCTTAAAAGAATGCTAGGTTCACTTAGGTTGGAGAAGGGGGTGGGGCTATTCTTCACATTGACAGATCAATTGACAAGAACATTCCATGAATGGAGGCCAGTCGTAGAAGTTTCCCTTGTTGGGCCCTATTGGTGAGCTACTATACTCAATACACTAACTGGGTGGGGAGGGGGGGGGGAGAGAAGAATATGCTCCTCTGTCCTTCAATTTGTCCCCCTAATGGGTTTCATTGGTCAGTTAAGACAGGCATTCCTACAAAACCAAATTACTTTACAGCATAACAGACTACAGTTGTAATGAGTCACTACTGTGGATGCGCTTGTACAGTACATTCTTCCCCTCCTTTTTTCCAAGGAAGCATAATGTAGTATGCATGGATAGAGACATACAGTAGTCCTTCACTGGGTCACAGACTTTTTTTTCCAAACTTGCACCACTAGCTGTCTTGTTTACATCCTGTCCATTGTCCCAATCCCAGATTCCCAGGTCCCTATGTCAAGCTGTCTAGACACATTCTCACTTCTAAAGAGCCTCTGTATCTGAGCTCTGAATTGAACATTTACTCTCCTCTGATGGTTCACCTCAATAAAATAACTTAATATTCATGTAACCCTCTGCATATTAATAACTGACAATATGGCTCAGATGGGGGAATCCTTAAAATATATAGAGAACCTGACAAAGTAAGGACTTGATTTTTCTGAGTAGGCATATATCTGCATGTATAGTTTACTAAGACCCCCAGGCCATTGCTTTGAAGGAAGGATAAATCAACCCAGGAACATTCTTTGAGTAATTTTTGTATCTGCATTTTTTTGGGCTTACCAAAACTTATGATCCCTTATACTATTCAACCCTGGTTAGATTTATGACCAGATGTTAATGCTCCATGTTTATTCCAAGATAGATTTTATGCTACTGGCTGTTCAGATAATATTAGCCAATCACAATATTCCTTAAACTGTCAGTCTGAGCTAATCATATTGGGGTCAAGAGATGCCTGGAAGGCCTACATACAGTACATGCCGTATTTGTTCAAAAGTGCTCATCTACATGCTGGGTCCAGAAATCACTACCAGCCACCATTTTCAATTAAAGGGGCAGTGCATGTAGCAACTGAACATCAAAGGCAGAAGCTGAGAAGAAATTCTAATTTGAGGCTGACATTTATTTCAGTTTTGTCAGAGTGCAGCCATAACTCTTTGGAGTGGGGATAGATGTTTTGGGTAGCTGAGGGTGACATTGTTTCAGTGTTCTTCTACAGTTTGTTGACTTCGCTAGATTTAGTGAAATAAGTTCATATTTCCACTACAATATGTCAAGCAAACTTTCTCTCAGGCATTTATAAGTTCAATATCACTCAAATCCCTTTGTTTTCTTCATCTAACATGAAAGCTACAAAACATGAGCTTCAGACATCACAGGTCAATTAACATATCATATGCAACATTCCACACATCAATTTAATGTTTTATGGAAGTTATTTCCTTCAATTTTTATCAATCCACCTGCTTCCTATGATCATCAGCATTCATGTCAGTTCACTCAATTAAATCAGTCTATCAAAATATCCAGAAAGTGTGTCTTTTTTTTTTTTTTTTACTTGCTGTGAACTGAAGATCTGTGGCATTCTTTGCTTTTAGTCCCTAGTTTCATCATCAGCAAAAGGTGCAGAATTTTGTACATAACTTTTTAAGCTTTTTAAATCAGAAAGTTCTGCTAATCCCTGCTCAAATTTAAACCCTAAACATGAAGTCTTATGGCCCCTTGCTTCTGATCTGTTGTAGGGTTGAGATGGTTGAGTTTGATCTGCATCACTTTGCATTTTGACTTCATAGTGGGCCCTAGGAGCAAAACCCGGCCCATACTTAAATGTTAGCAGACTGAAATGAACTCAAAAATTCATAACATATGAGTAACCTAAGAATCTGCATTAGCAAAGATTCAACACATGTCTTGGAAGGGATGCTGCACACATATTGTAAATTGTCTGCCTGGCATTAGATAGCTAAGAGTATTTTGCTACAAATGAACTGAATACAGTACAGTACAAAACTGGTACAAGTAATTCAAGTAGGTACTGTAACAATACTTTTTCAATTACCAGGCAATGATTTGTCCTAAAATGTGAATGAAATTGGCACTCCTTTTTAGTTGCGGTGCCTGCCACGCAGGCACACGCAACTTATGTCGTCGACACAAAATTGCGACTTTGGACTTTGGACCGTAACTCCTCCTTGTCGGCTGGTTGTATCGAAATACGACGTAGTCCAAGTTGTAGGGGTGGTTGGATTCTTTTAGGTAAGGTACTTTCGGGGACCTTGTGACCTTTTTAAGGGGGTGTAATTGGGATTTTTCTTTCTGTAAATGCGTGGGCGGTGTCTATTTTTAGACAATTTTCTACACACACTAGTCAGCTTATTTGAGCATGGTCGGTTAGGTTATTTTTGTGAACAGCGCCATCGAATTGAGTTGACACAGTGTAGATAAACAGATAAAGTGTTATGATTGTTTTTGCACTTCTGAGTGTTGTACAAAGGGAATTATTCGGTTGTTTGTGGTTATTTTATTAATTCATTTGGCATTGCTAGAGGTTTTTGTTATTGCTAGTAGTTTTGAAATTAGTTGGAAGTTGGTGAAAAACTGACCCTCACCTATTTCAATCATATGACAATGTTTTTGTTACTGAACTATGAAACTCGGAAAAAATTTCTCCTTGCTTTACATACTGCTTGTAAACAGTTATATTCAAAACATCTTCGTAAAGCCAGTCAAATCACCTTCTACGAACTTAAACTTTCCCCATAGCCGACGAAATCAGTTGAGCGCCACACTAAAGCGCCTTTGGGTGGGCAGTAGGGTTAGGGAGCTAAATTTAGATACAATTTAATACTTTTCAAGGCAAATTTTCCATAATTCACCCCCTCTTTTGACAATTTTACTCATAATTCACATGTTCATTCATCCCACCACCCATAACTCTCAGGACATGTTAAGTGAAATATCAACCTTATTCTAAAAATTTCCAGTGTCTCAGAATGGGTGAAGCAACAATTTTAAATCGTAACAAACTTCCGACTCAAATAAAATGCGGAGAAACCGTCTCTACGATGCAGAGTTCTATGCAGTTATAATTTTTTCAAAGTAACCCAATTAGGGGTGAAAATACACCCCGCCTATCATTTATGTCATAATTCATTTGTGACTAAGCAGTCATACACTAGTCTAAAAATAATTAACATGAAACACTAGGCCTAATAGTTGCTACTGTCAAGGCACCGCAACTAGTCTAGACATATGTCTTGTTAAAGTATTCCTGGTGCATGGACAAAAGTCAGTGATCTGGAACACGAGTGGCTTTCCACTCCTGTGGTTTTATTGAAAGCTCTAGTGTAAAGCAAGTTATATTAAGAATGATAAAACAAGACAGTCATGGAGTGTGAAAGCACTTGTGTACCACCTGGGTCCCCTACAATTACTAACCACTGACTTCGAAGACCAACTGAGAATAAAGGCAAACTTTCACAAAAGTATTACAAATATATGAGGTTTTAAGCCTTGCATAAAAGAGACCTATAGATGCAAGTATGCATGAGCATAAATTCTGAAAGAAACCATAAATTTCTTTGATTGTACTATTACATGAATCTGCATTTCCTTGAATATCCAATCTTAGAACCACAGTATCAAACAGATGCCATGACTAATGCATCTACAGGCATCCAGAGCCCTGGCAAAGCTATTCTTTCTTCAATCCCCCTCCCACCCTTCCCTTCTCCCATTGTAATACTCTCTCATTTTTCAGTACCATATTCACTCTAGGCCCAATCATTTGTACCTAGTAACTAGAACATGGTGCCCACCTCATGTTAACTTCTATTAGTCTTCCTGCAGTGCCCCTGCTGCAAAACTGCATTTTTTAAGATGGTCCCACCATATATGAAACATACCATCTGAGCGAGAAATGTTTCTAAATAAAAATGCTACCGACCTGCAATAACTGTCCCACCCATTCAATACATGAATGACCACCACCTCGAAGAGCAAAAATTAAGTACAAATTATGAACAACACATCTAGCAAGGCACTAACTTCAGTTCATTTATCCTTAAATGAGTTTTGTTCTATACAGAAACGTGCATTCATGCCAACTTGGCTACAAAAGGTTGCTTTGTAGCCAGTGACATCAAAACCAGGATTCCTAGTGCCCACCCCAGGTTAAAGTGGCACATTGAGTTGATTCATGAAATTCGCCAAATTTTGCGAAACCTATCAAATTTTCTTCACATACTAATGACAAATGGTCAAACTTACACAATCCCCACATCTGGCATACAAATAAATGTTTCATAAGTGAGTAATAAGCAATTCAATTCGGTTTTCAAAAATTCATGACCAGACACTTTTTTCAAATTATGCACACAACCGTTACAAGCCAGGATGGCAAAAAATTAAAAATTTCAGCTTTATGCATAACTATTGGACATGAAACTTGACTAATTATGCTAATAATTATCACTGTCAGTCTGTCATGTGGTAGTACCCTTCAAAACCCTCATTAAGTTATCGATATCAACTCAGTATGCCCCTTTAAGTATATTTTGTATGGGACCGTCACTGTACCCAATTGACTGCTGATGATCAACTGTAATGAGAAGGAAAACCCACAACCTACAGAGGTTGACAAGAAAATTTGTTTTCTCAGCCCACTGAACTGTATCATCCAGTTACTGACCAAAGCTTCGTTAAGTTCTACAGTATTTCATGCATTTGTCCTTTATCCTGTTCCCAGACAATTAGGCTACCCTCCAAAGAAAGAAAATCATATAAGATCAAGTCAGTGCATGGTAAGTTCAAATTAGAGGCAATAAATCCATGCTATATTAACTTGGAAGAATGCACGCCACTGATAATAGCAGGCAATTACTATATTAAAGACCCTTGACTGAATCTGCTTCATCCAAAACCACTGAGCATCATTGGTTACTAAATCTCTAGCACTCAGGACACTCCTTTATTCAACACAAGGAATGCCGCCATCTCCACTCCTTACTTACAGTAACACCTGAAAGGCAAAACTTTAAACTACTCATTTGGCATGATAGTAATGGAAAAACCTCTTACTGGTGGGAACAGCAAAATTCTTTGCCCATTTTTGTGGTTTGAGATTGTCTTTTAGTTTGACTCCAGGCCAAATAGCCACATTAGGCCCATCTAAGACCCTGTAAGGCAGATGAGAGATGATCATCGCATGTCAGGATCTCCTTAGTGCTCAGAAGATGAGGTGGCAAGCATTATACTGCTTCCAGGATCACTATTTACTGTACCCATCTGATGAACCTGGCAGCACTCCCCCAAGTCTAAAGCCCCTTTTCCAAGGGCTAGAGGGAATGAGATCCTTGTTCTGCACCAATACCCAATAGATGCAAGCTCCCATATTGTGGGTACATACCCCTTCACACTGTGTGAAAAACATTTTACACTACAAAAGTAAGCAGTTTTGAAGCAATCTGGACAGGAACTAACAGAAACGATGAAAGGGAAGCTCTCACTGTCTATGGATGAGCACCCCCCGACACCCCCTCCCAAATCGTCACCGATGTTTATCACCAGAGTTTTTTCTCATCTCCCAGATAATGTTTTTCAAGACAACTGCCTTAACATTTGAAATTGCAATATTCATGTTGCACCAAATGTAAATTTTAAGCAAACAGATGGACAGATTAATGATAACTGAGTGGCTTTGTTAGAATTGTTAGTTCCCTCTATCTATTGCTTCCACTGTGGAATTCTGTTTGGTAATCATTCTCCACATATCAAGCTCCCCAAATATGAATGACATGCAGTGTAAGCCCAATTAATATCACGTTAAAAGGTGTATTTCCAAGCTGATACTGTACACAAAACTGCATTTGAAGCCATCGCATCATGGCTTTTCCCTCCCATTCACTCTAACACAAATGTTGTAAATTCAGTTTATAGTAATCTCAAAGTAGCAAGACAACTTAAAGGGAAAATGCTGCCAACCCAAATTGAATTACTGTACCCCAGTATCCTAATTTATGAATGGCTCTGGTTTATCCATGTGACAATATTTTTGTTAATGAAATGTTCAATTCATGCAGAACAGCTACATAGTTCACCTTGTAGTATGGCATATTTGTTTGGACACATCATGAAAGATGTTTGTGAGGGAAATAAGAGGACATTTATAAAAGGTTGGTGATGTTTTAAAATAAATTGGGGGCAACTGCTCATTCCTTTAAAAACAACTTTTTTTCACTGAACACTTAACGCCTATACTTCATGTGCTCTACTTCATGGTAGAAGTCAATGAAATTAGTGTAGGGAGCTACCCTTGACTGACCCACCATTGAAGTTGTAAAAAGCAAACTAGGAGTGAATCACTGTGCTACGTAGGAGACAATCTAAGCTGTCCTACCTTATCGTTACTTGTTTGGTCCTAGAGCTGTTAAAGATATCTGAAGCGCAGGCTATATCCTGACCTTTAGCCCCAGTCAATTACCTGTCAGTGCTCTTGCATACATAACTTCAACCCATACAGTTTATGATTTATTAGACTGCCTAGACAGTACAATTTCACAGGAGTGAGGGGTCATGAATCATTTCAAGGCTCTTACCTTTACTAGAGAGGGTTTGGTGCAACAGTACTCCAAATCACTTTTTTTATGTATTTAAGAGCCTACTCTTTACTGAAGTCATGCTTTCAAGAATACTTTTAGGCAGAAGAGGCAGATTGATAGTTAGATTCTTCTCATAGGTTAAATGTCAGTTAACCTCAAAAAACGAAACTTGGCTTGTGTCTAGAATGCCAGGTAGGTTTAGTAACAGATGCTGCAAAGTATGGAATGACCTTTCTTTATTATCTTATTTTGTTGTTAGCTGATGTCTGAGTGGTGTTTGTTCTTATCTTAATTCCACAGATAAAAGGATTTTAAGGCAATTGTGAGGGGAAGGGAAGAAGAAATAGATTTAAAATTGTGCTTGACAAAGCAAAACGTGACATGAGTTTGCTTCATGAGACTTGAAAAATTGGGTGCAAGATGTACAGCAGAGCAACATGATATTTAGATCCTTCAAGTACCTATAGGCAAAGTCATGAAGTGCTGCTATTGACCTGGAGGTGATGGAGGATATCATTGCTGAGGCTACTTTGTGAGGTACAGCTGGTCATCTTTTGCAGGACTGCAAGTCTAGCCAGGTTTGAATTGCAAATGCCAAAAGCACATGACTTGGCAGTTTTGAAACTGTCTTGGCTTGCAACATTTCAATACAAGCTGATGCCAAACAATATCATTTTCAGTGTATTTAACTTCAGTTCATGTTTCCCACATTAACTCTTTTAAACACTGTGGCAAAAAATTTTTAATCTAGCCTTACCAATCATGCCAGCAAGTAAAGTGGGGTTAACAGGCTAAGCTAAGAACCACAGGCATACAGGGGCAAGGGGGAAATGTAGCTCCTACCCTCCATTAGTACAAAATAAAATTTTGGGCAAAAAGGGGTGCTCCTCCCCCCCCCCCCCCAACTCTATTAGGAGTCGTCCCACAGTCAATTATCATTAAATACAAAGTAGTAATTTCTATACATCTTCTCCAAGGGAGTAATTTGTTCAAATTTTCCACTGCACAGCTGTTCAACATTTGAGACCTGCAAAGTTCTGTTAACATCATCGGTACACAAGTGAAGTACTTAAACAAGGCGAATGAAGTACTAGATTAACTTTCAATACAGTAGCAACGGTATAGTCTGTCACCTTGAAACACTCCCCCTAAAAAGGGAGTGTGGTGGGTGACTACAAAGGACATGCTCAGTGTCATATCAGTTCACACCACTCCTATTCAACAGCTTTAACAATGGGACCAGTCAAGTGAAACACTCCACTCCCCATTCCTGAGTCTGGTTCATAGGTTGGAAGACAATGCCATGATATCAATAGGACTAGCTTTAGCTACACCGCTTCCACCACAAACCTCTATTTCTTGTGTGCATGTGTACCCTCTAAGTGTGACCTTGCCTTGGCAACAAAAAAGCAACCCCACAGGTTGGTTACCAACTTAGTAACTTATGACCCTAATGAATGAGAACCATAAACTTAAGCTGTGTCCTACCATTACATCATAAATCAAGGCTCCTTGACCAAACAAAGTTCATTCACTTTTAAACCACAGGATTGTACTAAACAGGATGAATTTAAAACCTTAATTTCTTGCTTGGACTGCTTTGTATCATTTCCATTCACTCCAAATTCCTATGGCTACTAAATTAGCTTAAAGGCAATAGGCAGTCGCCCCAAAATTTTCTTTGAAAAATCAGCAAACTCTTGCTAATCTCCTCTTATTGCATTAAAAGCACTTCTGAAGACGTTTTGAACATAACTGTTACAAACAATAGGTAAAGAAAGGTAAAATTCTCCTTGAATTCCACAATTCACTCACAAAAATATTGTCACATGATCAAAATAGGCCAATCATGAACTAGAGTGACAGGATACACTCACTCTGTTTGGGGTGACTGCCTACTGCCTTTAATGCTTTTTCATTCCCATCTTGGTAAAAATCATAATTATTGACTAGATTTTAAAATGTAATGCCCATGCAACACTAAACACCTACCCATAAACCTGCATTACAATGCTTCCCCTCTCTGCAACCATGCCAAAATTATCAAACTTTAGTTTTAAAGGCAACAGGCAGTTGTTCCAAAATATTTGAAAAATCAGCAAACTCTTGCAAATCTCTTCTTATTGCATTACAAGCACTTCTGAATACATTTTGATCATAACTATTACAAACAATTGGTAAAGCAAGCAGAAATTCTCCTTCAATTCCACAATTCACTAACAAAAACATTGTCACATGATCAAAATAGGCCATTCATGAACTAGAGTAACGGGGCATACTAACTCTGATTGGAGTGACTGCATTTTCCCTTTCAGGGAAGCAGTGGTACATGCTGTTCATGATATAATATGCTAGAAAATGTTAACTTGCTTTGCTTCAACCAGTCGGTAACAGTGTTGATCACACTGAATGCAAACAGTTCAATAAATAGCCCCAGGGTATGATGAATAAGGTCCTGCTTGCACAACAGGGTTAAAGAGAATAGCAGGTTCTTGGTGCAAAGGTGAAGTTGTTCCATTTACAATCATGCAGTCTTTTATGATGTGTGAACTGTATGTTTTACTCAATTGACACCACAACAAAAACAGGTCTTTTTGTAACTTGTTGTGAGATCAAACCTTTCTAAGCAAAAGATATTGACTTTTATTGACCATCCTATTGTCTGAGGAAAGAAATCTTGTTCGACACATGTTCATAAATTGATTGCAAGGTAATGTAGGCCCAACAACAATTAGACTCGTTAAAAGAGGGATTACTAGTACTAAGTCTAGTTTTGCACCACCATCAATATCAGAATTTCCATTTTGTGAAAAGACTGTCTCAACCTCTTAAGAGACATATATAGGCTTCATTAACTTTTTCAAGACAGAAACACTACTTTATATATTTTATTCACAAGATGCTTTGACAGGGCAGACTTCATATTGATTTTTCCCATACAGTAGCAAAGACCAGCATGAATTCCATTCCAGTCATCTAGGGTATAGTAAGATTGCCCCACTTTCTTGCCATGCATGAGTCACAACTTGAAAGCACTAGAGAGCACTTACCTGGGATGACTGCTCTTACTCCATAGGAAAACTTTTTTTTCTTGAATTGTGCTTTAGATTACAGTCTGCGAATTAGGTTTATAAATTTCAGAGGGTTGGGGAGGGTGTTAAGTGAGGGGGGAGGGGCATGCAGTATGGTCAACACTGAGTTTATTTTATCAAGAGATGTTGAAATGTTTAACTTAAGTGTGAAGCCCCCCCCCCCTTCCCACACACATTATAGGATTCTACAGGATTTTCTAAGTGCCATTAAATGGATGGGGAGGGGCTAAGGCCTCCTTAGGAGGTAAGCCATGGCCCCCAGTTCCCTGCATAACATCAACACTCATATGAATATGAGAAGCTTGGCAAGTTCAAGGTAAGCTCTAGGGAAACAGTTCACATAGGTGCAGCAACAGAGTACTATGTCAAATTAGACAACTGGTAAGGCCTATGTACCTCCTGAGTATGATGCCACTCTTATTCATGTGAGTGTTGATGTTATGCAGGGAACTGGGGGCCATGGCATTAAATGGATGGGGAGGGGCTAAGGCCTCCTTAGGAGGTAAGCCATGGCCCCCAGTTCCCTGCATAACATCAACACTCATATGAATATGAGAAGTTTGGCAAGTTCAAGGTAAGCTCTAGGGGAAACAGGTTCACATAGGTGCAGCAACAGAGTACTATGTCAAATCAGACAACTGGTAAGGCCTATGTACCTCCTGAGTATGATGCCACTCTTATTCATGTGAGTGTTGATGTTATGCAGGGAACTGGGGGCCATGGCATTAAATGGATGGGGAGGGGCTAAGGCCTCCTTAGGAGGTAAGCCATGGCCCCCAGTTCCCTGCATAACATCAACACTCACATGAATAAGAGAAGCTTGGCAAGTTCAAGGTAAGCTCTAGGGGAAACAGGTTCACATAGGTGCAGCAACAGAGTACTATGTCAAATTAGACAACTGGTAAGGCCTATGTACCTCCTGAGTATGATGCCACTCTTATTCATGTGAGTGTTGATGTTATGCAGGGTACTGGGGGCCCTGGGATTAAATGGGTGGGGAGGGCTAAGGCCTCCTTAGTAGGTATGCCTTGGCCCCCAGTTCCCTGCATAACATCAACACTCATATGAATATGAGAAGCTTGGCAAGTTCAAGGTAAGCTCTAGGGGAAACAGGTTCACATAGGTGCAGCAACAGAGTACTATGTCAAATTAGACAACTGGTAAGGCCTATGTACCTCCTGAGTATGATGCCACTCTTATTCATGTGAGTGTTGATGTTATGCAGGGAACTGGGGGCCATGGCATTAAATGGATGGGGAGGGGCTAAGGCCTCCTTAGGAGGTAAGCCATGGCCCCCAGTTCCCTGCATAACATCAACACTCATATGAATATGAGAAGCTTGGCAAGTTCAAGGTAAGCTCTAGGGGAAACAGGTTCACATAGGTGCAGCAACAGAGTACTATGTCAAATTAGACAACTGGTAAGGCCTATGTACCTCCTGAGTATGATGCCACTCTTATTCATGTGAGTGTTGATGTTATGCAGGGAACTGGGGGCCATGGCATTAAATGGATGGGGAGGGGCTAAGGCCTCCTTAGGAGGTAAGCCATGGCCCCCAGTTCCCTGCATAACATCAACACTCATATGAATATGAGAAGCTTGGCAAGTTCAAGGTAAGCTCTAGGGGAAACAGGTTCACATAGGTGCAGCAACAGAGTACTATGTCAAATTAGACAACTGGTAAGGCCTATGTACCTCCTGAGTATGATGCCACTCCAACCTTCATTTTGATGCAGAGTTTTACTATGACAAACTTTCTAGAATCACTTTGACATATTTATTTGAGGTAAAAGCCCTGCCTACTTCAGAAAAAAACTATCTAAGTTGATGGACATATTACTAACATATATCATCATACTGTACTTAATAACAAAGTATGAATCTGAATTATTGTTTGGATCGAGCTAGACTGCTTTTTCAGATTTTCATCCTTCACCCACCCACTTACATGTGAGGCACAGATAAGGCTAATGTCAACTATAGGCTATTAGTTTTCAGTGCCAATGAAGAGAGCAGAACCAAAGATACATGACTTCCCTACAGGCTACAAGTTTTGAAATGTTCTGCTAAAATGGGCCAAATGGTTAAATTTTCATAAATGTAACACTGACACTCATCAGCCAAAGTCCATTTGAGGTTTAGGGCAACCAAATTCGCAACTGATGACTGTACTTTGATTGACAAAAATGGATCTCAAATTGGCCAATAATTTGTGTTGACCACATACTGTAGTGTACTCTGTGGAATATGGCCAATTGAAGACATATGTGAGAGGCTTAAGGCAACTACAATTGGAGGAAGCGAGGGGTTGGGGAGGTGGCTAAAAGTATAACTAGTTTCAAGAATTTTAAGTCTGGGATAAGGAAATTTGGCCTTGACTATGATGCCACACTAAAATAACAAAGTATAAATCACAACTTGGAACTCCATTTCAAGAGAAAGCTGAAGGTAAGAAATACTGCCATCTGCCATGTACTTACATCTATTTGCATAAAAAATATTATCAAAATCTAGCTATGAGATGCCCAAAATCATGAGACTCATAGTGCACAGGCACGGATCCAAGGGGGGCTTTCCCGGCCTCAGCCCCCCCCCTTTTCGCCACATCAACAACAACAAATATGCGAAAATTAGCATAATGTTAATCTAGGAGAATATTCAAGGGGGCTTTCAGCCCCCCCCCCCCCTTTTGAAATATCTGGATCTGCACCTGGTGCAACTGTGAAAGTCGAAATGTATGCTTTTACCAATATTACTAAGGCGTAATTTCAGATTTGCTAGAAAAGGTTACTATGGCTACCTTGTACAGAAGTTTTCAAAAAACATTTCATTGAAAAGTAGTGAGCAGAACTATTTACTGGCAGTATAACCTTATTTTATTACCTCCATTTTTCCCCTCACCTGGGCTGATACCCCATGCAGCCAGCAAACTACAGAAAATTTAAAGGGCAGGTACATCACCTTTTTTACTACCTCTTATTTCACAAATTTATGTTGCTAAGTAGGCTCAATTGCAAACAGTCCTAAACTGTTATCTAATATGTTGTTTGTCAAAGTGGTTGTATAGAACCCATTAAGATGGTTGACCATTATAAACTATTGACTCAAAGGATCATCAGGGGCATTCACCTTCACATTTTAAATCCATCTAAACCAACTCAAAAGGTAAGATGTTCACAACTTTAGGGTAACAAAAACTTCACAATAGGGGTTTATCTATATGACAGGGACATAAGAGTAGCATCCAACTTAATCTTTAGAACAATTAATCATACAGTCTGGTCAAGGTAAAGTGATAGCAGGACACAAAGCTACTTGTAAGGAATAACAACTCACAGAAATTCAAGTAAACCGTGATTCACCTAGGAGATATTTTGGCCTTGAAGTACCTAATGCTCATTTTCTTTTCCTTCTCATTCATCTTACTTTGTACCTGTAGATACTGGTACTAGTTTTACATAATTGCTGACACTGCCGCATGATTACATTCAGTCATCATCACTGCATCCCCATTTGATCCCCAGGTCAAGTTTCTTTTTGGTCACCTTGTTTACATTTGTTTTTTGATCACCTGCTCAGGGGTCTGATCCTCCATGAAGGGGTGATCAAGCTCTCAAGATTTGATCTGGGGAATGAGAGCATTCCCACAGTTTGCAAACTGATCCCCTTCTTGGGGTCAGATCTGGATCTGATCATTCGTGTGGAAACATTCTATGTAACCTTCCAGTGATGACAGGTTTCTAAGATGGTGGTGGTGGTGGGGTGGGGGGGGGGGGTGAACCGCTCTTGACTTTTGAAATTTTTTAGTACAGTAACTTTTGGCCATTATAACTTTTAATTGAAAATTGTAGTTTGGAGGGGGGCACATGGGGGTGAAGGGATTATTCAGCCCTTCCAGTTCCTTTAAACTTCTATTTACAAGAGAATGCAGCAATTTACAGGCAACACCTGTTACATAATTATTCTCCACCTGCTGCACCCCCCCCCCCCCTTTTAACATGTAGCTTGTGGTCAGTAATCTTACCACATTAAAACTCACTGCTCTCTGTATAATTGCACTTTACTAGATATAAGCAGCAGGTCACACTGTGAAAACTTTTCAACAACTCTCTAGCAAGTGAAAATAACTACCCTACCAACCTGCCACCATCGCTATTCAAACGCTGGTAATTTTAAAACCATTTTGAGTGACATCATAGGCCCCATATACTGTAGTATCTAAAGTTTTCCTAATGGAAAAATGGTGGATGTACATATCTAAGACTATAACATATAGCCTACACCATGCCATGGTTTATCAGAATGACCCTTTCTATATAATGACAAAGTGACATACTAGCTATGAGAGCAGGATTGGATATCAGGTTCATACAGTAAAATTCCTACAGTGTAAGCTTTCACAATATTTCCAGAAAAGATAATCAATATAATCGGACCCCCTAATAATCGAAATTCGATTATAATCGGTTTTTTTTCTCCACATACTTTACTTGTTAAAAGTAACCCATTGCGCTGAATGCAGCATCCCCAAAACAGTGTGTACTGTATATGACCTGTACATGAGCGCCAAATTGGGGTCCAGTCTAGCCTTACAAACTGTCACAAAATCTTAAGTTGTTTGGTCTAAGAGATGATTAATATACCCTCTCTCCATGATTTTTTTCAATTATTTTACCATTACTTTGATTTTTACGATTATTTCGGTTTTCTTCTCATGCAATAACCATACCGAATCTAAACTGGTTAAAACCGGTATGAATTTAATAATCAGTTTACCATGAAAGCCTACTACAGTGTAATCCTCTGAACACCAACAAAGGGAAGGTGCATCTCAATAGCCTGCATCCAAAATTTACAGCACAAACTGCTCGATGAGCCTCACAGAGGTTTGCAGACATTTAGGCACACTCAACTACTCTATGAACCTGGGGTGGGACCAGGATTTAGAGCCAAGCTCTCCTAGGGGTGGGCAAGCCACCAAAAGCCCTGTCAGGGGTGACAGGGTGTAAAAAGTATCACAAACACAAAATTTTTTGCAAGGAATGTGCCAAAAATTTTGGGTTCCTTCTAAAGGTTCTGCCCTCCATGTAAAAAAATGCAAGTTAACTGTCTAAATCTGGACTGTCCTGAACCCACTCAGCTAACCCAGGGCAAAAGAATGGTATCTACTCCCTTCAGCCCCTCCCTTGAAGTTTCCTACAAAATGGGGTTCTGGATCAACTGTGTAGCTTTGAACTTCTTTAAAAAGTTCAAAGCTTTGCCTAAGATGTTATGATTTTGCATGTCAGCCACTATACATAAACAAAAATTTAGCAAAAGGGGGGTTTCCTCTCTCCCTCAAGTCCCTTAATGATTTTTCTTCTCCCCCTCCTCCCCACACCTGAAAACTGCCCCCCCCCCTCAAAAAAATGGCCTTTCAAGTCTGGTTGTATGTCACTAGTTCTTAAATGAAAACTTGAAAGCTGGTTACAGAAAATACCTTGCAAATGTTTCCATTCATGTAATTTAACTGATGGATTTGATGACAAAAAAAATTAATGGACTTTATACTGCAGTTATACTTTATCAGCAGGAAAGGGAAAGTTTTCTCTGGCACATTTGGGTACATTTCTCAGCGAGTCAGTGTCAACTGAATATATCACAGAAATGATAAATGTTCACTTCAAAATTTTGCAAATTGACATTTTGCCACTTGTAGTATGCAAATGGGGGGTTGTAGTTTGTACATAGCAAAGTATTTACAATGTCATGCAAAGAATTCTATCAAAAATAATGAAGATACATTCATGACAGTGATGTCAATATCATCAAGGGGTCATCCACTTTTCATTATCATGAGTACACAAATGCAAATGGGGGAAAGGGGGGCATGGCCATATGCCACAGAGGGCAGATAGTAATAGCACTTGCTCCCCAAACCTCCTCTGCCCCCTCCCCCCCCCCCCCCCCGGAAGTTTCAAAAGAAAATTTTTACCACACTGATTTGTGTATATTTACAAGTTTGAAATATAAAAATTGTTTATATTCAACTTGAAAGGCATGTTAAGTGATATTCCAGCAACATCGGAAACAATTTGGGCCACATTTTTTCCGGTATACCATGCACCCAATTTATGGTCACAAACTCATTAGACTCTTCCCCACCTCCTCCCCACATCTCCAGCTGGAAAATTCCAGTGTACAGCCTTGAAGGGGAGAGTGAAGAGGGGTCAAAGACCTAAATACACTTTAACAAAATATTACAAATGATGAATTTGGCAGAAAATCAACATTTTCAAAGTACAGTGTTCCCTGGGATAAAGGAGGTACCAAAGCAAAGAAAGAGAAAGTTAAATTCACTCCTCAAATGATGAAAACATGAATGACCCACTACAATACCACAGATTCCAGACTTTAACCATTCTTGATCTGGATCCTGGTCTTCATTATTCAGAAAAGTCTACTCTTTCAAAAGACAGTTTGTTTACACTGTGCAGCAATCTGAATGGACCTACAGAATTTCTACAATGACAGAAATTTTTACCAAGTTTGAAAAACCAATGCACTATCAAGGTTGAAAAGTGATACACAGTGGTCCAAAATTGCCATCTTGAGATCAAAACCCAGAACTAAATTTCTACTAAATCCTACCTACTGTATCATGCTCCCACCTCCTCTGTGAAATATTGTCATCCACCCCTCTAAAACATATGGTGGCTCAACTTTGTCAGTGTACCAAATCTTGTATAGTTTGTGCCTTCTGGTATTCAGGTCTGGGTTCACCACTAAAATGGGTAATTTGCCATGGTCATCACAAAAGCAACATGCAAACAATGTGAGGAGTACAAGATAAACTTCAGAAATTATCAAAAATATTGTTTCCAAATAAAGTATTTCTACACATTCCCACCAGAAACAAAATATTTAAATGAGCAATTGTGTGTTTGGACTAAATTTCTAACTAAAAGCCATCCACTCATGCATGGCCACCAGACTAAACATTTAATACCTCAGTAACATGGAAATGGACCAATAAGTTTTCATTTTCAATATAGAGGCTATAATGTGTGGTTTGCACTTTTTTAACTTCAGTCTCAAAATGCTGTAGGTCATTCATTTTATATCATTTTCATGATGGTACAAAAAGTACTTTCTTCCAACCCATTCCTCTTTCTCCCCAGGGTGTACTTAGATGATAATTTCAAGCAAACAAATATCACTTATTATATTCTAGAAAAGCATACACAGGTCTTGCACTGTCTCCACTGTCTCCCCAAACATAAGTTTTGTGCAATAATGAAAAAGCAATGGATGATCCCAAAGTAACAAGTTTGTAAGAAAAAAATGTACAACTCACCCTGAGTAAAGTTGGTGATGCTGACGTTTCCCATGTTGACGTTGACCAAGTAACCATACTCTGGTGGGATGGTGACAATGTACACCAGGCTACTATCTTCACTGTCCCTGTCTTCAGACCGCAAAAACTTGTTCGTGATCATGAAGCCCAATTCTCCTGTATTCAATACCATGAGGGTTGGAGCACCACGGTTGATGACCATCTGAGGCAAGCCATTGTCAACAGCAAAGATGTTGATGGGTACCCGCTGCGGTTGTTGTGTAAGGCTCTCCAAATCTGGACTGACATGGAATTTGTTGTGAGTGCCATCAGAAACTGTAAATGAGAAGCTGTCAGTGCTGGTCTCAGAGCCATCATGTTGGTAACTGATCAAGTTGTTGTAAATGTCATCCATAGTAAATGTGACAACCGGCCTGGTGTTGTTGTACAACAGGTTACCACGGACTGGTAGCTGAGTGATGGTGAAGACAAGACTGGCTGGATCTGGGGTATCCCTATCATGGATACTCAGCTCAAAGGGTGTGATCAGTTTGTGGCCACCTTCCTTCAGGGTGAGTGATTGGTAGGAGACTACTGGATATTGGTTGTCAACCTCACTAAGGGAGATTCTAAAAGTACGGACAACATAATTGAGGCCATCTGTAACCTCAAACTGGAAACTATCCATTTTCATCTCATCTTGGCTTGTATGTACATACACGATCTTGTTTCCAGCAAGTTCAAGCTGGGTAAAGGTGGTAATGGGAACTCCTGGGTTATCTGTACTCTCCAGATGACCCTTGGCTGGTGGAGTGGTGATCGTGAAGCGAAGGTTTTCATCAGGACTATTCAGATCTGTTGTTGTTAGTACATCGGTTGTAAGGGTGACACGCCCACCTTCTGGAAGTTCAACACCAGTATTTATGACATCTGGGTACACATTGTCTTCTTCATTTATGGTTATGTAAAAGTAACGGTCAATATGTGGGTTGGTACCATCCGTTACATCAAACTTGATCTTATCCCGTCCACCAGTTGAGCCAGTATGAACATATCTGATTCGGCGGTTGTCAATTTCCCACTGAGTGAAAGTCATTCCGACAGTTAGGTTCTCACTAACAACATCAGGATTAAGTTTATCTAAGCGCTGAAGAAGTCCAAAGTCTGGCAAATACCTTATGACATATGTAAGATTAGAATCAGGAGAATCCATATCTGTAGCCATTAAATCACGGTTGGTTATTAGACTTGATTCTCCAATATCTAGCCAAAGTCCATCATTAATGGTAAGTCTTGGTGTCTCATCATCTTTCGGAATTATTACAATGGGTATATCTTTGGTGACTTCATATGTACCATCAGTCAACAAGACAGTCATACTATCTTCGGTTGTTTCTGAGCCATCATGTTCATACTTAATGAGCCCAGATGCAATCTGATCAAGGGTGAAGTTAAGTGCTGGCACAGGGGTTGAATCCTTAAGGTACACAATACGGCCATTGACAGGGGGACTGATGACATAAAAGTGAAGTTCATCCTCTGGAATATCTCCATCAGTAGCTGACAAACGTGGTAAATCAATCACCATGGTTTCCCCTTCTTCAACAATGAAGTCACCAGTGAACATTTTTGGAGGTTCATCATTAGTGGATGTGATATCAATTTCCAGAAACTGAGGACCAGATGGGTTGCTGCCATCTGAGCAGTAAAACCTAAATCGGTCACTTTCAGGCTCTTGATCTTGGTGGATTGTCTGAACATAGTTGATGTGATTGAGGCGAAGATCTCGAACAGTAAAAGCACTGATAGGTCTACCAGCTCTGGATTTTTCAGAACCTGGTGCTGGGGAAATGTTTTCAAGGTAACCATACTGTGTCTCATCAACAATGGTGCATACAATATCATCATCATTAGTGTCTACATCTGTAACATTGATATTATCAAATGTAATTGGTACCTTGCCACCTTCTTCTACAACAGCATCCTGCAATATTATAACTATTGGAGCAACATTATCCATAGGGAGAATGGTGACGTAGACCTCAATCTCAGTGATTCGGTTGCCACCAACAATATATTCATCAGACATATCAGAAATGGTCAGATTAAACGAATCCTTGACACTTGACATACCAATTTCTCCTCCAGTATGCTGGTAACGGACATAACCATTAACGATATCACTCTGTGTGAATCTGTCAACAGGGAAACCATTACTTTCAATAATGCCTTGCTGTGGATATCTATCTAGGATGAAAGTAAGCATAAGATCTTCTGTGTCTTCATCTGTTGCACTTAAGATGTTTGAGGTGATGAGACTACTGGTCTGCTCAAGTACCTCCAAATATGAACCCAAAGCACCTTCTGGTAACTGAATTGTAGGGGCTTCATCATCAATGGGAATGACCCCAATAACTATATCAACTGGGATAGTATGAATACCATCGGTAACTTCCAGATAAATGCGATCTCCAATTTCCTCAGCACCACTATTCATGTACATGAGGTTCCCAATTTCAATGTCCTCAATACCAAAAGTATCTCCTGGCAAAAGTGGGGTACCCTTGTACAGGTACAGACCATGCTGTGGGCCCTGTAGAACAGTGAATCGCAAATCCTCTTTCAGGGAGTCTTCATCAGTAGCCATGAGTTCATTGGGAGTAATTGATTTATTGGCACGTTCTTGGACAATGAAACCAGGATTGACGACCGATGGGGGTTGGTTATTGACAGGTTCCAAGAGGATGTTAAACCTTTGAGGTGGAGCACTATTACCCTCTGGATCTGAGACTGAGAATTCAAACTGAATCATTCTTGGATTTGTTCCAAGTTCACGGTTTGGTGGCTGGTAAGCAATTTTATGATGGTTTATCATTCCTTGGGTAAACGATGTGATTGGTATGTTAGGTTCTTCAACTCTGACAAGGTGTCCAGGAGAGGGGAGAGTAGAACCAATGTCTAGATCAGTTGGTGGCATAGTAATCAAATAGAGCAAATCCCGATCATTGCTATCAACATCTGTGTAACGTAGAGCAGACTTCAAAATCGTTGTGAGCTCAAATTCAGACACAGTCATGGAAAGGGTGGTACCAGGGTACAAATACGGAGGTTGGGTGTCAACAGGTAACACTTTAGCAATAAACTCCTCAACTGGCGATTGATTTGGTGGCTCACTGTTGTCAGCAACATGGAAATAAATTCTGTCCATGTATACCCCAGTTCTGTGATCACCAATGTGACGATAGTAGAGACGGCCTTCAGTGATATCTTTTAACAAAAATTCTGTAACGGGTTGTTCATAATAGCCCCCAATATTTATCCAGTTTTGGGGGTCCGCTGGTCTGTTAGTTTGACGAAGGATAAATTCACTTTCTGTGGAATATGGTGGCTCTATGATAAACTTGATGAACATATCTTCACTGTCAATGTCTGTGGCACTTAGTATATTGGCAGTTATCTGCATGGTGTCTGTTTCATTGATGAGAATACCAGTATTAACATCAACAATGGGTGGTTCATCATCTAGTGCCATAATAGTGACTGGAAACAGAAACTCAACCTCATTCTGACCATCAGTCATTCTGAAAATGATGTTGTCACTGTATGTATCGGTACCATCATGGTGGTAGGTTACAAAACCATTCCTAAGATCTGAAATTGTGAAAAATTTCTGAACCACACCCCTAACTCTCAGCTGTCCATGCCTCAGACCATCAATTGGCGCAATAATGACATCATTTAAGTTGTCTTCATCAGAAATTTCTAGGTTTAGATCAGGCCTTAAAACTCTGGACTGACCTTCAAAAAGAGACACCCCTGTATTCCTTGTGGCAATTGGGGCGAGAGTATTTTTGGGAAAGACGACAAACATAATTGACTCTGGGTCTGAGGTTAAAAGTTCTGAATCCACAACTTCCAGTTGTACTTCAAATACTCTTTGTTCATCACTATCATCTGCAGGGGGTACATATGCAATTTTAAGATCCTCTACATCAGCTTGAGTGAAAGAACTTATTGGTTGGTTACGGTCATCTGTGCTGACTATGTATCCCTCACCAGGACCTAATGGTGTGGTTATATTGAATACCAAATCTCTGTCATCTGTTTCTATGTCGGTTGCTGCGAGAACATCTGGGGTAATGGCAGTCATGATAAATTGATCTACTTCTAATACCCACATAGCTTTTGCAATGTTAAAGAGAGGAGGTGTATTATCCTGTCCCCCATTTATCCTCACCATGATCTGGAAATATTCCTGCTGTACCACACTGCTGTTAGCCAGCTCTGACTCTTTCAACTCTACAACGGCCGGAATGTAGTCTCTACGGGGTGAAGTGGTGTCAGCGGTATGTTGGTATGCTACATTTAAGGTCAGGAATTGATCACATTCAACAGGTTGACCAATTCTGTCTAGATTTATCACATCGCCATAGCGGGGAAGGCCAGTCATCTTTGAAAAAATTGTAACTTGGCAGTACCCATCCCCTGAGTCGCCACGAACAGTTGCGAATTCTAATTTGTTAGATGTAATTGCATCACTTATACCCTTGAGCTGATCAACGATTAGTGCCTCAGATCGGGTAACTATTTCTAATTGTTCGGCAGTATTGACACGGACTTCCATAGTAAATGGGATGATATAATGTTCTGTGTCTGTACTATAAAGTAGTTGCATTTTAACCCGATCGGATGGGGGAAGCCTGGAACCAAAATGAACATATTTTAGCTCACCTTCTTCGAAATCACACGGAAATTCTGATGGAGTCAGCTTACCCGGTATCTGAGACAGAGGCTCCGGGAGTACAACAACTTTGCAACTATCACCTGGTTTGACGTCTATAACGAGTTCTCTGTTTGGGTCCACTGCATGCTCTCGTCCAAAATTCACAGTAATTCCGGTGTTCCTCACAAGTATGTCATCCTCCACTTCAGATGGGTCCCCTATATCTCGGATATCACTTGTTGATAATACAAACGTATTTTGACAGTGGGTAACTGTCCATAGGCACAGGAAAAGGCCCACAAGCAAAGTTCTTCCAGCCATCTCCGTAACACAGCTAGCTCAACTTTGGTGAGAAAAGTATTTTCTCCTGCAAGCAGCTCTGGTAGATATGTAAGTGTCACACCAGCAGCTGACGAAACCCCACAAATTCAG
The DNA here is from genome assembly GCA_029531755.1 of Holothuria leucospilota. Lineage (NCBI taxonomy): Eukaryota > Metazoa > Echinodermata > Holothuroidea > Aspidochirotida > Holothuriidae > Holothuria > Holothuria leucospilota. The sequence goes on from CM055975.1 coordinate 42,625,283, forward strand.
AGCAATTCCACTTCGGCAATCATGTAGAAACAATCCTGCTGACTGGAAAATACCTAAAGCTTTCAGAAGTCCAGATGAAAAGTTTGCATCCGAACCGACTGACTACCATCCGGCCGGATTGTCGCCCAGTGCTGCAATGACAATTACATGCGCGTACGGCAAGCTCGTTTCCAAATTCCCCGAGTCGCGATTTAACACGAGCCAATCTCCAGTGGTGTACAATTCAGAGTTTAGCAGACCGTCTCTCACAGCAAACTTTTTTGCATAATGAGGTAGTTACGTAGCAGATAACTTTTATAGTATTCATCCGCTGTCTAGATCATCTCCGTTGCACCCACAAAATTCTTGCCAATCTAACATTTACAAAATTACCACGCTAAACTTATTTCTAGAATTTTATGCTGAATACGAACCACAGTTGTGGCTTTCTTTGGGATAAAGCGACAAATATCACTTCTGTACACAGGGATAAATTACTACCGCAAACGCACTCCGGTCTGACACACCTTCAACCGCTTCGGAAGGCGTGGTTTATATGTTACAGACAGACCAGATTATTTTGTTGGGGTTCCGCGGGCAAGCCTGTAATCCTACCATACGGAAAGAACACGACGAGGCTGTGTTACTTTACTCGTATTAGTCTTTGATCTATACAACGGGAGCAGGCCGAAACTCACCGTTGGAAATGATTTTTTGTTTTCAATACTGAACTCAAGATAAAAACAAAAGTATCTTTTTCAAAAGGCTTTTCACAAAGTACAACCTTGAATAGTTATGTTGCAAGTAGATGTATTTTTGAAGCAAACTTGTCATTTAGTAGAGACTGGAACGGGGCCATGCTCCAAGTGTCTCATCAGGGGACGTAGCTAGCAGAACTCCCTTCGGGCGTTAACATTCAGTTTTCGGCCTTCGGCTTCCAAGTGACTTCTATAAGAAAACAGCTATTACCCAATTTTACAGCGTTATGGCGTTATTTGTAATACTCTGCTTCAAGGTTCTTACTGGTGAAAGGGACCAAAGTTAACCAGCACAATGCTGGTACAAAGCCGTGTAAGATCAAGGGATGATTTCCCTTCCCCAAGTAGCCACTCTTTCAATCTCCCACTCGGCTCCCGGTGTCCAATAATAATTCCGGTAGCCACAGCGTTGGTGTGCCTGACACACTTAAGGTTTTCGGTCCCCACCCCACCCCACCCCATTTTTTCTTACTTGCCTTTTCATATCGCCCCTGGGCTGGTGCTATTTTCAGGACAAAGTTTTTCCATGCCAATATCCGCAATCTTGTATAGGCCTATGCATCTCAATTAAATCAGGGCTGGATTCAACGGGGCGTAAGGGGCGTACGCCCCTATTTTAGCAAAGCAATGATTTTCGTAACAGAATTTTACATCTCCAAACAGAAATTTTTGCACCATGCACCTTCTGCAGATGGTTACCCCCCTTTCTCATGTTCCTGGATCCGGCCCTAATTAAACGAATCGTCCAGCGGGGCTTCGTATCAATCACCCAGTATGGTCCTAATGCCCACCAGGAGTTTACGGTGGGTCACTTAACCTTAAAAGGGACTCTACACATTCCAACAATGCACCTAATTTGCTGATAATTTCCATCTATGAAATGAAACTGGTCTCTTTCTGAACCGTTTACAGGTGTGCCCAAGTCCCCAGCCACGCTGCCCTCCAATGGCCCGTCACGTCTGAAGACACCACTGGAGTGGGAGAAGGGGTTGGATAAGTAACAACTCCCTGATGTGAAGTACATGCGTTATTCAAAATTCCCGATGTCACGTGATAGATATAGCAACATTTGTGTCCACCTGAATTCTACCCCCAATTAAATCCTTTAAAAGTGCATCTAGTTACGACTTGTTCTTTTTTTTTTCTTTTTTTTTTTTTTTTTTGATAAGCCTATCACACACTAAACTCCGCGTCCACTGCACCACTGACATTCGTAACCAATAAGTTGACTGTTAATTTACTGGCGATGATGGGAGAGTCAAGACGAACTTAACTCTGCCCTAGACCAGGGGCTTGTAACGGACCTCTCTGATTAGACCAGGGAGTTGCCAACTCCCTGATTAGACTCCCGAATACTGGACGTAAGGCGTGACCGGACAACTTCCACCTGGACAATTACCGACTATTCCCATTCCGCAAAATTTCAGGGCAATTCCCGACTGAACTTAACCCCTCAGATGACTTTTCCTTCAGGAAATTTCGGAATTGTCCAACATGGTAATTGGCGGGGTGGTTCTTGTCCGGGCGCAATGAGGGGGCGCACTGACGAAACACACAAACCTCCACGGGCAAATCGTTTACAATAGGGGGATGACAGCTTATTGACTTTAAAATACGTGACATTCAAATGGATTTTAACACAAAACAAACCAGCTAGGAACTCGCCACTGGCTCCCAGACAACTCTACAGACGATTCCCCAGCTGGACAACTTCCCCAGGAAACTCCCGGGAACAATCCCTTCTCCGAACAATCCCACGCTGGACAATTTCCACCCTGGACAATTAACAACCATTTTCAACCATGACAGCTACCCCTCAGAAAACTCAGCCCCCTAGAAAATTTTGAATTGTCCAGGGTGAGAATTGTCACATGCAAATTGTATAAGTGGGAATTGTCTGGGGGATGGGGGTCGTCCGGTCACGCTCGTTACCTCGCACACTTCTTGCCGTCTGTGTAATAAAGGAAGCAGTGTGAACAAGGCACGGTTGTTCCGAAAAAATACTAATTACAGTAAGACTGGTGTTTTCACATCTCTATTCTGCGTAAACTACCAAATTGCATACTACTAATTGTTGCAGTATCAAAGATTAGTTCATCTGCATCCCTTATAAAAAAATCTATAATTTAACGAAAATACAAGTGACCGTACCGGAATCATTGAAAGACCTACCCAACAAAATGTTTTTATCGAAACATTTTCTGAATGCTGGAAGGTCCACAGGCTAACAAGAAGTCATGATTGCAAGTACAGCTGGGTACCAATTGTACTAAGAAACACTTTTTATGGACAAACCAAAAAAAAAAAAAAATGTGTACGCAGTGAGAAGAAAAAAAACAGAACCATCCAAACTATTGGTAAACACGCTTCACCACAGGCTGGAAATGACCGAAAACCATGAGTGAATAGACTTTTCCAAAAAACCAAAACCAAAGTTACACAAAGGTGTACGTAAAGAAAGAAAGACTGGATAATAATGTCGCACATTGGTACTTTGTGTACGTCGTGTTTCAGGTTATGCCTCATGTGTCCGGTATTTTCTGTCGGAGAAATTGATTTGCATTTTTTTCCATCAGAATACTGCAGTGTAAATGTAGACTTTATGCACGTCAGGTGTCAAGTTAAGAAGTTGGGAAACACTAGCTTTTTAGTGATGTTGGGGCCAGATCAAAGTTGTACATAAAAGCAAACAGACTGACAGTTATGCTGTTCTCGATTTCTGGTGAGGGCGCTATAATAATTCAAAATTCAGGGACCCTCCATATACCATATTGCCGCGAAGTGAAAATGTGATGAGCCTTATTCGGCTATTCAAACCATTTAAGTACGGTAACTGCAAAAAGTCAGGGTCATGTTTTGTACAGGTGATAACCTTTTAGCAAGAGGATGAATCTTGGAAAGTTTTCTCGATGCTACTTTAGAGATGCCGGACGCCTAATTTTTTTTCCCACGAGGTTATGGGCAAATTTCATTTTCAAAATTTTTTAAATTTGTTTCAAAATCATGGTTAGGGTTGTGTTTAAGGTTAGGGTTAAGGTTACGTGGCCAGAGGTTATTTGGCCTGTTCTTTCATAATCCGGTGTCAGAATTACAATTAATGGGTCGGAAAGCTGTCATTTTGGAACTAGGGGTGTGGCCTATTTCCAAAAAGCTGATTGGTCCATTGGCAAGATTTGCCCATAACCTCGTGGGAAAAAAATTCGCATGCCGGACGGGACTCGAGGACCTCGCAACGCTAATGATTGACACGTTCGTTCAAACAGGTCTTTTCTTGCCCTCTGAAGAGGATCCTTAGTAGTTCTCGGCAGGTACAAGTTTCTCCTCAATCCAACAGAGTTTCTTCAGGGGAGCTGAGGAACAACTGTACGTTAGAAATTGTGATGTGATGGTCCAGTTTCTGTACGAAAAATGTCCGCCTCATTTTCCGAATCATTGACCATGAATGCATTGTGGTAGACCTTTCTTGTGCTATTATCAGTGTTCACATATACCGCGAGTCTTGATAATGACAAACCAGGAGTACTTGTAGGAAGTGAAGAATCAGTTTAAGTCCTAATTACGCGCCTCCTAATTGGAAACAATGTTGGTAGTATGATATCCAATGGTCGTAAAACAATATTAATTGCTTGAAATAAGGAAATGACGAACCCACCATAAGCCTAAATACCTCCTAGACTGTGGTTTAAGTGTCTACTTCAATTTCTCTTTTGTGAGAGGAAAGTAAGCATACAATGTGTGCAGTCTATAATTGGAAGTGTCATTTTATGCCCTCATATTCAACACTGCGAGTAAAAAAGAAATAAAGAAGAGGCGAAGGAGAGTTTAAGTCACTACTTATTAATTCTAAGAAGTTCAATTGGTCGCAAAAGGAAACATTACCGTCATGATCATAAAGTCAGGCGGTGATGTTGTCTTTTTGGTCGAGTGGACCCCATTGTATTGAAGGCTCAACTACGTATTAAGCCTACACATTGTTGATAATGATTAAGACAATGTGGAATCGGTTGACGTCCTAGACGTACGATACGGGAGTAAACGGCAACCCCCCCCCCCCCCATCACTCACTGAGGAAAATGTCTATTTCCAGTGGGCAATTTGTCAGGCCAAAACTCAAAATTGTCATGCCAAGCAGGAACATCTGAGAGGCAAATATCTCCCTCCCCCCTATACCGGTAAAATCACGTCCCGCACTGCTACTGAATTGACGGTCTCTGTGGTTCACTTGTAGGCTATTGGGGTAAGTTAATTTGTTGGGGAAAGATATCGAATTCCCAGAACCCAGTCTAGAAAATCGATAAACTCCACAAGTGGTTTCCTGAAAATTTGTTTTGGACCGATTATCGGTACTCACCGTCGGTATTGGCCGATATTCCCCATTTTCGTCCAGTATTGGTATCGGTAAAATTTACCTGAAATGTCGATATCACCTAACTGATATTTATTGTCCTGTATGTCATGAAAATGGGTACTTTTAAATGCAAAGTCCAATATTTTACCTCATCAAGATGAAACAACACTTAGTTGTGGTGCCCGGTGACCTATGGTTAGTATAGAGAATGCTTATTTCCCAAATATCGGTATCGGATCGGTATCGGCCGATATTGAGAACTAAAATATCGGTATCAGTAATATCGGTTACTTGCAATATCGATACAACACTCACTGAAAATTGGGAGTGTAGCCTGCAAATAATAAAGCTAACGTCTTTGACCGCAGGCTATTGATTTTCATATTGAACATAGAAAGAAGTCACACAGAGCATCCGCCTCTCACGCGGGAGGCCCGGGTTCAATTCCCAGGTCTAGTCATACCAAAGACTTTCAAAATGGAACCTACTGCCGTTGTGCGTGATGCTCCGCATAAACAATGGAGTAAGGAAAAACAAGCCAGTGAGCCACAACTAGAAAAAAGGCCGTGGCTGGCTCGGCTTGAACCAATTGGTTGGAAACTTGGCTGTTAAACTTCATCTAAATAACTAACACATAGAGCGAAGTCAATGGAACAAGGTATCGATTATCGATCGATGAAATTTATAAGTTAGGTCATTTTTATTTCAAGGCAGTACGCGTGTGACGTACAATGAAGGTTAGTTCCGCGGAAATCTCCGATGGTCACAAAAACGTACGTATCAAGTAGGCATGGACGATTCCATTATTTTTGGAGTTGGGTACCAGCAGCCTCAAGAATCGCGACTCCTACAATGGTGTCATAACGGACTAAGTAACGATATAATGCATGAGCTGTAAAGTATATTGACTATAGCCAGCCTGAAATCTGCCTCTAGACCTGCACTTCAGGTTTCTGAACGGCAAGGTACCAAACTGTCAATGTCGTGGCAGTCAAGTCATCGAATGAAATACATACACCCCCCCCACACACACAAACACACACACACACACGCACACATGCCAGTTTTGTTACACTAATTCATTAAAACCTGCCAAAGACCACTCACATGCAAACCTCCATATACAACTTTTGTGCATGTTTTTTACACTTTTCTAAATTCCCCAGTAGCCCCAACTCGTAGGAAAGTAGAGTAGCTGCTTGACTCTTGGTCAAAGCTTAATAAAAAAAAATGACATTACGGCACTTATAACTGAATAATAGTATCTCAACTGCAAGATTGCGGGATGTTGTCAAGAGTCCTTGACACACAGAAATATGATCGTATATTGCTTCCTGCAGACAGTCGTCAAATCAATATCAAGTTCATTAAAGTGACATAATTATGTTACCGAATGTCGTGTTCTTCAGAGGCCAATAGTTTGAATATAACATTAAAGAGACAGGATGTGTACCGGTACCCCTCCTACGTTTGATACCATAGCTCACTTAAATTAAAGGCGCTGTACAAATAGGATTTTTTTCTATGCATTGCCGCAATGTTTGGCTACGGCAATAGATTTCACAATGCTTTTAAATAAATGTATAAATACACTAGTCTTTTTGTGATGTGAACATCGAACACTCTAACATATGAAGGTTCCCCCCAACTTTTTGCAACTTGAGGCCCACTTTTGATTGTTGCTTAGAAACTCTCATTATTTAGTATATATATATATATATATATATATATATATATATATATATATATATATATATATATATATATATATATATTTATATATATATAAATATTTGAAAGAAACGTTCCCATTTGTCCTAAACGTATTCGGTTCTCCTTCATAATATAAGTGTAAGAAATGTACAAGTTCAAAGAGAGACAGGACGTCGCTTTATGTCTTTGATGTTTATTTTAACAAGCTTTCGGCCATTTGGCCTTCATCAGGTTCTGAAACAAATGCAATAATCAATATTTCTCTTTGAACTTGTACATTTCTTACACTTATATATATATATATATATATATATATATATATATATATATAGGTCGAAGAGTAAGTAACTGATTCGATCTGAATTAAATTCAACCCAAGTACTGGCATAGTACTTGGGTTGAATTTAATTCAGATCGAATCAGTTACTTACTCTTCGACCTACATTTACAGTCGATCTTACCACGTTCGACCTATATATATATATATATATATATATATATATATATATATATATATATATATATATATATATATATATATATATATATATATATATATATATATATATATATATAAGAACAAATATATGGTACACAGATTACCTCATATGCTACTCATGATATTAGATTGCCCTAAGACCCTCTATTGATGCGGGGTCCCTACAGAGGTTGGGGATGCACCTCTATTTTTCGGGAAAGTGTTTTGGTCAAATGTAATGTATTACTGCCCTAATAATGATCATGAGGCATGGAGTGCGAACGTTAAAGAATGCGCGCGAAGCGCGCTGAAATTTTGCGTTTAATTTCCAATGACAACAAAAAGTTCCTTGCAGACTCTACACCGATATACTTTCAGTTTCCCAACAAAATGTATCCGCCAATTAGAGGGCTAGTCTTCTGCAAGGTTGTTCGTAAAAGCTTTCAGTTTTCATAAAGTATGCCTTCCCCTGAATTCCCCTGCTTTGCATTTTGACTCCTATGCACACGTACAATCGGTGTAATTGTAAAAATCCTCACCTATGAATAATGTGAATATGTTTGAGACGGTGTTGATAATTTAAACACAGCGATGTTGGAAGGTTGGAAGTGCGCGAAAATTTTGGTAGTTTGCGAAGGATTTGTGAGAATTTTGATTGTATGAGAATGACTTGTGATAGAAATGATTTAATAGATACATCACTCAGTCAGAAACACGTTTCACCCTACCCACTACAAAAATCTTTAGTCTAAACGCCTTTTGAGCTCATTTTAGGGGCACGTGCAGCAATCCCAGCCGGTGCAACTGGTTGATATTACCCGAGGGCCACCCTCACCCCATCTGAAAAAAAAGAAAGTTCTGCTATGTTTTCAACTAAAAAGTACGACTTACCACTAATTAGCAACGAACATTAGTGAAATTTCATCTGTGTGGAATGAATTCAACTACTTTAAGAAATGATGGCAACAAAGCCTTATCCATATTTTTCAGGTAGACTTCGTCGCCCAACGATGCTGCTCTAAATCCAGACAATGATCAAAATTTAATTATATCTAAAGGACCCCAAACAGGGAACAAACCGAAAACTGCACCTGAAACTGAAGTCGGTTTTGGTTTGCAGGTTTGTCTCGCTTCGTGACTGAGACCAACGTTAGTTGGTCTAGGATGGTCTGACCATTTCAGACTCAAATAGAGAAATGCGAAAACCGACTTTTTAATCTTTGTAAAGTTAATGCATTTTTAAGACACAAATAACCATTCCCTGCCGTATCAAACTATCAAACCGTATAGTTTACCTAAGTCTCTCTACTGGAATGAAGTCTTTAACAAAGACGTCCGCATGAATCTTCCGATTACTTATGAGTACGGCCTATATTTTGCGCTCTTCCAACTGCATATATGATAAGAAGGAGCTCATAAAAAATGGCCTATGCCCTTAGGCCTACTTGTATAACCATGAGTCCTTACTTCGGGTTTTCCCGGCTGGTCCCTGATGGTCTGAGAGCTTAGCCGGTTTGGGTGGGTTTGCCAACCCTTAAACTTTCCCAGATTTGGTCTAGGGGGATCCGAGTACGAAACTTGGTTGATCTCGTGGTCTCGGCTATGTCAAGACCAACAATTGGGTGCATAGTCTGGATATCCAAAACTAGACCAATTGTCACCTTTAACATGATCAAAAAGTGCAGTATGTTCGGTGGCGCTCGAGTACGTGTTGTAGGACGGTGTGCATCATTGGTTTATATTCAAGTGAAAATGTTGACTTAATTTGATACATATACAGCCTACCTGATTAACGATCTCATCACAAAATAATGTACGGATGTTACCAAAATATGCCGAAATGGTTTCTAGTCATTGTTCAACCTCTGTGTAGCCGTGCGATGATAGATATTACTCGTGGAACGTCAGGGAATGGAACAAGACAAGTGAAAGTTACATCATGGCTTCGTATGTTACAAACTGTTTTCCTGTTATGTCAACACACTTATCCCAATACCCGTCAGTTAAGTATACAATGCAAGGAAGTGTAACCTAGAATAATGACGGAAGTACCTGTTTTAACACAAGTGAATGGACGTCGTTTACTTCTTCCTATCCACCTCCATCTACTCTTGAAATGCAACACTGTGCTCAACAAAATATGAGCCATAAAATTTATGCCACAATGAGAGTCAACAAATTTCGTCTGACGAAAAGCCTTTTTCACAATTTCAGTAAAGACAATGAAGGTTGTGAAAAATGATAAATGAATGGATAATCCCTAGCACGTTTTGACTTCTGACTGGAAGAGGCTCAATTAAAAGCATACAACCTCGGTTTCTTGTGGACCCTGCCAAACAGACCCGATTGTACATTGTCGCACCTCAATATTTCGTACATGTCATGTGGACACGATGCCGTTAGAGCAGTGCCTGGCAGTAGCAACATAAAAACCTTGACATTTACAATTACATGACCATGATATATAGTGAGTGTACCTTGAGTCGGTCGGTACCTTGAGTCGGTCAATGCATACAAAATGTGAGACAGGCGCGCTGTAGTCAACAAATAAACATATTACAGTGAAGAAACTCCAGCACGACATGGCAATAACTCAAGCTCTGTCAAAAATAAGTACTTACTCCCATTTTTAGAAGAACTCTACCCAGCCTAGCCTACATGCAGTGTTACCTGAAGGTAGCTTGTGACCCTCTTTAAAATGGCCTAAAAATATTTTAAACAGTTCTCCAAACCACTGCAAATGGTCTCCTTCCATCATTTTATGATTTGTGTTTGTAATGGTGATATCATTCTTGGAATATAGTTTGATAACACTCTTATGGGCTTTCATAATGTTTGGGTGACCGACTCATGGTACCGTTACTGAACCTTAAGGCATCTGCAACATGTGGTGGGAATTTCTCCGTCGCTTGAAAGTTGCCAATCAAATTCACTCTAACTTTCAGGATTAAGAGAAAACACGTTTTTGAGAATAATGGATAAGTTTAGATCACATATTACTACCTTATGTGTATGTTTTTAGTGAAAATTCCCTTACTTGACCGACTCATGGTACCACCATCATACATGTACGTTTCACATTTTGACCTCTCATGACTCAAATGACCTCTGATCTTTACCAAAATCAACAGGTTTCTTCTACTAAGTGTAAGTTTTGGCACCTACCTGCCACGTATGAGAATCAAAACTTCTCTTCTTAAGAAATGATGGTACAAGGCTTTCATTTGACCTCTAATGTCCTCAAATGATCTTTGACCTCCACTAAATACTATCAGGTATTTGAACGTAAGGTGGAGCATCTAGCTACTTACGAAGTAAGAGATCAGATCCCTAAAAGGTATCCTTCTTCAGGTGATCATTCTTACGAGTTTGACACAATTCGCTTTGCCGCACCTTTGAACGTCATCAAACACATTACCGGTCTCGAATACAGTGCGGGGCATCCACATGCTATATATGAGCTCCATCAAACTTATACGTAATGAGATATCTTGTTTTCATGGTTGTCACAGTTTGACCTCTGGTAACTCCGTATGACCTCTGACCTCCTCAACCCCACCCCCCAAATTAGGATTTGCACTCATAATAGGGCACGCACATGCCATGCGTGGGACCCCTCAATGTAACGCCTGGAGATATCGTGTCAGTGAAAAGCAGTTTACGGCGTTTTCGTTGTTTCACCTCTGGTGACCTCAGATGAACTTAAACCTTCACCAAAACAATTACCGTCTTTCTCTAAACATGAAAAATCTGTATACCAAGTGTCAAATTTATTCGTCATTCCTTCCTTGAGATGTCATGTTTACTAGGTTTTCGGGTTTTTTTACTCTGGTGACCTCAAATAACCTCTGACTTCCAAGGAACAACAGGGTCATTTCTCTTAATATGAAATATCTATTAAATGAGAACGTAGTGTCCGTCCTATCTTAAAGTATCGTATATTTAGGCCTACAAGCTAAGCGTCACAAACATACATACACACGCCATCGTGTTTGCATATAGATTCCTTACCTTAGATAAGGCCTGAAAAAAAGATTGCAAAAGAGTCTTGTGTATCTGAATGTCCCGTGACTTACCACATAAATCTGAACATAAACCCGACCAGGCCTAATGGAATCACTGCAACTCATTTTTACTTAATAATTAGTACAATGTCATTTCCCCCATCCAGCAAAAAAGAAAAAAAAACCGTCACCCCGTACATCCAGGGTTACATGAGTGCATGAGTTTGTTCATCTGCTAAGTGCATGCCTGATGTACTTTAAATCGTTTTGAGACGACATTTATGCATTACAGTTGAAAGACAGTACATAACGACTTGCACTACACTCAAGTCGTTACTCTCTAATTAACTATGTGCCACGACTACTGATTTAGATTCGAGTTACTGGCCTAGGTCTAAGTTACCATAAAGGATACTAGGTAAATCCTCCGATGCAGACGAACTATTTGTCTACCACAGAAAAAAATCGTGAGAATTGTGAAAAAAGTATTGATGTTTTCCGCTAGACAGGAAATTATTTAGGGTAGAATACTCTTTATGTATATGACCTTCAACTAGTAATGTTGTTCTTAACCTGTTTAACATACAGGTCGTCTTTTCTGTCACCTCAATCATTCCTTTCATAAACGAAAAGTGATGATTGTGTGGATATCACAATAATTGCAGGATTATGGTATAATGAGACAATCTGGTATCATGAAATTATATTAGTAGTAGAAGGGAGTTGCAACAGAGTTGCAACTGACTCCTTGGTAGTAGTGTATAGTTCATCTTAACATTACCGACACTGCTCGCTTTTCAGGAAAAAAATATAAAACATAAACCCTTGCCATACGATCAACACAAATAAAACTGAAAAAACGAGGAAAACCAGTCGTTTTTTCGGTGCTTTTGCACTCGCACGTGGTGCTCACACTTCTTTGCGTTCGAACGTCAACTTACAAATAGCAACTCCCTGATCCAAACAGAGACGCTTGGCATCCATGATGGCACAATAGAAACAGGAAGGAGAGCAAGCCTCCACCCCATATGAAAACCTGGGGAAAGACCTGGGACGGGATTCACTAAAATTTACATAAGTTCTTAGCTACTTACGAACTGTGTAAGAACTGTGTATAGACCTTGTGCATTGACATCACACTGACGTCATTTTGGAGGAAAACAATGAAGCACACGTGCACTCACGGCGTAGATTTCGCACTCGCGTGTAGAAGGCTTACGCGCGTATCCCCGGTGCACAAATCAGCTGCCTGCATTTGTTGGTGTTACTTACAATGATACGCCATTTTCCTCCAAATGAGGGAGTACTTTCTGCTCTATGACATCATATGCATAAGGTTTTTTTCACGAAAATAACTTACGTAGTTCGTAAAGATACGCTGCGTAACTGCAATAAATGCCACATGAGCCAATCGTGTGTGTTGCATCTTGTTTTGTCAAATTTTGAGCCAATTACTTCGACTTCGGGCGGGCAAAATTCTCAGTTGAGCTCTTCGAAGCAGCGGCAGTTCCGTCTAAAAGCCGGTTCGTACTTCCAAATTTTCACGCGCTATAATGCAAAATGCAAAGTCGGCTAGTTAACTGGTCCACCCGAAGGCGCTTCAGTCCGGCGCACAACCGACTTCGTCGGCTGGGCAACCGATTTTAAAGGCAAGCCTATGTCAGGTGGGAGGAAAGCCGGAGTACCCGGAGAAAAACCCTCGTACATCGAGCGGGATTTGAACCCACGCACATGTGAAACACATTAGTGCACAGCAGCTGGAATAGACCACTCTGCCACTGGACTACCCAAACACGCGCTATAAAGCTATAAGAACTATATATAGTCATTTCTTGCTCATCCGAACCAATCAAGGACATAGTTGTTCTGTGTTCAGCTTTCATATCTTTAAAGCGCTACGTTGAAGTATGAATCGGCTTTAACGGATGCAACAGAGAATAGCTAAGCAGGCAAACCCAACCGCCCCTCAGGTTTGAAAACATTCCTGCGCCAGTGAAACATTTCCATAACACCGACAACTCACTGCGGTGCACCTGCAGGCATGCACATTAACATATATATATATATATATATATATATATATATATATATATATATATATATATATATATATATATATATATATATATATATATATATATATGAATGAAATCAACCCAAGTACTGCCATACCGCACGCTACAATTTTCCCTCCTTGTTACCACACAAAGTGTGTAAATCCCGAAACGGGTAAATTAGATAGGTCGAACGTGGTAAGATCGACTGTAAATGTAGGTCGAAGAGTTTGTAACTGATTCGATCGGAATATATATATATATATATATATATATATATATATATATATATATATATATATATATATATATATATATATATATATATATATATATATATATATATATTATTTTAGTGGAGATGGGTATGCGGAACGTTTCATTTTTTCACTTTTCGTATCTTTTAACGGGACCAGTAAAATTTGCAGCGGGTGGAAAATATTGAATACTGCACTATAAAAGGATCACCTATATTCATTTTTTATTCAAAGGGAGGTTGGATCTACCAATGACATGACAATAATTCCGTTTCTTTCAATTTTTTAATTAGCTAATTAAATTAAAGACTTACAAAATATATCAAATTAAAAGTATTCTATGTGCTAAAACAATGAAGATGGGAAAGAAGAAATAGTAAGATTCTAGGTTAGCACACACAATGACTAAACAAGGAAGCACATTTAGCCTAATTAAAGGCTCTATTAAGACTCTATAAAATTTGCAACACGAGAAATAAAACAATCCATGTACAGTAGACAGTTGGATTCTCTATTTCAAATTTAGCAAGTTAATCTAAGATCTCTGCTGGACTTGATCAAAGGACATCACGTTTCTAGGTCACGTGGTCTCTATAGCCAATTGTATTGTTCATAGTGTGGTTCATAAAGCCACTGTCACACTCTACGGTGACGGGACGCCGCTCACAGTGTGCTTTAAGTTTTGGCGAAGCGTATTACGATAGCCGAAAACTGTCCGGAAATTTCTAAAAATATCCAGCAACGGAGATTTCAGTACGCTCCCATTGTGCTCACTGCGCTTCCAATGCGCACCCGCAATTACTCATCGCACTTCCATCTCGTCCAGTGTTGAATTCGACCGTGCCTTCACGGCGCTCCCGCTGCGCACAACGCGACCAAGCGGGATCTCGTCACGCCCTTATGACGTTCGCAATGCGTTCTCGAAACGTTCGATACATCCACGCGACGAGACCTGCCAACTAGAATGTGTTTTCGTATATCTACCGCCAGGGCGAGTTGTTGTGTGTATTGTGTGGAAACGGCGTTACGGTCACCATGGGTACCAAAACTTCATAAGAGAGTGCACCTTAATACTGGCAATGAGGCAGTTCGTCATCAATTTAGTGTGAATTTTCAAGCAACACTATAACAATCTTAATATGATGTACGATTCTACAAACAGTCTAACCATAAAATAAATATAAATTTGCGATCAGAACAGTTTGGTTTGTTGCCATATTCCGAAAAAATTATCAGTATAGAGGTTTTTCACTGAAGTCACGTGAAAAACCTCTGTGGCCCGAATTTGGCAGTGATCACAATACGCTCCGATGCGTCCTTTCTGGGCTCGCATTGCGCTCATGACGCTCGCTATGCACTGCAGCTGCGACCGTAATGCATCCTTGCAGTGATCTGATCAGAACGTCGAGCTAAGCAACCTTGTGCATATACAAAACGGTCGCCGCGGTCAGGCGTCCCAGGGAGACCATGGCGTTCCTCTGGAGCACAAACGAGTTTCCACTGCGACATCGACATCGGTACGCTCTAGGAGACCTTATTGCGCTCACCTTTGCGCTTCCATGATATAGTGGTTGCAGCTCGAGCGCAGTGTGATAGCATCCCTGGTGTGACAAGGGTTAAAGCAATGACGTTGGGATCCAGAAGGAAAACATGTCAAGATAAGTTTCTGAGGAAGCTGCTTTTGCAGAATAAAAACATGTTTGAAGTAAACTATAATAAGTACATGATTTTGAAATCACGACAGCAATCCAAGAAGAACGAATATTCTACCCTAGATCTCCCGACCCTCGTCCTCTTATGGGTGCAGGTGTGTTTAAAGTTAAATTAATATTTGGGGGAAAAGTTCACTTTGAAAGGCTATACTTTCCTTATTCCTACATGCACATATTCTATTCAAAAGATTTTAGTTGAGTACCGTTGCCAGAATGTAATTTCTTAAAGAAAACCAATGAGTTAGTGTCCTTGAGTTTGAGAAGGTAAATGCAGACCCGTTACCAGGTAGGTCCATGAGGTTCGTGTTCCCGGGCCCTCGTGAAGGTTACGGGCCTGGGTGTAAGGTGGAAGACATTAAAATGGGGCAGGAGGAGTTTGCGTTGAATTTTTCCTATGTAGTTACACATCCTGACATGAATTCTACCATGAAAATAAGTGCAAGTGCTCTGAGAACGACATTTTATGCCTAAACTCGACGTTTATTTCCGGCCTATAGGGAGTAAGGGAGGGCATACAGCCTCCGCATCATACGCTTAATATGGTAAGATACCTATATCGGGATGAGGCAACCCATCACTTGGGAGACAAACCCAAGATTTTCCTTTGCTACTTTAGCGTGTAGATCCATGCAGTTATGAATACAGACCTAAATGCAGAGAAGACGGGCTTCACCGTATGAACTTGAAGCCTTTATCTCGATTAGTTCCTCTTGTAATAGTATAGGCAAAAATTAAATATAGATAGGCCCTATAGGCAGATAGGGTTCACGAAAAGGATTTTGGTAGTGTCTGTGAATTCACATGCTATTAGTTAGGATAGACACTTCAACGTTACAAGTCTAGAATTTGCTTTCATGAGGACATGTTCGCATTAACTTTCTGCAAGTCGGGTGAAGCCACTATTTAAGATAATATCGAAGGAGCTCAAATGCATGAGAAGACCTTTGAAGGATGTGGAAACGTTCCGTATGAGCGATAAGTTGGCGACTTGAAGTTGACATTTAATTCGATGTCAAGAGGTATTTCGTACCATCTAAAAAGAATCTTTAATGACCCTCTTCTTCCCGAGTCATCTTAATACCCAACCAAACAACATAGGTATTAGCATGCATACGGAAGTCATTCGGGGAGCGAATGGGGTGATTGGAACAGTTAAGAAGTTCCCATGACAACCTGAAATCGGTAATGAAAATTTTGTTCCAGTTGGCCACCGTTCCCACCAACGATTTCCCGTTGTTTTGAGATCAAGGTTGTCATTTTTCATTGTTCTTACTTCAAGAAACATTTGCAAATGTATTTACCCAGCTTTTACAATTAATGTCAACTTTATCGGAGTCAACTCAAAAATTTACCTAACAGTTGATAAACCTGTAAAGAAAGTTAAAACTTTTTCCAGTACCCCATCGACCATTTGTCGAAAGGATGAAAGCGATTAATATGGAAGATAATCCTAGCAATCAGAGGTTGCAGGTTAAAGTCAACAAGCTGTATGAATCAAATAACGTTTTCCTCAATTCAATAAAGATGGTCCAACGATTTAGCTATTATGCTTCATTGGCTGACTGACGCCATTAGTTTTGTGCCGTAATTACAAACCCCAATTGATATTGTAGTAATATTGGTATTAACGGCTTTTTGAAGAAATTGCGACGGCCGTCGAAAGAGTGATGGCAGGGGTAGGATGTCTGATACATGTTGACGTTTTGCTTTGAAAGAAGAATCCCTAGACTGTTGAAGAATATGCGAAAGTAGCGCAGACCCAGACTCGTTAATAGAATTGTTGATTCTCGTTGTTCCTTTTGACATTTGTTTGATTATAAGAGCAACACAAAAACATCATAGAGTTGTAAGATGAAAATTGAAACGTAACATACGAAAAACACATGCAAAGAAGAAGGGTGTCCGCTGAGGTATAGGCACTGAATGTCCGTGTAAAACGTATTATGTTGAACATCAAAACAAAATCAGCGAAGGAAGCCAGTATTTCTGCCAAATAATTTTTTCCTTAATTTTTGACAGATTACAGCGATTGTTTGCAAATACGCTTCATTACTGAACAGCAGTAGACGACATATTTTAGTGCATCTCCACTATAAGAGCTTAATGTACGACTTTGTCGACTTCGTGGATAATCGCGGTCTAAAAAATAACTCCAGACACAAGCCCCCTTCAATTGATGCACACTCTAAATTCTCAACAAATTCAAATCTTACAGGTCAATGGTTAATTTGAAATGCAATTAAAGGCGGGCAAATTGTAACCATTAATGTAAAGTGTACCGGTATATTTTCATAAAGCGCCCATTAGCTACCAAAAAGCTGTTACTCTTCCTCAAACACAAAGGATAGTCAAACACGGTAGTTTCAGGGTGTTCGTGAGAGAAGCCCATTCCGTCCACCGCCAGGAATGGATCTAAATGAAGCAATCAGGTTATGTAAGGTGCATTATTGTAACTGGAATAAGAAAGTTTTCATTAAAAACCTGCCATAAAACGAGCTCCCACTAAAGAACCAGAAAGCCAAACGGCTTAGTGATTCCTTGCCACGTGGATATAATTTTAGTACTGTGGTTTCAAGTTGACACAGTTCCATCGTGAATTTCCCGTGCTAAGTTAAAATTCCATGGGTAAAGATCAGGTAGATTGATTATGTTAACATGGTCATACATCAGTTTCTTGTTTTAATTTTCGGCATTGTATGCCAGATAAAACATCCGAACATGTTTCATACTTGACAAATCATGTTTAGGAGATTTTGACCAAATATGAAGTCCCTCACTATTACTAATCTTGGGATATCATGTTTACATGCATTTTTCAAGGTATATTGCATTTGACCTACGGTACCCAAATGACCTTTGACCTCCATTAAATTCAGTAGACTTCTTTACCAAACTACGGAGCACTGACATACCAAGTATGAGGTTCATAACAGTCTCCCTTCGTGACATATCATGCTTACAAGATTCACCGTTTGACTCCTGACTACCCCAAATGACCTTTGACATCCACCAAAGATGAGAGAAACCATCTACAAAATATGGGCCATCTTCATTTAACTTTAAGATCCCTTATCCCTTAAACTTACCCCTCTTGAGATAACATGTTTACAAGGTTCTGACCTTTTGACCTCTCATGACCCCAAATGATCTTTGACCTCCACCGCAAACAATAAGGATCATCTACTGAATATGAAGTATCCACACGCTTACCTACCTTGAGATACCGTGTTTAATGAACAGTTTTCAAGATTTTTACTGATTGACCTTTTTTGACGCCACGTGACTTTTGACCTCCAACAAAAAATAATAACGACCATGTTTTTAGTATGGACCATGCACATGCAAAGTATGACATATCTCACACTTACCCCTCTTGAGATATCGCGTTTCCTTCACAGTTACTCTTCTTGAGATATCCTGTTTAAAAGGTTTTGTCTTTTTGACCTCTACTGATCCCAAATGACCTTTGACTTCCACTAAAATTTATAAGAAATGTTTACTTTATATGATCTATTCGCATGGCAAGCATAAGATTCCTCACGGTTACCCTTCTTGAGATACCGTGTTTACAAGGTTTGACATTTTGCCCTTCTGTGATCTCAAATGACTTTTGACCTCTTCCAAACAATAGGATCATCTACCCAATGTGGGGCATCCAGCCATCCACTTGCCAACTTATCCTCCTTGAGATATCGTGTTTACAAGCAAAGTGACACATACACACACACCCACACACAGACGAAACCTCCATCGCATAGATTCCTTTTGCCTTGGGAAGGGATCAATAAATCAGATGGTTTACACCAAATTAATATTACCGTGCGATGAAGAATAGAACTTGCAAAGGCTATTGTATGCCAATTATGTTGTCCCTTTATGCATGTGGTCAAAATGATTAAATCATTGTCTAGGTACCCGAAGAACGATTTGCATATTTTAATACCTTCAAAAATGGACTTAAAAAATTTCAAAACCATAAAAATCGATGAAAAGTGGTAGCGTATAATGGTGTACCTTCAAAAAACAGCTGAGAAAAAGTTTCACTGACACTGGGTACGTATGTGAAAATTTTTAAAGTTGGTAAAGTTTGCCCAACAACTGTTGATAAATGGGTATACTGGGAGGTTGGTTACCCAACTAAGTGGCCAAAGACTTTTTTATCTAGATTGTTCAGCAAACTTTTTTAGATTGTACAGATTGTACTTTCTCTCATGTGAGCACTCAGACTTGGACAACATCCTATGTTCTTGTTCTTCATTATAATTTCAGATAGGGATGTTCAGTTAGATTCATCAGCGCAGACCCCTACAAGTCGGCTATATGAAAGATCGTAGTGGAATATGGGCGAGTATAAACCCGAGATAGTCGGTTCTTTTTTCGACGTCTGTTCAGGGGTTAAAGGGGCAGACGCGTAGGAGTATCCTGCTCCAAGACTGCCATCAAAAATAAAATGACAGATGGTTGCCGAAAGTGTAATACCAGTATTAACCATGTACTTTTACAAATGATGTAATCAGTGCCCGACCCTTGCTCTGAATAAGTTATACAACTCGTTGACCATTTTTAGATTTTTCACACGAATTTTGAAATCCCCCTCCCCCCCCCCCTTTCCTCGCTGCAAAAAATCCTAGAACAGTCACTCCAAGACGCCATTGAACGTAACACTTACGTATACGCTTATTCACAGAATTGTAACTCAGACCAGACACTGTGACAGGCACTGGTTACACTCTCTAGCTGAATTAATGTGAAAAAATTTTCCCAGGATCGTAATAACTTGTAATTTGCTACTTCTCAACCATGAAAATATGTTATTTTAATCAAGACATCAACATCAGCAGCCACTAGGTCAAGAGACCTATTTGTAACTTTCAAATCCGTCTAATGACTTTCTCAGTTTCAACAGCGGCCCAGCCATCAAGGCTTTTGAGCAATGTATTTAAGTGAATTGTTGAGGACATTGTTATTTTGACAAGAATCCGGTCATTGCTTACACATTTTGGGTCCATTACCAGTTTATGACTTGTAAAGGGGCTATTTGTATTTCCTTCATTGATTCAATCATTGTGGGGACATGTCAAACTCAAAGCATGGAAGTACTACCTCCGAGGTAGTACTTCCTTGGTCAAAGCAGGCGGATAAACTGTGCATAAGTATCGCACCCTATGGCTAACGTGTACATCAAACTAACGAGTTGTCATTACTACAATCCTTTTGCGAAAAGTACTCTTTGAATCAGTGGGTAGCTAAGGAAGGGGATCTTTGGGGCGATCTCCCACATGTTTCTTTTCCCCAGTTCCCCCTCCCACTAGAAAACTAATAAAAAAAAAAAAAAAAAAATGATGAACCGCTTCTGTATTTGAAGTGCTCTCCACATGAAATGGTGGAGCTCACCCCCTTGCACACCCAATGAAAAATTTTGCGGATACTCCAGTTTTGAATTCGTGGTATGTATCACCTTAAACATGTTGGCTGTACAAACTGTAAAATTACCCAAACCATGATAGAATGTTAACGGAATAATTACGTTATTTGATTCTTATTCTGTAGTCAGTAGTGTCACTATACGCTTGCAGCTAAAAAACCACACAGAACGGTTAGGAAGCTGACACGTGTGTTGATCATTTGAAGGTGTTTGGACATGTGAATGTTATACCTGCCATCATGTGAAAAGCATTAAAATAAAAATATCCAAAATTTCTCATCCAATCCATCAATTATTGAACATTACAAAACAAATACCGTTTTCCACCCAATCCATAACATGATATCATGCATGGTAACACGTCTCGAGACTTCTAACCCTAACCTTTCTACATGTCTCTAACCCTGACCTAACCTGGAGACATGATATCAGGCATAATATGCATGCCTCGAGACACAAATGTGATACCAGTCTGCCCTTACAAAAGAAAACGTAAGGATGTGGTGAAGTTTTCTACTTGTGTCATGAATAAACATGATCTTACATATGCAAATTCGTAAAGGAGAAGGAGGGACACACACGACACACAAAACGTGGCTTTTGTTATCCTTTGTTCAGTGTAACCTTCATTCGAAGGGCGTTGTAGCATTGTTATTACGCCCTGAAGATTTACTTTTTAAGTAGCTGTTGACTAGATGGAAAATGTCTACATTGCACACCAAATTAGAAACTAGCTGGTAAATGAAGAGGTAATTTACAGAGGATTAATAAAACATATGCAGGCACTGTACAACAATCCACACATTATTTGCATGGCTATAATGACGATCTCAGAAATATTCAAATTTTGAAGAGGCATATCCTGAGAAATGTTAAAGATTTTCTCATAATTTCAACGGAATTGTCAGCAGGGGATGTTATTCTATCACCGTGAAGTACCACAGCTCTTTTGGCTTCATGTTCACATACCTTCAAACGTGTTTACAAAGTGAGGACAGAAACCTAGTTACAAAATGTTTCAATGTAATACACTGTTTTTATTCTTCCCTTTTTATTTTTTATTTTTCTTTGAATGTTGATTTGGTTTACATAACCTACACCCGATTGCAAGTTTACCTTTTCAATCATGATTGGAGTGGGTCTACGTAAGTCCCTAGCCTATCGGCTGAGTAACGGTAATGCTTAAAAGTACGAGAGCACTTGTGCAGGTTAGAATCACTGTCCTAGAAGTCTAATGCTTTCCGATGTTGTCTGGATAGGGAAACACATTAGATAGATATTATTCGCCATCCTACCGTGGCCCTGAAGGGACATTTCGAGATTTCGATATTTCGACATTTCGACATTTCGATATTTCCATATTTCGACTTTTTCGTTTCGATATTTCGATATTTCGACTTTTTCGTTTCGATATTTCGACTTTTTCGTTTCGATATTTCGACTTTTTCGTTTCGATATTTCCATATTTCGACTTTTTTGTTTCGATATTTCGATGTTTCGACATTTCGATATTTCGACTTTTTCGTTTCGATATTTCGATATTTCGACTTTTTCGTTTCGATATTTCGACGTTTCGACATTTCGATATTTCGATATTTCGACTTTTTTGTTTCGATATTTCGATGTTTCGACATTTCGATATTTCCATATTTCGACTTTTTCGTTTCGATATTTCGACATTTCGATATTTCCATATTTCGACTTTTTCGTTTTGCTGGACAAGGCATACGCATGTAGAAATATAGGCCTATTATACAGCTGTTGTTCTTTTGCAGTGCACGAGAGTCATGTAGCAAACAACGTGCAGATGGCTGACATCAGGTTTCGGAATGGAAGGATGGCTAGGGAAAGATTAATTAAATCTTATTTTAATCAAGGGTATGCGTACAAGGAGATCGTGGCCATTCTCTATACCCGTTATAATATTTCACTATCTGTCAGACAGTTGAAGAGGATACTTCGAGAGCATGGACTTTATCGAAGAAAACACCTCGACAGGTATGTAACAGCAATTTTAAGAAATTTCACGTAAGCCTATCTGTCAAGTGAAAGATAACTGGTGTGACAAAATGAATATATGCCTTTCACGTTGGATCTTGATCCTCTTAAAACTTCCAAATTACTTTAGCTTTTTCTCTTAGAAAATATTAGGGGCCTAATAGTTGTCTGCCAAACGCCTATTTCAATGAAATTGTAACCTTCGAAATCACGGAAGCATATATATGTGTGTGTGTATGGCTCAGTATGGGCTCGTTTTAAGCACGTATAGGGCGATGACGCAAGCACAGTGGTCACAATGACTGCCTATGACCCAAGGATGGACAGTATTTTTGTCGTGTAGAAAACATTCGTATTAGCAAGTAAACGGTTAAGAAGGGAGGGGAGGGAGTGATGTTGACTTTCAAGTTTGGTAGGTATAAAGTGGGTGGGTAGTGCTGTGTTCTCAATACACGCTCCAGCCCAAGGCGCTCCAGCCCAAGCTGGTGTTCGACTGTCGCCTGTAAAAACAACATTTTATTAGTAACGGAATTGAGTATTCCTGCATACCTGTCGTGTACAAATGCAACACAATGTTTAAATGTTAAATACCGCAGTGTACATACTGACACTACCAATCTACCTGCAAAACGAAACAAGGTAGAATTAATTTATTTTGTGCCTTGATATGTTATCTAAGTTTTGATTATTTTTTTTCTGGGATTTTTTCCTGAGGAAAAAAGGGGGTTTCCGGAAACCATGAACCCCCCCCCCTAAATCCGTCCCTGCTTTACAGTTTGAATTTACAGGTTTATTTCAGCCAGAAATTCATTTGACACTGCCTATTTAATGCGAAAGTGTATTGAGAACACAGCACTACCCACCCACTTTATACCTACCAAACTTGAAAGTCAACATCACTCCCTCCCCTCCCTTCTTAACCGTTTACTTGCTAATACGAATGTTTTCTACACGACAAAAATACTGTCCATCCTTGGGTCATAGGCAGTCATTGTGGCCACTGTGCTTGCGTCATCGCCCTATACGTGCTTAAAACGAGCCCATACTGAGCAATACACACACATATATATGCTTCCGTGATTTCGAAGGTTACAATTTCATTGAAATAGGCGTTTGGCAGACAACTATTAGGCCCCTAATATTTTCTAAGAGAAAAAGCTAAAGTAATTTGGAAGTTTTAAGAGGATCAAGATCCAAAGTGAAAGGCATATATTCATTTTGTCACACCAGTTATCTTTCACTTGACAGATAGGCTTACGTGAAATTTCTTAAAATTGCTGTTACATACCTGTCGAGGTGTTTTCTTCGATAAAGTCCATGCTCTCGAAGTATCCTCTTCAACTGTCTGACAGATAGTGAAATATTATAACGGGTATAGAGAATGGCCACGATCTCCTTGTACGCATACCCTTGATTAAAATAAGATTTAATTAATCTTTCCCTAGCCATCCTTCCATTCCGAAACCTGATGTCAGCCATCTGCACGTTGTTTGCTACATGACTCTCGTGCACTGCAAAAGAACAACAGCTGTATAATAGGCCTATATTTCTACATGCGTATGCCTTGTCCAGCAAAACGAAAAAGTCGAAATATGGAAATATCGAAATGTCGAAATATCGAAACGAAAAAGTCGAAATATGGAAATATCGAAATGTCGAAACATCGAAATATCGAAACAAAAAAGTCGAAATATCGAAATATCGAAATGTCGAAACGTCGAAATATCGAAACGAAAAAGTCGAAATATCGAAATATCGAAACGAAAAAGTCGAAATATCGAAACGAAAAAGTCGAAATATCGAAACGAAAAAGTCGAAATATCGAAATATCGAAACGAAAAAGTCGAAATATGGAAATATCGAAATGTCGAAATGTCGAAATATCGAAATCTCGAAATGTCCCTTCAGGGCCACGGTACCATCCTTATAAAATGTTTGTGTTTTTTTTTTCTAAAACTCTATTCCGCCATTCGGCTTTATGACGAACGCCGGAGGGCGAAAACTAACGTTTCCTCCGAAGGTCGGATTGTGCTCCTCGAAAGAGAAGTGCGTACGAGATAGGACACCACAGGCGTAGGGAAAACATGTTCACAAGGGGACAGAAGAGGTTTGCTCTTAAATGTCCCTAATGCCAAATAATCATGGCATGAATTTTGCCCTGTAGAAAGAAACCTGTAGCCTTAAAATCGAAAATTTTCGGAGAATGCCTACACTGCAAAAAGTGCTGGGTCAAAATATGACCCAAATCCGACCAACGAATTTGGTTAGATCCCCACCTACCCCAATTTGGGTCAAATTGACCCATAAATGGGTTACAAACAGTTTGACTAAGATTTGGGTCATACTTAATTGTCATGACCAAGATGTATTGTGACCCAAAAGTGACCCAAGTATTGGTTAGATACCCACCTACCCATGGTATGGGTCAATCCAATATGACAGTTTTGCTGGGTCAAAGTAATAATGTTTTTGCATGTAGGACCTACAAGCCTAGCCTGTTTCAACAAACAGTAGGCTAGGCTAGCCTATAACATTTGCTAGGCTAGGCCTACGCCTTTAGGCTTTGAGGTGAGTGGCACTGTGAATGAGCACTATCATTTGACACTGGTGAGAAAAATCTGGTGTGGCATGTGAAATCTTTGTTTAGGCCTAACGTTACGCCTAACATTAGGCTACGGGTACGAAATTTCCATTAGCCTAGCCTAGGCCTATTAGCAAACTTTCATTTATAATAATGAAAGTTGTCGCTGAGTCTCATGCAAGGCACTATATATTACATGCTCTGTTTCTATTAAACATGGGAGATTCCACATTTCCAGAATCTCACGAGTGTAAGGATCCATTTCACAGTTTGACCACTTGCAGCGGCCAGTTAATGCCAGGAACGTTGCATGGATTACAGCATGCATATGGCCGGCATGTAAGTACGTGGTGCATATACGGTGCAGCTAGTCGCGTGAAGGCTACAGTAACGGTTTACACGTATCATACACGTTATGTACAAATGAGTATGAGACACTGGGCCCAAACCGGTTCCATCTGGTTGTAGTGGTCGTGTGATATGAATCACCCAATCAAAAACTTGGTCTTTGTATGACCCATTTTGCTTGGTCATGGGTTTTATGTAAAAGTGGGGCTATTGCGTAATCCACCTGCAAGTATTGACCCATTTTTGGGCAAATAAGGACTGACCCAGCATATGGGTCGCCGAGAATGACCCAGCACTTTTTGCAGTGTACCCAGGGCCTTTTTAACATACATACTGGGGGCATGGCCCCCAGTCCCATGAACAGCCCCACTCAGCTCATTTGGCCCCCAATAGGCACCTTTTTTGTTAGGTAAAACACATAATGATGATAATGATAAGAAAAGATAACAATCTAATTTACTTGTAAGCCATGGAAAGTGCTATTTCTGGCAATCTGGACAGGCAATTTTTGAAAAAAGTTTCTTCATGGACTACGCGCCAACCAGTGGTGGCCCTCCGCTTAGATGGTCCCTTTCGTTAAATGGCTCCCATTAAAAAATTCTTAAAAAAGCTTATGTGCCGACCCCTGCTTCATACGCCTATGTAGGACACCAGACTTGGCCTAACCAACTTCGCAACCTTCAAACTATACATCATGTGCCTGTTGGGTGCCCCCGCCACCAAATATACCCAGGGAGTTTATAAGTTACTGATAACTCCCTGATCAACCGAAATAGTGGATTTTTCCCAATGATGACAGTGATTCTAGAATTTTTCAATGTTTCTTCGCACTGTATGAAAAAGGTACATTTTCTGCTGTGGTTCTAGCAGTCTAGACTACAAATAAATACGAATGGAACACACACACACCCTCACACACATGTTTATTCATATCATTTTCATCTACATGCACCAAATCCTTACGTTTTGTTTTGTAAGGTATCGCATTCGTGTCTCGAGACATGCATATTATGCCCTAAATCATGTCTCCAGGTTAGGTTAGGGTTAGAGATATGAAATAAAGTTAGGGTTAGAAGTCTCGAGACTTAGTATCATGCATGATATCATGTTAAGGACTGGGTGTTCTACATGAGCTGTTCACATCACTTCTTTTCTACACTCAACAACAATCTTATCAGTCCGCTCCAAAAACAATGCAGTCAATCTGTCCATAAAGAATTACGAAGGGGAATCTTGTCAAATATTTGACTACACATATAGATTTGGCTTAAATGACTAAATTTAGTTTAAAAGAAATAAGTCATATTTGAGCCAAACCTAGTCCGTTCTTACCCGTTCTTACCCTCATATTTGATTGGATTCTTGTCAAATTTGGATAAGTGGTTTATAGAGTGTATTGTCCAAGGAATACGTCATAATGACATCACCGATTTCAACATGCCTTTAAACCTTGTAAGAAAACTATGTATTACAGTAATTAAAATTAGACTTCTTGCAGCATACAAACATGGACAGAGCATAATTCTTTGATAAAATCACTGTCGTTTTCTTTAAACAGAAAATCCCTTGCAGGTTTGATCAAACGTCCAAGCCTACAGTTTTGACAGGCTGGCAGGCATACTCATAAATTTAAAAATGAATACTTATCCCACAAGATATCTGCTTTACTCAAAGGTTCTATTGATTAAAATCCCCTCATGAAAGGTCCGTTGATTTTTTATGATTTTTTCCATTCTCCGTGTATACCTTTCCAAAGTTAGACAATTTCTTCTTTAAAAAGAAAAAGAAAAATAGTTTACAGTAAACAATCACACCGACAGCATGATTTGCTGGCACACAGAGAAGCCATGGGTGCGTGACTTCGTCTCTTTGTTTGCCGTTATTTGGACAATACATGTAGGCCTATAATGCCCTTTATCTGTGGGCCCAAAAGTTATCCTGCATGATACGTTATGGTATTGTTTCGCGACCTGGTGTTTACTTATCCCCGGGTATAATAAGCCTATATGGGGGATAATGACACTAATGGCGACAGAGAAAATGTCACGCCGTTTGTAGTTTGGTGTGCGAATTAAATTAAGTCCAACAAATGAAACTGTTGAAAGTAAATGAACATCAAATGTTGCAAAAATTTCACCTGGCTACACCAAAAGCACCCATAATTATGCAAAACTCTTAAAGGGAGAGGGACACCCAGCCCCTCCCGCCTCTTACACAACTCGGATGGCATCTCAAATACACGAGACTGTGGGATAAGGAGCAAGGGAGGAGAGGGCATTTTGGTAAGCGGTTGAAAAAAATTGGGAAACATTGCAATATAGGTCAAATTCAATTTCTTTCCAATTTCGAAGGGTCATTGACCCATAGAACACTTTGCAGAGGTAAAGAAATTTCCCGTGAAATCTAAAGCGTTAAATGTTCCGTCCACCTACGTATAGTTAGTGCCGGGAAATATGGTTGCCTCAAATGGTCATAACAATGATAAGAACTGTGTCTTCCACTTCCGCCAGTTTCATTGTTCTGTTTATGCACGGAAACCGAGATCATTAAGGCTTACCGTGATTGAACTACTCGGAATCAATATCCTGTCTGCACTTGTATCTATGTTTGGGATATCACCGTTGACACCCTTCCAGAGGTTTCCTACATATGCAATCTCATCTTTCAAGATTTTTTCTAAACAGACTTTCCCTATGACAGTCAGCGGCTAACCAGACGATGGTTCCATGTATGACATGGCCGTTAAACACTCATAAAGCGGAAGTCAAGATTCACCTATTCTCAAAACATCCCTTATAGAGACTTAGGAGTAATGACTTCCTTTGACCATAGCGGATGTGTCGTCTGGTTCACGAGAGGTAACGAGGTATGTCGAAAGTACGTACTTGTCACGTACTCTTACATAGCACATTAGTAGGCCTATATTCATAAATTTGGGGGATGAACTTACGTCTAGGCTAATGAAATTATGCGTCACAGTGCTTAAGCCTATACAAGTTAGGCTGCAATAAACTTATGAACATGCATGGTTACGGTTGCTCGTATACCAACATAACCCCAAGAATGAAAATGCGGAAACGTTACCATCAACTGTTTGTCATCTATTTATATCATAGCAATGAGGGCTCCGTTAAAATCATTGTGTCGGCTATTGACCAACATGTGGCAACGGTTTCGGTACACTTAAACGTGCTGCGCGTGGAATCACCATAACTGGGAGCATATGCCTACTGTAAGATGTCGCACGTCATATCAAAATGTAGTAAGGATGGTTTGAACAGAAAGCTGAATCTACACTAAAGCGATTGTTTTTAGTTGCAGTAATTAAATGTTATAGATCATTTCTTTATTTTAAAGTCTTATGATTTAACATCGCGAAACCGGGTGTCACTCCAACATAAGTACATACCCTGCATACTCCTTCGCTTGGTAAACGTTTAATATTCACTCTCGTGAAAATATTATTAACAAGAACATGACTATTCTATAAACCAATTTTTCCCAGTTTTCAAAGTTGTCTGAATACTCACGCTCATTTACATTCGCGTCGTGAAGGCCATGGAGGGGGGGGGGGGGGGGGTACAACCGAAACCTTAATTCACGCCATTCTATCATTCTTCTTAGAACTCACTCAAAGACCAGTATCCAAACTGCAGTGCTATACTTTATAATGGGAATGTTTCTCGCATTTTCGAAACCTTTATATTAATAGTGCGTTTTTGTACGCATGCAGGGGTTCAACAGGCGGGGTACGGGGAGGGGCATGTCCCCTACATTGGAAAGTATGGATATCATGTCGTATGTCGCCCCCAGTTTTTACCCAAACCGTTACAGAAATAGCATACGTATGTTTCATTAAGTAGCTTAAACTGACTGCTTTGATGAAATCAAACTCGAAATGGTCAAAACAGACATTTTCATTATTAAAAATCATTTGTATGGTAAGAAAATGTCTCAGGTTATACCACTGATGGTCCAGAATCGAACTTAAATTTTGCGGGACACGCTCAAGGGCCCCGGACTGCCGGACCTCACCAATGAATGACACGCGTTGAATGCAGAAAACAAGCAGATAGTACATGGAAGAATCTACAATTTGATTTAACAGCAATAAAGATAGCTGATAGTCAGAGGTGTAAATTAAAAAGGCTGAAGCAGCGTGACTTAAATTTGTTAGACGGCGGGGTTTTTCTTTGAAGAAATATTTATGAGTCTTCATTATCATGTCATGTCGACTTCAAAAGGGAAAAATTCAAGTCTACCACGCGTCTTGAAATATTTTACAGGAGTTTTAGTTCACTGTGATTCAGTTATGAGTCGACACTGGATTTGTACGCGCCCAGGTACACAAACAGGCGTATCTTAATGAGGTCACTGATTCTCCCAAAGCATGTTTACTTGGATCAACATGCCTTCGATAATACGACATCTACTCTAGTGGTGGACATAGTGCAGTATTATCGGTATACAATGTCGGTTTGACCGATATTCCTCATACTTGTCCTGGGCCGGTAAGAGTAAACTTGATCAAAAATGTCGATACACCCAACCTATATTTAGAGGCCTATAATTCATACCATGGTGGGTCATTTTCTAATGCCTGACTGTGTGACCTAATATTTTACCTCATTTATATATTACCTCATATTTTACCTCACATATTACCGTTACTAAATTAAACTTCGTGGTCTTGTACAATGGCGAAGGTTTTGTATGCAGTAACGTTATTTCTGAAATATACCGTACGTATCGGATCGGTATCGGTAGATATTCAGAAGTGAAATAGCGTATGTCGGTAATATCGGTTGTTTGTAATGCCGGTACAATATTAATCTGCTGGGTTTTTTTCCGAAGGCAACGACTAAAATTAAATACATGCTGACAAAATGCGGAAAGTTCAAAATATATTATTTTTTCACCAGAAAGATTGTACATATTTCCAACTCATAAGGAACTGTGAGAACGTGCATGTACATACGGGGTCGATAATGACGACAATCTACGGAAACTTTCCTTACAAAGAACATATGTTATTCTCGTCAGTTCTCGAGACAGGAAAAAGACTAAACGAACTGAGCACGATTCTACATTGATCTTGCATCTCAATCAACCCACCGACACCCTATACCCAATCAAGACGGTTACTTTATGAGTTTTGCAGAGATCTCTATAGCTTCTCGCTAATTTTTAACAAAGTTAAAATGTTGTACAAAAACAATTTACCTGTCCAACACTCTTAATCTTATAGGAGTTTGAATAGTACCATGGTTACAGAACTATATCGGTTTGTAATGATCCCATCGGTGGTGTGTGTCAGTCTCCTTTCATTTGTGAAAGACATTTACTCAAGGACATGAAATCTATTCCAGACAAAGGCGACATTACTGATAGCTTAAAAGAAAGTTTTACATACGGTGGATAATTTTAAATATGATTGATGCTAAGGTGATTCATATTCACTCAGTGGCGTCGAGTGGAAGCCAGGAATTTTCATCATAGGAGTACGCAGGGATGTAAACTAGTGGAGTAGTGGGCATATTCGGTGCCTGGAGCAAACTTAATGCGCAACTCGCGTTGCCAATCGAAAACAATACAAGCATTTAATAGAAATATTTCCCGAAGTTGCCATACACATCTCGCTGGACGACCTCTATTATTAAGGGCAGGCCACACTGCAGCGATTTTCAATCCGAAATTCTATCCGAACTTTTCTAAGTCGGACGAATAGTTTTTTATTCAGACATTGTTCTGAGGATTGTCACGCAATTTCGATAACTGATCCTAGATTGTCTCACGATAAACTGTTCTGCTACCATTATATAACTTATATCGCTTAAGAGAGCATAGCGGTATTTGTTCGAAAATCAATCCGATTTTTGCACGCGTGTCCGATAAAAGCTGTCTGCCGATGTGACCTTACGAAATAATTAGTTTACATTTCATTTTCGTAGTCCTCTGAGGCAAATCATATATTTACACAGGTTGGCAAGTTTTTTACTCTTTCCGTCCAGGGATGGAGAAGATTTTAACTAAAACTCACAAAAATCGGACCGTAATCCTATCTGAAATCGTTCTAGTGCAAGGTATATTCATGCATTGTAAATGAATTAAGTTTTTTCCCAAATAAGGGAACTGCAACATCGGGGATCTGCTTCACACACACACACACACACACACACACACCCACCCACACACACACACATACACACACAAGTATGCGGAGGATTTCAAAATAATATGCATCTATTTTGTTGTTGCGCTATAAGTACAGAGTCCCATTCTTTCCATATCTCTGTGTCACCGGAAGCTCAGAATCCATCGCTACAGATGCGGATACGCCCAAGGTTTTGATTACACATTAAGTTGCGTCACTGCATGAAAGAAGTGTCACCTTGGTGGTTATATAACCACAATCTAACCTTGACGATTTATTTTGAACCATGAGGTAGAACAATTATGAGGGGACACCATAGGCTTAAGAACCTGGGGGTGGGTTAGTTAGATGGGATTTTACGATACACCAACACGATTGTGTTATATAGTGTCATCTAGAAAAGAAAAAGGTGCAATGTTGCGGAACCTGGGGGTGGGGCAAAACCTACTTCTAGGAAAGATTTCTGAAGAAAATACGGCAATTCTCTGGGACAATTCAGGTGTATCTGAGGTAAAGGCAACATGCCCCTTAGAAAATAATATCCTGTAGGCCTTTGGGGAGGTATAATTATGATATTTTTGATTACCTGACAAGAGCACACTCCAGGATCAAGATTTTTATTGGGTACACGAAATAAGTAGAAGACGGGTAGTTATGCCCCAAATGAAACTCGACTAGTGAAGCAATATGTGGCTGCATTTGTATCTCATACACAGGAAAATAACATTCTTGAAATGCTATTTCCAAAGTTCACATATCAGAATACCTCAACGTGTTAGCCAAAGGAAGGTGGCAAGTTGCATCTCTCCCTACCCTCTCTAAATTAATCAATGTTTTATTTCTTTAAAGGGAGATGGCAGTCACCCCAAGTTCATTTTTAAAAATCTGCTAAATCTTACAAATCTCCTCTTATTTCGCTCACAAGTATATCTTTCATTATGTTTCTATATAAAGACATTCATGTATATTGCAAGTAAACCAAGCGGTTTTCTGACTGTATTTAGTATGTAAGTAACAAAATATTGTCACATGATTGATAAGAGCCATTCCTGAATTAGGATGACAGGGTACACTAATTCATATGAGGGGGGGGGGACTGCATTTTCCCTTTAAAGTTTGCACAGCCTACAATGTGGTCATTGAAACTTGGAGAGAAGTAGTAAATCACACTGGTAAAGCAGGATTGGCCAATACACAATAACTAAAGTATCGGTAAGCATTTTTATGCTAGGTGCTCATATATACCGATCAAAGGTGTATAATAAACTCTTGATAGTGACGTCATCTTGAAGATGAACATACGCGACGGACAGACGACACAAATATTTCGTAGTGATCGAATATGTTGATTTTGTAATGATATTCCAACTGGCTTAAAAACTCAAGCAAAATACCATTCTTTATTTTTCATATTTTCAGTTCATGTGATCCACAGAGGTCAAGGCATAACATCGCCTATTTCAAAAGCATAAATTCTTGCCCATTGGTAGAAACATAATTGTTAGTGTAAGCTTACATCGTCCTCTTCCAAGGTCCCAAATGGCCGTTCATTCACCTCCAGAATGTAGCTAAGGCTAGGATGTCAAGTCCACCATGAACTCAGACGATAGATAGCACACCGTGGTGTAAATTTAAGGCGACTACATGGACTAACTGTAACAGTTAACATTCAGCGCAAGAGAGGAAGCTTTTGTAGACAGGAATATAGTGGACCAGTGTTTCAATCAATAGGCTATCCAACTCCGTGGCGGCCAGAGTGGATCGTAGCATGGGGATATGCCCATTTGGAATTTCTTGCCACCCACTTACCTCTTAAGTCCCCCACTTTGTCCCCCAAATTTTCCAAATATAAGAAAATTATGCTGATGCCATGATCTTGTTTCCCAATATGTATTTCTTCCCCTCCCAACTTTCAAAACGCTGGTGCAGCCACTGACCCAGCTGCTCTTACCGAAAAGGACTCTCAAATTTCCTTGGCTAATTTCTCAGTTCAGAACAGCCATGGATACAGGCTGCATGTTTCTTTTAAAATCTCTGAATCCAATGAAAACTGCACGTGATCCAAAATATCTCTTAGCTTCACGGAGACTATAAATGTAGTGGATATAACAACATACATCCGATGCATACATTGCTTGCAGTGGTCATTCTAGCAGTTCAGACGTGACAAGAAAATTGTGATATTTATAAAGATGATAATCACTTTTTCTTACCATGTGGAATTTCCCATAAGCGTTCTCAGTAACCCTCCAAGTTAAGACAGAATATTTGCTCTTTTCTAAGAATATATTTCTTCTATTTTCGGGTTAAAATGCATTGCATTTTTAGGCGTAGGCGTCCAGCCCCTCACCCATCCCACCTCCCTTAGTTGCAAGAACACCTTACACTTATGGAATTACCTTACCATTTCATTCAATAAAGTAGGAAATTTCCTCGCTACATGTTCAGCCATTTCTTCGGTTTTTTTAAATTTGCATGTTCCTTTAAAACATTTTGAAGTCATTAAACATCCCTTTAAAAAAATCCGTAAAAGTGGAAGAAATAATAAAGATACGGCGATCAAACGATTGCATCAAAATCAAGAAAAACTGA
Organism: Holothuria leucospilota; assembly: GCA_029531755.1. Taxonomy (NCBI): domain Eukaryota; kingdom Metazoa; phylum Echinodermata; class Holothuroidea; order Aspidochirotida; family Holothuriidae; genus Holothuria; species Holothuria leucospilota. The sequence goes on from CM055975.1 coordinate 42,659,684, forward strand.
GATGAGATTTGAGTACTTTTCCTTTACACTGTGGCTATTGCATGCGTCAGTCTTGCTCAGAGGACCGTAAGGTAGCGAGCCACTACTTCAAGGGAGTTTTCCCGTCGAAAATGCTAACCTACAATTTTAGTTCAAAAGGTGTAGGGTACACCATGTTGCTGAAAGAAAGGTGCTAAATTCAGTAATTTGTGGTGTATATGTTGCACCAAATGAGTTTGTGTGCTCATTGCGAATTTTGGAAACAATTAAAGGTATTTAGGCCCTTTCTGTCAATGATTTATCTATCATTAATTTATCCTCCCTTAGATTATTGCTCATCAATTTGGTCTGGTGATAGCGTCTGCCATACACGAAGTTTGTTTATTTTGCAAAAGAGAGCCGTTGTAGGCACATTTCCATGGCTGGGACAAAAAATTCAACCAGCCTTATTTTTAACTCCTTGTATCTTTTGAAATTGCATGATATCCCCAAAATTTCGGGGTTTCGTCCTTTACATATAAATTTCTGAATAATCTCCTACCGTGTAAGTTTTCTCACATTTTCGAGCAAAATAATTTCAAACACGGATACGATACCCATCATGCGCATTTGTTACGAAAGCCTGTCACCCTTTCTCGCTTTTCTCAAAGTTCTTTACGTTACCGAGCAGTAAATGCCTGGAACTCTTTACCAGACACTTTGATCTCCAAGCCAAGCATACACTAATTTATGACAAATTTCGTAAATATTATATCGGTGTTTCAATTAAATTTACATTTTAATATTTAATTATTTTTTGCAGTGTTAATTTGACTTAATTGATAGTACCGTGATCAAACTTATGAAGTGGCGTGTGTGCAACTTGGGAGGAGTGGGCCAGTGTAGGGGGAGCAAATCGTGGTACGAGTTTTGCCGGTTTAGGGATGGGATGAAATTACCTTTGTTGCTTATTTGCTCAACTACCGTATTTTTGTCTTCTTTGTTTGTTACTTTAGGGGTAAGCTCTCAACAAGCTCTTCAGGTTTTTTTTTAACTTACTTCCTTCACATCATATTTATGTGTGTTCTTATCTGGCATTTTACTGGAATCACATGTTGTGGAAAACAAATTAATGAAACTACGTGCTTCTGTTGTGTGACATGGCATTGAGTGAACCGTCAAAGCAGGGAACAGTCCATCACTAACTCAAAATGTGGACGGTTTTGATACACAATTTGAAAACAATATGTATAGAGGACCTACTTGTGAGCTGTTACAAGAGTGGTACTTTTACCTTTCATGTCAATAACTTCTACAAGAGCCCCAACGCCACGAAAAGAACTAAATTTAGGGCGTAGGTCTGCGAGACAATTTTGCCCGGCCCTCAAGATAATTTACGAATGAAAATCCAGAATCTTTATAAAAAGTAATTGATAATAATCTTTTAGCCTATGGTTCCCCCGTTTATCCTGCTTTAGCCCAAAGTGGTCATAATTTATCTTGCACGTACCACTTTCTGGATATTTCACGTAATACTGCGACTAAAACCCTAGTAAGCATAACATAACATGCCCACTGTTTCGTTAGACAAACCAGCTGCGGAATCCTAATACTTCTAGTGGTAGCTACATAGCATTGAACAGAATTGCAGTATCACATATATAGGTCTATCTATTACAGTACGAAACTCAGAGGGCACTGTATTTATTCCGGTAGATTCGGGGGCTAGAAGTGTCCCTCCGAAGAGTGAGTTAAACGTTAAAAAGTAGATAATTTTGCAATTTAAAGTGAAGAAAAATAAAGTTGGTTCCAAAATGAGCACTTTTCGTTCGCCGTTGCTTCATGAATAAATAAGAAGACAAGTGGTCATATTGTGATGCTCCTGGTCTGAGTAGCCTTGCACAGTCAATGCCAGCTTTTCGCGCTACTTAACAGTAAAGCCTGGCAAAGGCTATGCGTCACTGCAGTGGCGCGAGTCTTCTGTTATGGTTTCGCAATTCAAGGATTGCACTACTGCATAGAAAGGCCGTGCCGTCAGGCAAGTAGTAGGTTTAAAGAGAAAGACGATCTCTTGAGCTTATTCTTGACAAGATGTTTACTGATCCGTCAGGAAATTATGCAGAAAACATCTCTTACGGTGCGTACATGATGTTCATTAAGATAGCGGTTGGCGTTAAGTAGTTGTCGGCTTTTCTCTACGACGACTCTTCAAAAGAAGTAAATTGTTGTAAATAACAGTGATGCATACAGGCGTTACACTATCCACTCCCTCCCCACTGCCCATGTCAACCTGACGGGATTAACTATACCAGTTACGACGAGGTGTATAGGAGCTAGGGAATGTAGGTGAAGGAGCTTGGGAGTGCGAAGGCTGCAACCCCCACTCCCCCTTTTTTTTGGAAGTCAAGTTTTCGGAATAATTACTGGAAAACCTTGAGCAAGCGGGTTCATTCAGGTCTCGGGTAAAAGCGGCTCAACCCCCGAAAAATATATTATACTGTACGTACGGTATATGAATGACCTTGCCAAACCTGCTCAGAGATGCATTCTATAACTGTTGCAGTCAGGGCCGGTGGAGGGGGTGTGTGCGTGGGTGTGAAACCCCCAAGACCCACGTAGTCGGCAAAATCCTGCAATAGTCGGCAAAATGAAGGAAAGAGGGAAGTGCAAACGAAGGAAAGTTAGAGGGAAGAAGAAAGAGGGAAAAAAGAGAAAAAAGAGGAGACTGAGGGAAAGAGAAAGACCGAGGGAACAGAGAAAAGAACAGGGGAGGAAGGGACAAAGCAGGGCAAGAGGAAGGTGTTGTGCAGACGGAAGACAGGAGATTGGAATGCATTTGTTGACAACATTTATCACAATATTTTCAAAGCCCGTAACCAACTTTTTTTGAAACTTTGAAATATATTCTGTCGGCAAAAAAGCTACGTAGGGCTTTTCAGTATCATTGTATACTAATGGAGTTCATCGTTTATGTGGTATTCTTGCCTTGAGTCGGTAAATTCTACATCAGTCTGAAAAATGAAGGAAACATGAGGAAAAGAAGTGAAAGAAAGAGGACAATTTCTGTAATCAGAACCCAAAATTTTCGACGCGCTACGCGGGCAGTAATGTCACTCCAGTTTCTTCAGTAATTCCATTCCACATAGAAAGATAGCAGAAGTCTTGTCAACCTTATCAAGTAACATGTAGGTAGGGTACACAGGTTATGTAGAGGTCGTAAATTTCATCCCATATCGTAAAGCCTAGTTGCTGTTTTCTGGTTGTGTCATGCGGTACGGTCATTTGGTGAGTGACTCATCGAGCAAAGTTTGGCTATTTCATCGGGTAGTCCAGGTGGTTTCGACACAATGTATGTTGTCCCCGATACAGTCTAAAACTCCTACCGTTTTTATCTTTTTCTTTTTGTTTTTTGTGTCACCCTACCAAAAATACTCGCGCCCGTTGCAATTTCACGTTTCAGACTCAAAAGAACAGTACCAGTGCGTAACCCGGCTCTTGACATATTAAGTGATATAATGCAATTGCATGGGATGGTTAGGCTTCTTCATATTTCATTCTCACCCCCTCGACATGCTGTCGGAACTTGGGTCGCTGGCATGGCCCTACCTCATGTAGGGAAAATTCTGTCGCCACCCATGGTCGGTTTACTTATTTTAGCTTTCAAAAGGGTCATTTCTGCGATAAAACCCAAAATTTTCGGTGTGCTTGGCCCACTCTTCCTCAGTTTCGTTACTAATAGCTGAATATAGAACAAACCCTTTCCATCTTTTTAAGTAACTTAAGTAGAATTTATCGTTTTATGTAAATGCCGGAAATCTCATCTCATTTCGCTAAACTAAGTTAACGTTCTCTTGAGTCTGTCGTTCGGTACGGCTAGTGACTCGAAGAGGGAAGTACAATGTAAGTTGTGCCCGACAGGGCCCAACTGCCTGGACAGTTGACCTCAGTGGCGTTCACAGGGGGGAGAACATTGGGCCATGTCCCCTCACGGATGCCGATTTATTTCAGTTCCTAAAAGAACATATGATTTAACACAAGTTTTTCTTCCAAAGGTGGCATATGTGGCACCAGATTGCATGTAAGGACACCTAATTTTTCAAAAATTTTCAAAGGGGAGTTGGACACCCTTCCCCCAGGCCGGCGATCACACAACATATTGCATGCCCCCCCCCCCTCCTTGAGAGAAATCCTGGGTACGCCATTGGTTGACCTATATAAGTTTTACGTAAGTACAGATTCTTTTTAGTGTAAGCTTACCCGAAAATTTCGCGCGCTTCTCGCGCTTTGCAATTTCACAGTTTATATTTCGGGAAAAACCTTAAACCGGGCGGGACTATTCTCCTCTAGTATATACAAAATTTTATGCAATATATGCCCCGCAATGGCATGGTATAGTACACAGGTTTTCTTCAAATCTCCCCTCACCAACCCCTCGATGGCATCGGGGCTGTCGAGGCTTCGGATCGTTGCCCCCCCCCCCCGGTGGGCAAATCCTGGCGCCACCCCAGCTGGATCACTACCGGTTGGACTATCGGTTCTCATCTCTAGCTGCATCGCTTATCAACACTTTCAGTCGGCATTTGCTTCTTTTCAGTCGGCAAATACGGCACCACACCCCCATGATAAATGCTCTGGCGACGCCCCTGGTTGCAGTGCAGTAGCGTGTTTAAAAGGGATGGGGGAAGCCCCACCTCCGTGGCCAGTCGGGGGAAGATCACTGAGTCGGGGTATTTAAAGTAAGAGAGTGAGAGAGGCTGAAGGACCAGAGAGGTATTGAAAAGACAGAAGCACCCAAAACTTAGCCCCCAACCGAGTCATATCATTTTGTCGTGGACACTTAACACTTTCGTAGAGCACTGAGCAAGTTAGGTTCCTCGTCCCAGCTGCGTGATTTTTTCCCAGGACGAATGGGGGGCAATTTCATTTTTTTTTTTTACCTTGACCTAACCTGACACTATTTTTCATTTTTCATGATTTTAATGGAAACTTCCGAAAATCGCCCGTAAATAATCAGTCATACGGCCCGTGACCGAAGTACTATAGGCCTATTAATTTTCTTTTGCGCTTCGCGCCAGTTTCGGTAACCGGTACTATCAGTCTATATAGATGTAAGATGAAACGAAGCACAACTACGGTGAAAAACTTGTCAAAATGGTGGAGAGTGCGATTTTCTGTATTGTGATATGTTTAGGATGCCAAATCTCTTCCATATACGGGTGGTCATGGGAGTCTTCTTGGCAATTAACTTCTTTTTTGTCCCTTACTTTGCTGGCGGTCTCTAAATTGCGCTAGACCTTGAGTCTGTGCCGCCCTGATTCCACTTCCTCCCTCGGCGTGAACAGTTTAATGGAACAGCTACAACCAGAGAACTTATTACAGAGGTAGTAAAATAAAATTCTCTTAACGCACTCTGCAGAGTCTAGGTAGACGCACAATTGTAGTGGCAACTTTGTGTTTTAGAAATTTAGAATGCCATTTCCTACAACCGTGGGGTTTGGGGATGCAAGATTTTCTCTCAGTGGCTGGGTCATTACAACCTTGTATATAGCCTACGTAAGTCAAAAAATGAGACCAGCAGAATTGTAGTTACAAATCTGTCTCATTGGCTAAGAATACAGCTTCCCACAATCTGGGGAGTTGGGATGCCGAATATTCTCTCATACTGGCCACCTACGCATGGTAATAGACACATTCTAGTCAGCTGTGTTGTAGAGGGGAGTTTGGAATGCCACATTCTGTGATCCCATTCCTCGATCGGGCTGAGGTCGGCTGTGGTCCCGCACAGCCCCTGTTAGGAATTACCCCTGTACTCCTGAAGGATATCCATATAAGGATTACGGTCGGTTCATTCGCTATTAGGAACAGGCCTACATGCAAAGTGTGTCTCAGTTGTGTGCTGAATGACCCAGTCGATGAGGTACAAGGAGATTAACTTGTAAAATACCTTCTTCTTCTCCACTGCAGTGGCGTAGCCAGGGGGGACAGGGGGGCGAGTTGCCCCCTCTGGAAAAATCTTGCGGGAAATTTTGAAAGTGAATATATGGGGAAATTTGCGCATGATCTGATAAAATTTTAAATTTCTCAACCAGCACACTTTACTTATTTAAAAGTATATGCCACACTGGCACAACCAGTCCTCATTAAGGTTTTCAGAGATGGAATGATGACACCATGCTTATAGTTGTACTAGTTATGTTTTACTATCTGTTTTATACGGCATGGGATCTCTGGACCTCTGACAAGGGACTCTGTCCTTTTACTATATACTTCCAATGTTTCTTGATAATTAAAGCAACAGCATTGTGGTATATGCAGTTTGTTAGAATGGATCAGTGGTCAAGTGCTATACTCTGCTACAAAGGCAGGTCCTCGTAAAATTTGGACTGATTGTGGTGAACTGATGAAGGGAAAGATGTACCAGGGTTCACTTAATTACTGTACTTCACCCATTGTGATTCTAATCTACCAGTAGGACTCAAGAAAAATTCACCAAGACCTAAAGACAAGCAAGATAAAAAAGCTTCCTAAAAAATAGGAATTCTTGGTGATGTATTCAGTTTACATTTAGCACCAAATGTGGCACCATTTTGCATCTAGCCCACCGTATATGAGCAAAAATCCTGCGCACGCCACTGTTGCCGTGAAATGTAGAACTTACTTTCGGTATATTTCAACTTGAGGTTTAAATAAACAAATTGATGGAAAAAAAGAGGGCAATCCATGGAGTTGCAAATCTCACTCCGTCCCCCCTCCCCACCATATTCTCTACATACCTTGGGGTTAAAGAAATTTCCCAACATTCTGACAAGCAAATCTTGACAAAAGACCACTTTTAGGTCATTTAAACTTCCATCTCGAACTTAACTGTTTAAGCAACTAGAATGTACGCTTTAAAATTATCTCTCATAACCCTGTAAATTTCAAGCGGTTTCATGATCTTTTCTAACATACTGTTATGCAAATAATGGATAAAACCAATTTTACTTGATTTGAACTTTGACTTTTTAATTTTTGACATATGACGCCAACGGTTAGGCGCGCAAAACTTTATATATTGAGGTACCTATCCACAAACTCTGATGGTTTAGGAGGACTTGACGATAGACTTTTTCACTAAACTTTGGCAAGTTTAACTTTTAACTACATTTTCACCTTATTAACTCGTATCTTAGCAACCAAAAGCATAGTTTTAAATTCATGCAAATTATGGCAAAAAAACCAAGTTTTAGCAAATTTGACCTTTGACTTCTGACCGTTGACCTATGACGTTATCAATTACGAACGCACGGGTTTTCTTGATCAGGTACCTACCTACCGAGTTTCAACATCATCGGAGTTACGGTTTAGCAGGAGTTCGTGGCACACTTTTTCGCAAAATTAAGGCAAATTTGACTTTTACCTACATTTTGACCTTTACATTTTACCTATGTAAAATGATTTTGACCTATACATCATATATTGGCTAGAGAGATGAGATAAAAAACAGTGATAACACTACATTATACAAGAGAACGAAAATTTTGGCAACCTTGGGTCATTAACTTGACTCGGCTAGATGAGTTGGTACATGTGCACGTCAGGGGTGTGGATCGGGTTTGGGATGGGGGCAAAAATTTTCTGACAACCCTAATTTCAATAGAAAATGTATAAATAGTTATCTGAAGTGTTTGAAAACATGGCATATAGGATACGGGGATATGCATTCTGCATTAGGTTGAAAAGGTTAGATGGAGGATTCACATTAATACTTTAATAGGCTCAAATTGGCGTTTTCTCAAAGCCGTAAAGGCATCTGTGTACCACAATATGTCTTTTACTCTGCCTTTTTTTTCACTCTGCCTGAATTATTGGGGAGGCAAAGCGAAATGTTTGCCTCCCCAATTATTTTGTGAGGGGGAAATTGTCCAACCTGCCCCCAGGATCGACGCCCCTGGTGCACGTGCTGATCAGTTTGAGTATGAAGTGGGCACAACTCCCTGGTACTATTGCCATGGTTTGAAGTGTACATGTATTTGTTCTGCTAATGAAACCAACAGAAGTCTGTTTAGTTGCAATGTACAAAGAAGATCCCAACGAGTGAAATCGAAGTATTCACAGCAACATCAAAATATTTCCCACTATGAAATATAACTCAGGCCTGAAGGGCAGTTGTTTTACGACGCTAAGGACCACAAATGTGGGAGAAGCCTATATGGCTTATGAAAATTCGAAAAAGATTAGCCATGATGTAGACTCCCATTTTCCTAAGCTGTCGTGTTTTTAGAGGTGGTTTATATTGACGGAAATGTGGTCCTATAATAGTCTTTCAATGTGGAAGCAATTGAACTGTGGGCGGAGTTATTTGCATTGATGGTGTTAACATCTGCAACCCAGACGTAGAACGAGATGGAAAGTTCGGTGTATTTTAATATTTTCTAACAAAACAGACAAGGGGGAATCGTCACTTAGCAGAAATGTCTGTCATGCAGGGATTAAAAAGATAAGACAAATATAGGTTGGGTGAAGATGTGCACAATGGAAGTTTGAAATTTTTTTTAATATTCTAACATTTCCATACATTATATATACGGACCAAACAAGGCTGGGAAGACAAATATGGGTTGGGTAATAAGATGTGCACAATTTAAGTTTGAAAAATATTTCATATTCTAACATTTCCATACATTGGTCATATGCTTAGTGTGTAGGCAGAAATGATACACTATACCTACCTCATAATTATAGCATGGCCCTTTAATCTCTAATGATGCATTGTAAGATATTCCGAGTCTTATCAACCTTATATTATTATGAAGGATGGCCCTGGTCTCTCTCCATATCGTTTTATTGCGCTGTTTTCTAACAGTATATATATATATATATATATATATATATATATATATATTTATATAAATATATATATATATATATATATAAGGTCAAAGTACTGCGTAGCACTTATGAAGTAGGTAGGTAAAAATGAAGTAGTAAATAGTGCTAAAAGTTAAATAATTTTTCACAAACTTTTAGCACTATTTACTACTTCATTTTTACCTATATATATACATATATATATATATATATATATATATATATATATATATATATATATATATACACACACAAGAGCAAGGGTACCCACTAAGATTTATTACTTAATGGGATGTGGTACAGCTATAAAAAACCTCTTGGCCTTAACTGAAAATTTTTGCAGCCCTTACCATGTAATTCAGAATATTTTGTACGGTACACCACAGATTTTATTAATAAATTAGAGTCATTTACCATGAAGAACCCTTTGCCGGAGGGAAACCTTTTAGTGTCATGGGACATTAAAGCCACGTTTCCTTATATTGACAATACACTGGGCTTGAACGCGGTTAAAGAGGATCTTGACACTAACAGTAGGAACGATCGCAATCCTAACACTTCCTGTATCTTAGGGGCATTCGAAATCTGCTTGAACCATAATAATTATACTTTTAACTGTTTAACGGGAATCATTTATCCAAATTCACGACACGGCCATTGGTCCTAAAAATAACTGTATAGCTACGCTGACAAAGCCATAAGATAGGTACTACTCAAGGTACCGAGCAATTGGTGGCGATACAGGGATGGTTTTTTTTTAATTGGACTCATGGGTATGAAGCACTAGGCATATTTACTGATTGCATTTATTCAATATATCCTTCTATAGAGGGATTTCAGTCACGTGACTTTAACCAACTATACGCAATTTTGAAGGGCAAGATCACGAGTCTCTTTGGTTTTGACGGGCACGCGTCCATTGTGCCACAGTAGTATCTATGGTTATGCCGTGCGCGTGAACTGTAAATTCGCTTACTGCGTGTGTGTTTTGCCCTTCAGTGCCTGGGAATCCATTGCGCGTGACGTCACATGAAATCCCTCTATTGAGTTTGTTGTTGCATCATCGGACACTAAATTAGAGTCTTTTTATGTCCTGGTACATTTGGAGAGAGGGCAAGTCTACACAGATTTTTCTCAAAACGGATGGTCACCTTTCCAATTACGTATGACCACCTTTACCTACACGCTGACAGCACTCACCCATCAATCCCTGATAGAATGCAGAGTTACGGCTCAAATGCATTTGTTCAACGCCTGATCTTCTAAAAAACGTTTCGATGAGTTTAAGGAGTATTTAGTCAACAGTAGATACCACCCAGATTCTGTCCAAGATCAATTTGATAAAGTAGACGGTATACCTAGGACCCATTTTTTGAACTACCAAAGTCACCCATCGAAAGATTCCACTCATTTTAGGTTATAATCCTGCATTCAAAGTGCATGACCTATCATCAGTGATGTCATACGTAAGAATCTACATTTACTGTATAGTTTGAAGTTTATCCAGGTATATATATATATATATATATATATATATATATATATATATATATATATATATATATATGTATATATATGTATGTATATATATGTATGTATATATATGTATGTATATATATATATGTATGTATATATATGTATGTATATATATATATATATATATATATATATATATAAAGTGAAATGAGTAAATGAAATCAACCTCGGCGAAAAATTGACGACTTCCACTAGGACTCGAACTCAGACCTCCTGTTTTACTTTCAGGTGCCTTAACCAATTAGACTTATTTTTATACCTGGTCCGAAACTCATTAATATCCCATTACCGTATTTTTTCCCCGAGTCTTATCAATATGACATTACCATAACATCTTGCGAATATAGCCTCACCTTAACAAGGTCAGCGTTTTGTCAATGGGTCTATCATTTTTTCATCACATGATCCGAGTTTCATTAATATTGCATTATCTTAAAATGGTAAGCAGGTACAACGCGCATTATCTTAACTTGGTAAGCAGGGCTAAAACCCGCGAGTGCCGACTAGGACTTAATTCCGGACTCGAATCCGTCTTTACTGGAATCGGAATTGGCCCGGATTGGGATGCAGGTGGTCCAGCCGTTGCCACAGATATGAATGGTACACAAATGTTACTGAAGGCTACATTGTTATTGGTGCACAATTTAATAAATGAATGGTCACACTCGGTCAAATAAATTAAAATAAATATGACACTTTTAATTACTTATTTAGTGGTTCTACCTTTTAATGGTGTGAAACCATTTGTATGCTAAGCTACATTGTCAAATGACCTGACTAGGACTTGACTCACAATAGGGGACTCTGGAATCGGTACTGGCTCTCAATCGAAAGCTACTGGACTCGGAATTGACCCTGAATGGTGTCCACTGGAATCGGAATTGGCTCGGAATCGGGTAGGTGGACTCGACTACAGCTCTGGTTGTGGAAGTCTTATCAATATGGTATTACCATAACATAATCCGAGTCTTAACAATGCTGGCATATCATAACATGGTCCGAGTTTTATCAATATTGGGATATCATAACATGGTCCGAGTTTTATCAATATCTTAATAATATCTCACAACTGTAACAGTCTTAGCCTATCAATATGACATAACCATGCGAGTTTTTTCAAGTACCATATTCCCTATCTTTATATGGTCCGAATCTAATCAATGGGCCTATCACTTTATCATAAGATGGTCCGAGTCTTATCAATACGGCATTACCACAGCATGGTATGCATCTTATCAATTATTGAATTATCATAATATGATCCGAGTCTCATCAATACTGCATATACCTTCACATGGTCTAAGTGTTGTAAATATGATGTTATCATAATATGGTGCGAGTCTCATCACGTATCCCCTTATCTTCACACGGTCGGATCTTATCAATAGGTTTATCACTTCATCATAATCAATGGTGCGTTATTACAATGACAGGGTCTAAGTTTTATCAACATACCTGTCGCATTTTCATTAACACGACACGAGTCTTATCAACATCGCACCATCGTAACATAGTCACAGTCTTATTAATATAGGTTATCGTAACATGGTTTAAGACTCATCAACATCACACTATCAAAACATTGTCCGGTGGCATTACCATTGAAGGGTCCGAGTTAATACTCGGACCAAGTATACGTGTTATCATAGAATAGTTGTATACTAGTACTCAGTCTCTGTCAAACTCGCATTACCGTTGCTTGATACCTTGTAGCATCATAGCCCTAGTCTCCATTAATATGCGATTTTAACGCCTTGTTAGGTAAACGACAACTGTTATTGAATTAACAAGGAAATATTCACTGGCAATCAATTGGTCTTCCTTATAATTCAGTATTCAAGCAGGATTATCTACGTTGGCCAGACTCGGAAGGAGCTTGGCTTAAAGTATTTCTACTTGGTTCTATTTTCATCTATACTCCGGACGACGAAAACGTCCAAACGTGGGCTGTCGGATGTTTTTGAGCCAACGAAACTGGAAAGGAATGAATCAATTTTCAATAAAATCTCAGGAGAAGTGCCAGTCAGGTGATCAGCTTGAAGCCCTTTTTATTTGTTTGCAGGATTAACTTGAAGTCTTCATGTGTTTGCAATCCAGTCGTCAGGTTTCTACGTCACAGCACTTCCTTTCATATGAGGGTGTATAAGGGTAACATGGTTTTTAAAAGAGCATGCAATTCTACAGGAGAAACCAACTTTACCTAGATATGTGACATATATACAAAGTTTCTCAATAAGCGAGTCCGATGTTCTTTTTATTCTCATCACCCATATGTACTGATGTATACCGGTACATACCGTTGATGGGATACGGTAAATTAAAAGATTTTATCCTGCAAGTTTAGTTATAACTTCCTTCAAAACATCCACAGATCCTATCGACTTGGATCATGCTGCAACAGGAACATATCCCTCCCAATCGGAGAGGCAGTCTGCCGCCTCATCTCTGGCTACGATACTATGCTACAACCGTAGCAAAACTTTGAAAGACGGGAATTACTATAGTGCATGGTCAATGGACATTGAGTGCATGGGCGTCCGCAGGAAAAAATTCAGGGAGGGGCAAAAATTTTTGGAAAAATTTTTTTAGGGGGGAAAAGCTCCTTGCAAGCATGGGTTGGCGCGGAGCGTAAGAAAATTTTGGCCCCCAAAGCCTCCCACATCGCTGGAAATGGCACTTCTAAAGCCTACCTACTGCATATAAATAGGGGTAACACTGAGTGAACTGTGAAGAAATGTTGATGTTAATCTTTCTTCGTTTTTTCTTTATTTTTTCTTCGTTTTTTTCAAATTTTTGATTTTCCAGGGGAGGGCAAGTGCCCCCCTTGCCCCTACCTGCGGACGCCCATGATTGAGTGGGAAAACTTACAACACTTCTGCTTACAGACATAACACCAAAGGTTCAGTTGGGGACTGGGACCATGACTAAAATAATTTCGAGATGTCTTTTCAAACTGACACAATACTACGATTCCTAGCCAAGATCTTAAAGGGAATTATTGAGACTTTGAGTTGATACCGGATTATTTTGTGACGAGTTTGAAGGAAATCATTGCATGACAATGTTTCTAAGTAGCTCACTTACTCATGTATCACTTCCCATAGTTACCGAAAATGTGAAAAATTGTAGTTTTTGTGGACAAGGGTAATGGTAAAAAGTGTCGGGTGACGAATTTGTAATAATTTTAATTACCCTATCATTGCCATTTCATTTGTGTATCAGATGTGCAGAATCTCTTCTTAGTTTGACCATTTACCATGAAGATGAAAGTAAATTTCAGAAGGTGTGAAAAAAATCATGAATTTAGTGAACCTACTCAATAAGCCCCTTTCATCTGTGATTGTAAATTAATAAGGCCAACACAATCAAGATAGAAATCTGTTCAGCGAGTGAACAGGAAATAAGAAATTTAAAACGTGTTAAAGTAATTAAGCAGGATATACTAGATGATAGAAATCGTTTCGTGTACATTTTTATACAATATGCAGGTAGGTTTGGGGAAGCCTGAATGGCTTGGTTCACACGTTTCTATAATACTGCATGGTAAATGGGAGGCTAACCTCACCATCCCAAACAACCACGTTCATTCAGTTGTAAAGTCTTCGTAATTTCCTCCCAAATTCACAATGGGCATATTTTGACTGATGGCATTCAGTATAACTTATTTTAACCTTAACCAAAAACCACAAAAGTGATAATTTACCTTGAACAGATGCAGAAATTTTGCCTAAGTATGAGCATATACGTGCCGTCAGACACAGTCACAGTGGTCAATAAGTTTTGTCCTTTTGTGCATGGACAACACATTCGATGATCCGATGGTGGAGGGTTTTTATCAAATGTCTGCTTCGATTATTTACTACACAGGCCCTGATCCAGGTGGGGCGCACCCTGCGCACGTCCCCCTTTTTTTCGATGACCAACCATTTTTTGACCAACGATTTTTTTACTCCGAATGAGCAAATAGATATGGATAATATGCTTCCCAGATGCTGGGAAATCGCATCTAAGCGCATCTAGAACTTCAAATTTTCTTTCTTTTTTTTTTTTTTGAAAAAAAAAAAGCTTCATTATAGCAAGTCAAACGTACAAAAATGCATATAAGAACATTTTTTAAAGGTGCAATGACCTCTGTTGTTTCAGAGATCAAGACTGAGATTGGCTAAACTCCCCTAAATTCATTCAATTAATATGTACGGCTTTGAATTATTGACACGGGAAGTTATCACTTTTTCACCAAAAGCGCGCTCATGTGAATGGATGTGATGTCATAAAGCATATCGCCGATAACAGTGTTTTATCTGCATATTAAAAATAAATTTTGGTTAATATCATTAGTTTAACATTACTCTTTACATCCCATGTTGACATGTTTAACACTTCCTCGGTTGCTATGGGGATGTCAGGTTCAATAAACTAAGTGACTCAGGTCTAATAAGCTACATCATGTTGAAATCAAACACAGGATTCTTTTTTCTCTAATTAAGGAAATAAAGTATTAAATTCTTGCGAAGGAAGGATCTCCCGTCATGGTAGATGAGCCAATTTGATCTCTTCAAATTCATCGTGCATGAACACGTGTAAAAAAATTATCTTCCTCTTTCAAACGTGTCTGTTCCTCCAGATGTACTTTTCTTGACTGCGAAATTGTTGCAATTAGACCCTTTTCCAAATAGCAATTGCAATGGATTGTGGGACAGAGTTCTGGTAGGCGATGTTGTTGTCAATGGCATTTTGCTGTGGCAAAAAACGATGCACACCAAAATTCTATCCCACAATCCTTTGTAATTCCTATTGGGAAAAGAGTCTATGTGGGAGAATTCCCTTTGACAACAACCATGGACGTAGGGGTCCAAGCTGATGGGGGGGGGGGTGTAACGACTTGCCCGAAAAATATAACCAAAAATTTCAGCGAGCTCCACGCGCGTTCAACATGTTAATGTACATATCATATAGGCATGCATCGTTTATCACACCGCATGCCAATTACATACAATCATTTGCCGTGTTACTACCCTTCCATATTGGTTATAATTTTTTGGGAAGTCGTTGCAATAATAATGATAATAATCAGTGGCGTAGCCAGGATTTCTCTCATGACAGTGGGGACGTGCAGTGCGTTTGTGATCGCCGACCTGGTGGAGGGGTCTAAGGTGTTTAAAATTTTTGAAAAATTAGGTGTCTTTACATGCAATCTGGTGCCACATATGCTACCTTTGAAGTAAAATTTGTGTTAAAAAATTTACGTATGTTAGGTACTATAAAAAAAAAATCGGCAACAGCAAGGATGGGGGCATGGCTCAGTGGCTCTCCTAAATACACCACTGATAATAACAATTTAAGTTTAACCGTTACAAACACATTGGTGAACTAATACCGAATATATTGGTGCTGGTGTAATTCAAATGAGAACTTTATTCTAATTACCAAGGAAGTTTATTTTTCAACTATTGATTACCATTAGCTACATCATTGCATCACTTTTCTTTCAGTAGATGCCCGGAAAATTCTCAGCATATTGCCCGAATTTTCACAAAAATATTTGGTTGGGGCTGCAGCCCCCCAGCCCCTCCTCCGCCTCCTACGCCTATGACAAAAACTGTTCCTCTTGGCGTAGATTGGAAACAACTACATTTTCTAATTGGAGACTAAATTGAAAGACTCAAAAAATGCAGTAAATTTTGCTTTCTGCTTTTGGAGGTAAAAACCGCATCTCAATAGCATCTAACGTTTGGAATATACTAAATTCAAAGAAGTGTTATTTTTTTTTAGAGATACGGTGCATTATGGGAAATCCTGTGATGTCATCGCGGCACATTGATTAGACACAGCTTTGCATTTTTATGATATTTGCACGTTGTGTAGGGAATATTTGACAACTTTGTTTGCTATACCCTACTTATGGTGTAGTTTTATTGTAGATCTACACGAAAAAATATTTAAACATTCCAATAGTATCAAATTTTAAGGACAAATAGTACACTCAATTATAAAGAAAAACAAAAAGAGTCTGAGGCAATGTGCCCACATTACCTGATCACATTACATCCTGTGACCTTGATGAGAAAGGGAGGTATTTTTTGACAAAAGTAACTGATCTTTAAAATGAGATATCTTGAGTTAGGAATAGAATATTGTTACAGGGTTTAAAGGATATAAACTGGATATTTTTTTGTTTTTTCATACGAGACCCTTGCAAAACACCACTGGAAAATGCCCTCAAAAAAGCTATCGAAACGGGGGACTGGGAACTAAAGCCCCTCATAATTTTCACTTGGAAAGTGTTTCTCCCAAATATTGATATTACATGTGTCGTAAAACGGCCGAAAGTCAGGATGAATCATCTTTCTTTGGCAGTGAATATTAAATGCAAAAGGTAGATCAAAACAACGAAGTTTACACATATATATCAGTGATTTTGGGCTTCAGATTTACAAGTCTTTGCATGATATTGTCCTCCTTTCAAATTGGCAATGAAATGACCGATTTGGCTTGAACAAGTAAGCATTAGAATGATCGTTGCACTCCTTTTTTCAAATATTTTATAAGAAAACAGTTTAGCTTCAAGGTTGCCGGCATATCTGCCACAACATCAAAGGTCTGTTCAATTCTTAAGTTCACTGTTACTTGTTTTGTCTTGGCACAATTTTCTTCGGTACTCATTAACTTAAAATTTCTTTTGTCCCCAGTGGTTGCAAAATGGTCTAAAGCCCAAGAATCCCTTCCGTGATCGTATATACCTTCGGTCAATTTTGACCTAATTCTGACAGTGATTGCTTTATGAAGGGAAATAATTAAAAGGGTCCGTCCAGCTTTGTTCCCAAACAGTGACGGCCTTCCAAACATCAACAACGTCGTCAGCTCTCGGACTAGGTGAAGTTTTTCGTTCAGTTAATAGCTACCAAAAACCAGCCCCGAGTTGGGGGAGGGGCCGGGGGAGGGGACCGTTCCCGCAGGTGACAATTGTTACGTCAAGTCTCGAGAGACGATGGGTAATTTACAAACTTCTTGACAAAGTACAAAACTTTTTAGTAGTCCACATCAAGTTTTAGATGCGTTGCTAGAATAAAACGACTCAACGAAAATGACTCAAGCATAATTTTTATTCATAGGAATGATCTCGTATATACCGGACAGTATGGTTTTAGAGAAAATCACCCCACATATATGGCTGCCTTAAAATTTGTCAATGACGTTGTATGTACTTTAGAAAATAAGACCTGCACTGTAGCTTTGTCGATATATCTAAGGCCGTTGATACTATTAATCATAGTATTTCACTCAAAAATGGCACTTATTTTTTTGAAGTTATCTCACAAATAGGCAAAAAGATTCTAATATTAAGGATGTTAGCACTGGCTATACCAGGACCCTCTTCTTTTTCTATTACATATTAGTGATACGTACCGTATAAATCTGAAAAATACTTTAGTTTGTACTCTTTGCTGAGACACAACTGTTTATTGTCACAACACTATGTAAAAGAAACCCGCATCTTTATAGAATTGGACCGTGTGGCTGACCAGTGGCGTAGCTAGAGGGGGCAGGGGGCAGCCGACTCCCCCCACAAAGCCTTCGAATGCCTCTGTCTGAAATTTCTAGTCTCTGTCGGAAATTTTTACCACCTTAATTAAAAATTCTTACAACGGAAATTAGTAGCTAAAATTATATTCTTAGGGGTTTACTTACAACACTTCTTATGTTTTAAGCAGTATTAAGGTACTCTCACACAGTCAAGAATAGTCCCGTATTTCGTCCAGAATGGTACATACGGGACAGTTCGGGACGTTTCGGGACAGTTCGGGACGATTCGGGACAGTTCGGGGGTATTCGGGAGCAAGCAAAGTGAAATTCGGGAAGGTCGAAAATTTTTGAACATGTCCAAAATAACCGTCCCGTATTTAGACTCTTCGGGACCATTCGGGACTGTTCGGGACCATTCGGGAATATTCGGGACAAATTGGGGCAATTCGGGAACTATATTATTCCCGAATAGCCCCGAAGCGTCCAGTATAGTCCCAGTATAGTCCCGTATTGAACCCGAATCGCCTCGTATAGTCCCGCATCATGCCCGAATTGCCCCGTATACTCCCGAACCGCCCCGTACACTAACGAAATGATGGCGGAAGATGGCCTCCAGGAACCATACGGGGAGATGCGCGACAAGTACGGTACAATTCGGTACATACGGGCCGATACGGGCAGATTTCAGTACCACTCCAGAATCGCCCGGAAAGTACCCCGAATAGTACTACGGGACGAATACGGGACTATTCTTGACTGTGTGAGAGTACCTTTACACATCGAAATGGTTACTGCATACCTCCCAAGTGACCCGCATTTCGCGGGTTTGGCCCGCATTGAACACCCAAACCCGCTGACCCGCCCAACCCTTTAAAAAAAACCCATTTCAATACATGATAGAGCCACGAAACAAAACCCTGCCTTCGGAAGTATCATACCTCCCAGCTAAACCACAAATTTAGCAAATTACGGTACCAATCGCATCTTAAGTTAGTGCATTCTGCTGCTTGCCTTGCGAACTTGGCGAAAGCCACTCTTGTTACTTAGACTGTAGCAACATAGCTAACCTCCATAGCAGGTATCGAAAATATTCTAATGGGAGCAATCGAGTCTAATAGCCGCGCGACGCAACTATTACCCTCCCCCCCCCCCCCCGGCTACACGCCAGATGATGGTGGCGCTACGCTTAGATAGTACATCATTACTTCAAGATAATCTGTCGGATATTTTTTGCTTTTGCCCCCCCCCCCCTCCCCTTAACAAATATCTAGCTACGACACTGTGGCTGACTCTGGTAAGCTGCATGCAAACAAGTTATCATTAAATATTAGTAAAACAAACTTTTTGGTTTTTGACAACAGCAGAGGTGATGCTCCTCGATTCACCATAAATTTCAAAGGTACCGTCACTTTGGGAGGGACACTTATGACAGGAAGTCAAAAAGTGCTATAGGGTAGGCCTAAGTATAGCATTAGCATATCAAACCATGGAACTGCAGTTACGCATTCAAGAGGCCAAAGATAACCACCAGTATCAGGGACAGGAATACAAGTGGCATTGTCAGTGCCAGCGCCAGGTATATTGTCAATGAGAGTAAATATGATAGTTAGAATAGTTCAGTAAATGTACCACTCACATCTCATCTATAGTTTCCCAGTGATACCAGATGGTGGTAGGGGGTGGGGTACTAAAATGAAAGAGGTAGGGGCACAGGTGGTAGGTATGGTGATATGTGTGTGGCTACTTCAGGGTCAGGATATCAGCAGCCATGGATAATTGGTGAACCCTGCCCTGATGATTCTGGGTTCAAATGGTTAATCTTCATTTTTGAATTTAGATGGATTTCTGTGAGCATGTAAGGTTGGTGCCTATTTCTTAAGACAACATTCGTGAAACAAAGCAGGTCTCGATTAGCAAGGCAAAAACGACAACATGCGTTCTTATCCCTTTATTTCTTGAAGAGGCAAGTCAAAAAAGTAGGATGAAGTGTGGTAAAGCAGGATTTTCAGAGAAAAATAGGGGAGTTAGGAGAAAGGCTCAAAAATTTGGAGAAAATAGGATGAGTATAGGAGTCACTTGTAAGCCCTTGATTAGCATTTACACTCTGAGCGTCAACAGGTGGGGCACGGGGGATAAATCCCCATTTCTGAAAGTGGGGGTGTGATATCGTTTGCCCTACAATGGCTAATCCAATGAAATCTTTCTCGAAACATTTGAAAATAAGCATTTTCATTCATAAAAATTTAAAACTGAAGGCGTCTAAACCGTTGCCATGTATATGTGACGAGGTAAGGAAGGTGGGACATTACCCCCAATCACACCATAGAACATCTTAGTTTGCCCCCCAGTTAAAACGTACACCTGTAAGGAGAGCATGAGAAAACATTGGCTCACAACTTTGTGAAGCTTAATCATAATTGATTTGCAAGTGAGGTTTCCTGGAACTTTTTCGCCCGTTGTACATATACCTGTTAACCTTGCGCATACCAGTTTTCAGAACTTGACAACTAACGGTAGTTGTAGAATTATGAAAACTGCGCTTTAAACGGGAAATATTGTGTTTACAATGCACCAACATGACATAAACAGAAACAAACTGTAGTCACTGTAAAACCATTCAGTCTTACTAATAAAATTCAACAATAGTTTTTCTTCCCCAAAACATTAAGCATTACAAGAGCTATGGATGTTCTACTGTCTGACATTTTGAAAGTATGGGTGGAAAATTATTCATGAGCTACAAGTTAGTTAATTTCTATGGCAAAATACTGTTAGTTACCAAAAGTACCTCATTTTGAACTATCATTCTATATCAATAACACAAGGAGTTAAAGTGGACTTAAGTCTAGATTTACAAGAATATATATTTAGAGGTTGGAAAATGAATTTCATTCATCCAACTCCCACTTTCATAACTTACTCCATTGCTGAGATATAAAATGTTGAAATTTATTCACTTAATTTGAAAAAGTCGATTGTGCAATAATTGTGATGCCCTTCTTGTACAACTCACATTACCTGCTTTTGTTTCCTTATAAAATTAATATGTTTATATGACCTTGAAACATTTACCGTTCCCTTGCATATGGAAAGGGCTTGTAGGGGAGGGCTTTTATAGCCAAGTCACCCTATACCAGTAAGACAGTGATCACATGGCACAAGGTGCACTGGCTTTCGAAAAAAAAACAAAGAATAACAAAGACTGTAATTTAAGTAGTACAAGAATGACATCACAAGTTATTGTGCAATCTTCCATTTCAAATTGAGTGAATAAACTTCAACATTTTATATCTCAGCTTAGGAATGTCCTGTGAAGATGGGAGTTGTACCATCTGGATGTATTTTTTAAGCTTTGTAACATGTATTTTTGAAATTTTAGACTTTAGGTACACTTTAAGATATAAAACTTTTTCCGTGCCACACAAACGCAACGTTTCCCTCTAAAATGTTCTAGGCTGTAGTGGCCATGCATGTATTTGTTGGTGGAAGTAGGGCAAATTGAAAAAATGTATTTTCCGTTAAAATGTAAATAAGCTGTCTTTTTTAACATTACGTTTACATTTGCCAACTCTTTAACACCGCATTTTTGGCCACAGAATGCCAAATTGGGTGTTTAACTGCAGATTTAAGAAACTCAAAGAAAAGGATAAGAAATCTGAGGAAGGGGTGCCAAAAATACTGACATATTTAATTTCGCTGCTTTTATCTTCTTTTGAAATTCAGGGTTCAAAGCAAAATGAAACAATAACACCAAGCGAGATGTTACCGACAGCTTTACCCGAATTTGGTAGTGAAAATGTCATTTAGCAACCTTGCGGTTCTCATTTAACATTCTTACATTTAACCTCCCTTTTTGAAAGCCTTTATTTCTTTGACTAACCATTGGAAAAAGTGAAGGGATCAAAACTGGATGTTCTGATGTAAGCTGCAAAACGCAACTTTCCTACATGTCCAGCCAGCCCCATCTGAGTGGAACGGCAGACAAAACAATATCGAATATATAAATTTACAAAAGATTTCTTATTTAGCTGCCCTGACATGGCATAAGGTTCGGACCAAATAGGTTCGAATCAAGATCAAGCCGGGTTGCTTGCCTCTTGTCACATCCCAATTTATCAGCCCTTCGCCGACTCTCAAATGTTTACAATAATAGTAAGTTCATATATGGAGTTGTTGGAATTTGCAGGTATGTTTTCTTAGCCGATTCATTGCAATGATAAACACTGTCTGGATTGTTTCAAGCAAGGAAAGTTCGGCTATTCCTATGATCTTTGCCAAGTACAACATCGAGTGTAAACAGGTCGTGTGACAGGGTTAACGGTCGCATAAAGTTTCCACTTTTCTAGTATATTAAGGCCTATATTCGTTTCAAATGGGTCGATAAATTCGACCAATTTTCCACACGAAGAGTCGTCAGTAATCCTCAGTTTGCTATACAATGTTAAATGAGCAGATCGCCGACGAAGTAAAACTGTAAAACTTTCCTTGATGGCTTCCCTCGATCATAAATGATTCCGGACCAGCATTTATATAAAGTCACCGAACAGAAAATAAAGGAAATCTTAATCTTTCAATCATGTTTTCGTCGGAAACGTATCTATTCCGATGATAAGATATAAGACACACGGAAAGTGCATATACCAAGTTAACTTTTGTTAAGTTAAAGGGTGGCTGGAGTATTCGACAAGGAGAACCCTTGACCCTCGCCCATGAGGTGTTTTAATCAGTAAATGGCAGAACATGACTTTTGGCTTCTCCATTGACAGAGGTTATGGGTGCTGGTTTAATGTGCATTCGTGCGTAATCGACAATTGATTTTGTTAGTGTTAAGATCAAGCTTAAAATGGCACATAGAATACTGGCTATTGACATAACATGTTGTCACAGAAGAATTGTAATCAAAACAAGTCAGTTAATATTTTCCGGTTTTAGAAGAACTTTTTGGTGGAGGCGGGTAAGGCTCAACACATCACCTGGAACCTCAAACAAGAAAAGCTATTTTAAGAAGCTAGAAAGGTCTTTGAAACCGGTCGACCGTGTATCCTTTATTTTGTTGAATGGCAGGCACACATCGCTCCAAGATGCCTTTGCTTCCGGTGTTGCACAAAAAGTAGTTAAGTAAGCAGTTATTATGGACACGGGACATTTCTCGGGTTCTTCTATGTGGATCGTTACAGGTGTGTTGGGACAGTGCAATGTCCCAACACACCCGTAACGTTCCCGGACACAGAAGAACCCGAGAAGGAAGCAGGTTTCAAGAAGTTTGATCATGAGTATTTGTGATGTACGTCTGCGGAATTTGCTCATTTGATCTGAGTTTCTAGTGACAACTAGGCTGGTTTTACCCATGAAGATCTCCTCGACACAGTCTGGAGATGGAATCGGTGTGATGTAGTTTTATCCCTGGAAAACAATCGGTCATTGATACTAAGAATACAACGAGTAGAACCAACATGTAGGCTATTACCTGTCGCTTACATATTTTGATCACATATTTTAAAAATAGGTAGCAACATTTCGTAACAACCATAGTTATGCTAATATTAGTGCTACAATGAACTGAATAAATGGCCAAGTTAAGTTTACATACGCTTCCCGAACACCCATAAATAATTACATCCAAGAAACGATATAAGCCTGCTTAGCGACTCTCTTTGGTTTCCGCCACACGGGGCCATAGTAAGGATGGGCTGAACGAGAAACTTCATTCGTTCCAGTACACGGGTTACTTTGTTTTATGTATATAAAGAGCAACCGTGACTATATAAAACTGTGTGACACAGCCTTTGGAATCGTTTGTGGGCCGAGGACAACTATCCATGTTTTCCATATTTCTTTAAACTATTAAATCTTTTTGTTCATTTATAGTCATTGGAATTTGGGGTCTTCCACAAACGAAGAGTGCGAGCGGATGGATAACAGTAGGTTGCGGGGTAGCCTACTTCATAAGCCTTTCATTTAGAAACAGCCTGCGGGGCGATCTATTTCAAGCACCTTCTCTGTCCTCTCAAATACCTATAACCAAGGTTCTACAGTGAAGGCCTGCGGGCCATCTACGCGGCCCAGCGGAGAACTGTAGAATGACCTGTTGGAGAATGAAGGGACCCAAAATTTTAATGAGGAGGCAAATTATGATGAATTCCGACTCCTACAATTGTTACATAGTAATAAGTCTTCTGAGTAAAGTCAAAGTGAGCCTAAAACACTTAAACACGCCTGATTTATAAGAAAAAAAAGCAATGGGTTCTTAATGCTGAAATATAGTCCATGTTGCCCACTTTCCTTCCCCCTTTTTTATATTTTCCAGGTTTATCAGGCATTAAAAAAACGATTTACATTGAAATAGCTTTTATTGAAATTAATATCCGTTAATTTTTTACGTTCGCGGTACCTATGTATACATCTATAGGGCGGTCCGAACCAAGGGGCTGTAGCCCACGCACAGTCCCACAATAATTTTCAGCTTCTTCCAAAGATTATAATTAACCTTGCCTCATAACGGCCAAAAACTACCTTATGTAGAAAATGCCAAGATTCATGCAGAAAGGTTTCAGCTCCCCCCCCCCCCCCAATACCTGCCGACAGCCCCGCAGGCTGCCAAAAAGAAAGATTAAGAAAGATTCCATGACGTCAACAGACAGCTCAAGACACAAGGTCAATGTTTGTTTGTCATGCAAGCTTGACCGCACTGATGAAATTGTTAGTAAGACAAAGCTTGTGCAATTAGAGTTAACCAGGCATGATTAAGTCATTACAGTATAAAAACTTTTAACCCAGCATCCCAACACAGACATCGGAAACATATGGAGATTCTGTTTTCGTTCGAAGAGGTCAGGTCGAAATTTCCTCTTTACTCAAAGCCGTTTCTTCTGTCCAATCTATCTCATGTAAATTTGACTTTTAATCTCAATTATCATTCCTCGCGACAAGCGTTATACCTGATATTGTACTAAATATATTTGTGCATTACATCACTTGGAGGAAAGTCTTAGGATTGACCCAATGCGTCAACATCTGTGAATTTGAAAAACAGTATTTGAGCTCTTAATCAGCTTTTCTATTGACCAAGTACTTTACATTGCAAAATACGGTACGTCGGTTTTAAAAATTAGTTTCACAGAAAAATATGCAAGTGTTTTTGTTTATGCCTCACCCACCCAACAAGATTCTAAAACCAAGACCCTCACACTTTAAAAATACTCTTGTCAATTTGACCCAAAAATGATGGCCTTGAGAGAACTTTGATGGTTAAATACTGGCCCATATTGACTTATATAATAAAAATTGACGAATGTTTGCGTCATTTTGACCCAACTCTTGTCACAAAATGGCTAGAAAAATTGAGTAATTTCCCTCGTGAGCCTTCTCTCCATATCACTAGTCGACAAACCGATGTATACTTGTCCCTGCAACCACGGAATTACTGTCTCGAGGTACCGTCGTTCTCCCACTGCTAACTGAGAACCTTAACACACGTTTCTGGTTTACAGGTTAAACTTATGATTGTCATGGCAAAATCCATTATGAAAGGTCCTATATCATGGGCCGGTATAAAGGAGATAGTGTCCACACTGTCCGGGACAATTTATCAAGAGAATTCTTGAGGCACAAATGCGTTGGTCTTTTTGCTCCTAGACAAAATGTGTCTAGATAGACATTTTTATCAGAGGATATCCTGTAGCGGACACTTTTTCCTCAGGGAGCATTGTCCCGGACACTCGGACAGTATCTCCTTTTATACCGGCATAGCCAGATTGTCTGTAACTTGGAGTAGGGAGAAATTGTTGCTTTAACCCAGAGTTCGAGACTCAGTGGTAAGTATAATCTCTGCAGCACAAATTACACTATACTGTATTAACTCTGAAAATGTTTACATAATCTTAACTACCGGAAGACTTAAAGATTTCCCGGATTACATGTCGTTGCGAACGGAAGCAAAAAGGGTCCCGAATAAGCCACTTTGCAAACTACATTAAGCTGCATGCAAAATACAAGTGGATGTAGCAAATCAAGTTACAAATAATTGTGTGCGCATGACCAACATCACCACCTTCATGTTCCTTAAGCACATTTACCGTAATCTTTCTAAGTGACCGATTAATGAATATAATCCACTTTGAGAAACGATACCCATCTACAATGGTCTTGCATCCGCTTTATCCATTTTAAGAAATCCGCACACTAGCAGACTGTCTGGTTTAAGGTTATTATTCATGTTGACCTGTAACATAGTCTATAATCAAGTCGCCGTGGGTGAGCATGCAATACATGGCATCTGAGACATTGCCATGCAGAGTGACTTTAAACCGTAAACTTGTAACGTGACACTTTGAGGTAAACCCCAAACACTTGTTCAAAAACTCAAGGGAAGGGACGGCGGGTGGAGGGGATGCAGTCCTTCTCAAAGCAATATATCCTTCAAAATTCGGGCGATCTGGCTATGTTCTCCCTTGAGGCACTACAGAAAATTGCAATAATTTTCTTTCTGGGGCTTCGGTAGTTCCTTTAAAAAGATCCAGCCGCCGACCTACTAAGCCTATAACATATTGACAACTGGCTTTTAACTGGTGGAATACCTTATATCAATCTACTTCCAATGGTAGCGTTAGCTTCATTCACTAGCGGATCCAGAGGCTGGGCCCATACCCCTAGAACCAAATACTTTCTAGTCTTGCAATGTTTACCACTTTTCCATGCAGGCATTTTCCCACAAGAAATGTGTTATTTATGGATGCAAAACACACACCTAGGCCCTGATCCACCGTCGGGAGACGCCCATAGATCCACCAAGTGCCTTAAGGCCCTAGCAACGAAGAGGGGTCGCCATGCGTGCTCCATCAGCTCCGTATGGTCACTGATATTTCGATTAAAACGGCCCCAGTTAAGTTTCCCCTACTTTCAAACCTCTGGGGCCGTCGGAGTCAGATAACTTCACACTTTAGATTGGTGATTTTGAACGACCATGTTTAACACTCTGTAAACTTTTGATATACGGTAACACCTTTCTGTGTATAGTCACCTATACATGTATATGCAATTTTAAATACACCACCTGTTTGCATCTAATGGAACAACCTTTACTTATTTTTTATCTAGAAGCTTTAATTTTAATGCAAAGAAGGGGGACACCCTCTGCAAAACCCCTCCCCGGACACAGAGGACACAAATCACCTCAACACGGTTCTGTCCCCTCCCATACATGAACCTTAGACCTGCCGGTGGCGCCATTAAGCGTCTAAATGGCCCCCATTTGGTTACAGTTTCCGAGTATTAGTGCCTTTACCAGACCGCCCTACAAACATGCCAAATTCTTAGGCAAACCGTTTCCATTCCACCGATCAAATGGGACGGTTACGCGCATGCACTCATTTCTTATGTGTATCCTTTAGTGTAATTATATGGAATCACTTTTTACTTCTTATGCTAGCTATGATAACTTGTAGCTGAAACAAGCAAAGAGATGGCTGTATGATATGAAGTAAATTACGAAAACATCCTAAGCTATTATATACTAAAGTAATTTGTGACCCTACTATTGAATATTTCCCTATAGAATACATATGCAGCGGGTGCAGCGGATGCCGTCGGACAATCTAACAAAATACTTTGGAGGAAATTAATCATTTATTTCTTAGACCTGTCATATGGTCAAAATATAGCTTCCCCTTATCAGTTGTACTCAGTCTGTCAAACGAGTCAGAACAAAATATACCTACTGAGGACGTGTAAAGAACCGTACATCTGAATAGTGATTACATTTTTGTTTGTATATCACCCGTGTCTGCTGGTTAATATGTGAAACAGTGAAACGTCTGAAAACTGGTTATATTGACCCAATAAACACTGGTCACTTATTCTATCAACGGCGTCAGTGAATTTGAAGTGCTACGGACAGGTCTGAGATGTCAAAGCACCTGAAAGAGGGCTCGAACAATATCGTCTAATTAAGGAAGTTGTTGATGAAAGCCACGAAGATACCGCAAGCATATTGTCTATCTGTAATAATAAATAAAACTAGTTCCTGGTTTTTCACCTGTTTGGTTCAAGTGTCAGTGTCAAGTCCATCGTGTGTAATTCAACCAGCAGTGACAATGGATACTGAATGGCGCGGAAATGTGTACCTTTTACCACTACTTAAAATATAATTTAAAGACTATATCTAGACTTTCACAGGAAGGTGGGAGGGGGTAAATGAAAAGTGGGACACGTTCCTCTGCAAAGGTACAGACCTTTCTAGCTGGCAACTCTGTCGATATGAGAAGTAATAGACTTATTTCATCAAGGAAGGGTTGAAGTCCGACTCATGTAAAAGGACGTGCCACTCGCAGTTATATCCACAATCAAAGATACTGCAAGTATTCTCATACTCATTACATTATATACTCACACTACAAGTCTTGCTTGTACTCATACTCATGAAACTGAACTCACCACAAGTCTGGTTTGTACTGATACTCGTGACTTTGTACTCCGACACTAAGTCTGGCTTGTATTCATAAGCCGTGTTTACTGGGCGCGCGGATCGCGGAACCGGTGAGACGGAACGCGGAAACGATCCGTGTGCCCAATAAACACCCCACGCGGATTGCTTAGTTTAGTGAAGCAAACCAAACAGTCATATAACTAGCCGACATTGTACTGACTGAAAAAATATGGCGCCTGTGTTGTCCACGTTCGCTAAAGCACGCTGTGCCCGAATTCACGAAGATACAGTCATCGCGGTAGGAGCATATCACACGTTGTTGATCTTCTGTGAGTCCATATGACTGTTATCTTTTGGATCATAGATGAATGATCGCTCTCTTACTACTCAACGGTGCTATCGCTTAGTTTTTTCCCTCTTGGCATCTTGATCAGATGGTACGTGATCAGTGTCGGAACGGGGCCCTGAAAATGTGGCGAAATCCTACTGGAAGCTACGCCAATCCACGTGCGGAACGCGGAACGTGGAAAGAATTCGACATGAAGAATTCGTTCCGCGTTCCGCTAGGGTTTCCGCGTTCCGCGATCCGAGGGATCAATAAACAGCTTCATTGAAATACACACAAAGAATTCTTTCCGCGATCCGCGTGTGTCTTTTCCGCGTTCCGCGCGCCCAGTAAACACGGCTATACTCATGAAATTGTACTCACACTTCAAGTCTGGCTTGCACTCGTACTCTTGACCTTGTACTCACAATTCAAATCTGGTTTGTACTCGTACTCAAGACTTTGTACTCACACTGAAAGTCTGGCTTGTGCTCGTTCTCATGGCATTTTATTCACACTACAAGAAACGCATCCTCACGCTTAAACACATTAGCATGTACTTGCACTCATAAAATGATTTTTCTTGTTCTGACAAACATTGAAAAGCTACGCATTGGTTATACAAAATTTTATACTCCTAGTCATAAGAAAGCGGTGTCCTCGTGCTAGTACTCACAACCGAGTACATTACATCTAATCGTACCCACAACCGAGTCAGTACACTTGTACTCGTACTATTGACACTGTATTCACACTATAAGTCTGCGTGAAGTTTATTAGGAAACCCTGAAAGTTGCACCCTATACCGTCCCTGACTGAAACGTGACAAATGAATAAAAACAGGTCTGAGTAAAACAGGTTAGCACTCAGAGAGTGCATTTGCAGATGAATTTGATTTTTTTCCAATTTCGAATTCCACCAGGACAGATGTAGCCTACGGTACTTGTGCGGCCTGTATAAATGCACTTCTACGATAGGTCTGTTTATAGAACCTTTACTGGTTTCCCATAAAACATATCCATACGCGGGGGCGATAATAACACATAGTCAATAATATTTCTCTCACTTTTATTTGTTTGCAACCGTTACTGTGAATTTCCGCCCAATATAACTGTAAAGGACGTGTAGGCATTATGCAAGTGAAAAATCACCATGTGTAGCATTGAGAATCTGTTTTCTATTATTATCAAAATAATATGCGGACGTCTGTTATTCAACGCATGAACGCTTCGGTCACCGGAACTTCTGGTTGTCTCGCCTGTCTGCGTTAGGCCTACCAAATACCGTACCGGCTGAAGGCAACCCATTTCAAAACTAGATTTTTCTCAAAACATTTACCAGTGTCACCGTCCTTTATGAAGTAGAAACGGCAATCAGCCTGAGACGGTGTCCCCGTTTGAAGAGAAGAGGGCGCTGGTCTACTTACAAACCTAAGAGTATTTACTGACTAGAGGCCAAGGTCTAATACATGCCCTGTACAAACTGACAAAATTTTGGCTAATTTGAAAGCAAGAGCTAGGTCCCAAACATCGAGTAGGATATATATAGGAACCTATATCCTACTTTATGGTCCCAAAGTGGTTTAGTCTCCGACAGTCAGTCGTTGTGATGTGCGCAGCTAGTGTGCGAAAAGTGGCGACACCATTTTGGTGCTCTTCGCAAAAAGAGTAATTATTGTGCACTTGCTGCACGTAGCATACAGACACTGAAAGTAACGTTTATGTATGTTGTTACGGTAAGTTTTCTTTGCCAGAAAGTTTGCATAAAATTTATGTACAACAGGTTGAAAATATTGTGGGTACTGGCGTCAGTAAGTTGAACATCATTAGTAACTTTGAAAAGATTTGTTTTGGGTGAATTTCAACTAATTTTAGTTGCAAAAACATCCATCAATTCGGCCTTAACATTTTGCGATGTGCATATCTATTAGGTTATCAAAGTCAGCAAGAGTGACAAATGTGATTACTTTTGCCCAAGAAAAAAATGACGTCACATTTCCAGAAAGTTAACAAAACTTTCTTCGTGCAGTCAAACTGAGCTCTAAAAATTCTTACTGTGTAAACAGTGTGATGATTTATTCTTAGAAGCCCATACCTTCAAAAGCAAACCATAAGTTGTTACAAAAGTCTCCCGTATTGGTAAATTATTTTCTTTTTGTCGAAAATATAAAAAGTAAGGGGTAAAATGACATCACTGGGTGCGTGACCCGTATTGAAGATCGTAGGTAGGGTGCCCCTTGGAATATTTTGGAAGTTTGCATTTTGTAGGCCCTCTATGCACTATTATCTGTAGGCATCTGTGTTCTCGACTTGTTTATCCTTGGGCAGTTGGGTTTGGGGTTACCGTACTTTGCAACATCGCACTTGACCGACCACCATGGCGCGGAGAGGGCTGGCGTTTTCATAGGATTGAAAATCCCCAAAACATCTAGGAGTAAACGAACGGTTAATTGAGAAGAATATTTTGACTAACCAAAAAGATAGCAGGGATATAGGTACAGGTCGAAGAAAGTGAGATAACATTTGTATGTGTTAGAAGTAACAAAAGGAACCAGGTAATAATCAAGGATTCAACAAAAGAGCATACTTTCCAAATACAGGAATACTACAATGAAGGAAACGGAATTGATAATAGTCTAGTTTCAGTTGGTTTCCAGGATGGAGACCAGAGGAATAATCCAAATATTTTGCAAATCCACCTTTCACCCTATATGGAGATCAGAAAACCCACGTTACCTTCCCTTTTGTGCCGTATACGATCCGAATAACAATGTTTACGCCTACTGCAAAATTAACAGAATATTTCAACATGCAAAAATGCTATATCGAGACACAAAATTGCCAATAGTGAATGCTGAAATATCTTTTCCCTTTTCTAAGAAGTATTCCGCTACCCCTGCGCCTTTCAAAATATTAAAAAAATGTTAGCGGTTACAAATATTGAAATTGCCTTAAAAATTACCACTAAGGTCTCCTGCATCCAATAAAAAAACCTACTGCTATAGGTTTCCCAAAGGCGTATAGCCACACGCTTCTGGGCTTAAGCCACCTCGCTACCACTCCACACGCGATCCTAATGGTCCCCCGAAATGGTCCAAGCCCCCTCCCCACTCTCTTCGTGAAAACTCCTGGCTTTACGCCAATGCAAAGCATCAGCGTGGCGAGCTTGAAGATATTCTGAAGATAACATACAACAATTTGAGTAGTTAAGTGTTTCATTCACGAAGTTAAATCCCACAAAACATGCGCAAGATTCGTCATCATCCGCTTAAATTAAGTTTCACCTATTGATCCATTTACTTCGGGAAATTGAATAAGGAAACATATTTTGCTGACCGCTTTTCAGTCTTTGAACAGAAGTATGAATAATGATATTAATCAGGCACCATGCGGGTCCCCTCCCCCAGTCTATTAAACTTTCATGACCTATGAAGGCCTCTCTATACATACAGTTAGGCCAAATAGAGGTGGCCAACTGTTGAAATTTAACTCCGCCCTCAACCCCACCGAAAATATGGCTATAAAATTGCAAAAACTGATTTCATTCATAGTCAAATTCTCTCATAGTCGAAGTAAAAGGCAAAAACAATAGTATTATTATTTAGCCTAGTTTGAGTCTTTAAACTGTTTGTTGAAAGGCCTTATGAAGAGACGTGGCGATAAGATATATATATATATACCAGATAGCTTTTACAAGTCGAAATTCTGCTGGGTTCATCCGTATCTCAACCCAAAACTATGATTTTGCATTCCCCTTCAAACCCCATCGATAAAACTACCTCATCTTTTTTCAATTTTCTTTTAGCATTTAGGGTATTATGTTATAAATGTGTACACCTGCAGGTATTTGTAGGGGAAAGATTGTGGCTACAATCGCAGCCAGGGATTGTTTTTCGCGGGCTCCTTTTCGGAAGACATGGAAACCACACATCTTAAAACGTTCACGGGGCTATTTTGCGGCACACAAGGGCTACATTTCTTTTATTTTTTGCATTTACTCTGGGGAGAAGAAGGGTAATTTTCGTAACACTTTTTCACTTAAGGGGGCTTATTGAGTTGTTTCACAAAGTTCATGACTTTTTCACACTTGTTGAAATTAACTCACATCTTGATGGTAAATGGTCAAACTAAGAGATTCTGCACATCTGACACACAAGTGAAATGGCAATGATAGGGTAATTAATGATTGCAATCATTTATTACAAATTCGTGACCAGACACTTTTTACCATTAGGTATTAATCATATGTAACCCTTGTCCACAAAAACTACAATTTCTCACATTTTTGGTAAGTATAGGAAGTAATACATGTGTAATGAGGCTAACTAGGAACATTGTCATGCAGTGATGCCCTTCAAACTCATCACAAAATAATCAATATTAACTCAATGAGCCCCTTTAAAGCCTTCCTCAACATTTTCCTGGGGGCGATTTTAGCTGCTGCGAGGGTGAATGTTATCTGTGGGATTCTAGACTCCTACACATGAACCAATGAATGATTAATTTCCTGTGACTGTTTCCCATGTGGTTGCGGAAAACATAGGCAAATCATTCAAACTTGTCATGTAAATATGTAACATCTTGCCAACCAATTAACCAAGTGATTATGCTGTAACCTTTTAGTCACGGTTGACCTCTCATGTCTTTCACCACGCATCTTTCTGCTGTGTTATAGTGAAAGGGGGGGGGGGGGAGGCGAGGGGTATGTGATACTCTGCAGCAATTGACCAAGTGTTAATCCTCTTAGTCACGGTTAGGCGCTCATGACTTACACCTACGCATCTATCTGTGATTCTGTGAAGGGCAGGCGCGGATCCAAGGGAGGGGGGCTTTCCCGGGCTCATCCCCCTTTTTTTGTCACATCAACAATAACAAATACGCGAAAATTAGCATAATGTTAATGTAAGAGAATATACAAGAGGGCTATCAGCCCCCCTTTCCGAAATTTCTGGATCCGCGCCTGAAGGGGATCACGTGGTGTGACCATATAAAAGTGATCATATGTCTCTGATACCCTGGAATTTAGGAGAGGGGGATGAGTGAGGCATAATTAAAGTGTGAAAGGGCCAGATCGTAAAGGCAAACCATACCATAACTTTGGTGAATAACTGTACCGTAATCTAATATTTCACGAAGGGAGGGGTTGAGGGGTCAAAGGGATAATCCCCTGCGTCCTCTGGCTATGCCCTTTCTATATCGATTTTTCATCTTCCCTTGTGAAACATAACGATTGAAAATATTTCAAGCAAGTACAGTAAGACATGAAAATGAAGTTTATTGCATGTTCTTTCCTTTTTACACCTCGATCCCCACCCCCACGACCCACTTTTGGTAGGCTTAATATGAGACTTTTCTCCTTCAACTCAAACTTGATAGACCTCTCTGTGCCTTAGTGAACGACCTCTTGCGACCACTCTGAAGCGGTCAAATTATGTGGCACGGGATATACTTCATCCTGATAAGTTCTCTAGTCGTTTCAAAATGCATTCACAGTAACATTCCTCACATCCCTGATTGGTCAAAGTACTTTCATTGACACAAAAACGGGAGGAAATTCGATCACAATGTACCTACAAACGTATACTTAAAGTCACCGTACTCTTGATTCAGATCAGTGAGGTGTATCCTACTGTACATGGCACTTTGCACAGCAGCATGGCTCTGAGAAGATTCTCAAATTATACCAGGGTGTACAGTAGCTTGTTGGCGATCCAATGGAAAGGGTCTTCGGCGATAAAGAATTGGCCTTGGACAACGAAACTACATTGATTTGTGATTTCGGGAAGGGGGCTGTCTGTGTAACTTTACTGGGAGGATTTTGGGTGTGGGGAAGACCATTTAGGCTGTGGCAATACCTACCACTAGAACAAAATCGGAGAATAATTATAAGAATAAGGTGTTTGGTTTATACAAACGGCTGTACTCCACCCACTCAAAAATGTGTCGGACATGCGCCTTCACCAAATACTGTTACATAGCCTTCTACATAGATTTAAAGGCTACCTGCGTTTTCCCCTCACCCTGTCATAGTAACAAGGCTGTCTGGGAAAGGGATGGTTATTTCATTTGTCGTATATATGATATTGCTAAAACGTTTCAAATGCCGATCATCGAATGGCAGAAACGGAAATCGACATAGAGAAAGGTATAGTACACTTCTACGTGAATGCCCTCCCACTGACTGTCGAACTTTGTTCTATCGAATGAACTGACGTATTTTACGTGCTGCAGGAGTTAGGACAACGTTATTCCCATTTTAAATTTGTGAGTAACGAGGCATACACTCATTTGACCTAGTAACACAAAGTGTTAATTTACAGCTAAGCCATTTAATCACTCTACCAACCACTGAAAAGTGGTAACTTGTACCGTGCACTGTGATACACTATGATGTACTTCACGAGAGTAAAAGATCAGAAATTTCAGTTATTTCGATTAAATAAAGGTGTTTGAGATAATTTGATCACAATGAGAAGACCTCAGGCTACCAGGGTCGTCGGAACAAGGGACTGTAGCACCCTCAACCCATGTACCTTAATAATTGTTAGTTTGTATAGCTTTTCTTCCAAACTTTATAATTTAATTGACTTCGTCGTAGAAATACCAAAATTACTTTAGAAAATGACAAAATTAATAAGTGAGAAAGGTTCAGCCCTCTTGAATCTTCCCTTCCGATGGCCAAAAGTGTAATAGCCATCATCACGGAGGAAACACGTATTGTGAATCTAGCTAGAAGAAAATGCACGAGTGAAAATTTTTGGCAAAGAAATACACGAAAGACCAACAGACCAATGTCAGAGAGAATTGAGAGAATTTATCTGGGACTGATACACTAACTCCTGTTATGAGGGGGTGCGTATAGATATGACACACATCGTTCTAGTACTGATTTTGTCGTTTCTCTACCTTGTAAGGGGTATTAAATTTTAGAGATTTAAGCTTTTGAAGATTTCCTATCTTTTTATCACAATTGTCATCACAGCATAAACGAGAAATTGTACAATCATGCTTTGTACCTTGCCTGGGTGCAAATTCTTGGCTTTACCCCGTGCTTTCGTATTATGTATGGGGTAATCATATGCGATTACTAGATTATCACCAAAATTTCAATTCTAATTCTTCAGCAATAATGCAGTGTGCGTCAGGGTGGGTGTAAAAGCAAAGATAGTTGCTTTTGGCGTGCCGTTCAGAAGTTTCTCACAGTTCTCATAGTTTTCATGGACCACGTCCAGTATAGGGCCAAGGGGCGACTCGTTTAGACCCTCTGTAATGTTTGGGGGATTTTCTAGCACAAATGCAAGAGGCAGAAGTACTGTTTGAAGATTACAAGCTTGAAACGGGAAATTAGAAAAATTAGACCATAATGGACATTATCGCTCTGGTTTCACTGGTTTAAAATTCCTGTTGCTGAGAAATAATGTATTATTGTCATGGTTATGAGGTCAATATAGGAAATATAACAATGACAATTATGACCACGAGAATACCACGTATGGTATTATATGGCTTTGAACGGATTACATTTGACTTACCCTGCCCAATGAATAGGTTAATTGTACTTTCAAATGTAATTTTTCTCATTGTGTATTTTACTACCTCTACTATAGAAAATGAAAACAATTATGTATCACTAGCAACCATAATTTATAATCCACCTATAATCGAAGGTGAATACATTAGAACTGTTGTGTTCATGTACTTTTTAGGGACTGTGAGAAATAGCTATACACTTTCCGGTCCATATCAACTAGATGAAAACCCAGCAGACAAACATGAAATACTTCCCTGATAGATTTTCAATACCATATAACGATTTAGAAAAGACTTCCATTGAGTGGCGTGACTAGAGTTTTTGCGGCCCTGCAGACTGCGGGATCCTTTTGATTTGTCGTCTAAATCAAAGGAAAACTTTAACGAAAATGTTAGAACGTCTTGTTTACTCTTTATTGATTACTGTAAGAAGCAAAAGTGCAACAGCTCCCGGCTACAACTGAATATAAGCTCATACTAAAAGCCTAATGAACACTGTTTCACGACAGCGACGGGCGATTTGCCCTCACAGTAGCCAAATGCTAAGAAGGGAGAAAAATATGCCAAATGCTACGAATTTCTCCCTCCCCTTCTAAAGCAAGCGAAAAAACTCCACAAAACTTCAAGCATTGGAAATGAAATTTAAAACGATATAGGCCTGTATTAAATACCTTCCTTTCTTTTGATATTCTTGTGACATATCCTCGGCGCCTCACACTTTACATGGGCGTCGCAAAAGCACATGGGGTTTCCACAGCTTGTTGTAACTCTCACCCTCCATGACCCGACTAAAATATTGGATGTCAAAGAAACTATTAAAACAGTCTTTTTGGGAGGTGTGTGTGTGTGGGGGGGGGGGGGGGCTTTTAGATACTTTGACATAGTGCTTTCGCAAGCGGTGCAGTTTTTGCAGCATATTTCTCCAGAAATGCCTCTTCGCGGAAGGTTCTTAGCCTCTCCCACTAAATTGATCAATGCAGCATGCAGTTTTTACAGGGAACTCTAGGGAATTAATTGCTTATAAGATCCCTGTGACCCTTTTGGTCATCTATGCTTCGTCGACCTGCTTTTTGTCCGAAGTTTTGTCCAAAAATAGATGAAGAAAATTTTTTTTTTCATCTTACTTAAAACATTTATAACGGCATTTTAATGCCCACCGTCTTTCTAACTCCAGACTCGTACAAACCAAATGTGGACAACTCTCTAATTTTTAAGAAAACCGCACAACTTGTCATAAATTGTTGCAAAAAGTTAACTTGGCAGTAAACAAGTAGCTCAAGTCAAACACCAGGACCGAAACCGTTGGGAGAGATTGCAGCATCACGTAACATGAACGTTCGCACATAGCAGCCCAAAGTGAGGGGGTGAATCACATTCTTCCCGTTATATCTATCTAGAACTTAGAGTGAGCAATATGATGATGTATTGTGACAGTTGTGAGATGACAATAAGTGCGAGTTCGACTACTGA
Source organism: Holothuria leucospilota (assembly GCA_029531755.1). Lineage (NCBI taxonomy): Eukaryota > Metazoa > Echinodermata > Holothuroidea > Aspidochirotida > Holothuriidae > Holothuria > Holothuria leucospilota. The sequence goes on from CM055975.1 coordinate 42,697,299, forward strand.
AAAATGTACTTGAGTATGATTAGAGTACAAGTACACTTCTGAGTACATGTATAGAATTTTACGATTGTATTAATATACACCAGTAATTTACAAATGTCTTTTGCGGAAGTGTTGGTCTATTTGTAAACCTATTGCAAATGAATGCTGCATTTTATTTCTATACAGCGCTTATAAATATTACAGCTTGTAAAAGAATGATTTGTTTTTAGGCTAGCTGAGTCTATAGGTGAATGAAATGAATCCCCGTTCTAGATGATTACTTTTCATTCTATGAAAACTCTTTCCCTGCTTCAACTTTGTCAAATCTAAAGCAGTAGTAACTTAAGGTTTGAAGCCAAATGACTATGAAGCCAAATGACTATAAACAAATAGGACCGTTTTCTGCTAAATGGATCACAATTTGCGAAAACTTTTACTCTGAAAACTCTCAGTGTGACCTTTGAAGTCATGGGGTTCTGGTGGTGCATGCGAAATTAGGAATAGACCAGTTTTTCATTTGAAGTCATCATGTTCTAACTTGAAACCCATTATTACTGTGTTTTACTTCAGATTAATTTCTATGGGAATTGTTCAAAGGATATGCTGCTGTCTAACGCAAAGGCAAAAGACAGGTCTTAAAATTCAGTAGAGGGATATATCATGAAAGACGGATGGGGGTCACACCCTATAGATGAATGTTGCAGTGACTGATGTGTTATGTTTGAATAAAAACTTGGAAATGGAATCGAGTCGATAGGTATCACCAACAAAACGTTGAAGGGGCAACTTGCTTTAAAAGTGAACGATGTATCTAGTGGGATCTTGCGAGAGGAGCAAGAACGGGGCCGCGTTGCCAAGATTTTATTGCTAGCCGAGAGAGAGGGCAATATGTGATACTATCTTTAACGGAGGGCCACTATCACTAGCGTGAGCGTAGCAAACTAAATTTGCCAAAATGTCTCCTAGATTGTCTGGGAACGGCACCTTACATGCCTTGAGTAACTTTGCATCCTAACGAGGCTTATTATGACATCTCATGTTTCAGAGATCTATACTTCTGAAAACGGGATAGGCGTAGGCCTAGCCCTAGCCTAAATTGGAAAAATTTCATAGGGTAAATGAAGCTTTTGCTATAGGGGTAATATGACCGTACGTTAGTATAAGGCCGTTTTAAACATTGAATACATAGGTCATTTTAAGCTACGGAACATAATAATATGAGACATGTAATAACGAAAAACAGTAATTGTTTCTGTCGTGTAGCAGCATGGACGAATTCAGCATGACATGACGGATAATAAGCTAGCTTTCTGATGGCTTAAATCTGCTAGGGCGTAGCTTGCATAGGCCTACGTACGACTATCCCATGTAATTATAGCCCAGCAAAAGTTAGTACTCTCTATGGAAAGACAAAAAATTAAAAAATAAGCCCAGTTAGGCTAAGTTACAGCTCACAATTAAAGAGCCCTACCCTAGGCTACATAGGCCTAGCAGAGTACGTAGGCTACTACAAAGGCCTAGGCTAACCTCAGGAAACAAAGTGTATAGGCTATGGTAAAGCCAAACGATTGATAAACTAGGTCTAACGTTAGTCCTCTTCTTCTTTCGGATCACGGTGACACATCCAAAGGACATTACTACACCGCACATGCGTCAGGGGTGCCCTAATTTGCCCTAATAAAATTGGTAATATATTGAACTGGATCTCTATGACTATCTAAACCATCAATCAAAGCAGCAGGAAGGTTATTCCAATCTTTCAGAGTACTAGGAAGAAAACTAGATTTATAACAATTAGACCGAGAGTAGAGTTGACAAAAATGGAGGTTGTGCATCCCACGAGTTTTCCGAGTTGGATGACTGAGTTTGTCCATGGGAATATTAGCCTTACCAAAAAAACCTTTCGAGAAGAGAATAAGTCTGTTTTGCTTGCGACGATCAGCTAGCGTGGGGAGATGAAGGTCCTTCAAAATAGATGTCATCGACCCTGGCTCGCGAGAAAAGTCCTCAGTAAATTAGGCACGTGTAGGCCAATAGCCTGGGCCTATGTTGGCCTAGGCTTAGTCGGTTGTTGATGGCTCCCTATACTATAGGCTATACGATACGCCGAGGCCTAGTGAGCGGCCTGCCCTGGCCGCCCAATTTTTTTTCCCACGAGGTTATGGGCAAATCTGATTTTCAAAATTTTTTCAAATTTGTTTCTAAATCATGGCTGGGGTTATTTCTAAGGTTAGGGTTACGTGGATTGGGGTTATTTGGCCTGTTCTTTCATAATCTGGCGTCAGAACTACAAAAAAATGGTTCAAAAGCTGTCATTTTGGAATTAGGGGTGTGGCCTATTTCCAAGAAGCTGATTGGTCCATTGGCATGATTTGCCCATAACCTCGTGGGAAAAAAAATTGCGCGCGCTGGCCAGCGATCACATATAGGCCTAGGCCTAGTCCTTAAGGTTTTACCGAGGACTAGCCTAAAGTTACGCCTGGATACCCCTAACGTTAAGCCTAAGCAAACTTACCTAGGCTAGGCCTAATCCAGTAGTACTTTCCTAGTTGCATAGGCCTAGGGTCTGGGCCTTACTCTGTCTTATGCCTAACGTTAGGCTTAACCTAGGCCCCAGGCTAGGTATATTATAAGCATAGGCCTATGAAATGTTCTCGTTGAAAAAGTCTGTATTTTCAAGCCATAGCCTATAGGCAACTGTGGCTTACCTAATTTCTCCTCCACTTTTATGGAGAGTCTATTAGACCTCGAGCTCTCAAATAGTTTTTCTTTGCTCTCTCACGATTCTGTTGAGCATAGCATACATGTCATGAGCCAAAATCCGGGAGTGCCACTGTCTGCTTCTAGTCCTAAAATTGATAGACGTAACGTTAGGCCTGAGTCAAACCCATCATCAAATCCAAGGACCCTTTCCACGGAGCTGTCACGCAGACGGTTGCCCACTAATCTTAAAAAGCTTAAAATCATTAATGTAAACTGTCAAAGTATTAGAGCTAAGCTTCCGAGCTTTGAAGTCATGCTTGCCACGGAGGACCCCGATATTGTTATCGGTACAGAATCCTGGCTTAATGACTCTATCGCTACAGGTGAAGTGTTCCCTAATTCGTATAATGTTTTTCGGCGGGATCGCGAGGCCTCTAAGGGAGGAGGGGTATTTATTGCTGTAAAAATACTTCTATTGTAACTTCTGAACCAAACCTCATTACTAATTGTGAAAGTACATGGATTTCGTTGCACGTTAAGGGGCTATCCCCAGTCTATATTGGGGCTTTTTACAGACCACAGTCAACAGATCGGGACTACCTGTTGCAACTTGATTTATCCCTATCAAAGATTCCTAAAAATGCTGCCGTGTGGCTCTTGGGGGATTTCAACTTACCCAGTGTGGATTGGGATACTATATCATTTAAAACTGGTGGAAGCTATCCTGCCATCAGCAACCTTATGATCGACATCGCAAATGATTTCAATTTACAACGATTGTCAAGGAGCCTACTCGTGAGTCTAACATCCTGGACCTCTGTTTTACAAATAGTCCAGCCCGGGTTGATTCCGTCCACGTTGATAGTGGCATTAGTGATCATGACGTAGTCATCGTAAATGCATTGTTTAAACCAAAGGTTTTCAGACCACCTAAAAGAAAAGTGTTCTTGTACCACAAAGCTAATTTCTCAAATATTGATAATGATATGGAAGAGCTCAATAGCAAGCTAACTCCAAAATTAATCAGTTCTTCATCCATGGATGAACTATATGAGTTATTCATGACTACTCTCTTTAACTCTATTGACAAGAATATTACTGCAAAGTTAAGCTCAAGTCGTTTCTCCTATCCATGGGTTAACAGGTTAATTAAGAGGGACATTAGACGAAAGCAGAGACTTTACAATAAGGTCAAGAAGTATGGTCAGTCCTCCTATAAATTTGAATTTAGGAAATTAAGGAGAAGTATTGATAGGAAAATCAGAATGTCTCATAATAGCTACGTTAGAGACATTATCGGGGGTAGCTTGAAATCAGATAATACTAAGCCTTTCTGGAATTTTATTAAATCTAAGAGGACTGATACTTCTGGTATCTCGCCGCTGCAGGTTCATGGAAAACTCCTGTCCACTTCCAAAGATAAAGCCGAAGCCCTGAATAATCAGTTTTGTTCTGTATTCACAAAAGAAGATCTAAATAGTATGCCTGTTATCGATTCTAGTCCCATCCCTGTTATAGGGGACATTAAGATCTCAACCACCGGTGTCTTTAAGCTGTTAACTGATCTTAAAGTGCACAAGGCTGCTGGGCCTGACAATGTCACTGCCAGAGTCTTAAAGTCCTGTGCCAACAGTATTGCCCCCATTAGTCAGAAGTTGTTCCAAAAGTCGGTGTCAAGTGGATGTTTACCAGCAGCCTGGCTTGATGCTAATATAACCCCCATCTATAAGAAGGGTGAAAGATCGGACCCTGCGAATTACAGGCCTGTCTCGTTGACATCCATCCCTTGCAAGCTTTTAGAGCATATTATTCACCGTCATATTATGGATCACTTTGACAAATTTAATGTATTTGCTGATGTTCAACATGGTTTTCGTAAAGGGAGATCATGCGAAACCCAGCTTTCTGCCCTTGTTGACGATATAATGAAGATTTTAGATAACAGAAGCCAAGCTGACCTAATCATAATGGATTTTAGCAAGGCTTTTGATACAGTTCCCCACCAGCGACTTCTTAATAAACTCAAGCATGTTGGAATCCGTAATAACATCTTAAATTGGATTGAGAAATTCCTAACTAACCGTTACCAGAGGGTGCTAATTGATGGAACATCTTCAGACAAATCTAAAGTCATTTCTGGTGTCCCTCAGGGCACTGTCTTGGGACCCTTACTCTTTTTAGTCTATATTAACGATTTGCCGGCAAATATTCAATCAAGCGTCAGGTTATTTGCTGATGACTGTATCCTGTATCGTGAAATAAAAAACATAGAGGACACAAAAATTCTTCAACATGATGTTGACAATTTGTGTCAGTGGGAATCAATCTGGCAGATGGGGTTTAATAAATCTAAGTGTTTTACTATGAGAGTTTCCCATAAAGCAAATCCAAATCCTTATTTTTACCAAATGGGTAATCATACTTTAGAGCAGGTTAATCACCACCCTTACCTAGGAGTTGAACTCTCTTCTAGTATGAACTGGAAAAGACATATTAACCAAATTGTATCCAAAGCAAACCGGACATTAGGCCTATTGAGGCGAAACCTCTCGCACTGTGATAAAGATACTAAGACTGCAGCGTGCTTTGCTCTTGTTCGACCCATTCTCGATTATTGTAGTACGGTATGGGACCCCTATACCCAATCCGAAAAGAATTCTATAGAAAATGTCCAGAGGCGTGCTGCCAGATTCATCTCTAACAGGCTACAGTCGCCAATCAAGTGTTTCTGAGATGATTAAAGATCTTAAATGGGACAGCCTTGAAACTCGACGATTTAGGGCTCGTCTTGTTGTTATGTATAAAGAAACGCATGGATTACTTCCAAGCATGGGCGTCAATCTTTACTCGAATGTGGGGGGGGGGGGGGGGGACATGGCCACTTCTGTCAAAAATTTACTGTGTAAAAATCTTAAGTCAATGGGCATTTTTTCAAAATGTGGGGGGGGGGGACGTGTCCCCCTGTCCCCCGAGGATTGACGCCCATGCTTCCAAGTAATGTAAGGAATCATCTTATTGACCCTTCAAATCTTAATCGACGGACTACCCGTCGTACTAGTGGAAGGTATCTATACCATTATCCCTCCACTAACAAGCTTTGCTACCAGAAATCTCTCTATCCAAGAACTAGCCTATCCCTAGCTGGAACCTATTACCGGAACAGGCTCGCTGTGCCCCATCAGTGGACAGCTTTAAAAACCAGCTCTTAGCCCTTGATCAAAATCGTTGTAGCTAGTTATTCTATTCATCCGACTCCCTTAGCCCTAGTTCAACAGCACGGGATAGCCTTGTCTGGCGTTTGTGCTGCATTTGAAAGAAGAAGAAGGAAGATGGAACATAGGGCCTAACATTAGGCACAGGCCTAGCCTAGGCTGGGCTATGCGATATCCAGGCTGAAGGCTAGGATGGGTTTGAAACACTCCTATTACTTCAACACAATACATCGTTACTAACTTAGTCTAGCCTACATTTAAAGTACCCTAACGTAGCCAGTTACTAGTACTTACATGTTACTACGTTAGGACACACTAAAGCAATTAGGGTAGCCTAGTGGGAAATTTGTTTAGGGCCAAGCCTAACATTGTTAGCCTACCTAACGTTAGGCCTAACGTTTCTGCTAAACACTCCTCCTTTAAAAACTGTTTTGAAACTTTTTCTCATCAGAATACATGGAATCAATTAAAATATTAATTTGAACAGTGCTTTATTTTTTGACTTAGTCTACTCCTAACGTTAATACCTGAACACAGAGTTACATTGCTTCGATGATCACGGTGAATTTTAACGTTAACGTTAGGAAAAAAGGGGTCTTTTATCCACGTTGACAAACAACTTGTACATGACATAGGCTAGCCTAGCATTTCGTGTGACGTCACGCACCATGGATTTCCAGGCACTGAAGGGCAAACACACACGCAGTAAGCGTATTTACAGCACACGCGCACGGCATAACCATAGATGCTACTGTGACACAATGAACGCGTGCCCGTCAAAACAAAAAAGACGCGCGATCTAGACGCGCGATCTTGCCCTTCAAAATTGCGTCTAGTTGGGTAAAGTCACGTGAATGAAATCCCTCTATAGAGGGATTTCAGTCACGTGACTTTAACCGACTAGACGCAATTTTGAAGGGCAAGATCGCGCGTCTTTTTTGTTTTGAAGGGCAAGATCGCGCGTCTCTTTGGTTTTGACCAGCACGCGTCCATTGTGTCACAGTAGTATGTATGGTTATGTCGTGCGCGTGAGCTGTCAATTCGCTCACTGCGTGTGTGTTTTGCCCTTCAGTGCCTGGCAATCCATTGCGCGTGACGTCACATGAAATCCCTCTATAGGGTACCTAGGCCATAGAGTAGGATATAGGACTAGCGTGCGCACTCCTAATACCGCGTACGTAAATCCGCTGTGATTGCATGGGGGTAGATCAGTGATGGGGACCGTTCGCCATTATAGGTGGAGGCAAGAATTAAGCTATGCAGCTGTGATATGTGCGAGCATGTGTGTACTTTTATTTCTATGGTGTGTACAAACTGTATGGCGGCCGAGTACCCATACGATCACAGCTGTTTCGGGGAGTGAGAACTATATTCTATATAATAATAATAATAATAATAATAATAATAATAATAATAATAATAATAATAATAATAATAATAATAATAATAATAATAATAATAATAATAATAATAATAATAATAATAATAATAATAAATAATAATAATAATAATAATAATAATAATAATATAATAATAATTAGAATAATAATAATAATAATAATAATAATAATAATAATAATAATAATAATAATAATAATAATAATAATAATAATAATAATAATAATAATAATAATAATAATAATAATAATAATAATAATAATAATAATAATAATAATAATAATAATAATAATAATAATAATAATAATAATAATAATAATAATAATAATAATAATAATAATAATAAGCGTGGATACTGACTTAGGGCGACAGTTACATTGACTTGCACACTAAAAATTCAAATTTTCTAACCCTAACCCTAACCCTACCCCTAACCCCACCCTAACCAAATTTAGTAGACATATTTATTAGACCAAAAGGAACAATTTAAGCCTATTTGCGACAATAAAATTATTTTTCTAAATGGTACCTATTCCTTTAAGGCGACAGTTATGTGTCGCCTTAATTCCAGGTGTCGCCTAAATGTTGTTGAATTAGCATGGAGTGTCGCCTTAAGGCATAATCCATGCGGATAATAATAATAATAATAATAATAATAATAATAATAATAATAATAATAATAATAATAATAATAATAATAATAATAATAATAATAATAATAATAATAATAATAATAATAATAATAATAATAATAATAATAATAATAATAATAATAATAATAATAATAATAATAATAATAATAATAATAATAATAATAATAATAATAATAATAATAAATTAGGCTTATATAGCGCCAATCAGTTCCAAGCTGTTACTGCTCAAGGCGCTTTACAAGAAAACAGAGAAGTTCATTAAGTATAAGCAGTATTGAACAAATGAGTCTTAAGTAAACCCTTAAAAACAGAAAGTTGCGAGCAAGCTCGTAAATCGTCTGGTAAACTGTTCCATAAAGATGATGCACAGTACTGAACCTACTCTATGACCTAAGCCTAAGCCTCACGTGCACTTTGTTCCCAAATACTAGGTCAGCAGACAGGCAGACTGCGGACAAGTGATAGCCTAGCCTAGGAAACTAAAAAGGTCTCGCACACCTGCTCTATGGCGTACACACAGTGCATTTGTTTGTTGGGCTAGTGATATGACCGCAGACAAGTGTAGGTTGTTTACGGACAGTAGTCAAACGGACTCATGCACACAAGGCCATATGCTTATGCTTATGGTACAGTGGCGTAGGAACAGAGGGCCAGGGGGCGATGGCCGGCCCCTCAATATTTTGGGGGGGAGGGCAAACGCCACCCCCCCCCCATCGCGATATTGTTTAATACATATAAATAGATATTGTACACTTTAATAAAGTAGCCCTGTCGTCTGCTTATCTGATATCATGGAAACACAATCGTGCCCATATCATACTCTAATACAATGGTTCTCAAAGTGTCCCTACCGCCCTCCGGAGGGCGTTGGGAAGTCTCAGGTGGGCGCTACAGGTTGACGGAGAATAAGGGGGCCTTGGCACTGTTTCGGTGGTCCCTGGCTATTACGACACATCACTGCATCGATTTAGAGCACAATAAGGCATCCAGGGGATTTCTTCCCCTCTGCTAGTTCTTCTCCTCCCTTTCTCACTAAAATGGAACCAGACATTCGTAATATCGCAGCCAGGGGCGTCGCCAGAGCATTGATCATGGGGGGGGGGGGGTGCCGTATTTGTCGACTGAGAAGAAAGAAATGCCGACTGAAAGTGTTGATAAGAGATGCAGTTAGAGCTGAGAACCGTTATTCAAACCCGGTAGTGGTCCAGCAGGGGTGGCGCCACGATTTGCCCAACAGGGGGGGGGGAGGGAAGGGGAAAACGACCCGAAGCCTCGACAGCTCCGATGCCTTCTAGGGGTTGGTGAGGGGAGATTTGAAGAAAACCTGTGTACTATACCATGTCATTGCGGGGCATATATTGCATAAAATTTTGTATGTACTAGAGGAAAATGGTTCGATCTAAGGTTTTCCCGAAATCTTAAAGTGTGAAATTGCAAAGCGCACGAAGCGCGCGAAACTTTTGGGTAAGCTTACACTAAAAAGAATATGCATTTATTTCAAGCTTATATAGGACAACCAATGGCGTCAACCCAGGATCAAGGGGGGATGCAATATGTTGTGTGATCGCCGGCCTGGGGAGGGGTGTAAGGGGAGGCGGTGTCCCCCTCCCCTCTGAAAATTTTTGAAATATAAGGTGTCCTTACATGCAATCTGGTGCCACATATGCCACCTTTGGAAGTAAAATTTGTGTTAAAACATTACGTTTTTCAGGACCTAAAAAAAAATTGGCATCCGTGAGGGGCCCGGGACATGGCCCAATGGCTTTAGCGGCTCGCCATAGGGGCACAGGGGGGCACTTGCCCCCCAAAAAGTTTGCAAAGCATGGTCTTCAATCTTCAAAAAAACCCATGAAATTCGAGATGGTTTAAGGAGAAAGATTTCTAAATGTCATGGAAGAAATCATCCCTTCTATCTCACAAATGTGATAAACTATTTACGAAATTGTGTATACTGTTACAAATTTTCTCTGTAATTGTCAAGTATGTATTGCGTGATAATTTAAAGATTCAACTTCTGGTTTTCTGGTTCATTTGACCACTGATTATGTGAAATAATATTAATCTAGTCATCATGATTTTAATTTATTTTCAGGCTTGTATGCAGTTCCTTCAATGAGGGGATTCTAGTTTGTGATAACTGAGAAAAATGAGTAAATTTCACACTGTCTAATAGAGGAGCCATCATTAGTTGGCCCTAAGAGCCCTAAGAAATTTCTTTTCCCAAAATGTCTCCTAAAGCCATTGCCGGGAACGTGAGTTGCAAGTTGCTCCATGACATTTTTTCATTGTATTTTCATGTAAATCATGTGTCAAAAATTTTCACTTCCCAAAAGGGTGAATAAATGAACATTTTTTGGTAAATTCACATGAAGCCTTAACCACTGGTGATCGCGAAGTCTCTTATTAGTCTTCTAAAGCTATACGTGCCAGGCGTGTGTGGGGTTTAATGTAAAATACGAGAATTTTCGAATTCGAAGCTCTATCGGTGTCTGATCAAGCATGATTTGGCCGAAAGTTCTATAGTCACATCCAGTCAGTGTTTAATTTAATACAGTAGAAACAGTGCTTATGAGAACTCGGAGGGGAAAAAGTTGCTAGTCTGCAAGAATTTTTAACCGAGCTGCGAGAATGTTTTAAACCAGGTGGTAGAGAATCTCCAACCCGCGAGACCATTTGGTCCTACCAGAGAGGCAATCATGATCGTAATTTCAGTAACACTTGACATTCAATTTATAATAATTTTATCTACTAGTTACCCAGTCAGCCGGTGTAGGCTAAATACGTTGCTCGATGCTGCTTCAGTGGTGTAGTACGTCCTCACAGATAGCACAATGTATACATGCATTGTAAAGCATGTCTTTACACATAAACCAAACTCATGGGAAAGCAGGCGAACAGTCCCGGTGGATCTCATGGTTAGACCCCTCCCCTCAGAGGGGGTTTAAAATTAAAGAAATTAATAACTTTTTAATGTAATGAGATGATTAAACATTAATAAAGTGTCTTCAAAATGAAAAATTTCGGGCGCGCTCCGCGCGCTTTTTCTTAATCGCTTGTTTGCTATTATGTATACTTTAGACATTATTATATAAATAATAATAACCATACTCCTACTGTACTATCCGTAGCGGGCCATTGATATTGCCAAGGGGCGGGTCCGAACCTCCCAGAATACGGACTTGATTTTGCCCCACCAAACAAAATTCCTTACAGCCGCCCATGCCCAATGGCCTCCCCCCCCCCCCTGTGAACGCCACTGATGTCAACTCTCCAAACAGTTGGGCCCTATCGGGCACAACTTACATTGTACTTTCCTCTTCGAGTCACTAGCCGTACCGAAAGATAGACTCAAGAGAACATTAACTTAGCGAAATCAGGTGAGATTCCCGGCATTTATAAAACGATAAATTCTTGAAAAGATGGAAAGGGTTTGTTCTATATTCAGCTATTAGTAACGAAACTGAGGAAGAGTGGGCAAAGCATACCGAAAATTTGGGGTTTTATCGCAGAAATGACCCTTTGAAAGCTTAATAAGTAAACCGACCATGGGTGGTGACAGAATTTTCCCGACATGGGACCAGGCCATACCAGCGACCGCAAGTTCCGACAGCATGTCGAGGGGGTGAGGAAGGGATATGAACGAGCCTAACTATCCCATGCCATTGCAGAGTACTGCATATTTAGCATTATATCACTTCATATGTCAAGAGCCGAGTTACGCACTGATACTGTTCTTTTGAGTCTGAATTGTGATATTGCAAAGGGTGCGAAAATTTTTGATAGGCTGACACAAAAACATTTTATCACTAAGAACAAAGAGAAAAACATAAAAACAGTAAGGGCTGTAGACTGTATCGGGGACAATATACATTGTGTCGAAACCACCTGGACTACCCGATGAAATAGTCAACTTTTGCTCCTTGAGTCGCTCACCAACTGACCGTATACCGCATGACACACACTAGCGAACGGCAACTAGGCTTTGCGATATGGGATGAAATTTACGACTTCTACATAACCTGTGTACCCTGCCTACATGTTACTTAATGGTAAGGTTGACAGGACTGATGCTATCTACACTGTTAAAAATAATTGTAAATTTACAGTAATTTTGATGTCCCTTCACAAGGAAATTGTTGTACTTTTACAAAGGTGTATGTTTCATGTATTATTTAGCAACTTCAGTTTACAAACAGAGATTTTCTGTTAAAAGACAAACTTAAAAAAACTACATGCGGTTTCAGAAAAATCGTACATTTACAACAACTTTATGTCCCATTATAAGTCATTTTTTGTACATTTACAATTTATGTATGTTCATTTAATTGTCACTGATTGTCCGTTCAAAAACATTTACTTTCTGTAGAGAAACAAATCTGTAGCCAATGTATAGGTTACCACCAGTGACTGTAAATTTACAGTAATATTATATGTCTCCTAAAAACTACTGTCAATGAACAGAACCTAAATGTTTGTTAGAATATTAATACAAAGGCGCTGATTGAATGCTTCTTCCTGAATCTAACTTGTGGAATTAAAAGCGTGGGAAGCGCGCCAGAATGTTTTGGTTAAGCCTACCCTAGAAAATTCTGTATATATTTAAAACTTATATAGGTCATTTGTCTGGGCAGGTGGGTCTTATTTTGCCTATACCTTAATATTGTACTACCCTACTCGAATCAGGAGTTAACGACTGTATTTGACGGTTTTACAAGAGAAATTGTCCACTGAGCCTCTTCAGAGCCAAAAACAGGTAAACCGTACATCGTTGTCAAATTGAGTAGTTCATTCGAGTGAATTTTTTTGCCCCAGTTCTCCCGTGGACGGGGGGGGGGGGGTCGACTGGCGGAGCGGCAAGACAGGCGTTTGCCACAGTAAGCCCCCACCTGGTAACGTTCCCATATGGGGCCCTTGGGGGCCCCAGATCTTGGTCCATAAGGGGCCCATATAATTTTGCACCCGAGATTAATAAAAGGGGCCATATGGGTCACCCCATGCATGACCCATATGACCCATGGGAGGCCTAGTTCTGAGGCCCATGTGACAACTGATGTGGAGAAAATGTGGGTAAACCCCATAATATCCCTCAAGCATGTGGGCTACCCATATGGGCCCCTTGTTAATCCCGGGTGTAAAATTAAATAGGCCCCACATGGGTTACCCATATGGGGCCTATGTAGGTTTGCTACCGTCCGCCAGTTCCCAGTGGCTACGCCACTGCAACTTGGTCACTTCCGAAAACATGAGGCTTTGAGGGCTACGCTTTTTACTCCATGATCTAGTGGGACTGGAGACAGGGACAAGTGAAAACTGGCCAAAAATAAACACATGTACACGATTCCCCTTAGACTCCTCCCAAAGGCCGGCGATCCCCATAATGCATGCCCCTTCCCGGACAGTAGGCCCTACGCCACTGTCCGAATTCATATTATAGCCCACGATGTACCCGTTAGCCTATAAATTGTAATTATCTAGGAAATTCGGATCGTGCAACTATGTGCCAATGAAAGTCGGTCTCCAAGAATGTAAACTACATTCTTGGAGACCATACTTGGAGACAATACTATTGATGGTCCGAAATAGTTTACACCCCCTACAAATTCATGTAAATAGGCCCCTGATAGGGTTTCAGGATATATAGCCTTCAAGACTCAGTTGCTATGCCTCGTAGCTATACACGTTCACAAATTACAGAGGGCCTGTAATTCTCGGCCGGATGTAATTGAAAAGGGTAAAAGTGCATTCCATACCTCCCAAGTGACCCGCATTTTGCGGGTTTGACCAGCATTGAACACCCAAACTCACTGACCCGCCCAACCCTTTGAAAAAACCCGCATTTCAATACATGATAGAGCCACAAAACAAACCCCTGCCATCAGAAGTATCATACCTCCCAACTAAACCACAAATTTAGCAAATTACGGTACCAATCACATCTTAGTGCATTCCGCTGCTTGTCTTGCAAAAGGCACTCTTGTTACGGAGACTGTAGCAACATAGCTAACCTCCATAGCAGGTATCGAAAATATCCTAATGGGAGCAATCGAGTCTAATAGCCGCGCGACGCAACTTCAAACCAAAAGCAAATGCCCGTTTCGCGGGTTAGAGGCAGGGCTTGTCTCAGAAATTTCAACCCAACGAACAAAGGAAATGTTTTAGCCGACTTTATCATAACCACTGAGTTCTATGCCAAAATACGTAATTACCTTTGCACTATCAGGGCCGCGTAAACATTTCATTCACCTTACACCCACCCTGTGGTAATTCCTTTAAGGTGTATACATATTTTTGTGAAAGAAACTAATTCAAGAAAAATTCCCTTTTTGGAAAGTGTGTGATGCCATTTCGGTGTGAATTTTACACAGGCCCGCTTCCCTTGGTATATCACTTGGCAGCAGTACGGTGTCGTTTACGCCGAACGTGTTACGTGATTCCTGAACTGTGCTGCATCAGAAATTAAGGGTAACAGTAAACAACCAATGATCGCTATCACTTGGAAAGCTTTAAATTTTGCGAGCTTGTGAGTATCTAAGTGCAGATATTTTTGGCGGTAAATTAATGAAATTACGTTGACCGATTTGCCAAAAAAGTGCTACCATTTTGCGTGTAAACACCTATAAAATTCCAAAATTTTCCACTACCCCTCCCCCAGGCCGGCGGTCCACCAACGAACAGGTCAAAGGTGGACCCGCATCATGGGCGTCAATCCTGGGGGGGACAGGGGGACACGTCCCCCCCACATTTTGGAAAAATGCCCATTGACTTAAGATTTTTACACAGTAAATTTTTGACAGAAGTGGCCATGTCCCCCCCACGTTCGAGTAAAGATTGACGCCCATGACCCGCATCTAGCTTTTTGGAGCTTGGGAGCTATGGCATTCGCTGTAAATTTATTGCCGTAAATCTATGCATAGCTACCTTACTGTAAATTGTGTTATGTGTGGTATTATTGTTATTAAAATTCACACACGAAGCTAACAATATATGTTCCACAGAGGACGTGATAATTCGTAGGCTACACTATATTGTGCTGCTTTCATTTGTCAAAAATATGTTTAAAGATCATTTATTAGACGTAGTTTAGAAGCACTGAGAATTTTCGGATGGAATCTCTGACGTATACTAAAAGAAAATACAGATTCATCCTTTCATCCCACAAATTTCGGGTTCTAAACACTTAAAAGCAGTCGAAATGAAGTCTAAACTAGCACAAAATATGTTCAAGCTCTCTAAGACTTAAATTCCCTCCTTTAACGTTCGTCCAATCAGCGGTCAGTATTGGAGCATTCCCTTTCACGTCCAGAAATGCTTACTTAAATTAAAACCGGAGCCATTTGACTTGGGGTCGTCGAGTGGCAGAGTGGTCTATTCCAGCTGCTGTGCACCAATGTGTTTCACATGTGCGTGGGTTCGAATCCCGCTCGATGTACGTGGGTTTTTCTCCGGGTACTCCGGCTTTCCTCCCACTTGGCATAGGCTTGCCTCTAAAATCGGTTGCCCAGCCGACGAAGTCGGTTGCGCGCCGGACTGAAGCGCCTTCGGGTGGACCAGTTAACTAGCCGACTTTGCTTTGCTTTTGCCATTTGACTTCAGTTTCAAAATATGTGTTGTACTACGTTGGTGGGGATAACGCACAGATGTAAGCCTTTCATCCTCGGCCTCGCAGTTACAAAGACTCAACACTCTTTAAGAAGTGACTTGAAAACAGCTTTTATTCAAGAGAACAACTCTTTCAATAAAAGCCAGATTCTTCGAGCGGAAAGGTGACTTTGCAGAGGAATGGATGGTGTCACGAATTATTCTGTCAGATCAAAAACAACGACAACGCTTGGTTGAAAAGGAAGGCAGCGCAAAATTGTACTAAAAATCAACTTTGAAGAAGAAGAAACCAAGAAGATTTTTGACAAACTTCTTCGGCTAAGTTCAAGAAAGAGGAAAACCCCAAAGAAAACACCCGTACCTGGTGTTGAAGAAAATCCGGACAGGCTAAACCAACCAAGGGCTCCTTTTTGGGTCGCCAACTTCTCCCGAAAGAGTGGAATCTCTTCCCTGCAAACATGCTTATGAAAAATGAAATGTATTCTAAGTTTTCTTCTAAGTCAGAGACTAGCCTAGGCCTCCCAATTGACAAAGAGAATATTCGGCCAGATGGGGGGGGGGGTAGAATGTGTAGCCAGTTAGAAACCTAAAGCCTATTATAAACTACCCGAAAGCAAGTTCATAAGTACCTCAAAAAGTGCATACGGCGTATCCCCCTATAAAACTGAATTTTTGCTGTATAAAAGCTGGTGAAAAGCGTAAAAATGCAGGCTGGGGCGGTTGTAAAACAACTTGCCCTGTAATTAAACAGAGGAGTGCCTGTAGGTATGCATGTGACATCTTGTAAAGTACTGAGCAGTTCTGTAAAACTACAGCGTTGGTCCTATACCTGAATTAAAGCATCCTGTACATAGACGCGTGCTTGTTGTTCATGTATGAAACCCAATTGACAGCAGATTTGTTGTAAACGAACAGAGATGCACTTCTGTAAAAATACAGAGCGGTTCCTGTAGATAGACTTATGCTTGTTGTCCCTGTATGAAACCTAATTGACAGCAACTTTGCTGTACACCAACAGAGATTTTTTTAACAGTGTAGCTATGTGGAATGGAACTACTGAAGAAACTGGAGTGACATTACAGCGCGCGTAATGCGTCGAAAATTTTGGGTTCTGATTACAGAAATTGTCCTCTTTCTTTTGCTCCTTTTCTGCCTCATGTTTCCTTTATTTTGCCGACTGGTGCAGAATTTACCTACTCAATGTCAGAAACCACATGAACGACGAACGCCTTTTCAATGATACTGAAAAGCTGTATGGCGCTGTTTAAGTTCTCAAAAAGTGTTGCTTATGGTCTTTGAAAATATTGTAATAAACGTCTACAAATGCATTCCAATCTCCTTTCTTCCGTCTGCACCAGCCCCTTTCTCTTGCCCTGCTTTGTCCCTCCCTCCCCTGTCCTTTTCTCTGTTCGCTTGGTCTTTCTCTCTCCCTCTTCTCTCTCCTCTTTTTTCTCTTTTTTCCTCTTTCTTCTTTCCTCTAACTTTCCTTCGTTTGCACTTCCCTTTTTCCTTCATTTTGCCGACTAGTGCAGGATTTTGCCGACTGCGTGGATCTTGGGGGTGTCACCCCCCCCACACACACACCCCTCTAGCGTCGTCCCTGCTCGCAGCGTTACGCCAAGCTCACCCTTCACACTGACTGACATCTGGGCTCTCTATTTTAGGATTTCAGACATTTTTGAGAAATCACTTGCAAGAAACTTAAACCTAATACCCAGATTAGTTAAAATTATAAATTTAATTTGAAGTAAATTATAAATTTCCGATTTTCAACGACTTACAAAACTTCCTTGGTGATTAAAACAAAGTTCTGATTTGAATTACAACAGCACCTATATATGTTTTCTATAGGGGAGTTATCGCCCAGTTAAGCTCTGAAGAGTTTTTGCGATCACTCCCCTTCCCAACTTGCAGTTGTTAACAATGTATGTAGCTTTATGTTTTTGGTAATATTTCTAAGTAAAAGCTGTCTTCATGTGAATAGAATGTCTATAATCTGTAATTTAGAATAGATTCAGACAAGCTTTCATGTAATTTTCAGTAATGTGTATGTGTGTAAATATATCTATTGAAAGTCAAGTTGTGGAAGAATCAAATAAATGAAATGAAATGAAATATATTTGGTATTAATTCACCAGTGTGTTTTAATGGTTAAACGTATATTATGATTATCAGTGGTGTATTTAGGGGGGTCATTGGGCCATGCCCCCTCACTGATGCCGATTTTTTTAGTACCTAAGTTACGTAATTTTTTTAACACAAATTTTACTTCAAAGGTAGCATATGTGGCACCAGATTGCATGTAAGAACTCCTAATTTTTCAAACTCCTCCCCCAGGCGAGACACATCTTCCCGCTACACCGGCCATCACACACATAATGCATGTCGATCCCACCTCCTAGAGAGAAATCCTGGCTACGCCACTGATTATCATCATTATTATTGTAACGACTTCTCCCAAAATTATAATCAATATGGAAGGGTAGTAACACGACAAATGATTGTATATAGTTAGCATACAGTGTGATAACCGAAATGCCTATATAAGATGTATTGTTGTTGTTTCCTTTTTCTTTGAATATTTTATTTTTTGTTGCTCAAATTAAAATCGGAAAAATCAAATTGATCAAATATGATGTTTTGGTGTGGGAAGGAGTTCAAGGTCGAGAAATAGCGTCTGGTCTGTCCCCCATGTAAAACATCTTCCTACACCGTTGTATATCACAGTTTTGAAACCTCAGCCAATCAGGCTGGGTAGAAACCTTCATGTCCCAACCACCACTGACCCTCCCGAGAAAAAAAAAACTGCATTCAGAATGATGGCAATCATCCTCAGCGGTGCGAGGAGCTTGTCACCGTATGGGTGTAGGCAAGTTCTTAAATTAACTGACAAATGGTTGAATATGAAAGTAGCCTTCAGGGATGATGTTAAAACAAATTGAAGACCGGTGGTGGAGGGTGAGGAATTTTATTACTCAAGTTTATTATTTATAGGACTCCATACACGAGAGAACTCAAAACGATTTACAAGCGCCGAAGGAATCTTTTACAGGCTTGTTCAAATACAATGATAAAAACACACTGTCTACCTCACATCAAAAGCATCATGGGATCTCCCCAGTATAGCATCATGCTACAAGCGCCACATCGGTGACCTTCTCATTCCAAGCCCGACAGTTAAGTGCTTTTGGAACTGTACCGGGGATCTCTAATGAGTATCGACGTGTGAAAACTATTCGAGTATTTCATTTTATCAACAGTAGCCTATAAAATTGTAGGCTTCTCTCATAAACTACAGTATTTTGTTTGGGAGGGGATGGAGGCTGACCCTCCGCCTTTCCTTCAGTGATTACGCCGTTAAGGTGACGAAACTGTCATAAAATTGCACCAGATCGTACAAAATATAAGCGTAATGAAAAAAAAGGAAAATACCCGACGAAATCTGATAAAGCGAACTTTGATTCGAATAAGATCACAGATTTGGTTAAGCTTTGTTTTTTGTAATGATACAGTGTGATGGGAACACCACCCCGACTCCTTTTATCTGCAGATCATGTACTCCGTTATGACTAATCTAATGACTGAATATCAATGATGTGAAGAATTTTTGAAACATGTCTCATAGTTTTGACCTAGGACCATAAAACACTTTCCTTGATTTCCATAGCTTACAAAACCCCAACTTCCCACAATAACTCTGTTTAAAAAAAAACGAAACAATTAAAACTCTAGGGGAAGAAGGGACTGAGATCATGGACGACTTCAACAGTGTACATATGAAGAGACTGAGAAGTTATCAGTTTTTTTTTCTTTGGAGGCTGAAACCACAGGCTTACCTGATATTTGAAGTAAGTACTACTCCAGGTTAGGCAGGAAGCCTTCTCAGGTCCATGACAGGCCCTGTCAAGTTAATATTTGGTGGAGATAACTTCTCTTCAGTGTTCCATGTGTGACAATAATAATGAGCGAGCCGTGTTCTAATCACGATGCATGCCAACCCCGCTCCCGGGATCCCATTTTAACTCCCCATCCAGAGCCTCGAGACTCTTGATGTGTTCCCAGTCTTTAGCCACTTTCCAGAGGTTGAAAGGGGTCGAGGACCCTTGCTTCCAGGGTAGGATAATAGGTCGCATAAGGGGAACTTGACCGCGTCTCGTGTCAGAGGGTCCCCCAATATTAAAACAGGGCATAGCCGAAGGGGGTTGTAGTTGGAAAGAACTCCCGTTCCAACACCCAACAGTTTTATTGCAGCCAGGGCCGTCGTGACCTGGGCTGTGGGGGTGTCTCACCCCCAAAGTTCGTCAGAGCGACGATAGTCGGAGAATCTGAAATACCAGTTGAAGTTTCTGATATCTCAGTCTAGCGCATTTTCCGACTGAGCCTATGTCAACTTTGTAAATATTTTTCAACTAGATCAAGTAAGAATAATACCAAACGTTATTTTCCTCACGTAAAATCGATTCAAAACTGTCCTTTTTCGCAAATTCTTCACAAACTATCAAATTTTCGAGCGCTCCGCGCGCTTCAAACCCATACCTCAGTGTTGTTCTTATCATCAATATCTTCCGATAGCAACTTTCGGAGAAGCACAACAACAGAAGTTGAAAGCTCTTTACAAATTACCAGGTACAAGACTGGCTTTTTGAGTGGCATGTTGGTTTGTTCAGCAAATGAAAGTTTCTCGATGCAGATTCTGAATGCAGGTTTTGTCATGTCATGGAAATCTTATTTAATGAAAATTTCGGCGCGCTTCGCGCGCATGCGTCACAATTTGCAATCAATCTCATGAACATTATTACGGAAGGAAGTTATACCAGGCACGGTTCTACGGAGGCTGGGGGATTTAACCCCCCCAAATTTTTCCAAGCCCCACAAAATTGCGCAAAATTTTATGTAGGTTGATATTGGTGAAGACATTGATGTTCTCAGAAAATATTCCAGTGTCTATTTATCAGACCCGTAGCCAGTAAGTTCTGTAAAGATTCTTTCTATAAAATCAAAAAGGTGCGCTTTCATCTATAGTTCCATCTAGTGGTAACGCCCCTCCCCGTTTCAAACATATTAGATTCAAACAATACAATTAGTATTCAACGTTTCCACAAATATTGTTCTTCCGTGTAGGCATGATTCTAGAAACACGAAAATGCATCGTTGCGAAGTTCTTTCCCCTTTTTCCTTACTTTTGGAAGATTCTTTCTTCAGCCTCGCCATCGTGGCAAACATATTTTGTAAGAGAAAAGATTTTTCAGTTTCGTAGGGGAGCCTTAATGGGTGAGATAAAGAATGTAATTCCCGACGACGACCATGCAGCCGCAACACAAATTTCATGGTTTTGCCCAGATTCTTAAAAACCCAAACTTTTTCATCTTTCCTTAATGGGAACAAAAATGTGAAATCTTTCCTCAGTATAACCCCAAATTTTTCGGCGCGCTTTGCGCGTCTTATATTTCGTGTTCGCCAACTTATTGCATCTGTGGGGACCTAGAGTAGCTGCCCCCAGTCAGGGCGCTTCGCCCCCATATCGGCAAATCAAAGAACCACCCCTGGCCGAGCCTGAATACAGGTTTTTCATTTTGGCATTGAAGTATACCCCCAAAATTTCGGCACGCTTCACGCGCAATCCTTACAATCCACGTTGTATCACTTGTAAACATTATAAGCACAAACGTACCAGTGAACTTTTCTGGCTTAAACTAGATGTACATTCTGAAAAGCGCTTGTTAGTCCTACACCCCTTTTGCGATACCTGTCTGGGAGGTCTAACATCACCTTTCTGAACCTATACTTTCCCTCCCCCTCCCCCGCTAATTCCCCATTGCTGGGAGCTGTTCGTCTGGATTTTCGTTCAAAATTAGTAAAAACACGATAGATGTAAAGTGCTTGGCGTCATACTCTATATTATTATTTAGATGTCAGGTAATAAGCATTATGTCATTGCCACCATTTTATATAATTGATCCAGAGCTTCCAGGAGGCCCTATATAGGTACATGCCATCCTTAGATGCCCGAATAGAACGCAGTAAAGTAGTCAAAAAGGGGGGGGAGGTTTCAGGGGGTTTGTTGTCAACGTATTCTTCTCTTATACAACATACTCTCTGCTTTCACCTATAACAAAGTCTTAGAAGTCACTACATTATGGACATTTTTCAGCCATATATGATCAGTTCCAAAAATATCCCAAAGATAGCGCCATTTTGCATCGAAGCAACCTTACCTTAACAAAAAATTTTCAAAGGGGAGGGGTGACCCCTCGGCCTCCCTAGGACTGCACCTTTACACAGGGCGCTTAAAAACGAAGGTGCAATTTACGGACCGCCACTCATTTGGAAAAAGAATCCAGTCAGTCGGAAAAAAGTTAGAAATCACTTTGTTATGGGCATTTTCTAGCCATACATGTAAGCTACAAAAGTATCCCAAAGATAGCACCATTTTGCATCTAAGCAACCTTAAATCAACAAAACCTTCTCAAAGGGGAGGTGGACACCCCCTCCCCAGGACGGCCCCTTTATGTAGTGACAAAGGAAGGATCCCCATTGCTGTATATATAAAAACAGGGCGCATAAAAACGATGATGCAAATTACGCGCCCCCGTTCAGGTGGAAAAAATATCCATGCAGCCAGTCGGAATTTGGAACCTTCACACCTCCCCCCCCCCCCCAAACATATGGCCCTAGCTACGACTCTGATTGCAGCCTTGTGAATGGTGTAGGAATACATAGGGTTTTCACCAGATTTCAAAGTTCAAACCAACCATATGAAAATGTCCCATTTATGCATGGGAAATAGGATAATCAGATATTTCATTACATTACTTTAAAGAAACTTAAAATGATGATGAACACAAAGTTGTATAGGGCCTTTTTGCTGCCTTAGTTTCACCATATAATATTCTAACTGACCGTATGTTCGACACACATAGTTTTAAGAACAAACTTGTAAGTAGCCCCGGAACGCGATTTCTTTGCAATCTAAGTTTAGGGAATGCCAAAGTTCTCCCAACTCTCATCCAATGATCCAATGCATGGTGGAAGCATGAAGTTAGTATAAATGGCGCAAATCCAGGGCACATGGGGTGGGTGCATGCCATGGGCAAGTCGACCCGTCTTCTCCAGACCAAAAATTAAGGGGACGAAACCATCATTTTGTCCCTCCCCCTCAAATTTGTAATGGTAATTATCAAAATTATCGTAATATGTGGTGATCCTCATGTAATGGATTCCTTTTTTAAATGTAATATTAAGTGAAACATTTAAAAATGTCTTTTTTGTCTTGCTATTTTCCCGGTCATTTCCACAGTTATCCTCCCAAGCTAAAAGATCTGCGCCCAAGGGGGGGGGGGGGCTAAGTTTCACACAACTATCAGCAAATATTAGATTCGTTGACTAAATACTGAGGGACCAAAAAATGTTTTCGTCAACCAAATTATTGGGGACCATGTTTCCTCCCCCAAAATCTCCGCCCTCACATCTATTGCATATAGGCTACTGCAAATTGGTAAGGATATAACCTAAGTCACTAGTGAGAAAAATTTCACTGAACAGTTTTTCTTATGTTACCTTTTTCGCCAATGTTCCGCCTTTCCCCATGAGACACCGTAGACATTGCACATTTCTTGAAATGTATCATAAAAGCAGTCACCAACATCGGTGGGTTTCCACCATGACCAAATATCCCCCTCCGCCCTACATTTCTCCACAATTAATATCTACTGCATAACTAAACAGGGGATAAATTGTCATGAATAAAATCGCTTCATTCAGTGGTGGAGTTTGCCGATTTGGTCAGAGGTGCTAAAATGGTATTGAGAGGCGTTTGATACTAGTTAGGTACCTAGGGCTTCAAAACTATATTATCTAATCCAGTGATTCCCAATCTTTGTTCTTTGATCCCCACAATGGGTGAAAACTGGTTTCCGAACTCAAATTGTTTTTTACAAAACGTGCTATATGTATTTCTTCAAACACAGTCTTCCACATTCTATATCAACAAAAGCTCATGGGTAACAGTACGGTAAGAACATGAAAAGGGACTCGGCAGTCGATTTCAGCCCCTCGGGGAGGGTTAGGGATTAGCCCCCTACAAGGAAGCTCCGCCACTGGGTGTGCGTGAAGCTCACAGTAATTTCTGGATTCCCTGTTGAAGACATAATCCGTGCAAGTACATGTACGTCTTTTGGAGATAATCACTGGCTCCGCCTCGGTGACTGGATCCAGGAGAGAAAATCCCCACCAAAGTACTTAAAATAACGGGCATAATGAGATGAATCTTCCAAGTACCACGGTGTTATCAGGCCCGTAGTCAAGGGGGGTCGGGGAGGGCGAAGCCCCCTTGGAAAATTTTTCGCCCCCCTAGAAGATAAAAAATTAGCATTACCGTAATGCATTTTAGTATGTTTCGTCCCCTCTGGAAAATTTTTCGCCCCCCTAGAAGCTTCTCCCCCCCCCCCCTTCAGCACCTTGTCTGGCTACGGGCCTGGGTGTTATTGATTACGCATTAAAAAGGCAACAAAATTCGTGATCTACAATTTTCGAACATTAAATTGGACTGACAAAAAAATCAATTTGGAAGGGAATTGTGTTAAATACGGGCCCAGATTCACGGCTGCGATGCATTGGCCCTTGACAATTAATGGTAGAACCATAATTCTGGAATATAAATTTCCCAGTAATAATGTATGCCTCAAAAGAATAGAAGCACACCAGGCATGCCACAAAAATGTACTTCATGGGGACCTTTTGTGCAATTTTGTCCCCTACCCCAATGACTGGCGGCCTTCTAGGCACCAGCACTCGAACAGTTTTTCTATTATACATGCTAATAAGGACTGCTTCAAATATAGCTTTTTTACTCGCACAGTCAGAGACTGGAACCTTCTCCCCCAAAACATTACAGATCTCGAGGACCCCAAGCAATTCAAGATCTCCGCCTTGAGGTTCCTCAGACGGGAGGACTAACTCATCCTGCACACCTCACCCTGCACGTTTGACTCCACCTAGAAGTGTTGTGCAGTACCTTTCCAGATCCAGATCCAGATCCAGACTGAGGAAGTGTCCATGCACTAAATTATGTGTTTGTGCACTCAACTTTCCTGTGTTGTAGTCGAGACCAGCATATCCGAGACCGAGACCAGAGGTTGTCGAGGCCGAGACCGAGACCAGGAGCAGAACTTTGAGACCGAGACCGAGACCAACAAGGTCGGAGACCGAGACCGAAACCGAATGTACATATTGTATAGGAAAATGAAACAAACTGTTCAACTTTCTGAATACATATTTTACGTGACGTTTTACCTTCTGCTCTACCTAACCCCAAGAGTGCATCAGCTCATTGATATATATACACCTGTTTTCTATTACCATATGTCAAACATAGTTAATATGTTTATGTATTTTTCTAATGTAGCCCTTCTCTTTAAATCGGAGTCAGTCAGTGCTACAAGTGTTCAGTGTTGATGAACTTGGTGCCAATTAATGTGTTATAGTGAGTTTGCCCAACCGACAGAAAAATGAGTCACAGAACTCCAGTTAGTGTCAACTTTTCCTTCTGACCAAACATGACCACGGAGCTACTCGCAGTTCACACAATGCCTTCATTGCACTTGAGGGACATGGGTGTCGAAAGTATGTCGACAGAGAGGCGTGCTCGATGTGGGCGCATGATTATGCCACCCCTGCTGAAGATCCTATCCGCGGGTGCCGAGGAAGCGGGGACAGACAGGACTTTGTAAGCCAATCTGTACAGGCACGACAGCTTTGTCGAAATGTCCTGCCAGGACTGTTGGGGTTAGTGTCATTTGGACACTGAAACGCCTCATCGAAGTACTTGACCAGCTGCTTCCTGGTCGTGGTCTCCTGTACAGAGGCCCCTCTTCTGTTCCTGAGACGGGTATGTTTGACCATGAGTGGAGGAACCCTGGATGGGACCTCCTCATCCTAGAGCCAGGCCCGCAGCCAGGAATTCTGATATAATGATATAATGATATAAGGTGGGGGGGGCACCTCCACCGCATGGGGGGCTCCGAACTAGATAATTATGTTTGTAGACAGTAGAGCCACCATATGACTACAATTTGCGAGAACTACAGGGGACGACATCTAAAGTTACCACAGATAGCTTAAAGGTATCGGTTTTACGTGTGCACATACGCGCAAAATTTTCACTCTTGTGATGGAAAATTTCGCCTCCTTTTGCCATAAAAAGACGTGGAAAGTCTCCACAAGTGAAGGGAACAAGACTATGATCACGATGATGCTTCTTCAGCTCTGCAAACGGAAGTGAAGAGTTGAGTACTTTGTTAACGGCGAGGGGACCAGGGGTTGTCATTATTCAGACTTGGTGTGGTCCAGTATGATTTTCTTAGGACCCAGAGGGAAATTCCCCAAATGTATGAGGAATTAGTAAAATGGGAACACACTAGCATGATGGAGCATTGAGTAGGTCTTTGAATGACAGTAAGAGCACACCAATCTCTTCACAGTTCACAACTCAGATGGTCATTATCGTATTTCTACTTTGAACGACATTTTGAATGAACAGAAAAAGTAAATTTTAGAATAAATTTGGGTACGATTAAATTTAGCTTTAAACCGTATAGTCATAGCGTTACTGACGTTACTCAAGGTACTAGATTAGGCTACTACATGAAAACCCCTTGATACCCGGCATCTAAGTTTGATCCTTCACCTAAAATAGTTCACTGGAATTTTTATGCTAATAGTATTCATAGGTGATATAACTTCGCATGTGAGAATTGCGCCCGAACGCGCCGAAATTTTGCAGAAAATTGTTACCACTGTAAAACCTGCATACAGACTCAGCAAGGGTTGGTGAAAAGATGAACCCGACGAAGGGACCAAGCTCACCTAAGGGGTCTAGCAACCCGAAGTTCCGCTAGAAGTAATAGGTTACAGAAAGGATGAAGAATGCGAAATTTTTGGCGTGCGACGAAAACTTTGGGATTCTCTTGCCAAAAAATTGAAAATATTTGATTCTTATAAAGGAAAATTGGAAACTTTGCGTTTCTATGGAAGAATCTGGCCCTGCTCGTCCTAGACAGTTCCAGTTCTCCCGACTTCTTCCAAAACTGTCTTAAAAGCCCCTCCTTGTGCAGACACAAACCTAGTTTATTGCTTAAGGTCATATCCTGGAGGGCATACAAGGCCATGTAATAAGAACATTCTTTGCGCATGCTGTAATGTTAGCTACTCTGCATCTTTTGACTTTGATGTCAATCAAACAGCATTCACCAATGACCAATTGAGAATTTTACTTTCTCCCAACCGAAATGTGTGTGTGGGGTGATGTGTGTCTGTCTTTGATAGCAAAACCAAGACGCTGACGGGTCGTAGGGGATCCCCCGCCTTGCACCACCCCTGGACATCGAGGCACTTTACGTTTCTTACAAAATATGTTTATCATGGTGTTGAGTCTGAATTAGGAATCTTCCTGATCGTAAGAGACAGAGGATAGAACTTCTCATGGATTCAATTTTGTGTTTTTCCGGAAATCATGCCTACACGAACAATAGCCTAATTGTGGAACCTTTTACTTTTATATAAAGCCAACATATCTGAAACCGGTGTTAAAGCCGTAGCCTATGTAACCGAAGA
This sequence comes from Holothuria leucospilota, assembly GCA_029531755.1. Taxonomy (NCBI): domain Eukaryota; kingdom Metazoa; phylum Echinodermata; class Holothuroidea; order Aspidochirotida; family Holothuriidae; genus Holothuria; species Holothuria leucospilota. The sequence goes on from CM055975.1 coordinate 42,724,453, forward strand.
CGAAAGCGCGCGAAAATTTTGTAATTTTAGAACAAAAGTGTTACAGAAAACAAAATACGTTCATTATTTAACGACTTTTGGGATCATTTTGGTAAAAAAATCGCCTGGTGTAATACCAGAACCGTCGTTTATACGATACTAAAATTTTATTTTCGATCGATTTTCCATATGGTGGGGCACAGTGGTCCGCACGGGAGGGGGCACGGTCCCTCCGTTCCCCGGCGTGGCTAAGGGCCTGCCAAGAGCCTAGGATTGGATTGCAGATAAGTAGCATATAATATACAGCTATATAACAGCGTGTAATATTAAGGCCTAAATACTCATAGTCTCCAGAGTTGCCAGCTGTAGTATCACTGTCTGACCATGGTGGCCATGTGTTTTACATTTGCACGTTTTGCCCATCTAAGAAAGAATCCTGGTAGATAACTTAAGATATTTATATTATGCAACTGGTGTATTAGTTCATTCTATATTTTCGATAGCCAAATGATCATTAGTAGCCAGATTGAGTTAAATGTGGTCATGAAAAGGCCAACAGGCAATCCTAGAGCTAGAAATAGCCTAGCACACACTGCACAAACAATGAAGTTGAGTATTTTGTGAAAAGTTAAGAGTAGCTTTTAAGTTTTAGGTTGGGACCGGAATTTATTTGCACTTTTTATTTAATTTTTAATTGTTTTCATCAATTTTTTTTTTATTTATCTCCCCTTTTTAAGTTCTTTGTATAATGAAAATAATTTTGCTTATGTTATTTTTGTTGGCTCTAATATCTCTTCGGAATATGAAAAGAGAAATGATAAACTGAAACTGAAACTGAGAAGGGGATTTCAACACACACACACCCACACACACCCCCAAACACACGGTGAACACGCAATGCGCAGCCGCAGTACCTGACTGCCACCGTTCTGATTATACTGAGTAACCTGACCTGTGCGCCATTTCCGATGTACTATTATCCCCACAGATCAAGTTAAAGACACACCCACTAGCTCACATAAGAAAGTTCAACCCATAATAAATATACTGAATGGGCTCGCTGGATGAATCATTCTTTTCTCAATGAATTACTTTTTCAAAGTAAATGAACTAAAAATTATTTTGAAATAAGTGAGTTTATTTAAAAAAAAATGAAAAAAAAAATAACAAGTTTTTGCCAGTCTTGAAGCGAGACCGGAAAAATTTCCGAGACCCCAAGGGTCCTAGACCGAGACCAAGACCAAGCCACAGGGTGTCGAGACCGAGACCAGGAAAAACCGGTTCTCGAGACGAGTACTACAACACTGCTACTGTGTAATACCGAAATTTTCGTTCTTAGGCACGAGGGCGGGGTAGGCGGGGTCACGACTGGAACTTCTTGCGGAAAGTGCCCTCAGCCTAACCTTGTGACGCCAATTGAGATGTTTTGAAGTGTTTTGCAAGGCTTGGCATTAGGAAGTTCAGCTTCTCTCACAGTTCAGTTGTCAACGAGTGGAATAGTCTGAGTGAGTATAGTTAACTGTGCACTTCAGTGCACGTGACTGTGACAAGTTCTTCCATGATAGTTCTAGACTCTGATTGTACTGGCTCTCTTGGTGTTGGTCTGCATGGTTGCTTGGTTTGGTAAAGGGTTTGGACTTCAGGACATCTTATGGGGACTTAATTCGCCCTCCTGTGCCCTTAAACCACTATGTTATGTTAATTCATCTCCCTGGCTGCTTTTATAATGTTATATTGATGAAGCTCATTAACCTCCCTTGTACCATCTTAGGACCCCTTGAGTGTCATGGCAAAAGCAATTACATGGGTGCCCAGACAAACAAGACCAACCCACTCTTTTGCCAAGAAAGGCAGACAAAACCATGACAGTTGACACGGAAGCCTAACTTTCCACTAAAACCTTTCACATATCGCAGTTTTAATTTTCAAAATAAATGGTATCATCCCCCCCCCCCCCCCCCGTGTATGCAGGATTTTTTTTGACAAACACCGAGTATAACGACTTATATGAGAAAGTGTTGCAACTTTTTTCTTTATTCTTCAACCCCGGGGAACGCATCTCCCCGGTTACGCCCCTGATGCAGTCTTAGGTTGCTCAGAAAACTGGCTCCCGCCGGCAGAAATCGAAGTAAACTGAGCTCCTAGGCTGTTGCGACACATTTGCGCCACTGTACATATTTTTTTCGTGACGCTTTGTGTTGTACACTTTGCATGGTGATCAATTGCTTGGCTAAGCCATTACACTGTAGGCTAGTACAGTAACTCGCTAGACAGGCCTAGTAAACACATAGGCTAGGCCTAACAACTTTACAGAACATACTGGATCGACCGTCGGCGAACGACACCAACATACCGATTCAGCCCGGTCATACCGGCGATACTATCCTATAGCCTAGGCATAGTTGGAGATTTGCTGTGACCTTGGGCAAAAAACACTCCAGTATTTGCAGATTGTTGGGCGTTACTTTCATTACATTCGTGGTTGGCATGTAAATTTGGAGAGGTTCAGTCGAGCAGCCGCCTTGGCCTAACGTTAGGCCTAACTTAGGTTTAGCCTAGGCCTAGGCCCGGGGTAGACCACAGTCGCAGGAAGGCTAAACCGTTAGGTCTAACGTTAGGACTTGGTGTAGCTTGCCATAGCCTAGCTCAGGGCAGCTGCCACTGGACCGGGCCATCACACTGACATCGCATGAGAGCAAAAAGATAACTTCGAGAAGAATGACGGTAAGACCCGTGGCCCAGCAAATTGGTGGGAGGGATCACAGGCGCCCCTTACGTTGTATAGGCTAGTAGGCCTACTATGCCCCTATGTATTATATAGTAGAGACCCCGAAGTTGGCGCACCTTCAAAAATTACTAGCTATCACTGTAGCAATGTTACTGTAGCGAGCCTAACGTTTTTGAAAATATCAGGTAGGCCCTATTTTGTTTTTCGCGATAATGAATCCATTTCTGGTACATGCATAGGCCTACCTTAATATGATTATTTTTCAAGAATTTTATAACTGCATCCCACACTTGTGTGTAATTTTAATATCTAGAAATAATTCTCTCTAAAAACAACGAAAATTACCTCGCCCTGGTGTGCACTGTCCCAAAGTACTGTTTCATCTGACGTATTTATGCCTGCACTGTGTGCTGAGTGTATAACCTAGGTTATAAGGTTTATTATACTCTGTAACTTGACCAAATTGCCCGTCTTTCTTAGGCAGGTTTGGTCAGCAAGTTAATACAAGTTTTGCATGATACTGTGTGTGAGGCAACTAAGCGCCTTACCCGCGAAGCGGACTCTGTTGCTAAGCACCTCTACTACAAGGACTACGCAATACAGCTTGCTACGTAGGCACCTGTACGTAACTGTACAAAGTCAGTGAAAATTGTTGCACACTACACATATGGAAACTGCGCGACTTTCGGGTGTTGTTAAGACTGACATTGAAGAAAATTTCGAGTCAAATCAAGCTTTCTTTTACTAATTTCTGGATAGGAGTAGGAAAATAGCAATGCATCCGTAAGTTACTACACATTTGGGAAAGGCAAACAGGAGAGTGTTTGGATTTATTTTATTCAAAATATTGGCTTGGAAATTAGTGTTCGACCGATCATCTGTTAGATAATCGGCATCGGGCCGATAATCGCACAATCGGTAAATAATCGGCATCGGTAAAATTTTGTCCTTCAACAGATTACCACCACCGATTATTTGAAAACTGGAAACAGGGCTAAAATACACTTCAAAGTTTCTGCAAAAATGTTTATAATTCTCCAAAACACGCATTTCTTTAAGTTCCCGCCCAAAATATCAGCACTGATACTCACAAAACTTGCAACATTTTAAGCTCTCCCAATCATAGCAATCATCGTAATTGTTGCCGTAACTCTCAGTGCAGCACAGTTCAGGTGCGTGAAAGGCCACACAGTATTACCTAGGTGTGCATGCCATGGACCATGCCGCACATCTGCATACAAATTGTACTACAGGAAGAAATGACTTCGCGCTACGTTTTTTTCAAGTTTCAGTGCAAACCACATCATCTGTACACATTTGGTGCACGTACTGTACTGTAGCAACTTTGGAAACCGGAGGCTTATTATCCTGCATAAATTATGCCACTTCCCACATTCTTTACGTTAAGTTTTTAATTACCTATGACATGCACATGCGCACACGTAACTGCCGTACAGTTCTTGCGAAGTTGAAGTTCACCTATGAAAGCACACCAGTACAGTGTGTAATACGTAATGCAAGGCTAAGTGCATTGCCTGCGCATTTACGTAGCATGTTGGTCATGAACTCCGTCCGTGCTCCTAACTGATGAACGAAGGGAAACGGGCCCCGTGTTAAATTCACAGTTGAACGGCAACAGTTTTTCGATAACGGGACTTTATCGGGAATTAGTTTTACGTTTCATGTGGAGAATCTTTTACATAAGACGTAAGTGTTGGGCAAGACGCATTACAAAAAATTTATCCATATCGTTAAGGGAGCATGGGATGAGTAAATCAGGCAAATTGAGTGGAATGTTTAGTGGCCCCGAAGTGCCAAGGTAGTTAGATATTTTTGCCTAAATCTGGGTGGATAGGCTACTATATAGCACTACTACAGTCCAGTACAGACCTTTGCACGGAATCTTCCGACATGATCGGTGGATAGAACTACTGTAGGTAGAGCCGTATGAAAGCCGACAGACTCTTTGGCTAACGTTAAGCCTGTGACATCGTGCGAAAGCATGTATTTATGGTTGATTTTTATCATAGTATTTGGAAAGGAAATCCTTCAAAAATTTAATATTCTTCTCGTGGATTGTAGGGAACTGTTCTTAATCATTCATCTCCAGTGTGAAGGTTATGTTATGGTGTGTGTACAAAGTTAGAAATATGCGACAGATGGCGAGAAAACATGACCTTGCTATACATGTAAATGATCGGTAATCGGCATCGGCCCGATTGTGTAATTGAATAATCGGTAATTACCGATTATGGCATAATCGGTCGAACACTATTGGAAATGCTTGGGTGTGTCAATTTCGGGGCAACCATGCTATAAGCTATATTGCTAATTGCCAAATTCGATACGCGATGCACTTTACTGCGGCATTATGGGGTACAAAAGGGAGCAACAAGTAACATTTTAGGTTTAGCGCTGTTGCTCACTTTTGTATCCCATCATGCCTTGCAATTGAGATTAGCAGTATAGCTTATAGACGGAAAGGTATGTCACAAATCAAGCTTGAACAAACAACTTAAGTTTCTGGCATAATTACTGTACTTTTCCCACCAAATTTGTCTGTGTGGGGACTTTTGGTCATAAGGTGCCTCAAGGCAGTTCTTTTTCCCGAATAATTTCACGTGGCGTTGTCTGAAGGATGGAATTTCAATGGAGTAACAGTTTGAGGATGGTAGCTGCTGATACGAGAGCATTCAGCACTTCCACACTATAATGAAATATACCTAAAATATTCTCAAAAGTTCTCTTTCAAGATTTCTTTCAAAATTTGTTTTATGGTTCACTTTTCATTATATTACAAATCTTGCAGCAATATGAACGTTTTTGAACATTGAATTTCATAAAATTTGAGAACCTTTTGAAAAGTGGAAGGGCTAGCATTTATACAGGCATTTGTGGCAGGTGAACTGAAGCTGTTTCACAGTCTTCACCAGAAATGGGCTCATTATCGTGAAAAGCAAAATGCTGGATGGGTTCAAAAACGTTACGCGTGCTACAGTAACGTTCTATGTTGGTAGCTAATAATTTTTGAAGGTGTATCAGTTACGGGCCCACATCAATTTCGGTGCCGTTACTATACATATATACACTATACATATATAGGCTACAGTAACAATTTACATGTGTGTCTAAGTGAATTGAATGTGAGATTCTATACAAAAATAACAAGTCAATAAATTCAGGACCAGTGCAAAATTCCAGTGCCCTTAGTGTACTGTACTTGTTTCAAGTAGGAGTGGGATTATTAACAAGTTTATAATATTTCACTTTACAGATTATAAGTGGTTGCTCACTGCATATGGCCTAGCCTACAAATTTGCAATAGGCTTAGCAAAGTCCACATTCTGCTGACTGAGTTTTCATAAAAATTTCAATTAGGTCACTTTATGGCTTCCCATACTGAGTCGGCAAAAACTTCCACTATGGACTTGGGCTAGCCCCTTACTAGAAAGTTGAACAATTGTCATACAGATTTGTGGTGTATGAAAATGTGCGCCAAACCTTTTGGCATATGGCAAAATCACCAAATTCAATGATCTTTGGCATTCTTTACCATATTGGTGACTGTGTGGGGCACAGTGATCATCATTTTGGCTCAACACCAGCCCTCACCTTAGACCTAAACACACATTAGTTTATTTAGGCCTACAGCACTGTAGTCATGATTCTGAAACTACATTACTAGGGTGAGAAAAGTTGGTATGGCCTGGTCGCCTTGGCATGGCATGTTGCATGACAAATTTAATGGCGTAATTAATACATGGTGTACAGCATGATGTACAAACTTTCCAGTATTCGGCCAGCCTATCTCATCTTCAGAAATTAAACTGGCATCAGTCTTCCACAAATTCACGTGTATCCCTCAAACATTGATCCATATGAATTTTTCATGTATGAAAAACATCCATATTTCAAGAATACTTTCATTTACAGCAGTGTCCTAGCCATATCCCAAAAGTAATAAGTGATCCTGTTTTGTTGTGCAACATTTTTACAAGCTGCTTAAATGTTGTAGCTAGGAAGTTCACACCATTGTGTGCTTGGTAGAATACATGTCAGTAATGACAAAGTCAAATGTCATAGTTCTGTAACGTTCATTCATACCATACTGTACATGCGCATACAGGTGTATAGTAACAATAACTGCAGCAATTTTTACATTGCATTCTCCCACTGCACCACCGTGGTGATGCACAGTGAAATAACATACAGGTTAAAGGGCAAAGGAGGGCTAAGGCCCCATAAGATGCCCTGAAGTCCATACAACCTTAACGAGCCCAGCCCAACTAGATTCTACCACAGTTATGGAAGAACTTGTCGATGTTAACCTTAAAGGGGAATTTTCATCATCCCAGACAGTTCCAATTCTGCCAACTATGCAACTTCTACAGTAGCTCCTCCCATAACTGTATGAAGCTCCACCTTGTGCAGGAATAAAGCCTGTTTTATTACTTAAGGCCAAGTCCTGGTGAGCATACAAGGCTATAAAATGTAATAAAAGCACTCTCTCTGCCTTGTGTGGAATGTGAGCTACTCTGCATCTTTCAAATTTTCAAACTTTGATGTCAATCAAAGAGCAGTCACCAACTGAGAATTTTGATACCCCCACACTAAAAATATACTTTTGGGTGATGACTGTCTGTCTTTCAAGCAGTGCACCAATGTGGAGTTAACTACCCACTCAGGCAGACTATTCCACTCGTTAACAACTCTATGAGAGAAGCTGAACTTCCTAAGGTCGAGCCTTGCAAAACACTTAACTAGCTTCTTACAATGGCCTCGAACCGGATGTGACCTGAAAAATACATAGCTGGATATCTGATGTAAAAAGCATAAAAATCCAGAAAATAGCTGCAATTTCCATCAGAATCCATCAAATATTTACCATTTTACAAATTGCAACTTGTGACATTTGAAAATGGACTTGGCAATTATAGCTTATGTTATCCTTTGGGATACCAACCTTCATTTCAAGGACACTTGTAACATTGGTATCACCTGAAGGGACTATTATGAAAGTCTAAGCTTTTCTCAAAAAATAGTAATATCAGTCACCAAACTGTAAATTAGCTAATGAATAATTCACAGTAGGGTTTATAATGACAAAAATGCTAGTACTGTGCAACATTCCACATCATGACTTTTGCATAGGCACTGAGTTACTCCAGAAACCATCTAACTTTGAAGATGAGCATGATAAAAGATATTGAAATAATTCCTACTGATCTTTAATGGGGGGAGGGGGTTCATTCTTTAATTGCCAAGTATAAACAACCTGTTTTTGGTGACATGACACCAAAGCTTAGAGTTAGCAATGGAATAGTACTACTGGATAGGCTACTACTACTGTATTCTCAGTTTAGTGTGCTTCTTCTGTTTCTTCAATCTTTCTCTCTTCCCCTGAATCTTAAATTCCCTGACTTAGTGATTTTACCCTGACTGGCCACCATGGAGTTGGAGTTTTTATGAAAGGATTTTGTTAAGCACTTATGGATATTGCAAGACTATTAGCTATACTTCAAATGACATTTTAATGATCACAGTGTTTCTTTCAGTTTGTCAGTCTTCTCATTTATTAATTTCATCTTGAAGCAGTTTACTGGTTTGGGGCTGAAGAGGGGACAGCCAAATCATAATTTTGATAAGGGCTGGAGGAAATGTTTATTCCCAGGAATGACATCAGATTTTACCCAATGTCCAACACATTTTCGTGTACAAAACGTGTACCCTCCAACTGCTAAATGTCTGTCTAAATATTGCAGTTTCCTGTAAGGAGTCTGCCAGGTTCCCAACTTTTTCCAGCCATGATTTTGATGTATCTTTTGGTGAAGGCCAGTTAACTAGTTTAGTATACATTTTGTAAGCACTAGGCTTTCATGATTTGTTCTTTCCAACACCTTTTGGGGCCATGCCCCAGCCCAAGAGACCTTTTGCCCATTGGAATAGGCATTCTCTTGTGAGAATCCCTGGGAAGAGTCATTACAATTTTTCTAACCATCCCCCCCCCCCTTCCCCAATTTTAGATCTGCCTACACCATGGTAGATCTGTACACAAGCTACAAGCTGCTTTCCTGTGGAAAAAGAAATTGAAGCATGAATGTAACACAGTATTTTGTTATGTATCACCAAGCAACATTTACATACAGTATTACCTGGTCTACATAACTGAACCTTTTTGGACTTCACTGCTAAGAATCCTTTGGATCTTGATTGGCTGATAGTTTAAGTACAGTACATTTCAATGCAACTTTTCCACCAATATCAGGTAGTTATCTTACCATCATGGGGAAATCCCTATCTGTGTGCAGTGTTAAAGAGCCCAACAAAAGCAAGCTACTGTACAGCAGTACCCTTGCAGTACTGTCAATCTATGTACCTCAAATGGTTGGATGAGTACATACTGAGAAAACCCAGATAAACTTTGAAAATGTTGATTTGTTGAATCTTGTTTTGAAGACAATCTAGGCTATATTCTCTGGAATAATTTATGCACAGTAGTACTATAAGGTTTTAGAGTTGCCTTTTACTGCCTTTTGGTTAGCAGTATAGAGCCAGTAGGCTAGATTAAACAGGTCACTCAAGTTTACTGTTCTTACAGTATGTGGAGGGGGGTGGGCGAGTATGATGGTTTTAATATTGTACATGGACACCTAGCCTTTTGACTCAGACCCATGGGGTAGCAGAACATTAATTGACTCTAGTCCTCATGGTGGCCAATCCTTTTCTGTTAATGATGTCATCTTTTCCGAAGAATGAAGCCAGAATATACCCTTTATTTTGAGCCATTCGTGGGGGTTAAATTCACTATACCGCAACACAGGACCAAGTTTATCAGTATTAACATTAGTGTGTAAAGGCCAGCGGGAAAGGGAGTAGGAGAGCATGTTGACAATTGTAGAAACAATGGACTAGTTCTTGTGCGGATAAAAGTTCTTACTGAAACATAGAATAGCTTTTTGTAATAGCTTGTTTCGTAAAAGTTGTAATAGTGTACTGCTGTAAATATTAACTAACCTTTTCAGGCAATTAAAATAGTTATGGTTGTTTTTGTGTTTGTTTTTATGTAGGGTAAGTCACGCAGTGATGATAATGTTCGGGTGGTGGTGCGTTGCAGGCCTCTCAACAGCAAGGAAACCAAGGATGGGTACAAGGCGATTGTGAAGATTGATGAAGTCAGAGGTCAAGTACAGGTCACTAACCCAGATGCTCCTAAAGGAGAACCACCAAAGACATTCACATTTGATACGGTGTTTGCTCCAGGCTGTAAGCAAACAGATGTCTACAACCAAACTGCACGACCCATAGTTGAGGCTGTTATGGAGGGCTATAATGGTACAGTAGACCTAATGTCATTTTAACCCATTACTCACCAAAATTAAACTTACATTTTATAGAAAAGCTAATTGGAAAATCTTGTGCAAAACATTGTGGCTATTGTTGATTATAAATCTGACCAACATGCTACATTTTGAATGTTTCATTGAGCTGTGGTGTTACATTGTGAACAGTGCATAATCTTCAGGTTGACCTGAAATTAATTTTGTATCCCAAAAGGAGTTATGGTACATGGTAGGAGGGTTAGGACATCTTATATGATGTGTTTGGTAAGGGGGTGAAGCCTTTCTACCAGATGTTTGAGTTTTTAGTTAGTAGGTGCCCATATCCCAAGTAGTGCAATATAAACTGTTTTCACTGTTGTGGCGCTAAGTTTTAAGCTAACTGTTACTGGCAAAGCCCACCGTACATAAAAGAGGAACTTCATTGGAGTATGCAGTTGCATTCACCACTTGGTTCTCAACATATTTCTGTACAGTGATGTGCTGCTGCTGGTCAGCACCCGTTGGGCCCAACCAGGATGCAAAAATGCTGACCACCACTAAGCCCAGAGAATGTTTTTTTCTGACAGCACTGATTTCAGATAACAGAGTAAACAAAATAGTACCTTCTTGCTTCCCAAGATATGTACCCTGCATGTTTCCCATCTCAATAAATTTCCACTAGGACTCTCATCATCAACTTGTTTTGATGGAGGACACAAAAAGTGTTCTCCATAGTAGCTGGAAATGTATAAGTCTGATGTATCTTCTTGTCTCCATTTGGAAGAAAAAGTTTCATTTTTGGAAAAGGACCTCCCCAATATATTTGTTGTGTAATATTTGGACCTATGTTACAGACCCAGGAAAAGAACTGTCAGCACTCCAGCAATCCTGAGTAAAACCCTGAGAGTAGCAATTGAAGTTAATGCAAACTGACCTTGCAGAAAACAGGAGTGATGTCATCTCTTAACAAAAGTTTAAATGACTTCATGAAATTGAAATATCACCATGGACAAGGATGTTCAAAATATGTAAAAACCCTTTAAAAGCTTAAAGTTACCTTTATATTGTTTTTAAGTTTTCTTCTTTGCAGGCATAAAGAAAAAAAGATCACAAAAAAATGACCTTTTGTGTTTTGAAGTTGCAAAATTGGAACAAATTGTCTTAAGGTCAGGACACCCATTTTTGTCCTAAAATTGGGTCATTCCCACTTATATCCATATCTTGTGCATACAGTTAATTCTGTGTTAATGGAACAAAAGCAGTAACAATAGTGGGAAAGGTGCAGATAGTTTTGAATCAGTTGTTTTAAAGCCAACAGCAGGGCAGATTGGAATTGTTAGGCTCATCTACACTTTGTTATTGGATTTACATGGGGGCATTATTGAAGTGTATAAAATACACAGTGGTAAATATGATGTAGCAGTGTGTCAATTTCTCCCCTTAGAAAGGAGTCTTCCACACAATGCCACTTTTTCAAAATTTGTAAAAGGCAATCACAGTTGAACATACAAAAGAGTAACTTCACATACAAGGTTGTTGACACTTAAAATAGTCTACCACAGGACATTGTCAATACCACATCCAGGGATTCCGCCAGAAATGCAAAAAAGGGGGGATTAATTGCTCCTAAACCGCTAGTCCAAATTGATGCTGTCCCTGGCTAAAGTTACAAGTGAGTTCAGGGGGACAAAAGCTTGCTTCAAGACCCCTATAAGGTGCATTTTGAAGGGTTTTAAAGGCCATTTACTTATGAAAGTCCAAACAATGCTGCAAAGGTGCCCTCTTCTTCAGTAAGAAACCAAGATATTGACAATTTTTTTAATTTTTATGGAAATGAAAAGGGGGGGATTTTACCCACCTTCTTCTGGAAAGGGGGGGACAAATCCCCCCCTTTCCCCCCTTTGGCGGAAACCCTGCACATCTGTCCAAAGCTTTGAAAAGAAGTGTGACAAGTTCTAGGGGCACTAACCCATATGATGTAGAAGGAGAAATGGTGTTAAAGGTGCATAGCGCCCTCATCCAGAAGGTATGTTTGGTGTATCCATTAGTTATCTTACAGCATTCATCCAAACTGGTGGAAGTACACCTTGGTGTGTGTGTGTGTGTGTGTGTGCGTTTGTAATGGGCGCCTATTGGGGACGCACACCGGTCCTTGAGACGTGAACTGGGGACATGATGAAAATCGGGGATATCCCCGATTTTAGTATCACTTCAAATGTGCCTTTGGGAGTCAAAGTAGTACGCCCTCTGCTTATTATACAGTTTCAAGCAAGTTCCACAGTTCACCTGCTCACCGCACGTTCGTGTGTAAAATATGTGTAATTTTAGCTTTGATTAAATGTCATACACTCTCTTGTGAAATTATCCCCGGTTTCTGTGTGTGGAAAACACGCCCCTTTTTCACACACGACCATGCGCTGAGCAGGTGAACTGGGGATATTTCAATAGAGAGTAATTATCCCCGGTTCCCTAACTTTCGCAGTGTGTGAAATATGCTCCCCATTTCCATAGCTGGCAGTCCAAGTAGATAGAAACATAAATTGAGTTATTTCAACACGGGATATCTACAGCTATGATGTAGCCATTGTAATTCCAATGACGTTTTGGCTCTAGCGCCCCCAGAAAGTCTATCCCCACTTCACGTCTCAAAATCCAGTATCCCCAGTAGGCGCCCTGAACGGGTATGTGTGTGTGTGTGTGTGTGTGTGTGTGTGTGTGTGTGTGTGTGTATATATATATATATATATATATATATATATATATATATATATATATATATTGCTAATTTGGGATTAAGGGGAAATATTGTATGAAAAAATGTGCCTAGAAGGGGAAATCGTCTAAAAGGGGAAAAAATCAGGTCGACTTTGCGAAATCACACGCTTTTTATATAGGAATGCGTAAACGGATGGTAACGTCCGTTTCACCACATGATTTACATGCTATTACTTCAGTGTTGACCAAGTTACGTACCCGTATCTTTTAACACGTACGGATGGTGGGCCATTGAAAAAGCGTTGTTTTATATCTGGTTTCCAAAAGGGGAAATATTTTTTAAAGTATTTTATTGTTTTTTCCTTCGCCTTAACGAAACCGCGATATATTGATTTCCCCGGACAGTAGGAATTAGCGTTATATATATATATATCTATATATATATATATATATATATATATATATATATATATATATATATATATATATATATATATATATATATATATATATATATATATATATATATATATATATATATATATATATATATATATATATATATATATATATATATATGGATGTCTCTTTTTAATCATTTCATAATATCACTGACTTCACTGACTTATTACTTTGTTCTCAATATCTCATTGGTTTACCATTACATTATTTATGTTTTCAAACATCATGACAGAACATGTAAGAGAAACAAGAGGAAACTGATATTAAAGATTAAGCTGGTAGGGTTGGGCAACTACTTAGTACTGTGATTTGTCTTTGTTTTTTGTAGGAACAATCTTTGCATATGGCCAAACTGGCACAGGGAAGACCTTTACCATGGAGGGTGTTCGAGCTCAACCAGAGCTGAGGGGCATCATACCAAACTCATTTGCTCATATCTTTGGAACCATTGCTAAAGCTGGAGACCAAGTCAGGTACTAAACGAGTGGCTAACTGAAGGGTGTCTAGACCCCTAGCTTCAGTGAAAAGGTGGCAGGGTGGAGGATAAATAACTAATTGGACACATGTGTGCATACAAAATGGTGTGTTCCTCTGTAACAAAGCCTTTGGGTCAAATGTGATATTAATTCTTTCAATGCAGTAACTGAATGTTTCTTGAGTGGTTGATCATGTACACTTTAAATAATATACCAAAGATCTAAACAGTGTGCCTCCTAGCATATAGCAGAAAATCCTAAATTTGCTCCAGTAGCTTTTCAAAACATACAAAATAGGTGCAGGATGGGCAGACCTTGTGAGGGCACTGCCATTTGTCTGTCTTTGCCTGACCTTTAGTAGATAAGAGGTGGGTTGACTTGAGAGGGCAACTATTTTTTGGGCTATGATAGTAAGGGGTTGCACCCATAAAATTGTTAGGGGCCAAATCCATGAATTTTATCAGTTGTCTTATAGCAATGTCGTTGGCATTCATGGTTGATTCAGCTTCTTAATTGTCTATATTTGTATATTTTCTCCAACCAAGCAAAGGTCCAGATGCTAATTATGGTTGACCGTTAGGTGTATGTACTTCTGAAGTATGTGGGTAATTTTCATAGGAGGGGGTATTCCTAAAAAAGAGTGCTGAGAACCAGATTTATTGAACTTGATCTCACCAAAGTAGGGGCTGCAGTCTGAAAATTTTGCATCCCAAATGCTCTAGTTTATAGCAACAAATTACACTTTAAAATACACATTTGTCATGTAAAACTTGTAAAATGGTCAATATTGCGTGGAATGTTGGCTATTTTGTTACATTTGTGGTGCCTTTAACATCCTTAAGGTTGGCACAGTATGGCATTTACACATGCACAGACCTTCAAAGTACCATCATGTACATCTCTGTTTAGAGGGATTATACAAAGTTAAGGCCTGTTAGAGTTCATACTGTCTCTCTTTCTTTCACAGATTTTTAGTGAGGGTGTCATATTTAGAAATTTACAATGAAGAGGTGAAAGATCTTTTGGGTAAAAATCAGAAAAGTAGACTAGAGGTGAGTTCATATACATCAGTGGTTCTCAAATGCGGCCCTTAGGGCTGCATGTGGCCTCTGGGCTCTGTCATTGCAGCCCTTGAATTGATTTTCCGATTTGAGAAAATCATATTCCACAAGCAAAAAGGAAGCAGAGGGAAAAGGGGCAAATAATGTATGCTGGCATTTATGTTTAAATTATGTAATTTACTTGACTTCTTCCAAGTTCGCTCTCCTGAAGTGGTGCTAGGTTGCTTACGTAGTAGTCTCTACGGCATGTTCCTTGTTCATTTAAACTTATCTAAGACTTATTTCATGTGCCATGTTGTTGATAATCATGTCTGGTACATAGTGCAATATAGTTATGTAGTTAAGTATTGCGGAGTGGTTGTATTTGTAGTGACAAAGCTTGTAGCAAAGTTACATGCGGGAAATTTAATTTAGAGGTGAGGAGACTGTACATTGCACAATTGAAAAATTTATTGTTTTGAACGTGTGTTGATTGGTAACTGAAAGCAAAACTTTTGCAAGTTATGTTTTGGTACTTGTAGAAACTAAATCAGATGTAATCAGAGCGGCATTCCCTAACAATGTGTTTGCGACATTTAAAATGGGCACCCTATTTCCAGAGCACTGTTAAATGAAACAGAATCATTCAATCAGCTCAAAAGTTTTTTCGACTTTTGGGAATGCGGCTTTCCATCTCAGCAGACCCACTTCTTTGTCTGACTGCGATTGAGAATAATTGATCAAGAGATTCATCACATGCTGGCCACTAATACAGGATAAGTTCAGAACTGTTGTGACTTAATCAGTTTTAGAGTGCAGTTTTCATCTGCAACACATTTAGTTTGGAAAACAATGCATGATAAACACCAAAATGACCATACTGGTGACTCATGCATGCTAGAGGCAGAATTGTAGACAGGGGTGGAGCCGGGGGAGGGGGGGGGGAGGGAGCAAGGGGCCATGATTCCTATCATCTGGGGAACTCCATTTCGTCAAGGAGTCTTAATGGGTATGATTAAGTATGTAATCCCTGATGACGACCAGCTGATGTGACAGATTTCTTAATTTTTCTCAGAGGAGGACTGATTGCTCAACAAAATCTGCAAATTTCCAAAGTTTCTTCAGTAGTAACCCCAAAACTTTTGCACCCCAAAATTTCAGGTTTGCCATCCTTTTCACAAACTGTTGACTTTGTTGGGGCTTCTGTTTACCGACCGCTTAGCCGCCCTGTCGAGCAAATCCTGGTACCACTCCAATTGCAGAGGCAAATATGTGGTTAAGAGTGCCATTTTCTGCAATCTGGAGCACTTGGAAAGCAAAATTTCTGACCCCAGCCCCAACCATGGTGGGACTGAGGTCAGGTTGTGCTTCTTGAACGCTGCAAAAGTGTAAATGACCACCTTAAGGAACTTCTTCCTATGAAAAGTTCGTGCCTCTGCTTCTGTTTGCTGTAGGTACAGTTTGAGACCTCTTAAGTATGAATTTTGTTCTTTCCAGTTATTGTCCCCTCTCTTAGCCTGAGATCCTCCCCTGTGGCTTTCGACCTCATCCCACCCTCTCCATTTGGCCCTCACCCTCAAAAAGTTTGAGAACCACTGATCTACATGTACTAATGTACTATGCGAATGTGACTCTGTAGAGAGCAATGTACAATACATTCTGTATTTGAGTATGTTTTGGTGTTTTCCGTATTTTACAAACCCCAAGTAATTTAGTATAGTTTGATGCGTAGTTTTTGTGTATTGTCTTGTATCCTTAGTGTAGTTGTAGTTGCACTGGTCATGATACATGGTCCGGGAGGGGGGGGTGTGGAGGGGGCAGGATCTGTACAGTCTAGGGGCAGAAATCAATTTTTGCCTGAATTTTGAACTTTACTGGAAGGGCAGATTTTGCATACTTGTGATGCAGAAAAAGAAATTTAGACAAAAATAGATCCTTTTGGGTGAGAAATTTGGACAGACAGGGACAACATTTATTTCTTAAAGGTTTTCTGCCCACATTTTGCTTCTTTAATGCCCAAATTTTTGCTGACTCTTTGCTGGAAAAGTGAGGGGGTGGGGGGGGGGGTAGGGGAGATGACCAGTCCTGGCTTGTACATTAATGTAGATAGTGTACTTACATGTGCAACCTTACACAAAAGGTTAAGCTAATTGCTCAATTTTTGTTTTTAACAGGTGAAAGAACGGCCAGATATTGGAGTGTATGTGAAAGACCTTTCAGCATTTGTTGTTAACAATGCTGATGACATGGACAGAATTATGACTCTGGGAAACAAGAACAGTGAGTTTTAATGGATCTTTAAGAGAATTTCAACACTAGTCCAGTTGTTATTATTGAAAGGAAAGGTTGTTCCATGCTACAAGTCTCTATAACTTTAAAGTGCCTTTGTTATCCTTGATTTGTTCTTTCTAAATCCAAACATTAGCTTTGGTGTTCTAGGTAGACCAAGTTGAGTGCTAGCTAAGGAAATATTTGTAAAGTAAATAATAGTCAGAGTAAGCATGTTGCATGAAGTCCATTGTCGGTACATGTTCACCATCATTAGCTTGGAGCAAATGCTGCATACCTTGTCAGCCTTCAAAATTGTATATTTTAGGGATGACCAGGACTTTAATCATTTTCCCTGTACCATATCAAGTTTGGTTGAATGTATTACTTTAGAAATACTCACTCAATTCAGTGCCAGTCAACAACCTATGAATTACACCAGATACCATTTGGCAAAGGGAGTGTTCGTGGCTCCCATCTGGAAGCATTCAGTGTAGTGAGAAACCTTTGTGAGGCATAGTCAAAGCTTCGAGCAGTTGCATCAATTTGTGTCATATGTGGAGGATTTGATTAGGGATTTTGTTTTGCAGTGGCCATCAGAGCCAGTCAGGTTGTGAAGGTACTAGTCAAGCAAGAAACAAACTGGCCTGACTTTCTCAATTTACATAGCCTATCCTAAAGTAAGGCGGTCCTACCATGACTGCTCCTTATAATTCTTACTGGCTCATTGTGAAGCACAAAGACCTCAGGTCTCTTGGCTGTGGGCTTAATCCAGCCCTGCATGAATGTCATCAAGGCCTTTTCACACAAGGCACAATGTGACATGATAAGATACCATAAAACAGTTGAAAACAATTTAGTTACGTAGTAGATCCTTTAACATTAGGAGTGATATAACATGACAAAATTGAGTTAAAGTTTTTTCAACGTTTTACCAACTTGTACCTGAGCAATGTTATGAGATAGAATGGCTATTTTGTTAGATCACATGACTAATCTGCTAATGGTATGTACTGAGGGAGGGGAAACAGTCTTCTGTAGTGTTGAAGGACTGGCAATAATTTTATCATGTCATACAGTATAGTATGGCACCCTATTATATAGAGCACAGTGTGAAACAGGCTTTATTAAATAGCTTACCCATTGAAAGACTAAGGATGGTAGGGTGCACTACTCTAATAATAATTTTTGCCATCACTTGTCCATTTAAAAAATTAGCTATAAAAGTTTCATTTATCATGCAGTTACAAGAATATTTTTGCCAGTGTTTGGTATGCCCATGAGATATACAGGTACTGAAAGTTAAGGGACTAGAAATGCTAAGCTGACACTGAGTGTGTATAATTTATTAGATAAACTTATGACATGTTAAACCTTTATAAAAAAATAGTAAAACTTTCATTTTGTAATGTATTTGCCATGCGTGTAACTCTCAGGATCTGTTGGAGCCACCAACATGAACGAACACAGTTCCAGATCCCATGCTATCTTTTCTATCACCGTTGAGAGAAGTGATACTGGACCTGACAAGGAACAGCATGTCAGAGCTGGAAAGCTACACATGGTGGATTTGGCTGTAAGTCCTTAATAGATTTTTAAGTGTACTGTTAATAGATAATATACATGCATTTACTACAGGTCTGGAAAATATATGAGCCATTTTTGTTGGACAAGCACAAGTGAAATGTTGGTAATTGTGTAAAAATATGAGCAATTTTTTGTACAGAAACATAAAACTTCATGGTGTCTGTAGAGCTTCATTGCCAGGCAATTATGGTTGTGTTTTGAGTACAATGTTGGGCATCAGAGCACAGTTTTTCATATGAAGGAGTTGCAATAACCCTTCTTTATGGCAGGGGACTCAGTGCCCTGTAATTCATAATATTAAAATAATTATATGCAATCTTACCTTTTATGCAATTTCAGCCCCCCCCCCCCCCCCCAAAAAAAAAAAAATTAACAGGAATAAGCCAAAATTTGAAAATTGTTTTCAGCATCTTTTTTGCATGTTGCTTACTTGAAGGTTTTATGCAACAGTGTCTTTGGTTGCCAGCCTTGAGTTACTCCCAGTCCCATGATAATGCCCTGTAGGCTGCCATATTGTTTATGTAAGCCCACCTCAGTGGGTCTTTACATGAAAAACAGTTAACAAAATAGCTTAACCATTCGCAATGCATGTTTATTAGCAGAGTGTCTCTCTATATAGCACTGTTTAAGAGACCAAAATGTTTTGTGGTTTCCCCTACGAAATCTCATGTTTAAGAGGAAAGTGAAATATGATTTTAAGGCAGGTGATAACATCATAATAAGTATAAATATTTGTATTATCATCAGTGCTTATTTAATGTTTGACATCCTTCATATAAAAATGAAAGCACATTCATACTTACGACTTTGCTCCTTGGCTAAGATCATGAATAGTGCCTGTTCTATTTAGCTAGTTGGGAGCTAAACCAGGATTGCCCGTTCATACTTGCACTTTGTTGCCAAATTCTTGTGAAAAACAAATCACACATTTCATTGCCATTATAAAAAAAAGGTCACAAAAATTAAACCTGAAGAAAAAGTCTCCAAACACTGGTCTGTAGTCAGATTAATTTGGCATTTTTACTTTTGCATTCTACATTGACTGCCAAATAAAATTGCCAAACAATACTTTAAATGCCGAATTTACCCTAAAATGGCAGTGAAAAATTGCAGGTGGCAATACATGGCAGAATCATGCGTGAAACTTTGATGTGAAAGTATGTAACAGAGTTGGCAGTTTTTACCACAGGCGGTTTTTGCTGGTGGTTTTTACAGGAGCATAGCTAGGATGAAGCTTTTAGGGGGCCTAGGTATCAAATGGGGGGCCATGGCATTAATCTTTCTTGTAAAGTGCTGGCTATCCACTTAAGTTTCTTTCATCCAAACATTACTATTTGTGGTTAATCAAATTTTTCAAAAGGAAGATTTGACTTAGTCAACAAATAGTCTCTTTGTATTTGGTTGGCCATCCTTAACTTCTTACACAATTATTTCTCAGTAAAATGGACTTGAAATATTCAGAGAAGCTCCCTTGATGAAACTCATTTACTTAAGTTTAGTATGCGTTTGTGGCACTGTAATTTGCTTCTCTGCTGTGTCAAACTGAAGTTTCTGACATATTAAAGGAAGTTGCTCATCCACTCCATTCTCCTATTCAAGATGTGTAACAGCTATGCCCTACCAACTTGGTGATTGAACTTTCATATTCAGAACTTTCATGAAAATGTTATTTTATTCATCCTCATTTTGTAAAACTTTGCTTGATAAATCTAGCCATTTTGCAAACCAACTGTAATTTTCAGATTGTTCCTGTTGGTAATATACATGTAGTTGTTTTGTTTGTAGTTACACTTACAGTAACATGTTAGGGCTTACAGTTCTATTGTAACAACAGTATATTTCACTCTTTATTCTGTGTTTGGCAAGTTTTAGTGCTAACTTTTTTGGCAAAATAGAAAGTTTAAATGAATATAAATAATTTTATCTCAACTGGTTTATTCATCATGTGCAATGGGGTACAACAACTGTACTCTCTTAATTGCCAGAAGAGGTTTTTTCCATTGTACCCCAGTTTTTACCGGTAATAACCACTTATTACCAGTTTCCAAGGGCAGATTTAGGGGGGGGGCCCAGGGGGCCCGGGCCCCCCCTTCCAAAAATTTTGAAAGTTTTTTCAACTTCATAAAACAAAGGACAAGGCCCTATTCCAATGAAATAGGCCTATGAGATGTGTCAGAGTGAAACTCAAACTTGTTCATTATTTTCTACCTCAGAAAATAAGTGTTATGTTAATAACTCTGCTACTGACTTTCAGCTGATAACATTTTGGCTTATATTGGCCTCAGTAACTTTCTCTGGGCATTGCAAAGGAGTTACTCATGAGCGCTGTATTAATGGATTGCTAACTTCCAGTCTATTGCCCACCAGGCCCACAGCATTGGGAGCACTGCTTCTACTTTCAAGAGAATTTCAGAATTCTTTAATATTTAGACGAATATTTTCGACAACACCAGGCTTTTAATTATAACTTGCTGCAATATTACCCTGTAGTGTCTTATTTAAGCCTTGTAATTTATTTTAATGAAATGCACTGTGAATTTAGGGTAAAATTTAAAATTCATTAAATTATGAACATTTTCCAGCAACATATGATCAGTTCAAAAATATGCTTAAAACATCACCATTTTGCATCTAAGCAATCTTAAATTAACAAAAATTTCTCAAAGGGGAGGGGACACCCCTCCCCTTAGACCCCTCCCCAGAAAACCATCTTTCACCCAACCAAAAATTAAAATTCACTGAATTATGAACACTTTCCAGCCATACAAGATCATTTCAAAAAATGCACCACAGACATCACCATTTTGCATCTGAGCAGCCTTAAATTAACAAAAATTTCTCAAAGGGGAGGGGACACCCCTCTTCTTAGACCCCTCCCCACAAAAGCATCTTTCACCCAACCAAAAAATTAAAATTCACTGAATTATGAACACTTCCCAGCCATATAAGATCAGTTCAAAAAATGCACCACAGACATCACCATTTTGCATCTGAGCAGCCTTAAATTAACAAAAATTTCTCAAAGGGGAGGGGTACACCCCCTCCCCTTAGACCCCCCCCCCCAGGACGGCGATTACTGATCACATGCTTTGCCCCCTATCAAAATACCCTTGCACTGCTCCTGGGCACCCCCTCTCCTTAGACCCCTCCCCAGATCGGGCTTTTATACAAACCACTATGACCTGGGCCCCCCCTTTTGCCAAATCCTGGATCCGCCACTGGTTTCTACCACTCTCCCAGTAAAAACAGGCTTTATCCGGCAAAACCAACCCTGGTATGTAAGTATCAGAGGGTTTGCTGTTGGGTTGAATTTCCTTGGGAACAATTTAAGGTTTGCACAGGACTGTTTTTGTACAACACTATGGCTGATAGAAGATGACCATGTTTCAATTTTGTTTTAGGGTTCTGAGAGGCAGACTAAAACTGGAGCTACAGGTCAAAGGTTAGTAGAGGCTACAAAGATCAACTTATCACTGTCAACTCTGGGAAATGTGATCTCGTCACTGGTGGATGGCAAAAGCACTCATATACCTTACAGAAACTCAAAACTGACCCGACTGCTGCAGGATTCATTGGGGGGAAATGCTAAAACAGTCATGGTGAGTGCTATATGTTGCATGGTAGGCTAGAATGCAGGGTGAATTACATACTTCTGCCGAAGATTGCTGCAGGATTTATTAGGGGAGTGGTGGGGGAAGGGGGAGTGCTAACCCAGTCATGGTGAGTGGCATTTGTTGCGTGGTAGGCTAGAATGAAGGATGAATAACATTATTCTGCAGAAGATTGCTACAGGATTTATTAGAGGGGGTATGCTAACACAGTTACTGGCGAGTGACACATTGTTTGGATGGTTAGAATGCATGATCCAAGAACTCATGTTTGGAAATTTCTGGTGATTTGCAAAAGTTATAAAGATAAATTTGTTGTTGTTAGGCAACAGTTTTATCTTCATATCAGATGACAGCCTCCTGAGACGTTCATCTTTTAAGATTTCTTGTGTGTCTCTCACATGGAAGCTTTATAACAATCCAAGTAGAAAATATTTACTTCACATGAATGGTACCTGAACTTTAAGTATCTTTCAGCAATCACTGGCTGTGCCACAGTGACTGTCCTGCAATGGTCTCTGGCTAACTTCCAGTGGTCACTACCTTACAGTTGCCTTTTAAAGGTCATTACCGCCACACTGTTAGTCACTGTTCTCCTTCCAGTGTTCCTTGTTTTACATTGGTCAATGATTACCTTTCAAAGGTGACTATCCTTCAGTTGTCACTACCTCTTAAAAGTAGTGGTCACTGCCTTCCTTTGGGTGATCATTGTCTTTTTATGGTCGATGAATACCATTAAAAGGTCACTACCTACAAGATTGTACTAACTTACAGTGGTTGTTTCTATCCATTTGTCTGCCATATTGGGTATTAATTATACATAGGGATTATCATACCTGGAGTTGAGAAATAAATACTCAACTTTCAACATGTCCCACATGCATTTAACCAGTTTCCAGTTACAAACTTTTCATTAAAATTCTGGTGGGCCTTACTGTTCAAATTACTTTTATTGGTTATTTATTCAAACTGGCCTTTTGCTTCTTAATCTTTTAGGGCAGTGGTCCAGAACTCTTTAGATGGTGAACCCTTTGCAGGGCATCCTCCATACCACAAGCCCCCATATCCCCCTCCCCTCCTGCATTTTTCTGCTGTTCTAACATCCTTTTTGTGCCCCTCAAAAAATTACTGGCCACCTTCATAGGCGGTGAAGACCCTGGTTTCAGGACAGTTGTCCTAGTATGTTGTGTGATCTATCTTGCTCAAGTGTTCTTGTGACAGAAGTCAATACTCTGAAATGATTGCATTATTCTGCTAGATATGAAATTATGCTTGTATGACACCATGCCACCAGATACAGTTGCTGTGGCAATAAACAATATTTGGTATGTTTGCTATCCAGGGTTGCTGCAGCCTGGGAAAGCCATGGAATTTGTTAAAAATCACAGGGGACATGTAAAAGTCAAGCAATTTTGTAAAGACTGTACCTTCTACTACATGCATGTAAAATTTGTACTTTATAACCCTGGATTTCGTTTCAATGAAGTTAATAGTTTACAAAGGGTGATGAAAAGGTTTGTGGAGTTCTGTTCTCCTTAATGTTCATGATCCCTTGCTATTCCTTTTAACATTCTCACTCCCTTATAATCATTGGCAATTGATTTTCTTCCAGTGTGCAAATATTGGACCTGCTGAGTACAACTATGATGAAACCATTAGTACTCTACGCTATGCAAACAGGGCAAAGAACATCAAGAACAACGCTAAGATAAATGAAGATCCAAAAGATGCCTTACTTCGACAGTTTCAAAAAGAAATTGAGGAGCTGAAGAAGCAACTAGAAGAAGGTATGGTTGTAGAAAAGGTCATCAGAGAAGCTTTGACAGTCCAGCTTCTCTTGGACCAATGGTCTGGGTAAGCTTGGTCAGGTGGAGGGTAAAATAAAAACTTTCTTTGTCAAACACACTGTCACTTTCCCTTTACAATTTGCTGTAAAGATTGGTCGGAAGAAGTGCCAACATTTCAGTGCCATAGCTTACAGATATGCAACATTTTAAGTTTTAAAAAAAAATGTCTGAGGGGCATGCTCCAAGGATCCCTCCACCTCTTAATTTTCTGAAATGTGTGATGTGCTTGTTATGTTCCTGCATTGAATTTAATGATTGGCATCTTCTTAAAAGCAGTATTAATGGCTTCTGGACTTTATTAAAAAATACTATTTGATTAATTTATCATTACTTGTAAGACTAGAACTACAGCATACATGAGACAGAAATCACAGAACATCTGAAATGTGACCTGTCCAAAAAATTTGTAAACCTTTACTCAAAGTTTGTCAAGAGTTTCTTTAATCAGGTACATAGGGTAGTAATGATTTTCTGTAACCCTTACAAAGAGTCCAGGGCTTGACTCAAAAAGGACACAAAAATTAATCTAAGGGAAGTTCACTGACAGCAACTTTAAATAGTGGTAGTGGTTACTCTGTGATGTGAAAAATTTGAAAGCATCAGTGGAAACAGAGAAGAAAAAGGGAAAATATAAAAATCACAGAAAATGGCATTTTTACATTATAACAGATACAGTAATGAAGAAAGTAATCAAAAAAAAATTATAAATGCAGGAATGAATGTACTGCTTCAAATAAAATGTATCCCAAAAGTGTTTTGTTTTCATGGGAATGATTTAGGAGGTTAAAGAGAGGAGTGGAACACAGAAGTTGCCCTAGATAAAATAGGATGTCACCTGAGCTTGTTACACACCACACAAAACATGTAGTTAGAAAATATTAAAGAAGATGGAATGTAACCTATAAAAATCTGGAAAACTTGCCACTTAATATTAATGTTTAACCTTTTCATTGCCTGGATGTCTTATTCAGGGACCCTACAGCAAATATCAAGGGCACAACAGCTTTGTGCTAGAATTGCTGTCACCTTATGTCAAGTCTAAATTTTATTTCATTTGTTTTTAATCATGTTGTATATTTAATAAGGCAAGTAGCATTTGCTGTATTATGTTGTTCTAAGTCTTTTAGTCTTAGTCTTTATCCATGGAAAAAAAATACACCTCATACAATAGTTCATACTTTCAACTAAAGTAGCAAGTTTTAACAAGAGAAGCCCTTGTGACTCTTATCTGTACCACTGAAGAGATGCTAATGTTTGTTTCAAGGAGGAGAAATATCAGGGTCAGACAGAGACAGCGGCTCAGAAGAAAGTGAAGAAGAAGAGGTTGTTGGAGAAGATGGACAAATTAGGAAAGTAAAAAAGAAGAAAGGTAAATATAACTCTTATCTGAAAGGTTTTTGTGGCTTGATGGTTTAATTATAAACAAAATTGCCAGTTCAGCACAGTGGGGCTTGGGGACTCAAATCGCCACCCTACATGTTTGTCAAAAAAAGGAGAAATACCTAACCTGACTTGAGAAGTGACAATTAGAGTAAAAATGAAATATTGTAAAAAATATTGCAGATATTGTATAGGACTAAAAAACCATCCTCTTCCATCATTTAATCAGTTTAACTTTATCAGTGTCATCTGTGTAAAATCTATTGTCTTTGGTACACTTCCTATGCATATTTAATGGGTGGGTCAGGTTCAATGTGAGAACAAAGAAAAAGTATTTATTAGTAATGCAGATTACCTCATAGATTGCTTGCAAATGTTTCATTGCCACTTTTCAAGTTTTCACTCACTCCATGTTTACTGATTGGAAAGATGATAGTCTTCAATATAGAGTCATAAATTCTTCTTTTCACAAAATGCATTATAATGGTTATTTACAACCTGACAACTCTTTGTAATGAAATGTATAGGAACCTGCCACAAAAATAATATTGGCAAGTCCAGAGTAGCATTACTGTAAATCAGTTTGTGTAACATTTATGAATGTATGGATGTCTCAACAGTGGTAGGAACTTTCCCCTGAGTATTTCTGTGTGTTTCACAGTTTTAAGCTCACACATGTACACAGTACATGTGTGAGGTTATAAAATGGGGCTGATGGCGTCAACTTTTCAACAAAATCTTCTTCTTTTTGATGTGAGGAGATTTTGGGCTGAAATTTTGGGGTATGATTGTTTGTCAGCAGAGCATTAACACCTACCTATTTGCATTCCATTATAGGAAAGTTAAGTTGGGTTTCAAAGCCGTTTTTGTAGAGCTGAGTTCACTGTGCCTGCTGAACAGTTAGCTGTTTATCCATTGTACTGACAGCAGTGTGCTTAGTTTTGTGTTCAGTTGTTATCCTGCAAATGGATATGCAGGCTGTTTGAAATTCAATCCATCAACACACATGTGTTTGTTCATCAAGTGGCCTCTACAGTCTGAAGCAACTCTGTGGCCAGTGTGGCTTAACACATGAAAGGAAATAGGCTTAACTTATTAATTGTGGGGGTATCTCCCATTCTGTTCTGTTCAATTGAGTTGGTCAAGTCATCGCAATTTAACTGTTTTGAGTTCAAGTGCAGTATGAGCTTTTTGAGAGTGTTTTATTTTGATCAGTGCAAACCCATGCAGTGTTTAGTTGTGGAATCAAAGGTGCGATTAAATGTACTTTGCAATACTTGAACAGTTTATAGGTACATCATACAAACTTTTTTTGAGTCTTGCTGCTAATAAAAGTGTACACAGCCTTTGCAGGCTAGCTTGATATGAGAAAATATGCAGTGATATTTGTAGCTATCTGTCATAAAACTATGTCAGTTGCAGGTTTACATTCCTTAACACATTTGTGATTTTACAGATGGGTTTTGATTTCTATTATTTATTATGCTCCTCTCTTCCCTCCCATTTGCCTTTGTAAGGTAAGGAGGTTTTTTGGAAGCAGATGAATAGATGATAAAAGTTGGTTTTGTGAGTTTCTATTTTTAACAGACAAGAGAAATTGTGTGAGCTACACAACAGCATTACTGTTCTAGTTGTGTAGATGCAGAAAGGGATGGAGAATAATTTCACAGATTTGAAGCAAATTTTAATTTTTAAACCATAGTGATCTTCTGTAGTTGGAAAAGTTCTTAGCAGCCTGTATACTTTTCACCAGTTTGTAGAAACATCAAACAATGTCCCACTTCTGGTATGCATCTTGATTTTAAACACATAAAGTTAGTTTAACTTTTAACTTGAAGTTAACTTGATTTTTAGGACACAAGGGACTCTCAGCTGAGAAGATGGAAGAGATGCAAAGAAAAATTGATGAAGAAAGAAAAGCTCTGGAGGAGAAAAAAGGCATGGAAGAGGAGGAAAGGAACAAAGTGAGAGTTGAGCTGGAGAGGCGGGAGAGTGAACTTCGAAGAGCAAAGTAAGACACAAAATTTACCAGATCCTCTCCAAAGTTGAATATTTTATGAAGTTGACATTATAAGCAGACTCTCATTACCTAGCACTACAATCAAAGTGACATTCCTAAAAGTTGTGATTGGCTACAGGACTGCAATTGACAAGAAAAGTGGGTAAATTAAAACTGTACCAGTGTTTGTAAGCCACTGTGATTGGTCAATAACATTTGCAGATCAGTGAGGTGTAGATGACTGTAGTGCAGCAGAGAGATGGAATAGATTCTCAATACAGTAGATTGTTTTAAAAGGGTTGATAAGGTGCTGTTCTGTCATAAGCTGTAGAGAATATGCTTTTGGTAATAAAGCTACTGTGTAATGTGCAAAACCTGTTGTTAGGATTAGAGGAGGGACTAAAATTTAGCTTTGTTTTGAAAATTTCAAGCAGTAGAGATGAGGAATTGGCCCTTCAAAGTAGCATTCATCCTCTCGTATGGGTAGAGTCTTGTATATTCTTTAAATAAAATTTGTGGTATTAGAAAATCAATAAATTACAAGAAAATGGCTCATTGTCAAATGCCTATTTAGTGCCTTGTAAGCAATGAGTTCCATTTAATTGGTTTGTTAGTACTTTGTGAGCAGTATGAAATGAGAATCATGTTACATCATAGTGAGAAAGCGTGAGGTTGCAGAATATAATTGCCTAAGACATAGATATACCCCCAAAGTGTGCTATAGGAGTTTAATGAGGTAAAGGGAGACAACCAGTTTGTACTGTTGTAAGTATCCATGAATGTCACATTCTGAATGAAAAATGGATGTCTTTTAAAACTTTTTCCATAGCCTCCAAAACTTTCAATTCACTACCCAGACCTGGAAAAGACTTGGAGTTTTTGTAAAGACATATATCATTTTTGTATCATTTTTCTTTCCCTCCTTTGGATTCTGCATGGAAAACATTTAAGTTTGTGTACATACTTCCATGACCTAAATTGGATTTTTCATAATTTGGTCCATACGAGCTCATAAAATTTCAGTGTCCATCAAGTAAGAAAAGCCAGTTCTAGAAAACCTGGAATAGAGTAAAATTGATGTGTTGAATGTTGTAACTGTAGCATTGACACATACAAATTTTTTGAGGTAGTAAGCATTGTGCAGTGAAAGACTGACTTTTATTCAGAAGATTAGATAACTATGTTTGGCATGCATTTTATAAACTTATGTTGCTATAGCAACCATCTTAACTCCATTATTACTAAGTACCTAAGATTCATCATTTCAAAAGTATACCATTTTTCAGAGTATTTCAAAGTGCCAAACTTTATTTCTACTTTAAAGGGATGAGCATGATCACCTAGAAGACAAACTTAAAGCAATTGAGAAGAAAGTTATTGTGGGAGGGGTAGATCTTCTTCAGAAAATGGAAGACCAAGAGAGACTTCTGGATGAATCAGCTAGAGAACTGGAGGAAAGACAGAAGAAACAGGAGGCTCTAAAGAAGGAGTTGGAAGAAAAAGAGGCAGAAAGAATTGATATTGAGGAAAAATATGCAAATTTGCAGGAGGAGGCAGCGGGTAAGACAAAGAAACTGAAGAAAGTCTGGACCATGTTAATGAGTGCAAAGTCAGAGGTGAGTTAGAGATATCTTCTGTATTTGACGGGGTAATATGGAGGTGGAGGGAAGGAAATTTAACCCTGTCAGATTGCATGAGAATTAGGGTGGTTAGTGAGGGGATATTTGAACGTGTGCTGGTATTTGAGAGGTAGGTGGTGATTACAAACATGGACTGTCCAAAATACTTCGATTTTAGCAGACAGAGGCAGCAGATAAAACATAGATAGCTACACAATGGAAGGTAGTTTTAAACAATGTGACCATAGCTGAATGTACTTAAATGTATTATTTCTATTAGTGCTGTTGTAAGACAGTTTCTCTATATTAAAATGCAGTCGTAGACTACACTTAGCTGTTAACAGTAAATTCCACAACAGAATGCAGTTGTAGACAGTTCCTTCAAAACCTCAGTAATTGAATGTAGTTGAAGACAGTGAGTATATAGCCAAATGAATATGTAGAAAATAGCTGAGTTATAATTAATTACGGTTGTTGACAAAAGGTCCACAACTGAACATAGCTGTAAACAATGTCTCTGAAGATTGCAACTGTGAGTCGCACACATTATATTCCTTGTATCCTGACTTTAATATGGCAGATTTTATGTGACAATTAAATCACTAGTTGGCTGTAAAATTGCCATTAATCTTCTCATACATTTATTTTTTGGTTTCGATGATAAGAGAAACCAATGCATTCGTGATGGCGTATGTGTGTATGTATGTGTGTATGTGCGTGTGTGTGTATGCACTTGTATTGATATCCAGCCGAGGACCTTGACCAGAATACACACCTACCACCTGAGGACATTTTTTCCACCTGAGGACCTAAACCCAGGTCCTCTGGTAAATTTAGTTCCATTGCATTCTACACATGTTTTCCATTATCTAGGTATAGGTAAGGGCAGAGTCCTCTACTGGCTATGAATTTGAAACAGGTGTGTGAAAATTTCAGAGGTCCTCAGGTGTGTAGGATACAACTGGTGGACTTATATTATATTGCCAATATAGTGGACTTAGGAGATATATGTGGCTTCCCAGTTGGTGTGCATAGCGAACTCTAGAGGGTAGTAATACAATGTATGTGTTCATTTGTCAATCTCATAGTTGTATGTGCTGGTCCGCAGGTGAATATGCATACATGACAACGTGCGCAGGTCCTCGGTTTGTGATGAATACCAGTATGTGTGTGTGTGTGTGTGTGTGTATGTATGTATGTGTGTGTGTGTATGTGTGTTTGTGACACTGCTCGTTAACACGATATCTCAAGAAGGGAAACTCTGACAGTTCTCAAACTTGGTACAAAGATGCCCCATATTGAGAGGAAGAACCCTATTATTTTTGGTGGGGGTCAAAGGTCATCTGGGGTCACCGGGGGTCAAATTCCGAAAACCTTGTTAACACGATATCTGGAGATAGGAAGCTTGGATAAATTTCATACTTAGGATGTAGATGCGTTATGGTAAGAGGAAGAACCCTATCGTTTTTGATGGAGGTCAAAGGTCATCTGGGGTCACCGGGGGTCGAATGCTGAAAACCTTGTTAACACGATATCTCACGTTAGGA
The DNA here is from genome assembly GCA_029531755.1 of Holothuria leucospilota. Taxonomy (NCBI): domain Eukaryota; kingdom Metazoa; phylum Echinodermata; class Holothuroidea; order Aspidochirotida; family Holothuriidae; genus Holothuria; species Holothuria leucospilota. The sequence goes on from CM055975.1 coordinate 42,755,027, forward strand.
AGCTTGGATAAATTTCATACTTAGTACGTAGATGCGTTATGGTAAGAGGAAGAACCCTATCGTTTGTGGTGGAGGTCAAAGGTCATCTGGGGTCACCGGGGGTTGAATGCTGAAAACCTTGTTAACATGATATCTCAAGTTAGGAAGCTTGGATAGCTTTCATACTTAGTATGTAGATGTGTTATGGTAAGAGGAAGAACCCTATCATTTTTGGTGGAGGTCAAAGGTCATCTGGGGTCACCGGGGGTTGAATGCTGAAAACCTTGTTAACATGATATCTCAAGTTAGGAAGCTTGGATAAATTCCATACTTAGTATGTAGATGTGTTATGGTAAGAGGAAGAACTCTATTGTTTTTGTGGAGGTCAAAGGTCATCTGGGGTCACCGGGGGTCAAAACCTGAAAACCTTGTGTGCACGATATCTCAAGATAGGAAGCTTGGATAATTTTCATACTTAGTATGTAGATGCGTTATGGTAAGAGGAAGAGCCTTATTGTTTTGGGTGGAGGTCAAAGGTCATCTGGGGTCACCGGAGGTCAAACTCTGAAAACCATGTTGACACAATATCTCAAGATAGGAAACTTGGATAGATTTCATAGGTAGTATGTGGATGTGTTATGGTGGGAAGATGAATGCTATCATGTTTGGTGGAGGTCAAAGGTCATGTAGGGTCACCGGGGGTCAAACACTGAAAATGTTTTTAACATGATATCTCAAGATAGGAAGCTTGAATAAATTTCATACTTAGTATGTGCATGCATTATGGTAAGAGGAAGAACCCTATCGTTTTTTGATGGAGTTCAAAGGTCATCTGGGGTCAAAAAGCAAAATTTTCAGAATTCCCAAGATCGTCTCATGAGTTCACCAGAAGGCAAAAAGCAAATTTTCCCAAGAATTCCCAAGATCATCATCTTGAGTCATCAGATGTCATCATGTCAAAATGCAAAATTTCCCAGGAATTCCCAAGATCAAATATGAACCTAAAATTATTTTTCCAACATGTTAAGATAGCACTTGACCAGTGACTGAAAGACATGGGACATCATGGCATTATTTGGAATAGAACATATATCATCGAAACCTCAATGCATTTTTGCATTCTGGTTATGTGAGTCCTCTGATTTGATGTTTCCCTTGATATATGGCCCTTATATTCCTTCATAAACAGATTACATTAAGCAAAGTGGAGCCTGGGTTTCCTCTTAGCTCAATTACATTCTGTTTAAGAGCTTAGTTCTTATGTGTGTGGTTTATGTAAATATCTCTTCTCTGCAAGCATGTGCTATTCTGGTTTGTTGTGGTTTTATTGGTTTTCTATAACTGTCAGAAAGGTCTTCTTTACCACTATTATATCTGTGATAACAATTCTGGTACAAGTTGCAGGAGTGTCTAATACTGGGAGGTAGACTGTAGGCTGACAACAAAAACTGTTAGAAGGCATGCAAATAACTTCTTCAGTTTCTATACATAGCTTTCATTTACATTTTGTATAAATTTTTTGTACTAAGGAACTAGTAAGGAATGTATGCATTCTTTGTGCTTTTACATAGTATTTATGCCAGTATCCTAAACAAGAACTGCTGTGTTTCACCTACAATAATTTTTGATTCCTTGCCAAAGGCAGAAGGAATCTATGCGATGGTGATGTCGTGTGTGTGTGTGTATGTGTGTGTGTGTGTATGTATGTATGTATGTGTGTGTGTGTGTGTGACGCTTTGCTTGTAAACACGATATCTCAAGAAGGGTAAGTATGACTGAGCTCATACTTGGTGTGTGGGTTGGTCATATTGAGTAGATGATCCCTATTGTTTTTGATGGAGGTCAAAGGTCATTTGGGGTCACCGGAGGTCAAAAGGTCAAAACCTTGTAAACGCGATATCTCAAGATGGGTAACTCCGAGGGATCTCATACTTGGCAGGTAGGTTCCCCATATTAAGTAGATGAATCGTATTCTTTTTGGTGGAGGTCAAAGGTCATTTGGGGTCACAAGAGGTCAAATAGTAAATACCCTGGAAATTGCTTGTAAACACGGTATCTCCAGAAGGATAAATGTGAGGGATCTCATACTTACCATGTTCTTTGCCCATATTGAGTAGGTGATCTCTATTGTTTTTGGTGGAGGTCAAAGGTCATTTGGGGTCACCAGAGGTAAAAAGGTCAAAACCTTATAAACACTATATCTCAATGAGGGTAACTGTGAGGGATCTCATACTTAAGATGAAGATTGCCTGTAATGAGTAGATGATCTTTACAGTTTTTGGTGGAGGTCAAAGGTCATTTGGGGTCACCAGAGGTCAAAAGGTCAAAACCTTGTAAACACAATATTTCAAGAAGGGTAACTGTGAGTGATCTCATACTTAGCATGTGTATTGCCCTTATTCAGTAGATGATCCCTATTGTTTTTGGTGGAGGTCAAAGGTCATTTGGGGTCACCAGAGGTAAAAAGGTCAAAACCTTATAAACACTATATCTCAATGAGGGTAACAGTGAGGGATCTCATACGTAACATGAGGATTGCCTGTAATGAATAGATGATCCTTACAGTTTTTAGTGGAGGTAAAAGGTCATTTGGGGTCACCAGAGGTCAAAAGGTCAAAACCTTGTAAACACGATATTTCAAGAAGGGTAACTGTGAGTGATCTCATACTTAGCATGTGGATTGCCCATACTAAGTAGATGATCCCTATTGTTTTTGGTGGAGGTCAAAGGTCATTTGGGGTCACCAGAGGTAAAAAGGTCAAAACCTTATAAACACTATATTTCAATGAGGGTAACAGTGAGGGATCTCATACTTAACATGAGGATTGCCCATAATGAGTAGATAGTCCTTACAGTTTTTGGTGGAGGTCAAAGGTCATTTGGGGTCACCAGAGGTAAAAAAGTCAAAACCTTGTAAACACTCTATCTCAATGAGGGTAACAGTGAGGGATCTCATACTTAACATGAGGATTGCCCATAATGAGTAGATGATCCTTACAGTCTTGGTGGAGGTCAAAGGTCATTTGGGGTCACCAGAGGTCAAAAGGTCAAAACCCTGTAAACACGATATTTCAAGAATGGTAACTGTGAGTGATCTCATACTTAGCATGTGGATTGCCCATATTGAGTAGATGATCCCTATTGTTTTTGGTGGAGGTCAAAGGTCATTTGGGGTCACCAGAGGTAAAAAGGTAAAAAAACTTGTAAACATGATATCTCAAGAAGGGTAACTGTGAGGGATCACATACTTACCTTGTGTATTGACCATATTGAGAGATGATCAGTATTATTTTTCGTGCAGGTCAAAGGTCATTTGAGGTCACAAAAGGTCAAATCGTAGTAAACATCATATTTTAAAGGAGGGTAACTATGAGGGGTCTCATTCATAACCAGTGGATTGTTTATATTTAGCATGTAGGTCATTTTGGGTCACAAGATTTTGAAAGCTTTTGACCTTATTAACATGATATCTTAAGTAGGATAACTATGAGGGATCACATGCTTGTCATGTGGGTGATTCATGTTTGTTACAATATATCCATATGGCAAGGAATCACTAAGCCTTTTGGCTTTCTGGTTAAAGGAGCTACCTTGGCAAATTGGCTTCAAACTATGAACTTAATGCATGAGTTTCATATTTGCATTTCGCTTCTCCTCACTTAAAGTCTGGATTTGCAGATTTTTCATAGTAATGACAACTAGATTGATTACCAGTCCTTTTCTTGCAATTTTGATCTCATAATTTCAATTAACCTTTATGAAGGAATGTTTGTCTTGTTAGTGGGTATTATTTTATTTTCAACCATAAATTCAGGTGTGATGTGTGATATAGCCTTGCCAGTTGTTGGTCAATCTATGAGGTGAAAGTTGCCAGATGTACTCCAAATAATTGAAGGAAATTCTTTTGAGTTTTGAATTGCCTGTGACACAAAACGTGAGAAAAAATGCACTCTCGCAAAATCCAGTGGAATATTATTATTATTATTGGTTTTGATGAAAAGAGAAAACTATGCAGTCATGATGGCATGCATGTGTGGTGTGTAAGGGTGTGTGTGTTTGTGACACTTTTCATGTTTACACGATATCTCAAGAAGGGAAACTCTGACAGTTCTCAAATTTGGTAGTTAGATGCCCCATATTGAGAGGAAGAACGTATTGTTTTTGGTGGAGGTCAAAGGTCATCTGAGGTCGCTGGGGTGAAATTCTGAAAACCTTGTTTAAACAATATCTCAAGGTAGGAACCTTGGATAAATTTCATACGTAGTATGTGGATGCATTATGGTGAGAAGAAGAACCCTATTGTTTTTAATGGAGGTGAGAGGTCATCTGGGGTCACCAGGGGTCAAACCCTGAAAACCTTGTTTACACAATATCTCAAGATAGGAAGCTTGGATACATTTCATACTTAGTATGTGAATGCATTATGGTAAGAAGAACCCTACTGTTTTTGGTGGAGGTCAAAGGTCATCCGGGGTCAGCAGGGGTCAAAGTCTGAAAACCTTTTTAACATGACATCTCAAGGTAGGAAGCTTTGGTAGATTTCGTACTTACTACGTGGATGTCTTATGGTTAGAGTAAGAAGTGTATTGTTTTTTGGTGGAGGTCAAAGGTCATCTGGGGTCACCCGGGTCGAAGTCTGAAAACCATGTTAACAGAAAATCTCAAGATAGAAAGCTTAGATAACTTTCATACTTGGCATGTGGATGCATTATGGTCAGAGGTAGAAGTGTATTAGTTTTGGTGGAGGTCAAAGGTCATCTGGGGTCGCCAGTGGTCAAAGTCTGAAAATCTCGTTAACATGATATCTCAAGGTAGGAAGGTTGGATAGGTTTCATACTTGGCATGTGGATGCCGTATGGTCAGAGGTATAACCCTATCACTTTTGGTGAAGGTCAAAGGTCATCTGGGGGTCAAACTGTGAAAACCTTGCTGACACAATATCTCAAAGTAGGAAGCTTGGATACTTCACATGGTGTTGCATTTAAACACCTGTAAGGTTTGTCAGATGTCAGAGGTCAACTGAAATCACCAGAGGCCAAAAAACAAAAATTCCCAAGAATTCCTAAGGTCAAATAAGAACACAAAACTGTAATTTTCCAGCACATTAAAGGCAATAGGCAGTCACCCCAAAGTTTTCTTTGAAAAATCGGCAAATTCTTGCAAATCTCCTCTTATTGCTTTACAAGCACCTCTGAAGATGTTTTGAATATAACTATTACAAGCAATAAGTAAAGCAAGGAGAAATTCTCCTTGAATTTCACAATTTACCAACAAAAATATTGTCACATGATCAAAATGGGCCAGTCATGAACTAGAATGACAGGATACACTCACCCGATTGGGGTGACTGCATACTGCCTTTAAGGTCGCATTCAACCAATGACTGTTCAGAAATGGGACATCTTGGCATTATCTGGGATTACACATGTAAGTGCCATTCATCGAAATCGCAGTGTATTTTTGCATTCTTGTTATTATTAAAACTTTATTTCACAAAGGTGACACGTTTAGCTGTGGGTGGCTAATTTTCAACGAGGCCTTCAAAACACAGCATAACAAGCAGAGACTTAAACAGGATTTAAAAAAACTGTAAAAACATAAGAGTGTAAGATATTAAGAGAAGAAAAATGAAATTCAAAAGGAAATACTGTAAAAAATGCTATGAAACTTACAGAACTTATAAGAGATGGTTAAAACAATGGCATATGACATGAATATAAAATGTAAGTAAGCAAATGGGAATGAGACTTAAAAAACATAAACAGTAAAAATATAAAACAAAAGCTATTTAATAAAATTTAATACTTGTCTTTCAAAACTACTGAAGCTGTATGCATTTTTTGTTTCATTTGGTAAAGCATTTCATTGTTTTGCTTCAATGTAGGAAAATCTGTTCCTGTGGAATTCAGTTTTTCCACCAGTCATAAAGAGCCAGGATGACGTGGTTGACCTTATCCCGTAGTTATGTATTCCATGCGTATAATCAGACATTTCTTTCATATAAGATGGGGCAAGTCCATGGAGGGATTTTTATATCATAGCAAGTCTTTTCGCATTAATACGTTGACAGAAAGTTTGCCAACCAAGTCAAGCAAAAAGGTCACTTGTTCTTCTGTCATAGTTCACACTGGGCCACACACTATATAATATATATAATTAATATATACCACATGCATAATTTATTACTATGTAAGTTCACATGAAAGGATTTTAGGGTGCTACACCTGGCCCACTCCCAGCTTCAATTCCCTCATAGATCCACTGAATATGAATATTCATTGTTTTTAACCAGGTGGCAGATATGCAACAAGAACATCAGAGGGAGATGGAAGGACTCTTGGACAATATTCGTCAACTTAGTCAAGAATTACGACTTCAGATGTTGATTATTGACAGTTTCATCCCACCAGAGTTTCAACAAATGATTGAACAATATGTTCATTGGAATGAAGACATTGGAGAATGGCAGCTGGTTTGTGCATTAATTTGTTTTCTTCTCTGAATCATACTTGTAGTGAGTATGTATTTGCACTCACACATTGACACATTATTCTGTACTGGTAGTCATGAGTATGGATTTATACTCACAGATTTGTAAGTTTAGGACTGCTGCAATTGCAGATGTTTGTACTTATGCTCTGGTAAAATGTGTACTGGTACTCGTACTCACAACCAGGCACACTATACTTGTTCTCATATCCATGACATTATACTCACACTACAAGACTACTTAGATCAATTTTAAGTGTTCATATTGAAAATGGTGGCTGGTATAGCGGTTAAGCTGGAACTACTGATTGCTCAGTATAACTATAGTAGATTGGGAAGTGTTCCAAGCCTTATGAAGCACCCATTTAACATATATTGCCGTGGTCATCCTCTGTGTGGACTTTTTGCATAAGAGAAATTGAGACAGGTAGGCCTCCACTCTTGCACTTACACCCACCATTATCTCAAGAACTGTCTGAGCATTTCCTGTTAAGCAGTTCCATTACCTATGGCTAATCTGCTACTGTTGAACTGCACTACCTACCTTTCCCCAACAATCTTTTTGTAAATCCATCCGATACTGGAATTTATTTTAAGACCAAAAACATTCCATGCAGACAATTTCTCTATTCATGGAATTTATTTCGTAACATCTGTGGCCCACTTCAGTGACATCTTTAACTACATCTGAAACTGTGTCCACAACAGATGTCCTCAATCATTTATGTCTGGTGACTGAATGAAGAAACACAAACAATACATTAATGTAGATAGGAATAACAGAGAGTAAACACTTATCTTAAATCACTTAACAATTACAAAATATTACAATTGTTTGATTACATTCAATTAGCAAGTAATTATTCTTACTTTTACTTTACGTTATCATTGACAGTATATACTCACATGAACCTTTGATGGTCTTACGTCTAATCAACGTGACAATCAGATAACTTTTAACGATCAAAAGCAATGAATCTATTTCAAATTACATGCGCTTAAATTAAAGAGAAAATCAAACAACGTGCAATGTGTGCACACACTTAACGTCATTTAAACTTTTTACCCTTATGAAATTTGTGGTTATGTATGTGAACACCTGCCCTGCCAAGCTGCTGTACAGCAGTTAAATACATTTCACTGGTCATTAGCCAATTAGACTGGCTAACCAGTTATGCATGTTTTGAAGTGCAATTTGAAATTTACCTGCTATTCATGTCAATCAAAGTAGGATGACTAATCACTAATTTTAAGGATGTTAATACCCTCAGTGTGGTCCCTCAATGTGGTTAGAGTCTGCCCTTTGACATGATGCAACAATTTTAGAAATTTGTATTACATCATGCAAACCAGTATACCTTGTTACGGTAAACAGCTTTGCTTACCAAATTGTATACTGTGCTCTAAAGAAGTTCCGCATTTATTATTCTAATGGTTCTATTCTTTAAACCTGTCACATATGTGAAGGAAGACAACTCAAAAACAATTCTAGTACCTTAAGTTTCTTGCTCACAATATGTATTAAGATTGTTTTGTTACAAAGTGGAAGAGTGCCCTCTAATTTGAACATGCTTTGATTCCTAAGAGCTTATGTGGAGCTATGCAATAACATTGATGTATTGTCTGATGATAATGTAAACTTTGAATGAAATACGACTCTGATGTGTGGTCCTGAATGTTTTGTTTTACTTGGGGCAGGCTTTGTGTTCAGTATGTAAATATTACTTCAACTTGGGCCTGTACTGGAGAAGTACTCTGTGTATACTGGCAGGAGTTGTGTCTGATGACAGTTTTAAAGAGGTCATACATTGTTAAATGACTGGATTTGATAATAAAAGTAACAAAGCAAAGAGAAGTATGCTTAGTTTCCCAACTCTTCTTGCATTGTCATTTTGAAATCACTTACTTGTAATTGAGAACATATTAATTCATACATGGTCTCCCTTTACTATTCAAAGCATCGTTCTTTTTGTTCGTTTCAAATTTTCAGGGAAATATGTTGTCATGTTTTTACAGATCAGGTCCTTGAAGAAAACATTTTGAGATAATATGATGATAGTTTAACAAGTTGTTCCACACCAGTGATAGTGAAGTTGAGTGGTCCCTTTAAAGAAACAAGTATAAAGATAAAGAGGATTAGCAACAGATTATTGGGTAACCTTAAAGAGTTACACAGAATTTTATTTTCTTTTTCAGAAATGTGTGGCATATACAGGCAATAACATGAGGAAGCAGACTCCAAATGATCTCAATGAACGAGATAAAGAGCTGACTCAGCACGATTTATCTCATGTCTACCTGGCCTACAGTGCAGAGGGCGCTCATCAGAGATTCAAACCTTCAAAGTCAAAAAGTGGGCGACCTAAAACATCGGGAAGACCTAAAACAGCTAAACAGTGAGTATTATGATTGAACATTCTTTATGTTGGTTAGAGGAGGTCTGAAACATGTTTGGTTTGTGGTAGCAAATGTATGTTAATCTGTAGGGAATCTACTATGAGGTACTAGTGAAAATAGCCTTTGTCATACAAAATACAAAAATTGTGGTTTTGGCATATTTGTCTTGAAAGGAGGAGGGGGGGGGGTGCATTTTAAGATTATTTTAGCTGTTTTATCCTAAGTTTGCTTTTTCACTTTTGCCTGTTTGTCATAAGTTTTGTTTTCAAGCCAATAAAGTCCTTGTGAACTCTGTGAACCCAAAACGCTGGTTTTCAGACCTCACAGGAAATGTGCAAAACAGAAAATACTGGTTTTATGGACTCATATAGCTGATGGTGATTCACTGACCTTCTTTGGTCATATGACCTCATTTACAGTGAGGTTGTTCTTGTTATAGTGTAGCTAAAACACATTTTTGACATTCATAACAGCTCTTTCTTTGAACTTTTTCCCAAAGAAAATCGCAAGGAAACAGTGTAGTTTGTAGATGCTCTTTCATTGGTAGTGGTATGTGATGTCATGAAGACATGGATGAGTCAGATTCAGGTTGAAATAGTGATAAGTTTTGAGGATGATTTGAAGGGGTGAAAAGAAAGCTTTTAGGAATGTTGGTATAAGCACAGGTGACAGCACTGATAGTTGTAATTGTAGCAATGTAGGCCTGATGAGGGCAATAGGCTTTTCACTGCCTCAAAGAAGTGATAGTTGGAAGATAGGGGAGGTCTACAGGGAAGAGACTTATGCTTACTAATTCGTGGTTTGGGTTGCAAATCATATCAATACCTCAGGGCTCAATGGGTTAATGATATGATTTGGCAAATTCAGCCTTTTTGGAGGTGGGTACCTGCTGCCTTAAGAGTTGGGAGTTAGATTGGAGTTGGGACTTTACAGAAATGTCATATTTGCAAGAGGCCTATGCAGGGTTTCCCCTTGGTTTTAGAGAGTGTGAGGTGGTATTAGTTCATGAGGGTATATGATGCCAGCTTTGGCACCATCAGTGAGTGAGAACTATCAATACTTCCAAAGCTAGTACAGTACCTTTGGCAAGTATAGCAAAATTCTGTGAGGTGGTGGCCAAAAACTGTGAGGTGGCCGCCTCTCAAAAAGAATGCCAGGGGAAACCCTGGGCCTATGTACAACATCAGCTATGTATTGTAGAGTACTGGCCTAAGCAAGTACTGACAGGTTTACATTAAAGACTTTACAGTGGTGGAGGTGCTGAACTGCCAATGTCAGAGAACCATAGAAGTCAGTGGAAGGGAAAACTAGTGATCCAGTAAGGCATTAGACTAAAAGAACCAATTTGTTCCAAACACCATCATTTAAAACTTGAAAACAGCCCACATGCTGATCTTTTAGAACCCCCCAAAATTGGCTTTTGTGCATATGTTTTTGACAGTACTGAAAATTCACTTGGAGTGGAGATGTCTCCAAGGAAGGTGGAATTGCTATGAAACTACCAGACAGGAGGGGGGGATTCTTCAGTAGAGTTGGGTAGGCTGCCAATCTGTGTAATGATATGATTTTTATCGCAGGACCATGAAAAATAAATTTATAGGAATTATTTTGTGACGTCACATCGACAGAAAGCTTTTATCGGACTACGCGTGTCTGATAAATGCTGCCTTTTGGTGTGACGTCACGAAAAATCAGTTAACATTTCATTTTCATAGACCTCTGATGCAGATCATATATTTACACTGGTTGGCAAATTTTGGGCTCTTTCTGACCTGAAATGGAGAAGATTTTAATAAAAACTCACAAAAATCGGATCGGAATCCGATCCGAATTCGTTGTAGTGTGACCGCGGCTTAATACACAGTATGTGAAGCTGAAGACACTTACAACTTCAGCTTTGTAGGTGATAGTGTCATCGGAGACTCTGGGTAGCACACACCCCACCATTCTGTAACATTACTTCACAATATACGAAGCACCTGTTTTATATACAAGTCGGCAAGTATAGGTAGTCATAGCAGATATATTCTTTTAAAAGTAGAACAGTATCTGTCACTTATAGCACCAGGTAGGTAACACATATGCCTCTCTGATGATATATTCCCAGGTCCCACTTGCTAGCACAGAAGATAGCTATGAAATTAGCAGCTCCATAGGCTGCCATACCTTTTTATTTTACAAAGGACTTCACTGCTTTTAGGATAAGTCATATGTGTAGCTTTAAATATTGCCTGGCAATAATTCAGCCTAACTTTAGAAAGTCTTTCCAAATCATAGTTTTCATTCCTGCTGTTTTCACACAATGAAAAGGGAGCAACTTTATAATTCTGTTTTTGGTTTCGATGATAAGAGAAACCTATGCATTCATGATGGCGTGTGTGTGTATGTATGGGTGTGTGCGCGTGTGTGGGTGTGTGTATGTGTGTGTGTGTGTATGTGTGTTTGTGACACTTTGCTCGTTAACACGATATCTCAAGAAGGGAAACTCTGACAGTTTTCAAACTTGGTCCATAGATGCCCCATATTGAGAAGAAGAACCCTATTGTTTTTGGTGGGGGTCAAAGGTCACCTGGGGTCACCGGGGGTCAAACTCTGAAAACCTTGTTAACACAATATCTTGAGGTAGGAAGCTTGGATGAATTTCATATTTTGTATGTAGATGCGTTATGGTATGAGGAAGAACCCTATCATTTTTGGTGGAGGTGAAAGGTCATCTGGGGTCACCGGGGGTCAAATCCTGAAAACTTTGTTAACACGATATCTCAAGAAGGGAAACCGTGACAGTTCTCAAACTTGGTACATAGATGTCCCATATTAAGAGGAAGAACTCTATTGTTTTTGGTGGGGGTCAAAGGTCACCTGGGGTCGCCGGGGGTCAAACTCTGAAAACCTTGTTAACACAATATCTTGAGGTAGGAAGCTTGGATGAATTTCATACTTTGTATGTAGATGCGTTATGGTATGAGGAAGAACCCTATCATTTTTGGTGGAGGTGAAAGGTCATCTGGGGTCACCGGGGGTCAAACCCTGAAAACTTTGTTAACACGATATCTCAAGAAGGGAAACCGTGACAGTTCTCAAACTTGGTACATAGATGTCCCATATTAAGAGGAAGAACCCTATTGTTTTTGGTGGGGATCGAAGGTCACCTGGGGTCACCGGGGGTCAAACTTTGAAAACCTTGTTAACACAATATCTCGAGATAGGAAGCCTGGATGAATTTCATACTTTGTATATAGATGCGTTATGGTAAGAGGAAGAACCGTATTATTTTTGATGGAGGTGAAAGGTCATCTGGGGTCACCGGGGGTCAAACCCTGAAAATCTTGTTAACACAATAACTTGAGTTACAAAGCTTGGATGAATTTCATACTTTGTATGTAGATGCATTATGGTAAGAGGAAGAAGCCTATCATTTTTGGTGGAGGTCAAAGTTCATTTGGGGTCACTGGGGATTAAACTCTGAAAATCTTGTTAACACAATATCTCCAGGTAGGAAGCTTGGATAGATTCCATACTTAGTATGTAGATGCGTTATAGTGAGAAGATGAATCCTATTGTTTTTGGTGGAGGTCAGAGGTCATCTGGGGTCACCAGAGATCAATGTCTGAAAACCTTTTCAAGATGATATCTCCAGGTAGGAAGCTTGAATAGATTTCATACGTGGTAAATTGATGTGTTATAGTGAGAAGATGTACCCCATTGTTTTTGGTGGAGTTTAAAGGTCATCTAGGGTCACCAGAGGTAAAAAAAGCAAAATTTCCCAAGAATATCACATGGGTTCACCAGAGGTCAAAGAGCAAAATTTCCCAAGAATTCCCAAGATCGTCATCTGGGGTCATCAGAGGTCAAAACGCAAATTTCCCAAGAATTCCCAAGACTAAATAGTAATACAAAACTGTATTTTTCCAACATGTTAAGATAGCATTTGACCATTGACTGAAAGGTATGGGACATCTTGGCTTTATTTGGAATAGAACATACAGTATATCATCGAAACCTCAATGCATTTTTGCATTCTGGTTGAAGAGACAATTTCAAAACTTAAGTTTTGGAAAAATAAAGTCCATGAGCCATCAGGCTAATAATCATAAAATATGTAGCAGTAAAGTGTTCTTATATAATAAAGTAAAAAATGTTACTTTTGAAATGCTTTCCATTAATGAAAAATTGGCATTTGCATGCTTAAAACTTTTCATTTCCATTGAACATATGTCTTTTAAGGGACTGATTTTTGGTGAAAAATGGTCTGCAATCTCATGTTATGCTTTAATTTCTCTTTAATGTCATGTGTCTTCTGGAAAGTATTTGTGTTAATTCTCTACTGCTTTTCACACTGTATATCCCTCATAACAACACCTATGCACCTACATAACTATTGCACAAGTTCAAAGTACTGTTGAAGTTGTATGATGAAGGTAGGTATGGATAGACACAGGACAAGTTTTCTGCTGGAAGTATAACAGAAAGAATTGAAAACAAATAGTTGAAATGTTTCACATGTGCACAATTAGAGATGAGCAGACAAACCAGGTTGAATGCCTGTATAGGTAAGACTGGCCCAGGGGCTGAAGAGAGGGGAGGGGTGCCCTCCAAAGTATCAGGGCCCCCTGCTCTTGGTAACCAACAATTTTCCAGTGCCAAGATAATTGTACAAGAAATGAAACTTCCATATGTTTCATTTGAAACTTTCATACTAGCAATCCCTCAATTCCCCTCACCCTACAAAACTGTTAGATCTGCCCCTGGGGCTGTATGCTGTGCCCCCACCCAATTTGTAGACATGTACTTCTTGTTTTTGTTTTTCTCTTGCAGAAAACAAGCACAGATGAACAACGTGATTGATTCTCTTCTTCACTAATGTTGAGGTGTTTTGTAGCTTTGCAGCTAAACTAGTCTCATACAGAAGTCAACACCCTGGTTTGGTACTACTTTCATACATAGATCATTCCCTGTCGAAGTTTGAAAGCTGCCATTAATAGTGAGGTCTCTCGACAATTCCTGGTCACTAAATCATACCTCCCTAAGGATAGGTTAAACTAATATCTCACTCATAAAGTTGAAAGTACTAATAATGAGTTTAAGTTACGTTTCTAGAGATACCTTAATCAGTTATCATTGAGGAAAGGAGTGTCCTGTGACTTTCATGACGTGAATGTTGGAGTATTATGAATTCAGGTATATTTCATTGTAAGAAGATATTCATCCATCATCTGTGTGTGCTTCTGAAATGGTTTGCATGTTATCTCTTGTGGGAAAATGGGAAGGAAATGAACTCTTAAAGCTTTAATGTTTGAAAAGTTGGAAATGTCATTGGGCATGTTTTTAGTGGGTTGTCTCCTTTTAGGGCAAACTTGCCAATGAAGAAGAAAATGGTACTTGTCAGTATTATCTCCCAATCCTCTGCTGTGTTTAGTGCAGTCACTTAGTGCTATTTGAGTTTTGTTCATAAGGTTTGCAGATATGTGTTGATCTGAGTGCATTGAGTTGGATTGTCTGTCTGTTTAAGGGGAAAAGAGCTCTTGGCAATCTCCACTGAAAACTATATATTGCAACTTTTTGATACTGATGAAATAGCAGTAGGATTGTGATGGAATGTGATGCTGGTCTTAGCTCTAATGAGCCTTAAATGCCCAGCTTTGGTAGTTGTAACCAGTACGTGTTGGTAATTTTGCTCACTAGAACAATGCCATAATTGTGGAAAGAAGTTCAAGTTCATTATATTTATATGGTGCACTATGTTAAATAATTATCCTAATGTGCCGTATAAAGAGAAAGTGAAAAAGCAAAAAGACGAAGTTAAAGGATCAGATACCATCGAAGGCGCAACTAAAGAAGTAGGTTTTGAATAAGCTCTGAAATTGCTCCAGAGAGCAAGCAGACTTAATTAAAAAGGGCAAATCATTCCAAAAGTTACTAACAAAAGTGGTAAAATGCTAGTAAGAAACATTTTTGATAGACATTCCAAGAACTAATCATGGCACCATTAGGCTCAGTTTAAGTTTATTGCTAGCAGGTATGTGCCATCACAGTGCACCCCTGGGGTGTCTGGTACTAAAAATTTCTGCCCAGCACTAAATAAAAAATCATGGCCACACCATTCTACTCTTTATATCTGACGCTGGGAAATACCTTCTATTTCCTTTCATGTTGACCCCTCTTCCCATCCCCCTGGATGGTGATCAGTGTGTTCAACACTTTGAAAATCCTGGACACATTCCTGGGTAGGCAGTGATGCCACCAAGTATCATTATGATAGTTAGTGCCTAACATGGATGCATCCTGGTGCAACAATGCACCCTTACCTTAATTTTTGTGGTATGCTGTATACTGTTTCAAGGAAGTGGACCCTTATGAGATATCCAGTCACCTGCCTGCCAAGAAAAAGTCTGCCCCTGCAAGCAAATGCACTTCCCTTCCAAAAAGTTTAATATAATGTGTTTACAATCCCACCTAAATATCTTCATTCTCAAGTTTCTGGTTGCATTCAAAGTCATACTCACTTCACCTACAAAACAAAGAAAAGGTACACTAGGAAATGATTTTTTTGAGCAGCATACTTTTTGAGGGGAAGAATTGCAAGTGTTATCATTGTATGTTGGATATTAAGTTCCATGAAACTAAGAAGGAATAAGTTTTTTTCATCTTTGAAGCCAGCAAGTTTTATTTTCAGTTGTCAATGCTCATAGCTTTCCATTCCTCATGTACAACTGCATTGATATTTCTGATTATTTCTTTTTCAGATTAAGAAATGAACTATTTCTTAGGAAATTAGAGTAGAGAGTAGATTACGATTTTGATGGTGAATTATTTTGTTTGATACTCATTACTTATTTTTAGTCAGAAAACAATATACTTTCCAAAGAAATGTTTGAAATGACAGCTTACTGTAATATTGGTTCAGTAAAGCAGCAAAGCATAGTGTTAGCATTGTAGGAGAGATTAAAATGAGATGGATACCTGATACAGTGAACCCTTTTCTTGGAAAAGGTCAGAGCAAAAGCCATAAGATAAATTTATCTCCTCTTAATTGATCATAACAATGTTTGAAGTGACATTCTTTGCAAGGAATTTGTTGACAGACAGAAGCTTAAAATGAGAATGGTATTTAGTGTCAAACACAGGGTCACATGTAGCAAGCAATGTAGAAGATAATTACTGGAATGATGCAAGCTTTTTTTAGTATGCTTTGGGTATGAACTGTAGTAGTGACACTGTGTAGTATTTAGTTTGTGGTAGGAGCTGAAGCAGGCCTGTGAGCTGGCTTGTCAATTAGGAAGGGTAGAGAATTTGTTTACCTGGGCAGAACTTTGGTTTGGTAGTGGGAATAGGATGACATTTGCATGCATGTAATATAGGGATCCTTTTAATCAAATCTACAGATCTGAAAAATTGGGGTAGTAAAGGGTCAGCATTTTTGGGGGGCCTGGGGTGGAAGGACATTGACATAAATTTCCTTTTCCCCTTGAGACAATATGTCTTCTTAGTGAATGGTTGGAGGGTAAGCAGAATTGGAGATGGTGGTGAGTATAATTTGGGGACATTGTCCCGCAATTTTCCCCTTCTCACCTCATGGCTATGGGCCAGAGCTGAAGTATGAGAAGCAGTAGAAGTTAATAGTCTTTGGTGTAAAGACAGAAAACCTATCTTTTGTAAGTCAATTCATAAGAAGTTGTTCTTTAGGGAGATAAATAAGCCCAAAATTGAAATTCTTCAGATGATTAAAAAGAGGAAGAAAGTGCAAGCACAAAATGTTCTTTAGTTCTTCAGATAAAAATAGTTAAAGGTTATCTAAGTTCTAAAATTAAATTATATATTACAGATATTAAATAACAAAGCTTATTTATCCAATTCCCTTCTTCATAGTAAAGTTACATTCAGAGATACGAAATGTTGAAGCATTTAATCATAATATCGTGTAAAAACTTGTGACATCATTCTTGTACTAATCAAATGACTTGCTTCTGTTTTCTTTTGAAAATTAAATGTAGTTGCATGACTAAAATTTCACAATGTCAGGGCTGCAGAAAGAAAACATGCTCCTTACTACACACCATAGTGTAGTGGATTATACAGTAGATTTGCAAGTTTCCATCTACACTATACATTACGCAAGTTGTTTTGTAGAACATAGGTGCTGTGGTCATGCATACGGTTAAAGCCTGCCGTCACATGACTTTTACAGTCATGCCTTGGCTCCACCTACAACTGCTTTTACTTCATTACATTTAGTTTTCACAGTACCTTCTGTGATCCCTAGGTAAACAATATTGTTCTTGTGTAATTACATGGGTATGAGCTACTGCACCGTTGGTGCCCTGTACAAATGATTCAGTGACTGCAAAGGCTTGTTATTTAAGTAGTACAAGAAGGACATCACAAATTATTTCACAATGTACCTTGTAAAATTGAGTGATTTGTTTTAAAAAGTTCATATCTAAGTATAGAAAATTACTTTGAATACTACAATTCATCATTTTAGCAGTCAGGAATCATCCATGTCACTTCATTAACATGACTGTATATTAAACATAGCCTGCATGTATGTAAAGCATACTTCACATGCATGCAAAACATAAGCCACATAAACTCACATATTTCTTATGCAAGTTAAACTGCCTTGGATTTAGTACAGTATTTTAGGAAGGCTGTCAACCTATGGCCACTTTTGTCACAATTTGTGAAGAATTCTTAGATATGACAGTGTTATTAAGCAGATTGTGTGATGTTTTCATTTATGTGTGCTACTAGATATTATTATATGTTTGTAATAGCCTTTTATGTGTAGGATAAAAGAAATCAACATGGCGTGCAATGACTTCTATCACCTTGTATGTTAGCTATTCAAGTTTGTATTTGTTCTATTTAATTTTTCACTTTCATTTGAAAAATTTGATGTTGACTAACATTAAATGTGGAGAAATGGTAGTGTGTATTGCTATATTGTCACATTTATTTTCTAAGCAGAGCTCAACCATTTCTTAGACAGAATTTTAGTTTAGGTCCCACATTTGAAAAGGCTTAAATGGGTACCTGTACAACTACCCTTTCCCTTAGTAAGGACAATATTGCCCAGATGACTTTTCCATAGAAAGCTGAAAATGGTACCCCTCCCACTCTCTCCGAGAAGATTAGCACCCAGACAGTTCACAGTGGAACAATTCAATTGCCACCCAGAACAAAACCATTTTTTTTTGGGGGGGGGGGGGGAGGAGTTGCCATAGTTGCACATTGGTCATTGTCCAGGGTGAGAATTGTCTGTATGGGCAATGCACAGGGGGAATATTTGGATGGAGGGATTCATCTGGGGGAAGCCTTGTCACAATTGTAAGGAATGTCCTCATATCAATAGGTGACTATACACAGACAATTCAAGCATAAGATGTGTTGCTGTAATGACATCAACACTTATGATACATTCATCCATGTCGAAGCCACTGTAATGAAAACTACCAGCAAACCTTGTCATAAAAGCAGAAAATGATGCAACAAAAAGAGGACAACTAACCCTAAATTTCAAAACCAGAAACGGTCACTTGTATCTCTCCCAAACTAGGAGCAATGCTGAGGATCGTCTGACATTTCCCTCGTGTACATATGATCATCTATTAAACCTATGATGGCATTTAATCAAATTTCTCGAAAGCTTATCTCGTGATTGCCTTCAATTTACCATCTGTGAAAGCAGCAGTAGGGCACCGTGTATTCGGTAACGTGGTAGAAAAGACAGTTTGACTTATAAAATGAAATGACGTGGACCACATTCCAATATGATTTTGCTGGAGAACAATTCACTTAAGACCCCATGCATCAATTGAAATTGCTAGATTAATTTCCAAGCATGCTAACATGTTACAGTCTTACAATGTGTGGCCGGTAAAATCATCCAGCAGGGGAGGCCAGGATGTTGACCCATCCAGAAACCGTCACTAATGAACTAAACATGCTATCCTTTAACTGGGTGTTCTGGGCGCCAAACCGTCAGTGAAGTTCGCAGTTACTTCGGTCACCGACTGATGGTGCCCATTCTATGAAAATGAATTCAAGTGGATAGTTTTAAAACCATGGACTTGTTTTGATCTCAGTGATCTGGTTTCGCAGGTCTTCTTCCGCTGCTGGCATTCATGCCTACATTTCGGCCGGTAACTGTCCTTGTCAATTCAATTTCAATACAAAAAATAGATCACCATTGACAATATGCTTCATTTCCTTTTCATGCGGAACATTTATTATTACAGTATCCGTTAGCTGGCTTAGTAGCCTACCATTTACATCACTGCAGAATGGGCAAAACACTGCCCTTAGGATAAAAAAAATCAAGTCTTAATAAAGAAAAATCTCTTACTAGACATCCCCATGAAAGTTTTTCAAGGAACATTGAGATAGCGGTATTTTTTTTATTGCGAAACAGATTCGACAATTCTTATGCCCATTTTTGGTTAATCTATATATGTCCATTGCGAAGTATGTTATGTTAGCAGGGTTGCCACTTGGCATTTTCACTGTCAACTTCGAGTTCATTTGGCAGTGAAAAATTTTCATTTGGCTGAGAGGTTAGAGTTTAAAGTAGTAAATATTGCAAAATTTAAGGTCATGCCAGCGTTCTTGTTACCTTTTTTCGTTATATTCTAAGTGTTTTTTGTGATTTTTTTCCAGAGTGGAAGTGAAACACATGATTTGGCATTTTTGATTCAAGATTTTGCCAGTCAGAGTTGACAAACCTGTATGTTAACCATGAAATGACATTGTAGAAATAACTTCACATAGTGGTGCATGTTTTCAGTACGCCTCGCCAGCAAATTGGTCTGTTTGCGTTTATACGTGTATGATATCAACGTTTACATGTGATGTTCCGTACGCGGCAGGAAATAATTCTGCTGTTCGGCCATGTTTAAAGCGAAATGAAATTGATGGTAGATCAAAGCATACAACTGGTAATATTCCTGTCATTAAATTAGTACCAACAGGTGACTCGTCATATTAAAGCTGTAAACAATACAAACATTACTTCATTCCATGTGAGACGATGACTTGACGAGATGAACAGCCTCAAATGACCTCCTGATAAAATGTAAAAGCGACTGGAAATTTCATTGTGAAAGTCTCTTCAAATAGATAAATAGGTCTACAACATTGCTTCGTTGGTTAGAGATGCCTTTATGTTATATATGAAATAAAACCATGCAGTCTTACTGAAACATATATAGACAGTGGCTAATGAAAATGAAAGCGATAAAACCTGCCTGCTATATCTGCTTAGCATCCCTCTCCAAATCCCATTTTAAACAACCGAACAGATTCGGTGTGACCTAAAGGCCTGAAAGTAGAGGGTCACGTAGCCTTAGCAGGGGTTCAGCCGAATGGCTCTGAACAAGATGAGGGCCGGTCAAACGTTAACCCGAGTATCAGATGTTTTTCCGTTGGCTCATCGCTCCGAATAGACAAGGACGACAACTAAATGTGGTTTTCTCTCTCACTCCACCTTTCTCTCTCTTAGCTCTTATTTTTTCTGTGATTGCATTGCGCTTAGATCTGTGTATAGGCGCATTATAAATATTATATGTATATATATGTGGTGGAAGCCAAAGAGAGCCGCTACACAGGCTAGTCAAACATCAAACTCAGAAAATCATGTAAAGACAATTTCTCAAGACAATATTTTCACATTTTCTTTGATGATTTTTGGTGAAGGTCAAAGGCCGTAAGCATGAATACTTCTCATGCCTAGTATGTGGTTACGTCATGTAATGAAGGTGCATGATGATCATTCAAGGTCTAACTCTAACAAAACTACCTCAAGATTCAAGACTGGAAGCGTACATGATATATCTCATAGTTTTCATCTAGATGCATCATATTGAGTAGATGAACCGACGTGTTTTTGGAGTAGGCCAAAGGCCATCTAAGGATAACTAGAGTTCAACCTTCAAAAACACAAAATGCCATTACTGTAAGCATGGATACTCCATTGTGTCATCCCGTAAGTTCACCTCTTCAAAACCCGATCTGCAGTGGAGATTTACATATCCATCACAGACGGGTAAGTGAATGAATTCTACTGGTTTGTCAATCCTCTCGTTTACAATACTGTTACCTTGTAGTGGTCCAGTGACATAGTGTCTATCATATTGCGCGTAATTAACACTGTTCCGACCTTCATCGTCTCTTCTTTGTACTCATCACCAAGAGTAAATGCACTATTGTGGATGATATTGATAAAATCGAGATTGAATTAATTTGGGAAGGGACTTCGTTCACCTTCAGATCCCACTTTGAAATTTATCAATAATCTTAGAATCCTATACAAAAACTGAGCTTACCTTCTATTTCAGTACGCACTATATTACTGTTCCTTTTCGTGTCTTCGTGTGAGACATGACAACTTATGAGAGTTAGAGGCTTATAAATTCCTTCCGAACTTCGTCACTGCACCCCTTCAGCACCTGAGAGATACAATGGAAAATGTATAGACGTCAGCCATGTTTGACGGTTATACAGAGGTATTGTTTATATAAATGAGTCTATCATTATAGCAATATTTCATGGTAAGTGCTCATGTGAGAAATGAAAGGATTGCTATGACGTCATAAGCAGCACACACAAACATTACTTTCAGTTTTTGACAAAGAGATGTTAAACAGAACCATTGGGAAGATAGGGGCCTGACACGTGACACAAAGAAATATTGTTTGCTGCCTCCATTCTGTCATGGTAAAAATCATTGTGAGAGTCTTTGTTATCGGTATTACAATATATGGGAGCAGGAGAGGGGGTGACGTGTCCCTTTACATGTTGTAAATTTCCCACGTGTTTTCGACTAACCCAATAAGCAAACGGTAGCCTCCTTCGAGATGGCATGGAATTACCTACGAATGCTAGAAACCACACGTCCTGCGACTCATTTCTTGGGTCTACATATTACGCTTTATGAATCTTTCCTTCGTTTATAAGCCTATTGCATTTCAGAATTAACTTTGTATATAAAAATACAAGAAACACTATATTTAATGAACAAACACGTC
Source organism: Holothuria leucospilota (assembly GCA_029531755.1). Taxonomy (NCBI): domain Eukaryota; kingdom Metazoa; phylum Echinodermata; class Holothuroidea; order Aspidochirotida; family Holothuriidae; genus Holothuria; species Holothuria leucospilota. The sequence continues at coordinate 42,776,914 of CM055975.1, forward strand.
TGTGAATTTGAGTTCTGCAACTTTTCTATAGTCTTACTTGAAAGAAAAATCCTTGTGGATTCTATGTCCTGAAGCGACAAAACAATGTTCGTAAGCTTGTGAAATAGACACTATGGTAAACCGAACTACTTCTGAACCCTCGACCTATTTGTCTATTCCTTGTTAGACAATATCGTAAAGTTAGGTCTATAACAATCTTTGAGTAAATACAAAAAAGAACAATCCCAGAAGTAAATGAATCGTTATTAGACTGGACGCCCCCTAATATTGATTTTTCAAGAACTTCTGCTTTTTCCGCTTCAGAGGGCCGAAAATTTACATTTTCCCTTGAGGCTTCTCGTCGCCAGTTAGGTTTCATATGATGGAAACCTTTGCGCGTTTATCGCAGGCAGTCATGGCAACGAATCGTTTGTATAGAAATCATTTCATTTACACTTCATTTTTATAGCCATTCAAACCTTTAAATTATCTTAAGTTATTGCGACAAATTCGACAATTGCGTAAAAAACCAACTCTGTGATAAACAGTTATGATCAACAAGCCACAGAACCGGAATCCTGTCAACTATTTGACAAAATTTAATTAAAAATGAATCAATTTTGGTCATTCTAAAAAAAAAATCAGGTCAAATAATGACCAGATTCGGAGTCGGTGCCCGGTTGATCGGATTCGGTTCAAATTTGAACAAACTTGAAGTGTGGAGCCTAAGTTCACAAGTGGCGGCCCGCGACGTGACTTAGATGGTCCTCGAATTATTCCAACCACCAAAAATTTAAAGTAGAAATTAAAATATTTGATTGAGTTCTGGCTTCAGCAATTAATAGAAAGTAAAACCTCAAAAGCGGTTCTGCTGTCCACAACACTTGAAAACCCCTGATGCAGAGGTTGCCGAGTGGTCCAACCGTTATTCTCATCTGCATGAGATAAGGTAGTCAAGATTCGGGATGTAGAGAAAAGGATTCATTTGTGAAAGTTATGCTCTCACTTAAGAGTATCCTATATGCGTATAAGGGCGTGTCCTTCCTGGCAATATTTGAAAAAAGCCCTTACATGCGATTTCCAAGTCTCTGATATCCTTGGTATGAAAATTTCAGTATTTTGTTCAGCAATAAGTGCAAAAATAAAACGTGAAAGATAAAAGGGGGATGGTTGGGTGGGATAGGGGCAGTAGCGTAGCCAGAGGGGGGCAGGGGGCAGACTGCCCCCCCCCCGGCGAAAAATCGAAGTAAAATCGGGACGAAGGAAAAATGAAAAAAAATAAACGAAGGGAAAAAGAGGGAGAAGGAAAAGGGAAGGGGAAGAGGAAAGGGAAGAAGGGAGAAAAAGGGAAAATAACAGGAGAAAAGGGAAATAAAATAATAACAATAGGAATCATTATCGATGGAAGGAAAGGATGGAGAGAAGGAAACGGGCTTGATAAGGTAGAGCACTGGTTCAGATATCGACGGGACGAGTATACTGATACAGGTAGGGCTAGGGACCGTGGAAAAGACCAAAGGGAATGAGAAAGAGAAGGGCTAAGAAGGCAGAAACGGGACGAGGGATGAAGCGAGGCAGATTGTGCATGAGAAAGAGGAAAAGATGAACTAGGAAAGGGAATAGAGAGCGTTAGACGACTAGGAAGTCCGGAAGGACAGACTATGAAGCAGAGCAGTCAGAGTAAGGGGATAGAAAAATGGACGTAAACCAAGGCTGTCAGTGTGGGAGCTATAGGGATAGTAGCTACCGTCCCGATTTTTATTTTTAATCACTATCAAAAAGGGATACTTAAAATAAATGTCCCGGTGCAGATTTTCTTTCAAAGTCACACAATGAGTGGAAAGTATCCAGTTGCGTTGCTACTTATGGGGTTTGGTGTCAAAACCCTAATGAGTGGTCAAGAAAAATTGCCAAGAGAAACTATAAGCATGAATTTGAATATAACATGGGCAAGCTCCACCCATATTTTGCTTTCCCAGCTGACTAGATATAAAGTGATAAATCTTAGCTCTATGCACTTACATTTTATTTTGTTCTCAGGGGACCTCCTGGTGTGGCTGACTTTGGCAGCAATCCTCCTAACATCTTAAAACCCAAAGTATGTAGTAATTTTGGAGTGTAACGTAGTAGCGTGCGCAATGGGGGCCGGGGCCATGGCCCCCACCGTTGTAAGTAGTCGGGGGAAAATCAGCTAGTCGGGGGGAATCGGAAGCAGTCTGACCGAGACTGGCCGAGCATCAGGCGCACTCTCCCTCCCCCAATTGGCCGTTATGGGTGTTCTAACATGCTTCAGAATGTGTCAAATATATAGCACCATTTTTCATCTCAGCGAGCTTCTAAAAGCAAAAATTCCCCTCCCCCGGGACGGCCAACAATCAATTTTTTGTCTCTCTATTATAACAATAATCACTAAACAAACAGCAGTCTGAAGAACGGTCCATCATCTAGTTATAAAGATGACTATCTTTATACTGGTCATTAGGCAAGCGTGAAGCCAGGGGGAGGAGGAAGAGGGCAGCCGCCCACCTTATTTTTAGTATTTTATTATGTTTACTTTTTACAATAGTGCTAGTGTTTCCCCTTTTTATATGCGATAAATAGCCCCGGGAAGTGCCATTTCCAGCCATTTGGGAGGCATTTTGGACCAAAATTTCCTTGCGCTCCGCGCCACCATCGGTTGGCTGGGAGCGCTGAGAGACTTTCTATGAGCTGCGTCCCTCCCACTTCCTTGATATTTTTTTGCTACGCCCCTGTTAATAGTTTGCGTCTAGCCAGTTGGACTTTTCTCTGTGCCAGTCGGTGGAATTCACAGTCTACCCCACCTCACAAATCCTGCGCACGCCACTGGTGTAACGTACAACACCCCGGGAAGGATCATTTCCTCAGTGTAGTTTGGGAAGGCATTTTGGCCAAAATATTCCCTGTACGCTTCGCGCCAACTGGTGGTGGCGCTCCGCGATGATAAAGTCTCAAAGGGTCTCTCTGAAGAAAGGCATTGATCCCTCAAGAATGATTCCTCCTCGATCTTACACCGAGTTTAACACTGACAGTTCACCCCGCCTTCATCAAATCGAGTTATTGTAAATAGTTAAACTGTGATCATCGTGACTATAAGTTCGCATACCGATAAGGCCATTAGAATATCAAGTCAATAATTTATTCTCATGCCCCAAATTCTATTCCGAAGCTTCCGGTCTTTTCCCGGGGTGATGAACTGGACCCAAAAGAAACGGTCGGGCGGGGGGGGGGGCCCCTCGACAATTATTTTGAAAAATCATGAAATCGGGACGAAAATTTTCATTTTGCCCCCCCCCCCCCGGCCGAAGACCCTGGCTACGCGACTGGATAGGGGCCTTGGGCCGGGTGTTCTCCCCGCTTGATAACCCCCTGTATGTTGAAAGTAAGGATTCAAGCACTTGCCGGAAAAAGAATAAATTTTATAAAGATATTCGGCTGACTACGTATACGAGGCTATCATGCAATCTTTACATGCTTGACTGCTTGTATGTATGAGTTACTGCAGGGAGGTGTTCTATAGGATTAACCTCGTGGTAAAAACATGAACTAAAGTCAGGGATGTAGGCTGACGTAATGCCTTACTCAATGGCTGTTCTTATCACTCGGCTCAGGCAATTCTCTGCCTCACCTTGACAACTAGGCCTATACATTACGTATAGACGTAAAGGGTTATGTACGCAGTCAGCCTGTACAGTTGGCGTGTTTCGACACTTCCATTGGTGTGGCGTCGAGAGACCCAAAGAGGCACGTTGAGTTTGACTTACTACTACCGATACGGTTACCTAAAACTAGAACTGAAGTGGAACGACCTCCATCTTTTCAGTGAAAAGTTTCTTACACTGGTGTGTATCATTTACTGTAAGTTTTACTGACGTTTAAGTAACATCTGTGTCTTGTACACCCTCCTTGTGACCTTTTATTTTACCCAGCTTGCCCTCTGGCGTCACGGAATTGATTTCTTTGTGACTATTTCGTTGACCCCGCTTGCCCTCTAAGGTCACGACATTGATTGTACGTCTTCATGACGTAACAAGATGTTATGCTGGGAGTAATTCTGAGGGAAACGGGGTAAGGTACCATTTACGAGCAAAATGGTCTCGTGGGGTCAATACATTTTGTCTCACAAACCCTGGTAGCACGTCACGGTCAATGTCATGTACAAGAATTGAAAAAACCCTATATTCCACCATAATTTGAAGTCAGTATACGAACGCACAAATTGTAAAACCTTTTAGGGAAGCTTAGTGGTTAGTCTCTCACATGGCTACCAAATTAAGAGAAACTATATTTGGCAAAGATGGGAGACCATATTGTGCGGGCGAAGCCTGAATTTGAGAGCGCCAAAGACACTAAGCCTCAACCACCCCTGACATCTGACATGCAAGAAAAGAAGAATAGTCAAATTTTGTTGTGCAGCTTAAGAATCGTCTCAAGAAATGAGTAAAGGGCAAAATGATAAGACGTAGGGTCGGGAAAGCCCTTTATTGGATCCGCGCCTGATAACGTGATTGTCAATGTCTGACTGCGCTGGCTGTCTCTACGCGAAGTATGTAGCCAAGGAGGGAAGGAGGCTTCGCCTCGTTTTAATAATTCCGCCCCTTTCACATTTTTGAGAACAAAAATGCATCATAACATACCTCCTCCCCCCCCCCTCTCCGAAAGATATCTCACACCTACAAGTTATCTTGCCCCCATCAACATCTTGTGTGGCTTCGGACCTGATGTCGATAGAATAGAGTGACGTTACTGAATTGGTTTTGTAAATTATGTAGCTTTATGCGTAAATGGACCATTGTTTCAACCTGTTAGTTTGTTACTATGACAACTCTTTGTCCATGAGAGTAACGTACAATCCATACGTTATAAGGAAAGCCTCAAGTTTAATCCTGATCGAATGATACCATACAGGCTACGGATTTCTTGTGTGATACATAGCAAACATATAAAAGTTGAAAACTAAAACACAACAAATGCCCCATGTAAGAGTTTAGTGAAAAGTTTGATTCTATTGTGTTACGAAAAGTTGTATCACTTCTATATAAAGTTCAGCTTACACGTAATTGATGTATTAATGAGTGGTACAACAAACGGTGTTAATATCCTGTTCGAATTGTATTTTTAAATGCTAAACAGAGCCGTCGCTAGAGGGAGTGTGGGGTGTGACATCCCCACCATTCATGACACAGTCGACAAAATGAAGGGAACGGGCAGATGAAAGACGGAAGGAGATAGAAAAAGAAAAGAGAAAGAAGGGAAAGAAAACAAAAGAAAGAAGAAAGACAGCTTGAGTGATCATGCTGTTCCAAAGCCACATACAACTCCTGCAATCATTCTGTCTCCCCCTTCACGATTCCCTGTATGAAAAAATTGACCGACTGTTTATCCGAGTCAAGAAATTGTAAACAAGTGTTCAAATCGTGATTTGAGTGGTGATATATTTATTGCCCAAGAACCCCTTGAAGATAGTTAAATGTTTCATTCTAATGCCGGTAGATGTGATAATTGTCCAAAATTTCGGCATCTCCCCCTAGCCACCATCTAGGCGTTGCCTCTGGGGCACTGAAGCGGGCCCCTTAACCCCGCATACACTTGCCTCGCGCCAGTTATTTGTTTTGTCGACATTTTCTTCCCTTTAGTAGGTAAAACATTGTATAATGTTTACCTCCTCCATTCAGAATGCCATGGCAACGCCCCTAATGCTAAAATAACAATTAATAATTAAAATCATTTCTATAGCGCCTAACACTACGTCTCAAAGCTCTTTACAAATTGATAAAAAGTTAAGCAAAGAGAACGTGGTAAAAGTATTCAAATAAAAAGTGAAAAACAGAAAACAAAACTAAATAAGGTTAAAAAGTTAAACCCACTGAAAGCTAAAAATCAAATTAATTATAAATGAATTTGATTCCTAAAAACCCACTTGTTAAAATAGTAATTTAAGAAATAAAGACATTATTTATTTAACTGCAGTTCCACAATATTTTTCTCTTCTAGTAAATTCTGTTTCTCATCATTGGTGCTCTCCTCGTAGGCGTAGGAGGCGGGGGGGGGGGGCTGGGAGCTGCAGCCCCCAACCAAAAATATTTGTGGAAATTCTGGGAAAATGCTGAGAATTTTTCGGGCACCTACGGAAAGAAAAATAATGCAGTGATGTAGCTAAAGCTTATTAATAATTTGAAAACTTCCTTGGTAATTAATATAAAGTTCTGATTTGAATTTCACCGGCACCTATATATTCCGTATTAATTCATCAGTGTGTTTTTTAATGGTTTAAGTTATATTATGATTATCAGTGGTGTATTTGAGGTGCCATATCGCCATGCCCCACCCTCACTGATGTTGATTTTTTCTACCTAAAATCGGTAAATTTCTTAACACAAAGTTTCGTTCAAAGGGAGCATATGTGGCACCAGATTGCATGTAAGGACACGAAATTTTTCAAAAATTTTCAAAGGGGAGGGGTAATGCCGAATTTTTAAGTACCTAAAAATACGTAAATGTTTTAACTCAAAGTTTACTTCAAAGGTAACATATGTGGCACTAGATTGCATGTAAGGACACGAAATTTTTCAAAAATTTTCAAAGGGGAGGGGGAAACCACCCCCTCCCCTTAGACCCCTCCTCCAGGCCGGCGATCAACGACTTCCGCCAAAATTAAAAGCAATAAAGAAGGTAGAAACAAGGCAAATTATTGTATGTTATTGGCATGTGGTGTGATAAAAACGAGGAATGCCCATATGATATGTACATTAACATGTCGAACGTGCGTGGAGCGCGCGGAAATTTGGAGTTATATTTTTCGGGCAATTCGTTCCAGCCCCCCCCCCCCAATCACCTTGGGCTCCTACGCCTGATACAATCACACGTCATATAGACAAAATGTGTTTCTCTTAAAGTTGGTATACCTTATGCAAGATACTGTGCAATTGGAGGTGTATTTGCAATATGTCTTGCTAAAGTTATACTTTGTTTTCCTTCCGTCGTTTTCCACCTGCCCGCTGTGATTTTTTTTTTTATTTTTATTTTTGTATTTCTTTTTAAATCGTGAAGCGTAGTCGTCTTCAAATCCTCAAAAGATTAATCACTGTCACATAACGATAAAACAGTTTTAGTAATGAAGTAACTTGACTCTAAAACTTGAAGCACGCTGATGTGATGATATCTGTTCATTTCAGCCATTCTAGAACGAAAACACACATGACAGACAGACAGACCGATAATGAAGGATGAGCGGCTGGTCACGTTCAGTGTGGTGTCCCTTCTGGGGACGTTACCGCATTTAGGAGCAATATGCTTGGTTTTCGTCCTTCGCCGTAAAGGTTGTTAGGACTTATAATTTTTCAATTCCAGCTTTACACTAAAGAGTTACAAATCATCTTTGAATGACTAAATGGTCTTTTGGCAATCAGGCTGCTAGCCAAGTGCATTAATAGGCTACTGCAATGTATAAATACTTAGTGTTTGGATAAATCTACGAGTAGCACACATGCACGCGTTTCTACAAAAACCCAGTCACGATTGTAAGTAATACATTTTGAAGTCCATCAGCTGACATGAAATTCTTAAGGCAAAATGACCGGTGCAGAAGTAATTTAAGTATAATATATGCAGGGGGTTTCTGTTAATGCCAAACCCAGGAGAATTCACCAGATCAACTCAACGCCATCTGAACAGATGTTTAGTTGGCCGCGGCGGAACGTGGTCATTGCACGATATCCTTGCATCATAATGGAAACTGATCAGATAAATTCGCAGCTGACTTCTTTTACAGTAGTTAGAGGGCCTCCCAGTTTGAGCCTCAAAAGCGTCCGTAAAAGCAATTTGTCATTCTTCCACATGAGGTAGAACAGACTGCATAAGAAGAATAGGTGCCATAGTTAAAAGCATTACGTTATCACAACGAAATTAATTTCAACACGCACACGTCAAACAGTAAGATTATTTACAACACTCTCTCCTAAGTGAGAGCCTATCTGGAATGTCCCAGGACAATGGTTGTCGATACTAGAGTTGAGATAACTTGAATAAACAAATAAGAAGGTTGGGACCTGTAAAGTAATAGTTACAGTTAAAATACCTGCTAAGTGTTTAAGCTTACGTTTAAGCCTGCATTAAGCATTTAAGCTTACATTAAAGCTTATATTAAGGGGAACACGCAGGCATCGGGTTCTGTAATTGTAATTCGAGTTTTCTCAGCGATTATGAAAATACTGGGCACATGCAGCTCATCAAATTGTTTCAGACAGAGGAGGCTCCATTTGTAGATTCTAATTTTCCTAAGCGTGCATGAAATAAGATAACATATAAATTAGGCAACAAAGGAGCAACGGAGCATAGTTTAATGTCTGCGTGGTAATGTGGATTTCTCCAAGTACAAGGGGCACACATTAAGTGTTTACAATGTGTTTGGAATTCTGCTCCAGAATGTCATTTGTCTGCTGATGGAAAATGATTCATCTTATTTAGATGTTTAACTTCAAGTGGAAAAATAAATAAGAGGCCCCCATTCTTACATTGCCGTATCCGGAAGGGGAAAGGATTGTCCCCCAGTTAATTTAATTTACCCGCTAGCCCCTCTTGAGACTTATGGACAAGTATTTGAAGATCAGAAAATGTTTTATTTAATTTATTACTTTATTAACAAACAAAGTTAAAAAGCACACATAAAACCCAGGACATGGCCAACGTGCCTGTGGAAACCACCAGCATGGGTCATCGCAGGGTGTGACAGACAAATTATATACAAAACAAGCATATCAAATAACACATAACAATTAAATAATGCTAAAGTATAACCAACATTTGAGTTAGAATAAACAGACTCTCATTGACATAGTTGTGCGATCCGAATTTCCTAGATAATTCCAGGGCAGGTAAAAGATTAATTAACTTTTTAACTGATGGGATTTGAGACCAACTTTTGGGGGGGGGGGCACAGAGACCGACTTTTGATTCTCACGGGGGTGTCACACCCCACACCCCTGTATTACGCCCCGCCTGTCTGCCTGTTTTTGCGGCATGACTATTAGTAGTGTTGCGGATTAAGTTTAAAATTGGTGATTTATAAATGGTTTACACCGTAAAAAGAGACGTCTTCATTTTTCTAACACTTTATGGCGTTTAAGAATTAGAAAACGAACAAGAAAATCGATAAGTGCAGAAGATGACTGAAAGAATATTAACACAGGATAAAGATAATGACGTCAATTAAAGTGCACTCCGCAAACACGTTTATATGTTTTATATATATGTTAAATTTTCTTTATTAAAAACAACTTGATGTTTACAGTAATCATGAAATAAACGCATAAACGTGTTCACTAGATGGCGTTAAAGTGGCGTCAATGTGTTAAAGTTGGCGTCTTAGACGTTTAATTTGCATATGTATTTTATTGTTTTTTTCGGCTACATAAACGCCAAGACGCGTATATTATCTGTTACAAAAAAGTGTTAATCATTTTTACGGTGTTGATTGTCCGACTGTAGGAGCTTTCCGATTCAGGAAGTCTTCCGTTTCATTTATTTGCTAGGTTCACCTGTCCAGCAGGTGTGCAGAGCAAGGTTCCTTACCCCAGCGTCCCTAAACTGATGGGCTTTGAGTTACAAACGGTCGAGAACCCCTGCGTAAGCCCCTCTCAGCTTATGAAAGTTCTTTTTTGGAGGGGGTGTCTAAAAACTTTGGATAAAGTTTAGTCTGGCTGAAGGAGACGTTACAATGCTATTACGGGAGCAGAATAAATTGGGATGGATTATTACACCCCCGCCTCGTTACCTTTGGAGCACTTATCAAAAAAGAAGGCGAATTTCGACGGTGTTCCGAGGGAATGTGTTTAACTAAATACCGTATTCCATTTATCAACATTCATTTCCAATATTTATGATTGCCAAAACCCCCAAATTGTGAGCAATTAGAAAAATATTGTCAAACATCGATTCGCGAAATCAAACCTCACACAAACAAGACAGCAAATTGTGTAGGTTTACTCTATAGCAAACGTTTTTAAAGGTAAAAATCTGAACATTTCCTTTCACTTTTAATATGATTACCAGGCAGAAATCGCATCGGAATCGCTAATTTATTACTTTCCCCCGAAGTACTTTTCGAAGAAATTAAGCGTTAAATTTCCAAGAGTCACTATAATGACTTCATCACAATACTGAAAAGAAATTAACCATGTAGAAAAAAATAGACACATCCAATTTAGACAGGTATTTTGTAAACTTATCACCCTGCAAGGAAATGGAATGAGCCAGCAGCTTATCCCTGTAATCAATAACGTTCTTACACAACTGTTTATAGCGGTATTAAGTATTTTGATGAAATAAAGGAGTCGACGTATTAACCTTCTTCTGACTCCCTATCTAATTTACATTCCAAATTTATTTCCCAACCATTGGTTGTGCCTCATCAGTTTCAGAGGTGCTCATAAATGAGACAAAAATGTCATTTGTCAGTCTGTCGAAGGGTATGATGATCAGTCCGATACCACACAACAGCCAAATCTAAATCCTAATTAGCACTCACCGGCTTAACACTTCTTTGGGCTGGAAAATAATTTCCGAATCCTGTAATTAGTTGGCTTATTCTTATCTCCCGTGGATAGCTGCTACTTTTGACACCCAAGCTTGGAGGGAGAACCCGAGGGAATCGGCAGAACATTCCAGACGAATTCCACATCTTCTTGTATTCCTACACGGCTAGGTTAATGGCCGCGAGTTAACCGTGGTGCGTTGAAATATTGTCAGAGTCATTGTGTATAAAATGGGGGGGGGGGGGGGGGAGCAACGATATAAAAAGAGAATAAGGTAACGACTAATTTAATTATTTTGTTGAATTCATAGAAAGATAGAATGCCGGTAGATAAAAATGTGATGGCCTTTATCAGACATTGCTCGTCAGCTTGGGTTGTCTGGTGTTGACAAGTTCCTAAATATGGTCCCATACTGTATCCTGTTCCTCTCGTGAAACTTATCCAAATAATGTTCTTGAAAGTGGCGATACTTGCCGACTATAGAGTAAACCAAATAACTGCAAAGTTTGTGGTTGACAGAATGTTACTGTGTTTCTTATTCTTCAGTATGACGTTTGTGCTGAAACGCTGTTAACTTCTTTAATTGAAAACAAAAATGAAGAAAGAGCAATCGGTGATGCATGTATCTTTTGTAAAAACATACATCGTTGATTTATGCACATAGATAGCTTGGCAAAATCCATCTATATCCTATATGCGAACAGCTGCCTCAAGATAAACGTAAAATCAATTAAGCGTGTAAGTAATAAGTATGGAATGGCTATGGACACATTAGACGTAAGGCAAAATTGAGATAACGGAAGCGTTTTCTTTCCAAGCACTGACTAGACAAGGTACTAGGGCGAGCCATGATCTTTCATTTATATATAAAATATATTTAATTTTCATGGGCCCGACATGTTAAGACAGTATTAGGTTTCGTTTTCTGGGGGACGACTGACTTTCTCTTTACCCCATTGTCTACCGGCTTGGCACTGACTTAGCTTATACTCATTGTAAGACCAAATGATGATTAGTAGCGTAACTACGGTATGTAATGGTCAATAACCCCACGGGGGCTGAACTCTCCCCTCCCATCCCCGAGTTTGTATTGCATGGCCCATCTTTAAGCAATCTGTTCTAGTGTAGGGTTCATAAGTTTTACAGATCCATCCCCCAGATACCGATGTACCCAACTGATATTAAAGGTTAGCTAACATGACCCAGATAGCCCCTCCTGTATCAAGCAAAAGCATTATGTTGACTTTACTGTGAAAAATGCTATTGTTGCACCTCTGTCTGTCCAGTATGTATCATTGCAGCATTTCAAGAAATTAAAGATTATTTTAACCTGGTCCGCAGTTGAGAGAGAGGCTCACTTAAATTTAAGTGACAACTAATCAGGAAATTCATCTGGTACAAGTCCTCAGTTATTTCAATGCGGTATTTCCCGAGGAAAATTCCAGGAAATATATCAGAGTAAGAAGTATATATTATATGTTTCAAATAAATGCGGTTTACGGTTTCGCTCGGCGGTTTCTCTTGCCTTCTATTAACCGTTCATGTGATGAGCAATGGATAGCCATCACTCAGATGACCTCGAAGAGCCAAAAATTGTGTTGACTTAATTAAATGCCTTCATATGAAATAAGATGCAGGGCTCTCACCTGGCAAATTTGGCAGCCTAAAATCACGAGCCATCCATCAACATATTGCCCATTCATTGTCATGCAAATATGAAATATTTATGTCCGCTTAATTTGCAAACAAATTTGATTGAGTTTTGTTACCAAGAGTTTTATGTGTGGCACACATTTCAAGGTCTTTATCGTAACTATCATTTTCATTTTTAAAATAGTTTCATGAGTAACGTCAGCCTGGCTGCCTTAGTTAAATTGGTTATGGGTATTAGTTAAGGAAGCATTTCGGTCGCATATGGAAAGTAATTGGCCTTGAAAGGCCATTATTTTACGCCTCTAAGCTGCCACAAACTGGGAGAATCGCGTAACATTTAGATTTTTCCATTAATGCAATAGCCCAGCATACTTTGTTCATCACATGGCCTATCCTAAGTGCCATGGCCCCCGGATTGGGTAAAAATTGCAACTCTGGTCAAGTCAGATATGTGTCCCACATCTGTTCTATGTCACCCCTGAAATATTGCCCGATCACCTAAACTACGCCTAAGTTTACAATGCAACTGGTATTACTCGATTTGGTAGTGGATTATACATGTTGCCATCATGTAGTAATTTTTTACAAATAAACTGACTACGTGATCAACTCGAATAAGCGACGACGGTACTTTAAATTATATTGAATAGTTCTAATAAAATGTAGGCGACCACAAAGAATGTTTAAAAACTTTCCGCAAAGACCACGGTAACGTTTTTAAACTGTGCTGAAGAGAAACTTGCATCAAAGCAGCCTATAATGTTCCACCATGCGGTGGAACTGCTTCAGTGAATGTTTTTTAAAGTGTGCATATGCACATTTACGACGGTGGACACGCATGGGTTAAAAATACCAAACTTCCAAATACGAAATTTCTTTCATGAGTTAAATTCTTTAACGTGAATTCTTTAAACTGAAAAATAGTGAAAGTATCGGATGGATTTATTTTAAAAGGGTGTATTGAATCATCCTAAATACATGAGAGGCGGAATGGAGCAACCTAACTTCACAATTGATTGCACTGTGAATGGTACAGAAAGTGGGTTAATTCAAACCGTGCCTTAAAACATAAGACACTGTGATGGGTCAATGGCATATTAAAGTGTACCTTAAGTCTAAAATTTCAAAAATATATGTTACAAAGCTTGAAAATTGCATCCAGATGGTCCAACTCCCATCTTCACAGGACATTCTTGAGCCGAGATATAAAATGTTGAAGCTTATTCACTCAATTTGAAATGGTAGATTGTGCAATAATTTGTGATGTCATTCTTGTACTACTCAAATTACAATTTTTGTTTTTCTTTATTTTTTCGAAAGCCACTGCACCTTGTGCCAAAATGTGATCATTTTCTTACTGTTATAGGGTGACTTGGCTGTAAAAGCCCTCCGCCCCACAACATGCTATGCAAGGAAACAGTAAATGTTTCAAGGTTAAATGAACATATTAATTTCATAAGGAAACAAAAGCAAGTAATGTGAGTTGTACAAGAAGGACATCACAAATTATTGCGCAATCAACTATTTCAAATAAAGTGAATAAATTTCAACATTTTATATCTCAGCAATGGAATAAGCTATGAAGATGGGAGTTGGATGAATGGAACTCATTTTCCAACCTCTAAAATATATATTCTTGTAATTCTAGACTTTAGGTCCACTTTAAGAGTCGGGGAATTATGGGATGTAGTGTAGCATGTCTACAGTCCAGTGCACGACAGTCAGAGCGCCAAGATTACAAAAGGATAAAACATTAAAAACCGCACACACAGAAGAGTCTTCGCCAGAATTGACTTGGGAAATAATCTTAGCAATTCAACTATAGGCCTGTGTATGAGTAGAGCGCTATCAGTTACAGGAGATGTCAAAGAGTTTCTTAATCCAAGAACGTCTGGGATGAGGAAATTGGCCCATCAAGATTGGTCCAAACGGGTGTTTCGCATCTGCAACGACGCACTGTCCTACCCTACGTTTCTTCCAAGAGGCCACGTAAATGCCCCCAGCTATGGGACTTTCGCATACACTGAGTCTTTCAACAACACACAAACTAAGGTAAGCTATCAGAGCGTTTCCCTCGACGAACTGTGAAATTATCCACGCGTAACAGACTTGCATTACCGCCGTTAACAGATTTTGAAGTAATTACAACAGCCTCAATCAACGGTAAAATTAGCTGCTCGTTTACGATTTTAGTTATCACCATTAGGTAACGGCTGGAAGTCATTGTTTCGCATGGCAGTGAATTCCTCATTCACTCATTACAAAGTATGTGACAAATGTTTGCCGGTGAGTGTGAAGTTGATAAGTTCATTATCAGTTAAACAAAGTTATCCCAAAGTTGAACTTCGTTCCAATCCAAGCCTAATCCATGGTGCTTAGATTTCTCATCTTTTAAAATATAATATCTATAGTATTTAAGACTGGATAATATATATGATAATCTCGCAGGTGATAACTGCATAGTGATGTACCAGTCTTACATTATCTGTAAACAGAGGAGGACTGACAATGAACTGGGCCCACGGGGAAATGGGTATGGGGCCCTCCTCCTTCCCAACCTGAATCAACTTTCCCTCACCGACACTACTTACAATGGCCACAACCTATCCCACATAGGTTACCAACTCAATACCAGTCTTCGCATTAACAAAGCTCACTTTTCAACAAAGTTTTATGTTTAACTAAAGAAAACAGATCATGTTATGTTTAAATACATTTATTATAATAATATGATTTAAATAAAACATAATACACATTTAATATACATTTTCCGATTTTCATTAAAATTTCCTAATGACCGTGTGGGCCCCCTCTCTGTTTTGGCCCTCGGACAGTGCCCAGTTGCCCGACTGTTCAGTCCGCCCCTGTCTGTAAAGCAATGTCTAATTATTGCGTGAAGTAACTCAGGGTGTTAATCACTTCATCTAGGGATCTCTTTGCTGGTCACTTATTCATGACGTTCATAAATGGAGTTACCGTCTTTATACCTCCAACACAATGATTCACATAGTTCAACCATCGAATCACCATTGTATACTCCAAATTAACGATCACGGAAATCAACAATGGAGTTAAAAAGATTTTTTAAAACTCCAAGATTTAAAGAAGACCAGTCAGTTGACAACTCAAGTGATAGTTTAACAATCTAGTTATCATCTTTAGTATCGAAGATTGAATGATATACCCATGAGAGTCAGGGCCGGATCCAAGGGGGGCGTAAGGGGCGTACGCCTCCTTTTTCGGCAAAGCAATCATTTCTGTAACCAGAATTTTACATCTCCAAGCCCATGAAAAAGCTATGATCAGCACTGCTTCTCCTATCACCTATGGATGTGATGAAACATTGACTGACCTTGTAGTAAATTAGTACCTGGTAATTAATATTAGATATTGTTTCCGTAGCTCTGCCTCCGCACATTTTACACCTCCATACAACTGTACAAGAAGAGAGGCGTAGGCGAGGGGCATTGATTATCTTAGAGCTTTAGGCTCTACTCGCACTTTTAAGATCTCATCTACTTTAATGAACCCAAGAAATTTTCCAAAACTGATTTTATTTTCAATTGTTTTGACTTTAATAAAAAAAAATGTTTCCGATGTCTCAGATTGATTACATCTTTTTTTAGAACATCGGAGTTTAATCCAGTGTTTGCTATCCAAAAATGATAGAGGGATACGTAAACGATATATATGCAGTTTGTTATTTGAGTAGATTAGAATTCTTAACTTCACGATAATTTAATAATTTCATAATGGCATTCGAATTGTAAATTAAGTTTACGAATTACTAAAATAAGAATAATCCGAACTGAATGGAAAGGTTCTGACTACAAAAATGATTACTAATGAAGAAAATATTTTATGCTTAATATTGTAATGTGAGCAAAACAAGCTTCTTTCCCTTCAGAATAGACTTGGCATTAAATAAAAAGTATGTATTTTTGACGTAAAATTCAATACTTGTTTTGAAAATTGTCAAGAATTTTGCAAATAAAATTGGCAAGCGGAAACCTTACAAGTTTTTTTTATAACGTTTTTCAAAAAATGCGTTTTTTAACAATTAATTTTTTAGAAGTGTAACTTAACAATTTGTAACAGAAAGTTACAATCGAATAACTTACAATTACTTCATGAATACTATAAATTCAAGTTTCACGTTTCAGGGGCAGGATGCCCCTTGGACTCAGGGAGGACCTCTTACCGGATTGATCTTGGATGAACACCGACGATATTGGCCTTCTCTTTCCGAATAGTGCTCAGAGGGTAACGAGACAGGGGTGTACTACACTCTTAAAACACCGGAGTTAAATTTAACCAGGATCGGTATTCTATTTACTCCAACACAACCCTGGTTAAATTTTCCATGAAATCCTAGTTAAACTAACTCAAATCCTAGTTACTTTAACCAGAATTTGCGTTAGTTTAACCAGGATTTCATGGAAAATTTAACCAGAATTGTGTTGGAGTAAATAGAATACCGATTCTGGTTAAAGTTAACCCCGGTGTTGTAAGGGTGAATCGCTCCCAATCCTGCTCTCGACACAGCCATTTAACGTCCCAAGTCTGAATCTTTTTTATTGTGACACTTTGACCATATATATTCACCGTTTAAATATACATCTCTTGGAATATTAACAGATTTACGGCAACTATTCACGTTAGCACGAATACAAATTGTCACAATAATGCATCATTTGACCTGGGAGGCGGTAAAGCGCCTCTCTTATTTGACAACGAAGGTACAGTGCAAATTTCGGTCGCAGAACACCACGCATTCAGGATAAGTCATGATTTTGGTTATAAGTTTTTTTTTTCAATATGTATACTATGTGACTTACTGAAACAATACTGTGTCAGTTTCACCACTGTTATAAGAGTTTTTGAAAAATTGTGCATGAAGTCCGAGATCCGTTCGAGGTACGAGGGTTTTTGACTTCGTATTCCCGCTTTCCTCCCATTCTGCGCGCTTGCGATTAAAATCGATGGCCTAACCGACTTAGTCGGTGTGGGCTAGACGCCTTCAAAGGACCAGTTTATTAGCCGATTTGGGCTTTTGTGCGTGTAGTAAATTCTGGACAGTAGTTTCATATATGTTTGAAAATGACATAGTCATGAGTGCATGGTCTCTCTTTCTCCAACTTCGTGATAAGTTGTAGGCACTAGGTTTAAGGACTCTAATCCACTTCTTTTTGGCCCAGATCCGGGCTGTGTTCATCTTCAACACTGTGATACAAGGAAGTCTCAAAGTTTTTGAAAGTTTGTATGAAAAGGATCTGAAAAACTTTGAAGCGTTAAGGTATTTTATCTATAATCACTAGTGCTTGTCTGTGTGATCTAGGGCGGCCATATAGTCACTCAACCTTTTGGCAAACAAAAGGAATCACACCCCTGACCCGACAATATGATGACACCGTTGTCAAAGAACCCCGTCAAGTTCAATCATGTAATGAGTTTTATGTCATAAAGCGATGACGTCAGAGGAGAGACTATTGTGTCTTTGTTCCTAAACTCCTTCCTCCATAACAGGTTCTTCCCCTCACACACGTCGTCTAAGCCACTCCCAGACCCATCTGAAGTGGCCGCCCCACTTAAAAGACCTTGCGACGGCCTTGCGATCCGGGATTGAGTAGTATGCTTGAATTTATTAACATACAAAGCAAAGAGAGTTAGGAAAGAGAAATGAACTTTTTCATATAGCAATCTACTGCAACCTCCAGATGGTTGTTAGTAACATAGATACGAAAAAAGACAACCAATTCAAATAACGACTTTTCACTCTAAAGAATTCGTAATGATATGACCTTGACTTTGTCATGCGAGGTATCATTTTTAAGAAATTTAGTCCAGGCGCGTAACTACCGAGGGGACGCTGGGGGGCCTGGCCCCAAGATGTTTGCTAGGCCCCCCAGAAATTGCGTGTGTCCTAATAAAATTTTTTAGAATTAAGGACGGCGATCAGTGCCGTGACCCCCCATTTGACACCTTGGCCCCCCTAAAAATTTCGGCCTAGCTACGTCCCTGATTAAGTCATAAGGATGCCTTGTATGACTTATTAACGTGCTTTGATTATATTCATTTTTACCGCGGCTTCTAAACCTTTTTACATTAACATTATGGTTTTGCTAAGACTAGTGGTTCTAAACCAGACGGGTGGGGATGTTGTCTTACCCTAGACCCTATTTTGTTTAGGGCTCAGCTGTCACGCAGAATCGCTTCGCGAGTATCGCTGCCGAAAATATAGCGATATTACCCAACAAAAATTGAACCTATGTGAATATGTTCAATTTAGACACTTGATACATTCCAATTAAACTTTTCATTGCTTGATTGTTTTTGTAACTATTCAGTTTATTTTAGCAACATGACATGTATTTGAAGACATGAAAAACTGCAATAAATGTTTATTAATATCGTTAAAAACACAATGCATTCGTTTGCTTCTACATTCTTCTCTTTTTTGATATCGCGATACTTAAAGAATGCCCAATATCGTATCTCGGGGAAACAAGTATCATGATTATTGATGAATCGTGACAACCTTAAAGGGGCTCATTGAGTTGACATTTACTATTTTTGTGACGAGTTTGAAGGAAATTATTGCATCACAATGCTTCTAATTAGCCTCATTACTCATGTTGCAGTTCTTACAGTTACCGAAAACGTGAGAAATTCTAGTTTTCGTGAAAAGGTTTTGCATATGATTACCACATAATGGTAAAAAGTGTCTGATCACAAATTTGTAATAAAAGATTTTAATCATTAATAACTCTATCATTGCCATTTCAGTTGTGAGCCAGATGTTCAGAATCTCTTAGTTTGACCATTTAGTATTAAGCTGTGAGTAAATCTCAACTGGTGAGAAAAAAATCATGAATTTTGTGAACCAACTCAATCAGCCACTTTAATTTTGTCTTTGCTTGATTCATCGAGGTAATATCATTTGTTGAGATAATATCATTTGTTAGTCACACCAAGCTGAATTTAGATAGGTGCTCAACTAGCCGGTCCCCATCAACGAGATGCATTTAATATTGTAGTCGTTCTTGATTTAGTGGTGGGATACCACAGCCGAATTTTTACAAGCCAATAACGACAACTTTATAATGGGTTTATCGGGAAAAGCCATCTGTAAGGGAGGGGAGGCCGTTTCCAATACCACACTGACCAACATCGCCACTGTGCCTATACGCACCTTCACAAATTTGGAAGTCCCCTTTCTCCAAACTCCAGACGGGTCCCGAAATATTGGCTACAGTTACCAAACTAAAAGAAAATACATTCGCTCACGAAACTACACTATCAATTGGGTGTGGGATGGGCACTTTTGTCAGGAATTTTAGCATTTCATTATCATCATGTATTCTAAAATAGATGGTATTTCCCGAGAAGGAACGATTTTTCTCTCAATGGGGATGTTGCAGCCTCCCAGCCCCGGCCTCTAACACATATGGGGAAAGAGAATGCAGAACCCTTGAAGAGTTTGCTTTCGTTTTGCTCACTCGTGCATCTTAACTATTACCGATACTCTTTGTAACAACTCAAGTAGTGTTTATAGTTTAAACACTTTAACCAACGACAAGAAATCGTACCCACAATGCACTTAAATACGATTAATTGACTGATTAAGTACTGTCTTATTTCCTAAACCAGTTTATATTCCTAATTTAATTGAACGAGGGGAGAAACGTATGTTAAATTTTCGTTGTACTTCCATAGCCTCTATCGGGGTTAACTTGCCGTGGAAATTCATCTAACGAAATCCTGATTGGTTTACTACGTGGATTCACCGTGTAATTTCATTGAAAGGTATTCATAATCAACTCACAGAGATATGCTTCAAAGTTTACGTAATATAATAAGTAAAAGTTTACATAGAATAACTGTACAAATTACAAATATCTTGTGCAAAAAAGTAAAATTACACATAAATATATCCTTTTCTTGAGCAATTGCACAAAAGAAAGCAACTTATTACTTTACTTAACTGTTCTGAGAAAAGTTTTGAAATTCTTACTTAACTGTTTTGAGAGGAAAGGAGCATGTGTTAAATATGAACGTGCGTGGAAAAGTCGGATTTAGATCACTTGGGTGGGTGGGGGGCTAGGTGACTAACTTTATTGTCGCCAGTTTGACACACCTTTTCCTTCTTCCTTCTAATAGAGCTCTGGTAAATGTATGAGTTTCTTGCATTCGTCAACATGACTGTTTGATATCGTATTAACCTGAGAAATATACAATCAGAGGCACTATGTACTCTCTCTTGGATAATGTGTTTTATACTTTTCCATAAACATGTGACTAAATAATGAAGAGTTCATTTTTTTACTGGAGTTAGTTTTAGACTTAGCGCGGTATCTCCTTCATCCCTTATACACAGCAGGAAAAAAACATTATGAAAATTTCCCCCAGGTACAAGGGACTAAATTGAACATTATTGAGGATATTTTAAAATGTACCTTCGTGGTGATTCTATACCTATTTCAAGTGGGTATGTGAAAGTACCCATGAAGCTCTGCCTCTACAGATTTGTTTTCATTTTATTCTTCCACTTGATGAAAGTAATATCTTCTTATATCATTTTCTTGAGCTTAAAATCCAACAAAATTTGGCTTGAATTTCTCCCATTACTGGTAACATCTCCTGGCATTCATTTTGAGGAAACCAACTTTAAAATACTGCGCCTATTTAATTAAGTTTGCAATTACCTTCTGCCCCAAAGAGACATAGCTTTGATCACCATTATACAACCACTCCCTCTTTCAGGAAATGTAATATGGAGAATCCCTTTACTGGCGTCATAATTCTGTTTATTGGCCAAAAAAGGCCGGAAGGAAAGGGGAATATTCCGGATGAATTTACCTTTCGATCCTTTCTTTACTTTTGTTTCAAGCTTTGCTTCTCCTTAGTTTCCTCTTCAAGTTACAAGTGAAGAGAGCAAATCCGGCATGTTACTTAATTAGTCGTATTGTTCTCATTTCTGGGGAAAGAGGGTATGACGTCGTATGCAATTATGAATATTCATTTACTATTAAGTGCCTACCGTACTAACAATGTTATAAATTTCTCCTTTAACAAACGTGTGCTTGTCTTAACTTCGACTGCCGAAAGGGATAAATGCTTTTTACATTAGTTTATTTTAAATGAAAAATGTATAAAATTTTGTACTTTTTACGAGAATTATCCAAAAAAAGTTGATTTAGAAGGGTAAATTTTAGAGCGCCAGCAGTCCCTAGCTGTGGTAAAGAAAACTTAATGCTAACTCCATTGGTTTAGACTATCTTTCCAGAATGTTTAGCAGTGTACGTCACTTTCGTTGAGATAAAATGACAACAAATTAAAACTTTATTGAAGTCAGGTTTACACACAATCTATATAAACGTGCACCATAATTCGATGGATAAAGAAGAACCATTGTGTACCTTCAAAATTTCTCTCTTTTTTTTGCAAACATATGTATTATTAACATGAGCTATTTTTCAAGTGCAACAATGTTTACTTTTTATTAGATAAATAAGGAAGTAAAAATCGTTTCAAACATTTCATATTGATGAAAAATTGTAATTTCATTGTACCCATAACATAGTATAAACATATACATATTTCAAATGATCTGGAGATCAAACTGAGCATTCCTCCGTAAACTTATATAGCCTAGCCTGTTTTTCCTGTTTTCGCCCACATATACGATTAAACTGAGCAAAGCGACACAATAAAACTTACATTCTCTTTCCAATCTAATTCCAAAGTTGCCTGCAAAAAACTGAGCTTTACTGTCTGACAAGATTGAGAAACCATTTTTGGTGAGAGGCATTGATACTGTATAAACCATATACCCAGAAAAACGCGGGTAAGTTTTATCGCTCAATTGAGTCTCTTGGGGCTTATATTTTATTGTAAAATCGTTCATCGTTTTATGTCTTATGTGAGAAGTAGAATTTTGGACAAGATGGGGGCACTTCTTTACGAAACATGAAGCTTGTATTTGCATTCAAATCTTCCCCTTCGATCTCTCTTGGGATCAAGTATTTCCTTTGCTTATTCCATACTTGGATTACATCGTGGTGTGCCTTTTTATTGTTTACATGAGGTGATACCAAAGTGCTCCTGCTTAGTTATATATTTCTTATAATTTGTCGTGATAAGAGATTAGGAAGCCCTATAGGCGTATGTATTTATCGCCTCCCTCTGTTTTCGTTTTGAGGGTTGGAGGTATTTTCGAAGCTATTTACACGAGCCGTAATAAAATTTCCCAAAAGCTTTCTTTTTGAACACTTATGGTAGACTGTCGAGGGCAGAGGAAATAAGTAATGCCATATGTATGTAGGCAAAGCGTATTTATCTATAAAAAATTGTCACACGAGGGACGAGTATATCTGATCAGGGAGCTGGTCTCCCTGATGTTGGGCATCTTTGCCATTGAGCTAGCTTAAATTTTCTAATTCCAGATAGTTATTCCTCAATGTTATCTCAACAAGCATCTACTAGGAATGAAAAAATATAATTTTGAAAGCACGCCTACATCATCTTCACAACAGAATTACCGACGCACATTTTATTCTGCCATATGTGGACTTAAGCGCAGTTTACCCGGGATATCTACGGGATAATAACATTTATTAATATTAATCAACATATATTACAAGCGGAGAGTTGAAAAGAAAAAGAAAAAAAAACCTTTCTCGTACTTGTTGAAAGAAACGAGGTTCTCTTCCAAACTAACTTTTAAACTGATCTGTTGTCATATTTTTATTTTGTTCCTCTCTTTAGGATTCATAAATGTAATTACGACACTTGACCTTATTAAATACTTGTTATCATTGTCCCTAATTGTTGCATTAATTACTTGCTTTTATACTTCTTTCTCGAACAAAGGGAAACTTTAAACCTTAACTGGGTCAAATTTTTCCCCAAAATTTGAATTACTGTAATTAGGAGGTGTATGAGATAGGGTGGGGGAAACAAATATCGATTCTGAGCACTTACACATTTTTTTCAGGAAGAAATTTATGTCATGATTATTTTCCAATGAGAAAGTGTTTAGAGTAAACACCTTTTACCTAATGTTAAATGTCTGCCCACACGTCTGTGACATTTCGATAAACGTACATCAGGACATACATCCAGGACATACATCCAGGATTTTACAAAAAAGGGCGGAGGGGGGGGGGCTTATTCTATGAGTGCAAAGTTCCAAGCTACAAGCTTCAAATGTGCGAAGCCTTGATGGGGGCCGGGGAAAGGAGGAGTCTAGGGAAAATTTAAATTAGACACTGTTGATTGGTATTTCCGGCATCTAGCAATCAAAATTAGTATACGTAAAACCTTGTAGTGCAGCTTTGGAACAGTTTCAAGAAAGAGATGCCGAAAGGGGGTGGCTGGACCCGGAAAATTCCCCCTCTGGGTCCGCGTCTGTGACATTAAAAAGAAGAGAAAAAAAAACGTGTATGATACTTGTGAGAGAAGTAGGCTACTCACGATAAAGCGAAAACATAACCTGAAAGTGAATTTCCATAAATGTTTTTTTTTTTCTTTCAAATGGAACCAAGACTTAAAGCCCACATAAAAGGGGTCTGTTAAATTTTTGTGCCTGCGCACGATTTGGACGCCTGGAACGCCTCAGAAGCATTACTATTCAGGCAACGATAAACAAGATGATGCTAGACTAGAAATCTTTCCGTTACTTTATTTTTCTTTAACTATTTACAAACCACAAATTTGTCACTTCTCAGGGATGTTTCCTAGAAGTGGATCAAAATAATCGTTTAGCCTTTGATTAGAAAAACAGATGGCGGGGTTGTTTTGAAAACCAACAATTTCCGAATTTTGCCCTTTCCTCTCGACACCTATATTTCTAATATCCTGTTTTTGAGTAAATGTATCACGAACACAATGATTTTGATTAGGAAAGGTAGATAACTAATGCATTGGCTTTTAAAAATTAATAATTTGTTATAAGTTTCGAAGAAAAAGTACACCAGAAGTCAAGGTAAATATTCAGAGTGGTGCATGAGAGTTGAATAGGATACCTTTTCGTGATTGTTTGATGACAATTTAAGCGTGATGAAATTGTTGAAGTATTCTCACTCAGGGCTAGTGGACCTTACTGTCGGGGTAGAATTCGAAAGTTGGGATCGAAGCCTCTCACGTTACAATTTTTCCCCATCATGAATTACGTAATTGAGTTAACCGGCAATTTACTTGTTTCGTGAGTTACAATATCGTCAAGGCAGAAAATTTAATTCCCTTTCATTTACAGGAGGGTACAGGGTGGGGAAGGGGAACATGTTTTCGAAAGCATGTGTGAAATTTATACTGTGGACGTTGCGGAAAATGAATTGAAGCTTATATTTTGCAAAAGTAAACTGAAGGCATATTTTTTGCATTATATTCCACCGCTATTCAAAATGAGTGAAGCGTCAATGGGTAAGCTACCCTTCGTATGAGGTCGGTCTCATAGCACAAGTTTCAACGGTCGCATGATGCACAATTTGAAAACAATACGTGTTGTGTTTGCAGGCTATAATATGGGGGAATATCTGCATGTACCACTCGAATACTTCCGGAAGGTTCAGAGACCACTAAAAGGACAATTTTTTACGTAGGGACAAGAAGGAATTATTAATGGTGTGCACCCTAAAACCAACCTGACAAATGTTGAATGTAACATCTCGACAAAGTATCCCTACTAACAAATTTAGAAAGAGGTGTGAATATGCGGAATTATATGAAGGAAGTGACATAGGCTTCAAAAATATCGATTAGACCAAAGTGTGCTAGTTTTACAACTCCATTTCGTGATTCGAAACTGTAATACTACAAACTGAGTATGAAAATTATGATCATACATACATACAAATAAGTTATATTGCATACGACGATTTTAAAGGTTTTGCTCGAAATACCATATGTAAGTATGGGTCCCTTTAAACAGTGACAAAAAGCTGGCCATTCATCCATGGTGCAAATCATTAACTTAGTCAGAGTAAGCCTGACGTCGAAGAGCAATGGCCAAGACTAAAATGTTGGCACTGTCCATTCCAGCTGGCGTTACTCTTACTACCACTTAATAAGACAACATGATATCGCCGTTACTATTGAATATACCCCTGTTTCCCTTTTGTTCGTTAGCAGTTCAAAACTTTACACTAAATGGTGACTTATTGTCGATTGATTGCATTGTTAGATGTACAGGAAAGAAAGCCTCTCCAGTGTTCCTGTGGTCCCCGCTTTTTGTAGACAGGCAACGTCCTGTTTGTTTTAACAAAAATGTGTGCCATAATTTATGTAAGTGAAAACATAAATCAGTTGATCGAATTCATTCCATCACCGTGTATGCAGGAGCCTTCGTACTGATGTCATATTTCAAATAAACCATTTCACGTACCCCTTATGGGTAAATGAAATAGGTTGTGAGCTGCAGAAATATGTTTGCCACGCTTGTCAGGAGACTGCAAATAGAAACAGCGGTGCTTCCGCTGACGAAAGAAGAATTTTCCTTTACACTTGGGTCAAATTTCTGGACAATTTCACTAGTGAAAAATGTCCAGGCCGGTAAGAGCAAATATCATTCAAAACACATGAAGAGCTGCTACTGTAGTCAGTAGAAGCTGTTCTTTTCAACCAGTCTAGAATAGGACCACTCATGACAAGACCCAGGATGCAGAGGTCTAAAGGTCAAGAGGTTCGTCAGTTAAGTTTGCTGTCCTTTAGGGGAGAAGAACTCCTTGGGGAGTAACATTTGGTTTCGCCCTTCCTCTCTTCTCCAGAGAGTCGCACAGACTTTGGCAAAAGAAGGGAAATCGTTGATTGAATCGATCTTGCTTTTCTGCCTGTGTCTTAATTTGAAACAAACCGTAGTAATCAGTGCTTGATTGACGTGACGGGTTTGCGACTGAACACTTCAGGACGTCCTGAAACGTCCATGCCTCGGACACATGTAAGTTCAGTGCAGTATAGAGTACATTTAGCTATGTCTCTGTGTGCTGAGTTCACATCTTCGCGTTCATGTTGTTCTGCGACTGAAGACGTTATGACGTCCGGATGAGTTTATACCTCAGACATATGTAAGTACAGTGCACCAGCTATTGTTCGTGTGGTTGTTTTTCACCTCTTCGTGTTCACGTCGAGTTGGAGCTGAAGACGAGTGAAGTCTGCTATCGTCTCAGATAAATACATCAGTCGAGGTGTGTAGCCAGAATTTGGTTAGGAGGGAAAGTTCAGACACATTAACCGAATGACGTCAGGGTCACCCCAGGATTGCAAAGCCCTTTCTTAATTGAGCGTGAGTGGGGTCAAGGGGCTCGCCTCAAGGCGTTCTTTGTAATGAGTATAACAGGTCGGGGGCAGGGAGCCACATGGGAATATTTTTTCAAGAAACAGGTGATTTGGGGGCATTCTTTTATTCGCACTTGAGTCACGGGATTAGTGACCCCTCCCTCTCCCTATGGCTACGTGCCTGCTGCACACTGACCTAAAACAATCCGGCTCCATTCAGGCATTGGTCCAGTTTTGCGCATAACTCGCCTTGAAGTGACTGATTTCGGCTTGTGTCGGTCAAATATGGTAACGAAGGAGGTTGTTCAAGCTAACGATTTCCGATTTACTTACAGTATTTCTGACTCATGGAGATGTATATAACTGTCAGTTTATACAGATGACCGTAAATTTAATACCCTTAGAATGAACTTTTACCCAACGGAAACCAACGGAAAGGAAATATTGATCCAACAAGATTCAGTCTGAAAAGACTGTCGGTTTGATGAAGTGTTAGCAACTTCCCCGTTTGACGAAACATAGCGCTCCCAATTTGGTGAAAGGTGTCTAAAAAAAAAAAAAGGATCGAGAATGTTACTAATATCACAAAAGGAAAACTCAACAATTTCACCATTTTATGAAATGAATCTAGAAAGTTATTATTCACGATCAAGCTGACAATAATACCACTTGCAATGACGAAGTGGAGACATTTTCTCGAGGCAGGGTTATTTTCCAATATTTGGGGATATTTTGGCTGAAACCTTTTGGAGAGTTTGAAAGTTTGTTTTAATAATTTTCTTGCCCGGTTGTATCTCTGCCATTTCAGTTGATAATTACAGCAATACGGTCTCATTGACCTTATACATATAGCAGCATAGTCTCATGTAAGGAGTTATAATACACATTCATGGCACGCAAAAAAAGTAAGTAGGTAAACTTCCATCATAGCAGTGTATTTATACGGTTTCATGTCATGTAGTATAAAGCACACAAGAGCATCCCTCCACAAACTTGTAAGCGTATACTCCGATAGCACTCA
Organism: Holothuria leucospilota; assembly: GCA_029531755.1. NCBI lineage: Eukaryota > Metazoa > Echinodermata > Holothuroidea > Aspidochirotida > Holothuriidae > Holothuria > Holothuria leucospilota. The sequence goes on from CM055975.1 coordinate 42,804,391, forward strand.
CTGTCTCAGCTGTTCATTTGTCTAATATTTTTGTTTAATATATATATATATATATATATATATATATATATATATATATATATATATATATATATATATATATATATATATATATATATATGAGAAAAATCCACGTATGCTCCATGTAATATAACAAATAATAAAACACATTCCAAAGATGACATAATAAGAGCACAGATACGATAAAAACAGCGTATATTTCGGACACTCCTGTGTCCTTCCTCAGTGCAAAATGGCATTGCGCTGAGGAAGGACACAGGAACACAGGACACAGGACACAGGACACAGGACACAGGAGTGTCCGAAATATACGCTGTTTTTATCGTATCTGTGCTCTTATTATGTCATCTTTGGAATGTGTTTTATTATTTGTTATATATATATATATATATATATATATATATATAGTATAGGCCTAATAGGTGTTTAATTTAATTTTCGTTTTTAGGCCCAAGACTGTAGATATCGAGGCATGGGGCAGGCGAGCTACCTAAAAATCGGCGATCCTCCTCCTCGCGAGCAACCTCTAAACTAGAAATTCACAGAGTAAAGAATTATTACACAATGTTAATATTCCAACCAAGCTACCACTCGGAACCCCCCCCCATGAGTTTTGCTTAGCCCCCACGGGCCTCCCATGAAATTATTCCTCCTGGCTACACTGCTGAGACCCACTGACTGTCATCATAATTTAACGCATTCCGGATGAGATGACATGCTCACATTTGTGGAGTCTGCACACAAAGATTAAAAAGCGGTATATGAATCGCTTGTCAGGGTCACCCTTGAGAGAGCGGCGTGCTCTCCTTTGGTGTTTTAACTTAAACCCACAAGGGGGAAAGCGAAATTCCGAAGTAAAGTAAGCGCCCGTCGCAGAGTGACTCTGACTAAGGAAGCGGAAGTATTCGTAGTATTTTTAGCACCTATATGGTACATAAATCGGCCTATAAAAATCTTTCATATTGGGTGGTCTGGAGACATGAAGGTCCATACTACGGTACGTTCTCTATTCTTCCCTGTATAATATTATTGAACACTAACGTGGTGAGAGCGTGGTGGCCAATTGGTTAAGCTGTCGGACTTGTGATCCTAGGATTGCTGGTTCAAGTCCTGCTGGGTTCATTACGTTGTGTCCTTAGGCAAGATGCTTTATCTCTATTGCTTCTTTCTACCCAGGAGTTAAATGGGTACCTGTGAGGTAACTTGCATCATTGGTGCTGATTTAGCTGCAGTCGTCTAGAGGGATTGCCCATCTAGGATGGGCTACTGTTGGTAACCTTTATTGAAACATTCCAATTATTGTCACGAAAATTTAGACAGAACAAAGGAACTATGTGTCATCTCAAAAATAAAGCCTTTCTCAAAGTTTCAGTCACAGTAAAGAAATCTGGCGCGTAGCCAAGGGGGCGCGAAGGGGGCAACCGCCCCCCTTGAGCATATTTTTGGTATTTTTTTAATGATTTTTTTTGTGATATTGCTAATATGTCAAAAGAAAAAACATGTTTAGATGCAACTTAAAAGACCTGGGAAGTGCCATTTCCAGCGATCTGGGAGGTATTTTCGGCCAAATTTTCTTGTACGCTTCGCGCCAACCTATGGTGGCGCTACGCTTAGATAGTTTGCCTATATACAGCCCCCCCCCCCACTCCCCACCGGCAAATTTCTGGCTACGCGGATGAAAGAAATTGTCCAAATCACCTTCAGTGAACTAGAAGTGTTTAAATACCTAACCATTGAAAGGACTTGGTGATAATGAACTTCGTTTGTTCTTCTCCAAAGGACATTCTTGTCGGTTGTGAAGATAACGTCATGAATAAAAGATGGCGTGTATTTTATGTTAATGGTCTTTTAATTATACTGAACGAATTTCGGTCTTGGTATTTTTCTATTCGACTGACTAGTCTTCGAAAGCACTCTGCTTTTTACGTGATCAGAAACCTAAGTTACTCAATTTGTAATAACAAGTGAATGAAAATAAAAGGGCTACAAACATATAGCGAACCTGACAACATGTTACAATATGCATGGTAACAGGTAAACAAGGATGCGCTTACACACTACTCCGCCCTCCTGCTCAAAAACAAAGATTCTTCTCCTTCTGTAACTTAAACACAAAGACCTGACGAAATCCAGTGACTATTATGAAAATATACCAGTCACTACTTTTCAAGCATTGAGTTCTTTACAGCTATGAATACAGAAATCAGGCAATATAGAGGTAAATACTTCTGAGTTTTTAATAAATTTAGGAGATTAAATACCGTCTTTTGTTATGAAGACAAAGGTTAGTTGTTCACAGTACTTCCTTGCATTATCGATGACTTCTCGTTAATTCAAGTGTCCCTTCAAAAGTCGTAGCTCCTTTTGGGAGTAATTTAAGGTTACTACCTGAAGTGGGATACAGCTACCGGGGCTTACTAAAAAGCAGTATATTAAAGATGAAGGTTGAGGCAATCGTTCCTGCTCAAATGCTACCGTAGCTAAAATCCACAAGTGAGTGACGTAGATATTTTCTCCGTGGGAGGCAGCAAGGGGGCTGATATCCCCTCCAATTTGTGCCCTGTCCCTTTAAAATGTAGTTCTGTAGATGGCGTTGTATTTGTAATCTGTATAGGGGATGTGCTTTTTTGATTCCTTGCCGAAGGCAGGCAAGGAATCTATGCGATGGTGATGTCGTGTGTGTGTGTGTGTGTGTGTGTGGGTGTGTGTGTGTGTGTGTGCGTGGGTGTGTGTGTATGTGTGTATGTGACGCCTAGGTTGTAAACACGATATCTCAAGATAGCAATGACCGACACTTTTCATATTTGGTATATAGACTCATCATGTTAAGAGGAAGAACCCTATTGTTTTTGGTGGAGGTCAAAGGTCATTTGAGGTCACCAGAGGTCAAAAGCCAAAAACTTTGTAAACACGATATCTCAAGTTAGCAATGACCGACACTTTTCATATTTGGTATACAGATTTGTCATGTCCAGAGGAAGAAACCTAATGTTTTTGGTAGAGGTCAAAGGTCATCCGAGGTTACCGGAGGTAAAACTGCGAAAACCTCCTAAACAGCTTGTAAACACGATATCTCAAGATAGCAATGA